>JARYHS010013630.1:12938441-13019240 GCA_031002005.1 Vandiemenella viatica
CTGTTACAGCTAGGGATTGCAATCCAGCAAAGTGGGATCCCGCATTCCCGCGGGATCCCGCATCATTAGACAGTCTGGCGGATCCCGCACAAAATTAAGCGGATCCGCAATCCGCAAAATGCGGAGGAAACGCGTGTCAGTCTGCGTGACTCGCTGTCCAACTCGGTCTCTATCGGATGTATTGCACTGTTTGCCTGTACCAGAGCAGTTGGCATTTGGCGAGTGTGAACTAACGTTTGTTTTTGTCAACCTTTGTCATTCGTAAGTAAATAGATACACTTTTACGTACTCATTTTCGAGTACACATTTCTGTCATTTGAGTTATGTTGCGTATTTAGTACGATTTTGTAACTATATAATTATTTTTATGTGTTTCAAACGTTATCTGAACTACAAAGTTCCAGATTTTTATTCACGGTTTCATTATTCCCATTTTCTGTATTTGCAGATAAAGTTATTGTTATTTTCTGCGGCTGAAAATTGATTATTCGTTGATAGGAAACTAATGTTATCGTAATTTTAATCGCATACCTATTTATTTAGCAGCTATCAAAAGGCAATTGTATATCCTTTGACTTATTGCTGTTTTGGCCGCTGCCTCAATGCGTTTCTTTGACGAAAGCCACCTGTTTACATGTGCCGCTCAGGCTATAGATTAATACCACTTCTCCTTGTTCTTATTTCGACTAAAGGCAAAAAAAGTTATAATTAAATTTTCACGGGTGTATAGACGAATTGTGTTGTAGGAACACTATACTTCGACGGCTGCCCCCGCTGTCTTCCTCACGTGTGAAATCTCTTGTTTTTACAATTAAATCCGTAGATACAACCTATGAAAACTACACTGCAATCATTCGCCGAGAAAGTCTCGTTTCTTACTAAAAAGTAATAATTTCCAACCTTGAAACGTCGTTGCGACACATATGTGAAATTTAAATACTTGACAGTTTAATTGTTGGTGAGTAGTTTCCTTTAATAACATTGAATCAACTGTAAGATCAATCAAGGAATCAGGAGATATAATAATGAATCCCACAAAAACAATTTTAGTAAACAAAAAAAAAAGGCCAAGTCTTGTGCTTGTGCAGTGACAAAAAGTTATGAGATCTTGTTCTGAGCCAAGTCTACACTTTACATAGTATATTCACTTCACTTTGTGAAATGGAATGCCCACTAAGCAAACCATGTTTTTAAATTCGTGTGATGTATTGTAAGGCACATAATACGACCTAACACTGAATATTTTCCATTTTTTATTATTTATTTAAAAATTGGTTTAGATTAAAAAACAAAAATGTAAAACCTCGAAATGCTAAAAGGTTTTAATATCATTTTGCCAATTAAAATATTATTAACTATTAATTTTTATCATTTAACATTAAAATTGATTTATTAATTTAATTATTGGCACAAATCATGCGCGGATCCCGCGGGATTGAAAAAACTGCAGGATTAAAATCCTTAGTTACAGCGTGAAACACGAAAATAGTCCGGTCAAGGTCACGCTGCCTCTCCTGTCCGCGCCATCCCATAGTTATAAGTTGAGCCGGCGAGGTTGTGACATTTGTCCATATGCATCTTTGTATGCGATCGCTTTTTACGCTAGTTTAAATCCTATCTGGATTATGTTAATGGTGCGTGATGAACAGGATCGTATAACTGTACAGTGCAATTAACAGACAGAAGTAATATTCGCAGGTTGTCTTAACACTGAGAAACAAACTAGTCACTTTAGCAGATGTTTATAACTTTTTTACCTGTGAATAAGAGAAGAAACTCTAAGCTGGCTCAGTTACAAGAACTGACGTGTAGGTATTTCTCAGAAGGCATTTCAAAGTATCATCGTTCCCATATATTTCTTACATTATTTTCTACTTTGTCTTCGCTTCTCAAATTTGCTCGGGGATTTTTTTCATGTATGGTTCACTGTGTACAGTGACAATAATGATTCTTAGACTAGCTGCAATGGGGAACTTCACACTACAGTGAAAACTGTAACAGCTTAATTGAAAAAGATAGATTCAGTTGTAAGGATACAGAAAATGAACTTTATTTGCTCGATAACAGTTAAAAACATATTATTTTAGATAAAATAAAAATGCAGAAAAGTCGCCTGGCTCGAAACTGCAATCAGAGGTCGTGACGTCACATCCCAACACGAGCCAGTTTTGTTTCGTGTGTTAAGCATCTGTCACCAATATGGGCGCCGATTTTTTTTTTTTTTTTAACTGCTTAACGTCTCTTAACAGCGAGGTCTTTAGAGACGGGAAAGAATGGGGGGCAAGGAATGGGAAGGAATTCGGCCATGGCATTTTAAAGGAAGCATCCCGGCATTTGCCTGGAGTGATTTGGGAAAACATCGAAAACTCAAATCTGGATGCCCGGACGGAAATTCGAACCGGCGTCCTCCCGAATGCGAGGCCATAATGCTAACCATTACACCACCACTCTCGGTCTGTGCGTCGTAGATGTAAGGTCTGAAGTCAATGTGTTACTTAATTCCGGTTACCAATCCATAAACAAAGGAAAGTCCTAATTTTCCCAAAATTTATATGATGGTGCTAGGAGATTTTTCGCAAAAAAAAGTGATTTTTGCAATCACAGCAGAAATCCGGAATGTCAAAATTTACCTCAATTTATACTTACTCAAAAATTGAAAGCTTAGTTTTATGCTGAAAAGTAAACATATTGTATGATTAAGAAAAGTAATATCAGAATGAAGTCTTTCTTGACGTTGTATGTGAATATTAGGCTTGAGACTAATTTTAGAGGATAGATTTCAGAAACTTAAATAACACAGAAAGAATTCTTATTGTAAGCTTAATATTATTTTATTTGACCAATATTATTAGCAGAGACAATAGTTAAATTAAAAATATAGCTTAATTGTTGTGCGCATTAGTAGATAAAGAACTAAATGCAAACATTTTTCGCGACAATATACCAATCAATATTCAGATATGATGATATATTAATTGTGATGAAAAAGTATAGCTAAACCTATAAAAATTTTACTGTATTTGTATCAGCCATAGTCTCTTAGAAAATAATAAATAAATCGCAGACATTTTTAATGATGAACAGCGCACTATTAACAAGCAGCAACGTCACGAAAATTACGGACAAATTTAAAAAAAAAAAAAAATACTAATTTTCTAAATGCGTTATGTGTTTGTATTCATTTAAATCAGTATCAAATCATATAGATGACGTCTGACTAATTTCAACAGGTTATAAAGGCGTTGTGTTTATGAGAGCAAATGATACTCAAATTCTAAATCAATAATTCATTTATCGATAAAAATTTAAATTTAAGATACTGAGGTACATAGCTTATCAAACATATAAACTATTAAGTAAAACCTTAAGTCAAAGCAGTCTTCACAAAAGTATATTAAAGATTTTGCAGACAAATATGCTAGGTCACGTCGAGCAAATTTTAGCCATTTTTTCCGCAAATCTTCCTTGTGTGGAACATGAAGAAGCAATTTGTTTGCTTTTTACATGATGTGTTTGCTCACTGATACTCTATACACCACGTATAAGCTGCAGAACTCATTTCATCAACAAAATAAACAAACCGCGCCGCTTTGCTGACATCCGCAAGACCTGAGATGTGACGTCACAAGAGACGACATGACAGCTGCGGATGTTTTGGCGCCAAATTCAAATCAGCAACATTTTTGCATTTTTCCATTTTTTTATTTGGTTTATTTTTTTTCAAGAAATAATATTATTTTTAGTCACAGTAGACGCATAATTATTATACTGACTACTTTCCCAAAATTAGTTAAGTACCCCATCAAAGTTTTCGAGGAGGACTGGATATATTTTTCCCATTCGCAAGGAAATCGAGCGACCGGCCTGCGTTGAGAGCGGGAGTTGTGTGCAGTCATCCACAGAAATAATTGTTTGAAGATTCTGAGTGTGCTCCAGTATTTGCTTAAGAACTTTCTCGCGGGAAGTTCTTAAGTCAGCAAATAGACAGAAAATTAAGTCAGCGACAACAGTTTGTTATTCACAGCGGGAACAATGAAGCGATTCCTTTAACTTTTGTTTTCTCTTAACATCATGCTTCCTTATTTAGTGAAAGGAATATATTTTGTACTTGCAGGAAGCCGCACAATATTTTTGCAGTTGTTTTGTATAATTTCTTAAGATTTTTTTTTTTTTTTTAAGTTAAGAAAGCATAAATTCATTCGTAACTTCCTTGGAAACTAGTTTTTACTTTTAAATTAAAATGACATCTCCTTGTTCCACAAGCTACGCATCAATTTTAGTTTTGTTTCAGCTCTTATTGCTGCAAGTAGAATTTCTTTACTGATTTAAAGCACTGTGGTTAGATGCTGTGACCTTGACAGTACTATTTTCGTAAATATTCTGAGCGACTCCTGTGGCCGTTGTCAAATCGATATTTTATTGAGGACAAAGAAACTTCTAGACTCATACAAAGCACCGCTCCTAGCTTAATGAACGCCAAACAATGGCCGGAACAACAGGTTGTTATCAAAAAGTTAAAACTTACCTAAAACTACTTGAAACTAAATAGGAAAAAGTTTAAATTAATTTACAAACAGTTTGAATAATTTTAACATAACTTTTAACCCGAAAAGCATTTTTTATTCATTGCATACACACCGAAAATTGGTAGTTCGAACATCATAATTAATATTTATTAATTAAACTGTTAGACATGAAAATCAATTTAGCACACATACAGAGTGTGACTCAAAAATTCTGAACCATTTCACTTATTAACAAACCAGTCTCACGCAACTTCCTTTATTTTGCACTATGTTCTAAGCCAATCCAACGGGTAGTGTTCTGAGTAATTCGCAGTTGATTAAATAAATATCCCTGTCATAAAATAACCCTGAATGTTGTACATACTTCGGTTATAGTATACATGGAAACGCGGTTGGAACTACTTACTTGCATGTATGCGCATATTTGCGTCATTTAGAGGAAGGAGAATTAAAATCTTAACTGGGTTCTTAGATTTTTCTTTTTCAGTACCCAAGATTCAGTTCACTATAAGAAATTTTGAACGGTCGATACAGTTGGAGCTACTTACATGCAACTGTAATAATGACTTCAGTAATTGGCGCCATTGAAAGCCACGCAAAAAAATCTTAACTACATACGTTACGCCAGGAATAGGCCTACTACTTTAATTCATGGTCCAGACCAATCAGGATTGCTATAACTGTGGAACTACTTTAATCCGCATGAAATAATTATTTCTCTAAAATGGTGCTCAAATAACCAATGCTAATTATTTTTATAAAATAATTACGTTACTCGAGTTTTCAGCTGTAACTACGAATAACAGTTATCATTCTGGCCCAGTCTAAATTTCAATTTAATCATATTCTTCGCTAATTTTGCTGCTCGAAAAAAGAGAAGCCTTGATCATACACATCTATAGACACAAAATATAGCAAAAATATTTATATTGAACGAATATATATAAACAAAAAGTGCCTAATTGCTAACAAGTTGATTTAAACGAAATACATGCCTCTCATTCAGTGTTCTGGCAAGTCATTTCATTGCAGTTGCTTAGCTACGAGTATATAGAATTGTTATTAAATAACGCTCTTTCCTCAATTATGTGTTATCATCTCTGGTTATTGTTAGTCCAGCAACGTAGGCCGTTTGTTATTAAATAACGCTCTTTCCTCGATTTTGGATTATCATCTCTGGTTACTGTTAGTCCAGCAACGTAGGCCGTTTGTTATTAAATAACGCTATTTCCTCGATTTTGTATTATCATCTCTGGTTACTGTTAGTCCAGCAACGTAGGCCGTTTGTTATTAAATAACGCTCTTTCCTCAATTTTGTATTATCATCTCTGGTTACTGTTAGTCCAGCAACGTAGGCCGTTTGTTATTAAATAACGCTATTTCCTCGATTTTGTATTATCATCTCTGGTTACTGTTAGTCCAGCAACGTAGGCCGTTTGTTATTAAATAACGCTCTTTCCTCGATTTTGGATTATCATCTCTGGTTACTGTTAGTCCAGCAACGTAGGCCGTTTGTTATTAAATAACGCTCTTTCCTCGATTTTGTATTATCATCTCTGGTTACTGTTAGTCCAGCAACGTAGGCCGTTTGTTATTAAATAACGCTCTTTCCTCGATTTTGGATTATCATCTCTGGTTACTGTTAGTCCAGCAACGTAGGCCGTTTGTTATTAAATAACGCTATTTCCTCGATTTTGTATTATCATCTCTGGTTACTGTTAGTCCAGCAACGTAGGCCGTTTGTTATTAAATAACGCTCTTTCCTCGATTTTGGATTATCATCTCTGGTTACTGTTAGTCCAGCAACGTAGGCCGTTTGTTATTAAATAACGCTCTTTCCTCGATTTTGTATTGTCATCTCTGGTTACTGTTAGTCCAGCAACGTAGGCCGTGCGCGTAACGTCAGCGTTATGGACTCTGTGACAAATAAATGAGAACGAGTTTATAGTAACATTGTAAGGCGGCTCGAATTGTTTGGTATTTTCTTGATGTTCATTCAAGAAAGAGCGTAGGTGGTGAGCGGTAACGCTCTGTTCACGGGAGGACGCAGGTTCGAATTCCCATCATGTCTTTGATTTCAGAAGTAAAATATCAGGATGGTTCCTTCAAAAGGCTATGAATTCCTTTCCGTTGCTTGCCTCCAGTGGTTTGCCGTGTCTAATGACCTCGGCGCCTACTAGCCGAAAACGCGCTAAACAAAAAAAAAAAAAATCACTCAGCGTCGATATTCAACACAACCATCTGCAACGTCTTGCTAAGAACTAAGTAACAAATAAATTACGAGTTTTTTTTTTTTTTTTTTTTTTGCTCCGAACTGCTTTTCTGTTTTGATGTAATGAGAACCTCGCAAAAAATGTAGCCAGTGATAGTACATCAACGTTCCACTATGAAGGCTATGTCACAGATTTTATTTTTACTTTTTTGCAGTAAATGACACCGACGCCGGCAATAAAGAGAGCTGTTCAAACAAGCCGCGTTGTTAGCGCTGGCGGATTAAAAATTGCTGGTGTGTGCGCTTAGGAAGAGGGGAGCTAGGGAACTATTTTTATCACGACCAACGAACGTCCAATCCGGGGCTATTTTAACAGGCTCATGACTTCATCCTAGAAGCTAATTGAATTAGCTGTTAGCAGAATGTCAATGTATCGACTAAAATGTCAAGAGTGATTACTTATTTAAAGCGGATGGTGAGGAAAATTAAATCTCATAAACGTGAAGTGGACTCACCAACGAACGTCCAATCGGTGGCTGTTTAAACAGCGTCATGACTTCATCTAATAAGTTGTTACCAGAACTACAATGTATCTACTAAAATGTCGATAGCGATTTCTTTTTAAAGAGAGTGGAGTAGAAAATAGAGACGGGAAAGGATGGGGGCAAGGAATGGGAAGGAATTCGGCCATGGCCTTTTTGAAGGAAGCATCCCGGCATTCACCTGGAGTGATTTGGGGAAACCATGGAAAACCCAAATCTGGATGCCCGGACGGGGATTCGAACCGCCGTCCTCCCGAATGCGAGGCCAGAACGCTATCCGTTACACCACCACGCTCGGTTTCACAGTCAAGTCTAACTTCCCTCCTCTGCACCACCTATAATTCCTGGATTCTTATTTTTGAGATTGGGAGTTATAAGAATGCTGGATATAGCTTAATCAAAATTGAAAACATATATCCAAGTGTGGGTTAGCTTCGAAAATTGTACAGTAATTATAATATATGTTAAGGTATGCTATTGAAATTATGTCTACCATGTGTGTTCGCCTGGGTAACGTTATATCAGTGTTGTCAGAAGGCTGTTTAAAATAATGCCCGTGGAGCCCCAAAATAATTACGCCCTCCTGCGAAGGGCAGCGACGCGTGAGGGCGGAGGGAAGGGCCACCCACGGCCCTACAGGGCCGCGTGGGTGGTAGACAAAGGGAGCTAATACCGCACCTGCCACATCACCCCGCACACTCCCACGCCAGCACCGCACACAGCACACTTTCCCTCTAACCTCTGCACACGTCTCCTTTTTATCTGTTATAAATCGGTAACAGGGTTGTTGTTGTGTTCCACTCTTTTCTTACGAGATTACGCAAAAACTACTCAACGGTTTGAAAGACTATACATTTAAGATACATAAATAATAATGATCTACAAAAAAAAGTAATCAACAATTTTCAAAATTTTGTCTGTCTGGCTGTCCTTTTGGATGAACGGGATTCATCCAAAAACTGCTGTTCGGATGAGCTTTCGAATAGTTTTCAGTCTGTGTTAACGGGGACGTGAAGTCGAAAATCTGATAAATTTGAGACAAAAATGTCGAGAAATTGGTATTCACATTTCGTTGAACTATTGGTCGAATTAATTATTTCTTGCAGTCGAAATATTTATGGTGATTTCTCGCCGGTGATATATTAACTGTGACATATTTGGTTTAAGAGAGAAGTCCCTACATTGACAGTCCACCTGAACGAACTTGCGAACAACACCCAGTCATTAATTAATATGATACGAAATACCAATGGTAGACAAGAGTAATTGATAAAATAAACTGATTAACATTCTTTACTACTACATACATATTTCAACAGATATAAAACACTGTGTACTCGACATGACGGCAGCAACGTTAATAATAAAAATATATATTACTGGTATTCTAACAGATTAAAATAAATAGGTACGATGTAATAAACAGAACATGGAAACATTTTAAAAATTAATGCCCTTGTTTCCAAATTTATTAACAGCAGAAGCTCATGACAGAAGACTGTGAACGCACATCAGACAGATATGTCTCAGGGTCGATTTCTGGCCAGAGTGTGCATCATCTAGACGTCAACGCACCCTAAATCCCTGACAACGGCGACATAGATTTCTGACGGATGTCTGACATGCTTCTTATCACTTTTTGCACAATTCCAATTGCTGTGTTAGACTATTTCTTCTCCCTTCACATGTTTTCTGTCTTTACCTTTACAATACTTCTCCACTGCAAATAAAACAAAATTTAAAATAAAAAATATTTATTTAAATAATACTAGTTCCTAATTAGTACTGACTGCATGCTTGAATAAGTATATCTGATTCACTCAGTTTACTTTCAATTCACTTTCGTTTTAATTTACATAATGAACATGTCTTTCTCGTGCGACAACTTCGTTCATTATTTTTAAACATTTTATCTCTTTGATTCACATTTATTGCACAGATACAAATACTTTCATAATTCTCAAATGGTAAAGGGATTAATATATCTAACACTAATTTGTATTTTCAAGCTTATTATCAAAAACGTTATGGAATAAATTTGATTATAGCCTAAATGAGTCAAACTCTCCCAACAAATCTTTTGTCACCTACGATTATCTTCTTCACTCTCGACACAGTCAAAGACAAAGAAGTTTAAATATTATACTCGTCAAAGATAATCTTTGTTAATTCCTCTATTCAACAACAAAGATATTAATGCGGCAGCCGAAATCTTAGAAATTCAAATAAATAACGCGGTATTACCGGAAAATCCAGTTATTAGTAACAAAGATGACCTCAAAAGAGTAGTAAATTAAAAGATGTTAATATTTACCTTACTCTGAAAAAAATTACCGCTATTAATTCGGTTCCACCTACAAAGTAACATAATTCATATCTGTCGTGTTACGCTGATCATATGCTCTTACATGTTTGCTCTCTTTTTTAACGTATGTTTTAAATTCAATCCCTCCTAAGTGCTTTAGTACTTCGATCCTGGCGAAATGCTACCTGCAGATAAATCACATCTACCCCGCTCCCTGCTTCCTAGCTCGCAAGGCGTGCTCTCTATCTCTCCCTTCCGTCTTCCTCCAGAACCCCTGAGGCTACATGTTTGAAGTTAAGTGAAATACGCGGCGGCTGTAAACAGATAACTGAAATTTACGACTTTTCGCCGCTGCGGGCGACGGAGGTATCTGTGGCGCCACCCCGTGTCGACTTCGTGAACTTAGGTCGACACGAGTGCATAGCGGGATAGCGGTATTTGCTGTAGCACGGGCGGTTGTGTCGCTAACATACGCTCCGAAGCGCAATGACGACAGTCTACACCAGTGTTTCCCAACGTGGGGCCCACGCCCCACAGGGGGGCAATTTGGTTTTTTTAGGGGGGCAATTTAGAAATTGACTTGATACGACTTCACCGCTTTCTCTTCGGTTTATTTAAATCGAATGCCAGATATAGGTACAAAATATAGCAAAAAAGCAAATTCTTAAAACAGTGCTGTAAATAATTATTAGGTATAGTTTCGTTTGATGATACCTAATTTTTAATTAAAAAAATATTTTGCTATGGGGGGAGGGCAAAAAAAATTAAAAATTAAAAGTGGGGCATGACCCAAAAAAGGTTGGGAAACACTGGTCTACACGCTTTAAAATGAACAAAGCTTACGCATTCATTGTTACGAAGCCACTGCATCACGGATGGAATGCACGTAATGTGTGTACATTAAACTGGATGATTCATCATATTGTCTAACCGGCAGAGGCAGTTAAGATATCGGAACTTTTAAATTTTCTTTCCTGGTCCGGACAACAATAATCACTGGAACCAGATTTACTTTTGAAAGATGTCTTTATTGCCTGAACAAATGATTTCACACTAAAGAGCAGAGCCTAGCATAATGTGATTTCACCAGATAAAACTGAACCAAGGGGAAGTTTATTTAAACATCCATAGAGAGAAATTAATATTGTATATGAAATTGTATCCATGTAAGCATCTATCGTTTTCATTTTTTTCTCACACAATATAAGTCGTAGAAAACTAGACCAACTTGTTAATACAGCAGTTACAATCCTCCTGATGTTTAGAGTATATCTTTTCGTATTGTAACGGGCAGGAATATAATAATGACCTTGCATGGAAAGATATTGCAATAGGTATGAAAAGTAGTGAATGGAAGGGAAAAGATGACCATGACCACAAGCTGGCACTCGATTTCAGGCACAAGGGTGTGGGAAGATTATCTTTTTTAGGTAAGGATGTCAGGGATTGGAATGAGTTACCAAGAGAAATGATGAATAATTTACCGATAACTTTGAACCATCGAACCATCCCGGCATATTCCTGAAGTGATTCCATGAAACCATGGAAAACGGAATTCTGAATGGCCAGACGGGGATTCGAACCTGCGTCCTCCTGAATGCAGAGTATTATCGCTCATTTACCACATTCGGAACGGTTATATATGTTCTCGTAATCACTAAAGCTCGGAACTCAAAGTAATCTTTCGTGTGGCATTGATTACACTTTTGTTTTCTATTTTGACACAATTTGTTTAGTTCTTTGAGCTTCAGTCCGTTTCTTTCAACATCTGGCTTAATGCTATAGCCTTATATCAAATTTGGCTCACGAAGATTAACAGGCATAAATGGGCACAAATAGTTTTTTAGCTATTGATAGACCAGATAATGCTAATATATTTCGCATAAGTTTTGTTGCTTAGTAATTTCCTAACTTAATTCTGTATTTTTCTCATTTTTGACAACTACCTGAAAAATTGCAAACAACTTTATGCTAATTTTGATGAAAAATAAGTGTTTTTTATTGTACCGGCGATAATTTAATCCAGCGTTTCTCAACCTTCTTCAAAACGCGGACCAGCAAAACGTCAAAACAACGGACCAATAATTTAAAAGGGCCTAATTTTTTACCTATGTGAATATTTTTAACCAACACAGCTAATGCCACCGTCCCTTAAGACCTGCACCTTCGATAAGGCTTCATAAAAATGTCATTAATTTAATCCTTACAACAACGCCGCTCTCTCCGATGTCATCTGGAAACGTATTTTATCATAGCAACAATGTAGTATAGTGTTTTGCCTGGTCACTCGAATAGTCATGGCTCTTACAAAAATTTGATTTACAGGCTTTTGGGTTATACACTATCACACAGTAAGAGACCAAGAACACTGAATCAGTCTTGTATCAACAATTATTACTACCGTAACTTATTATTTTTTTGATTCAATTAGAATTAATTTTTTAATATGCTGCCTGAGGACAACCTCTTCCTTTTTTCGTGGACAACAGACAGAAACACTGCTCAAGACTAAACAACAGTATTACATATTTACTAGATTAACAATTCGCAAATATTCTTCACTTCACGGCCTCAATTAAATTCTTACACATGCCTATTCCACTTTTTACTAAGATTCAGCATGAAACCAAAGTTCTTAATGTGTTTTATGTATATATCATTCTACGATTGTCTCTAACTAGTCTCCAAACCTTGGCTCAACTCAAAGTTTTTGCTTTAAAAACAATCATTATAATAGTTCAAAGAGCTTATATCTTTGGCTGGAACCGTCAAAGATAAACTTCTCCATCCGTCTTCAACTATCATTCCAATCCATCTATGGAGGAACCTCCATGAATCCATCAAGCTATAAATATTTGTTATCTTTTCCAAAACAGAAGAACGTATGTAAGCTGAAAACTCACACATGGTTCCCCCGTTAATTTACAACAGTAATTCAATAGCGAAAGGCACAACGGTTCGTAGTCCACGTTCACTATTTTTAAATGAAAAGTGGCACCTCTCAACTAAATGTGACAGTTTACAACGCCTGATCAGGTAAATGCTTCAAATTAAAATTATACCAAGCAGTAAAAATATTTGTCTACTACAATTCTTGCTCCTTTCAGGATTAAAAGTTTTTTTTTTAGGGAAAGAATGCTTCATTTTTAAAGAAAAACAATATTATCTGGCAAAAGGAAACGATTTATATCCAAATGATAGAAATATATAAGAGAAATAACAGCAAATAGCAAAAGAATTAAAGGCACTTAGACTCACTGCAACATATATGTAATTAGTCTAATTAACCTGTGAAATTGTCGAATATGTTGGAACCACAGAGAAGGAGAAATAACAACTGCTGCTGCCTGATGATAATACATGTGATGTTTGGAAATGGAACATGAATGCGATGTGATACAATTGGCTGTGATGTTATTGTAAAGAAGATAGGTTTATTGTAATGTTGAATTACTGTATGTAATAGTAGAGCCAGAGCTGGATTGAATATAGAATGTTGTTAATATTTTAGAGTTTGTTGAGAGATATATGGATTTATAACAATATATGTTGTTGCAGAAAATTTGTTACATTGAACATAAGAAATCTATTAGTAGAGAGGTAAAGAAATTTGAAAATATAAAAAAATGTTTCCAGAATTTGAGAACATTGAAAAGAAATTCCTATATTAACAGTGGATCTATTTTTACAAGACCACTAGATCGACATATTTTATGCTTGCCTGAAATCGTAACAAACAAAACTGTTCTTCGAATATTTAGTTGCAAACATACAATTATTTAGAAACTTTAAAATCAAGCACTAATTCTTAAATTTATTTTACAGCTTTATATGCGATTTTTCCGTTGTCCGTTTTGATTAACTATGGGTATTAGTAACAGATACTATTGTTGGAGAGTGTCAATAAGAAAATGGAAAATACTTTAACTCAAGTAAAAACTTAGGCTTAACAGCTCTGTGTATTAGAGAAAATACATGAAATCTAAAATATTAAATGTTCTTGGGTGAAAACCAAATTTTTTATTATCATACCATAATCTCATGCTGCAGGTATTCTACCACATAGAGTTCACTGTCCATATATACATTTCTCTCACGTTAAATTATAATAAAAAAATTGTAGGCTTCAAATTAACTGTAAGTACCAATACTTTTCATACTAATTGGCTTTAATTCACAGATTAGCGCAGAGAAATTCTCAGACAACGAAGTACAGAAATTGACTTCTTTGGTCCTTACTGCTGATGGTCATAGTAAGCAACTAAAACTGTCTCTAAGAAATAATAACAAATTTATCAGAGATTTAATTCTCCCTCTACTATCTTAGCTTCAGAAATACCAAGCCTTAATAAAATCTGGTGATTCTCTTGTTTGCTTATGTAAGCTTATAATATATTGCGAACATGCATTGCACAACTACTTTGCTGAAGATGAGAAAAAAATGCGTTGCTCAGTATCAAAATAGGACAGCAGTACTGATTGTGAGTTGAACAATTGTATGCGGTGCCTGCCTGTTTATTTATATCATGTAACTGGACCCAGTAAATCAGACGTTTCTTAAAAACTGGCTTAATTTAATGTAGTTTTATTTGTACCATATAAAAATTACACAATTTTTTGAAGTAATGCAAGAATTCCCTCAGACCCCTTCAGTATCATCAAAAGAATTGGTTTTACCCACTGAGAATTGATTATTTATTTGTTTTATATCGTAACTTCAAACTTATTTTAATCAATACGTTGTATGTTATTTATGATTATTGTACTTCGTTTTTAGTTAATTTAAACTTTGTATTTCAAACCTGTTTGAATATCTACTGGAATCCAATGCATTTTGGAATCATTGCAGAATGGTAAAAAAAAAAAAAAGAAGGAGTTTATAATCGTTCTTGTTTATATGCCTCATGTATGTCTTTGGCTGTGAGAAAGAAAGATATATGTATAATAAAAAAATTCCTAGAAATATGTACCAAAAGGAAATTCCTATAAAATTCGCAAAGCTTTAAGTGTTATTTTTATTCTAATGATCTTCAAATACAAAAATGTCGTTTGTAAACTAAGACTTATATAAAAATTGTTTGAAGACCATTGACCATGAAAGACATTCAATATTTGTTTTAATTATTTGAAATCCATCTTGAATACTGTAATACCTATATTTGTATAGCATAATTAAAGCTATTTGTTATAATATCACCTACCTCAGATGTTATGTACCTTCACAAATTATTATTATTATTATTATTATTAGTCATTATTGCCCTTGAGGACAGTATTAAAACTCAAATTATTCATGAATATTCCTCTTTTGTATTCGTCTTCTTCTCTTCCCAAAACCTATTCATACATTTACTGTGTTCTTGTTTTCTCTGTTCCGTGCATTTTTTTCCTGTTTGTTATTATTAATCATCACTTATTATTATTATTATTTCATATGGAAATAATATTTTATTAAAGTTGCATACATATTGTTTTAATTGAAATCAGCTCAAGATAAGAATTTCGATCAGTTGATATTCTTCATAATTGTTACCTTTTCCTTTATAGATTAAGATAGATAATAAATTTGCTCATAACTGTTAAAAGGAGGTCATGTCATGATATATCCTCCACTATTAGGTTGATTGTTTAAGCTTTGACGACTGATTGTGTAAAGATCTTAAATGCAACAGTACTTTGAAATAAATAAAATTTACTTTGCTCTATGTTCGCTTGGAGAATTGTAACCATTTTGTATCCTTCTGCATAAAAATTAGAGTATGAAAACCATTTATAATAACTGAAAAAAATACTTGTAATGGATCTTTTAGGCTGCTATTACACGTTGCCGCCCATTAAAAAATATATATTTGGGACAGTAATATTACATGCCATTTTTAAAATCAGAGTCTGGTATATTGTAGCGGGTACTTGGGGGGAGGGGGGGGGGTGGCAACTACTAATTTTTTAAAAATATAGAGATTAATATCATTTTTGTTAATCTGGATAGCCAGAATCTCGTATGCTGTGAAATTACAGGTGAATAAAATTTTAAGTTTATTAGGACTTATGGCTGTTACATTGCTGGGTATATTTAAATTTATTTCTAAACACAAGACAATGCAATGGCAAGCAAGCAATACCCAGACCTTACAATTTGCCGGATTAATGCAAACAATAACTGGATCCTAAGTATCTCAAAAGTTTACAAAGTGAATATGGAACATCGTGGCGTCACAGGCCAACAAATAGATGTTATACATATTATATATATATATATATATATATATATATATATATATATATATATATATATATAAAATCCCAGGGGCGCCAATTAAAACAAAAACAACATTATCTGAGCCATGTTATAATGAACAAGAAGCTTTTAGAGTTCAATGTTCGGTGAAATGAAATGCCAGCTAGCTCAGGGACATTCTCACAATTAAAGCTGAGATTCTATTCCCAGGTAGCGTTTACGGGCATTTAAAGCCACGTTAAATCCCATGGAACCTTGACCTAGCGTCGGAACACATTACGGAGTTGCTGCAGCTGCTCGATGATTGCGACAGAACGTGCCACTGTCAGATAGCGATCTCACGGACGGCTCATCCGTCCAGGTGCGTCTAAGGTGACTGCCTCAGCGAGCCAGTACGCGCTGCATTGGATCGCCCTCAGTCAAGAAGAGTTGCATCAGGCCACATCCGGCCAGAAAGTGTCTGTTATGGTGTCCTTCCTGCCACCACGAAGACGAAAGCTCTTCCTCTTTCAGTACAGCGCCCACATGACATGAAAAAGAAGCTCCGTCCTAATATTTGTCGACCCCGTAGTTATACACCATTGGTGGAATTAGCGTATGCCACAATCACGTGAGTTGTAAAGCGCCTGTTATTCGCTGTTTGGTTTTTGCGCGCAGCTCAGGAGATTGACCTTCCACCCTCTAGCGTCTTAGCCGAGGGTACAATGCCCTCGCTCGTCTAACGGCACATTTCTCTCTCCCCGGGCTCCACTCATTTTGTTCGTCTGCGACATAGTGTCGCCAGCGAAGATCGTTGTCCAGCTAGGCGAACGTTCAAATTTTCCACTGACAGCCAGCATTTTCACCATTTAAATTCAATTTGCTCCTTTATAATAGCAATCTTGCAGTAATTAAAAATATATAATAATTTGGCCGCCCGGGCTTATCATAAATAAATTACCTATGATTTGAATAAAGCTAATACAATTTACATTGAATGAACCGTTATAATTAATCTGAATATAGCAGGTCGCAGAGTCTATATTCATGTAGGATGACACGAGAATGTCATACTACAATGTGGAAAGTACACAAAAGGTGCATTTCACAACAGGTAATGAACAATCAGTCCTGACACTTACAGCTGCAATTTACATGCTGTCCAAATGCCGTTACCAAAATATGTAAAAACAGCAGATGGACCAATCACAACAGATGATAAAATATCTCTTATATTACAGTTTCCAGAATCTAACTGTGAATTAACAGTTTAATGATACCAAACTACTTCACTCTTCTGGGGATTACATTCATATAAGCAGGAAAGTGTTCTACAAGTCACAGAATAATGCTATTTGAAGTCAGGAGAAAATGAATATAACAGCCGCCAGGAAATGTGCATTTATCCAATTAACGAATTCTTTTTACAGTTGATATTAACATCATCAATCTAATATAATACAAACTTCATTCCTTGCATGGGAGGATCCATGGGGGTCATGATCCCTTCCGCCTGTGATCGTTCTAGGCCGACATCCGATAATATTTTTAATCTCATTGACTTTAATTAAATAAGATTTCTTTGAATAATGGGTGGTCAGATCTCACAAAAACGCGATTGTATGCTGTTTATAATATTACGTTAGGTCATTGTGAATTGAATATTGTGCGCGCGATTCCAACTGTTTATTCTGCTGCATCGCGCACCCCGTCGTGACATTCGTTCGCGGCTGCGCGTCCGATGTTCGGTGACGTCACAGCCGTGTAGATCCGACCGCGCCTCGCCACTAAACCGTTTGATGTATTTATATAAACAGCGTCATTTCAGGATGCAGGGAAGAAGATAATGGTACTGGTGGGTCGAAACGTACTGCATGTAAGTAGTGGTTTATTTAGAAAGATAGATTCATTCTTTTACAAAGAAACCAAGCTTTGAGATTGCTAAACACCAGAAAAATTTACCTATACTGAGTACAAACACATATGATAATTTGTGTGCTGCCTATGCTTCCACAGCTACATTACCCCAAACTTTTTATCACGTCGACCCCCTCATAGAACATTTGTCTCTTATCGACCCCCAGATTAAACGTTTAATAAAAACCAGTGCCGGATCTGGGTTGGGGGGGGGGGTGTAAACCGGGGTGCCAACTTGAAGGGGGCGGCAAAATCATGTTTGAAGGGCGGCGATGTAAGTCGCGGAAACTTTTTTTAGCTCTACTAGTAGACTGGGCGCCGGGTGGGGACAACAATGAGTTTGGCCAACAAACGGGCGGCGAGAATAATGCGCTTGGCCGACAATCGAGGCGGCGACACTTGGGGTCATACTGCAAAAATGGGGGCTCCAAATAATGTTGCAAGGGGCGGCATTCCCACAGTTTTTGCCCCGACTCGAAAAATTCCTGGATCCGCCACTGATAAAAAATTTAAATCATTTTTAGCATTTCTGATGCTAAGCAATGAGGAGACTTGCATAACAACCCAAAGAAAGTATTTATAGTTCCCACACCTTAAAAAATCCACCCAACAACACTAACAGAAAAAGGAGATATTTTACACTGTTATTATAGTCGTAAAAAATAATAACAAAATTATAGATAGATGGAAACTACCATATAGCCGTAACTGTCATACAATGTAAAACACAAAATAATCATTGAAAAATTAAATAAATTATATTCGATGAAAAAACATCCGCCATATTACGACTACTATTGAATACATTAAAAATATGTTAACATACCTTTTTTATTAAAGTAGTTTATATTAGTGAGATGGATGGGTCTGAAGGGCAACAGCAAGATTATTGATGTTAGGTTGAAAATTGGTAAGTTTTAGGCGCAGAATACCACGGTTTTCCACGTTCAGTTTGTTTCTCTGTTTTGTCAAAATAGCGTTCGCGTGGCTAAAACCAGCTTCAACCATGTATTAAGTTGGGAACAGCGGCGGCCTTAACTATTGCGAGGCCCCGGGCGGCAGATCTTTGCGAGGCCCTTGTCCTTTGTGCAAAGTATGTGAATCAAAAGTAGATTTCTTATTGATGGGAAATGTAAAAATTATAAATAAATAAATTTTGAATTTTAATGTTTTATATTAAAATATTTATAAAAGTTGACAAACATAAAGAAGACAAATTATTAATCATGATAAATCGAGGTATATGAATAGGCCTACCTTAAACGAGAGAAGCACGACTTCAAAATTGATGCTTGCGGCTTTTCCTGAGACTAAAATCTTTAATTAAACCACAATAATCTAATGAATGAGCTACGTCATTTTCAATTGAAAGAATAGCAAGGGCTGAAAGCCGATCTTGTGTCATCGAATTCCTCAAATATGTTTTGATGATTTTTAACCTCGAAAAACTCCTTTCTGCAGAAGCAACTGTCACAGGTGTGGTGGCAATAATTCTTAGGACTATTTTGATATTGGGGTACACTTCAGTTAAATGTTTTTCTATTATGTGTTTCAGCACCGAGAGAATGTAGTTTCCTTCATACACACCGACAAGCATATTCAGTTCTTCATGCAATTCTTATCCATCAGTGTCAGATGTTTCTCCTACTGTAAGAGAAAGTTACAAGTCACTTCATTTCCTCTAATTTTTTTATGTTGTACATGAAACCGAATATACACTCATGATGTTTAAGTGCCTGTAATCTAGGTTGGCAGCTTGCGCGCACATTGTCAACAATGACTTAAAAATAGTTTATTTTGAAAATATCTTCCGCAGGCAATTCAAAAACTTCATATTGCCCTTCGTAATCAAAAGTCGTTCGTTTACGTCTGCTTCTCAAGACTTTGAACTTTCTGTCAATATCATTTTTCTCTTGCTGTTACCAAGGATGACTGGAAACCATTTTCCCGATAATCATCAAGCCAATGTGTAAATGCGTCTAGGTGTTGTATAGCCGCACCGAGGTGTATTTTTTCGCTCTGACACATTTTACTTATAACATTAATCTTTGTAGGAATGTCATTCCATATGACGAGAGAAACTACGAATTCGTAGCTAGTTATTTCATTTTCTATAGAATGACATTCACTAATCAACTGACAATCTGTTACATTTTCTGCTAAATCCTTCAAAGCATCACATATAATCGCTTAGCTGGTATTTAACGGCCTTCACCGATTCTACCATGCATTCCCATCTAGTTTCAGAAAGTGGTTTTAGCGATAAGGATTTTACATGTGCTTTTAAAATAATCCACCTCTGACTTGAGCCAGCGAACAGAGTTTATAGCCTTTGTAGCAAACCAAAAAAGGATTTTGCTTGAACACAAGACGATGCTGCATCTCCTAGGATGAGATTCCAGCTGTGACTCCCACAAGGTAAAAAATAAGCAAGTGGATTAATTTCAAGTATACGTTTCTGAACCCCACTTTTTTCTCCACGCATATTGGCTCCGTTATCATATCCTTGGCCTCGGCAGTTTATCAATGATATACCCAACTGTTCTAGCTCTGTGATTATATGATTAGTCAAACTCTCAGCTGTGGTTTTTTCAACGGCTAAGAAGCCAATAAAATGTTCTTCAATGTCAGCTGTATTTCTATTAAAAAATCTTATAATAATTGACATTTGCTCAACTCGAGAAACGTCACGGGTACAATCAAGAATAATCGAGAAATATTTATTCTTTATTATTTTGTCAACAATTTTTGTCTTCACGTGACTTGCCATTAATTGTATCAGCTCATTTAGAACATTTTTTCCAAGATAGTGGTCATTAATAGTCTTGTCTGTTACTTCACCTAAGGTGAAGGTGAAGTCGCAACATTGGATCAAATCTAGCTATTAACTTTACTAAATCTATAAAGTTGCCACTAGTTTCACTTGTATCTGAGTCAGATAATTTATCTTTATGACCTCTGAAGGCCAAATTATGAGATGCTAAAAAATTTACAATTGCAAGCAGTCTTTCTAAAATATCTCTCCAAAGCTGCGTTTCTTGTTCAATCTGAGTTTGGGGTAAGGAGTCAATAGTGCCACAACTTTTTAATCCGTTCTCGAAATTTAACCATTTCAACATACAATCTTTGTGCTGTCGGCTAGATTCATGAGACTTTACGTAATCACCCAAGTGTTTCCAATCACACACTCCTTTACTGGATCCAATTCTTGTATTTTCTGTTCCGAACATTCCACTTGGAAAGCAGTAAACAGCATCATTTGTCTGTGAATAAGTTATCCAGCGCCTGTCAATCTTTTCACCATTAGCTAATATTTTACTGTAATGATATTCGCTGAATCGCCTTCCATTATGATCTACGGGGAAAAAAATCAACTTTAACCCGGATTGGACCTTTTAATACAATCTCAGTTCGGTCTACATCAGTAAGGGCCACAAACCTGGGTCGTTTTGAGGATTCATATTTTCAATTCCGGCAGTGATGGTCGTAGACATAGGCTCAGATACGCATTCTTGGCTGGATAGTGCTGATTGCGGCGGCGATGTAGGAGACAATGATGTTGACTCATTTTCCTCGCTATTATTACGAGGTGGAAGTGGCTGGATTAGTGTTAGAGTGCAATAATACGTCACTTTCCATCAATGGAGAATTTTTTGAGGTTTCTTGACCTTTACTTTTTTATCTATTTATATAAAGACCCACGTAGATTTTCTTCTACCTGTTTTCTTTTAGATAGTTCGTTTCCCTTTTGTACTACCCGACTCAAATTTTCTTCCGGCATCACGATCACGCGAACTCATTTCACAAATTTTGTTTAACACATAAAACTATTTCAGAAATAATTTACAAACAGTGTTAGGCAGTTTTTTTTTAACAATTAACTCTTTCCTATATGTACTGTTAATAACGTAAGATTCACTGAAACATATGTGCCGCACAAACGATTTGGTAACGCATACAGGTCGGGCCACACTAAACCGATAATGGTCAGCACCGCCACCGCAACGACACGTTCCTTATTGTTGGCGCTCACTAGATTGAAGTTAATTCAAACGACACCTCATGTGGTCCGACAATCGGCCGATATTCCACCGTTATTAATTTGGTTTTGTGGTGTGGGCCGGTGCCAGGCTGGTAGATGTAAAGAAGCGTGTGGAGGAAGTTCGGAAATTCTTACTTTTTATACACTGAATAAATCTAAATGAAAATTTTTTATTTAGCCAAAAGTTTTAAATATTTTTTTTTTTCTCTTCTCCTCGGGTTGCCGCGCGAGGCCCCTGCAAGAGCGAGGCCCCGGGCGATTGCCCTGCTCGCCACCTCCTAAGGCCGCCTCTGGTTGGGAATGCAAGTAAGAAAGGTTCGGCTTCTGCTCTGAGCTTGGGGTATTTTGTAGCAATATTGTTATTGCTCCAAAATTGGCTGAGGTTTTTATTTTTAAACAACGCTTTAGCTTCCAGATCTTGGCATATTTCAATCAGTTCATATTCTAAACCAGGTTCATTACCTTCATTATCAATTTTAACATCAAATGGAGAAGCAAATCATTCAGGAACATGCATGTTCTCTAAGTCTTCAATACAATACATTCATTTTCCATTGATCCCAATATAAGAGACTGGCTCTGTGGGATGTGGAAAGTTGTCAATTTACAGATAAACAGTTGCATAACAAAATAATAAGTACACCACTAGATGTACAGTCATAGTATACATGGTACATTAAACACTTCCATTACAAAATAATACATACACCAGAAGATGTACAGTCATAGGATATATGGTACATTTAATAATAATAATAAAAAAAATTAACAAAATAATACATACACCACAAGATGTACAGTCGTAACATATATGGTACTATAAACAATTACATAACAAACTAAATACATACACCAGTCATAGCGTACATGGTAAATTAATTATTTGAACTATATTTACACAAGATACTGGCAGTTATTTTTAAGATACCTTAGAAATAAATTCTTCGACAGAGTAGAAGGAGTTGTCAATTAAAAATTCTTTCAATTTTTTCCTGAATTTATTCTTATCATCTACTAGACATTTAATATGTGTTGGGAGCATATTGAAGATATGTTTCCCTGAATATCGGACCCCTTTTTGAACAAATGACAATGACTTGTAAGTCTTGTGAAGATCATTTTTACTTCTAGTGCCGTAATTGTGTATTTTACTATTTGTTTCAAACAAAGTATAATTTGTGACTACAAAGGACATTAATGTGTATATATATTCAGATGCTAATGTTAAAATCCCTAACATCTTGAACAGCTCTCTACATGAAGTTCTATTGCTAACCCCACACATTATTCTCATTACACACTTTTGGGCTCTGAACACTTTATCTCTATGGGTAGAATTGCCCCAGAATATTATTCCATATGACAATAAGGAGTGAAAATAAGCAAAATAAACTAGCTGCCTCATACGGAGATCACCTAAAGCTGAAATTGTACGAATTTCAAACGTGGCTGCTCCCAATCGCTTTAGTAAGTCAGAAACATGTACTTTCCAATTTAAATTATGATCAATACACAAACCTTCGAAACGTGCTTTGAAGTCTTCTCTTAATTTATCGAGTTGTTTAATATATATCTCCAAATCACGATCGTTTATCTCTTCATTTTCCTTTAGTAGTCGAAAGTTTGAAAAATATTTAAAATCTTTACGTGCCAGTGAAGAATTTAACAGGTCCATTTTTAGTTGAAAGGCCATTAAAATTGTTCGAGCTTGACCAATTGTAACATTTTTTCCTTGCAAACGCTTCTGTACTTCGTTAAATTTCGAATACAGATCTGCCAAATAGAACAGATGGTTCTTGCACTATTTTAACTCGTCACATAATAATGGATCCACATTCTTAAGAAACTCTGCAGATGAGTCGTAAAAGTCAACAAGCCTCTGCAAACTATCACCTCTTGACAACCACCTTACCTCAGTGTGCAAAAGTAATTGGTTGAAATGTTCATCATTTTCTTCATATAACTCGCAAACAGTCGGGAATTGAGAGGATGAGCTTTAATTTTATTAATTGACCTAATGCACACTTTTAGAGTATCATGCAGCTCGCCACTCAATTTTTTGGCTACAAGATGCTGCCTGTGTGGGACACAGTGAACGGTACATACTTTAGGAACCTTTCCCTTCAGAAAGACGAAAAATCCTTTATAACGGCCTACAATAGCAGGTGTACCGTCAGTAGCTACTGCAGTGATATTCCCGAAAGGAATGTTGTGCTTGTTGAAATAATCTTGCATATATTAAAAAATTGTTTCACCTTTTAAATCAGTTTGAAGATATTTAGCAAACAGAAACTCATCAACAGTGTCATTCAGGGATGGACTACGGAACCTTACATAAGCCATGAGAAGATTTGAACTTCCGAAAGTTGATTCGTCAAGTTGAATAGCAAACTTACAATGCTGGATCTCAGAGGTCAAAGTTCTTTCCACATCATTGGCCATTTACTCTATACGTCGCTGCACAGTATTTGCACTCAATGTGTATTGGAACTCCGGTTCGGGCGGGGGAGCCAATACGTTGATGAAATATAATTATAAACAATATATATGACATCCAATAAGTTGGTTATTTGGTTAAATGGTGAACTAGAACCATTATTATTTTACACAAATATTATACTCAATTGATTAAGTCTTCTGGCTTATAAAAGGCCGGGTATAGTTAACGTTACGTTAAACATAATCCAAAGACAAACAAACAAGCAGTACCCGACATTTACAATCCGCCGGATAAAAGCAAACATGAAACTGATTTAAATATCTCAATAATTTGCAAAGTCAACATGATATCATAGTGGCATCACAGGCCAACAAGCTGAAGTTAACATTCACAAAACAAAGAATCCCAGGGGCGCCGTTTAAAGTTAAAAGCATCGTTTGAATTTAAAACAATCAGCAAGATGCTTCGAATTTGAAGTTAAAACATGAAAAGTTTGGTTAGCTCTGTGATTTTAGGATGAGAGCAGAGTCTTATCTCAGGAGTCGTTTACGGGTTAGCAAGCCTCGTTAAAACCCAATGGAACTGTGGACCCATGCGTCGGTACTTTACCATAACAGCATCTTCTTGATGAGGTGTGGCACGCTCATTACCGCTGCAGCAACGAATGCCAAGAAAGCGGATATGTCCGCGTTAGCACATCAGCTTCCAGCCCATCAGCCAGAAATGCGATCAGCCACAGTCACTGATCAACAGCCACTAGCGTATCGGGAGATACGTCCGCTCAGCAGCTCGTCTCGGCAGCAAGTGTCCTCTTCTCCGGCAAAATCAGCTTCCTCTCCGCTCATGAAAAAGAAGCCGTGAATTAACCACTGTGAACCCCTGTAGCCGTTCACGATTGGTGCATTGATATATGTCCATCATCACGTGTTTCGTATCGCAGCTAACATTCGCTGCGCGCTTCCCGCACATTTTGCTTGACCTTGTCGGGCCACTGGGAAGGAGTGAGGTTAGTACACTCGAGAGCTAACGGTTCACCGCGCTACCCCTTTTGTGAGCCATAGGCGTCGGCCTGGCGGCGGCACTGGTCATTGTTCCGTCCTCTGAGCGTTCAAAACTGCCGTTCCAACTTCCTACATTCAATATATTTTCTGAAGAGCAAGTTTTGCAGAAACTAAACCATATAACAATAACTTTGGCTGCCCGGGTTTAATATATGATTATTCACCTATGAATTAATCCTATCATTTATAATATTTACAATTTAATAACTGAATATTACCAAGAAAATCTGAATATTAATTAATTACTTAATAATATTCATTGTGGATGACTCTGTCATACCACAAATGGTATGCACTTTAAAACTAGTTGAGAGTCTTTCTTCATAACATTTTCAATTACATCTTTTATAGCTGGTATTATAATCTCTTCGCCAATATTGTACGGTTTGCCTTTCTTTGCTATGTTAAGAGAGATGCTGTAAGATGTCCTCAGTCCTCCTTCACTATCAGCGCTAGCAGATGACTTCAAATATGTACTTAAATTTGCCCGAACTCTCAATTTCTCTTTTAGCATTTTGAAATACTCAAAATCTTTGTTTTTCTTATCAGAATGGATCGTTTCCAAGTGGTCTTTCATTTTCGCCAGCTTCATAGCATCATTGCTGAAAGTTTTTTCTCATAACAAGCACATATGAATAGTTTCATTAGCAAAAGATGGCACAAAACCATATTTCAAATACTCGTGTGAATATTGTCTGCATTTCTTCTTAGCACTGGTAGACGACATTGTAGGTATTAAACTCAGATTTATAATAAGAGACGCAACTTATTCCCGCACGAGCTATAAAGAACTGTCTGTTCTTTCTCAGAGTGCATTGTTGCTAGTTTTTGATAACAATTTATATCTAGACTTGGATGGAATAATAATTACATCTAAAAGTTACCAGTTCAATAGAATTAGATATGAAAAAGATAAAAAAGAAGTATCTAAATTTAATGGTTTTCGGTATATTACGATATTTTCTATGTAAAGGACAAAATCTACATTTAGATATACAATACATAGAGTGGAAACCATTCTAGAGTTTAACAGTGCAACTTGTGTATAATGAACCAGCAGCGTTCAATTACCCCCCCCCCTCCCCCACCTCTGTGGCTTTACGACTCGTCGACAACGCGGTCATTAGAGGCGGGATGCAACTGCGGACAAGGAACTGGAAGGAATTCGACCATGGATTTTTACAGGAAGCCTCCGGCATTAGCCTTGGGTGATTTGGGGAAACCATGGAAAACCCAAATCCGTATGCCCGGACGGGGATTCAAACCGCCGTCCTCCCGAATATAAAATGCTTAAATACCCGAAGTAAATAAAAAATAAAGTTTTAATACTTGTTGAGTTCATCACGTAGCTTAGCTAAAATAAAATAATTGTGATGTTGAACTTCTTTCTTATCCCAAAGACGGACCTTAGAAGAGACACAATTCATAAATTGGTCTACATTCGTTTCTCTCAAGAATAACCACTAGCAAACCAGCAATGTGAGTGAAGAGTAAAGCGGCGAAATAAAATAGTTTGAACGCTAAGGCTGGCCGTCCAGTGGTCGCGTACTCGCGCGAAAAATGTTCGCGCGAATACAAGCGTATTCGCGCGAACAATGTTGGCGCGAAGACACCCCGTCCAAGGCCGGCGTTAGGGAGGGGTAAGCGGGGCAAAAGTACCCGGGGCCAAGGCCCCAGAAGGGGGCCCTCCGACCAGGGTCTCTAGCTAAATAGAATTAAATAACAAAAAAACTTTTCCAAAGAAGGTGTTATTTGATTTTTTGGATTAAAATTTTCTGATTTTATCCAAAAAAATCAAAGTGTAAAGTAACAAAAAAATCAAGGTGGGGGCCCGAGAACCCTTACCTGGGGTCCGAGAATCCTGGCGCCGGCCCTGACCCCGTCCACTGAAAGCAGATTCGCGCGATTCTGTCGCCAGTTCCCTGTTGTTGTTTGTGCCAGAAAGAACAGTAGAAATGCCTTTCTCTCAATTGTTGGAATTATACGCATTGGAATCAACAATTATAGCAAGAAGAAGAACGGCAGAAAGGGTAGTGGAATTGATGAGTAATATTTTTGCCAAAAGAAAGGAGTTTTCCATTTGGTTGAAATAGGGCCACTGTTTTAAGACTTCGCCTTTTCCGGATTTTTCTTCCAAATATTTTCTTAACTGTAAATGTATCCCTCAACCCTTTCCATTTCTCCTTAATGTCAGCGACTATAACAAAAGAAATAAGAACAAAAACTCTTTAGTACATACTTGTTTAGTTTTTTAATGGAGAAACAATAAATGTAAATACCCAAGTATACGTCCTAGATCGGCTAAATATCTAAGCTCACATCTTCTCTTCAGCGAAACACTCAGTAAAAACCAGTGTAAAGTAAATAGATGAAAAACACATAAAAATAGTAAATTTAAATACATTGAGAATGGATGATAGTGTTTTAAATGAACTGAATGACTGTTGTATTAAAAGCAGTACAGTGCAAGGAATATTGGTTAAAGGAATTAAGAATATTATGCGACCTATGATGTTATGAGTAAGATTTTGAATGTTTGAAAGCGTTTTATTTTGTAAATATGCTGCTGAATGCTTCTTTATATTTTATATTTTCACTTAAAACGTTTACTGACGATTTCCAGTAAATTTTGGTTTTGTCTGATTTGTATTGTTTCCGTAATTGTTGCCAGGAAGTTTCTATTTAATCATCTAATACCCATCACACCAAACCAGTAGAGATACTGATGACAGCAAGCAAAAAACAAAGCCTATAATGTGTGAAAATAATAGATATTGAACATTGCATGTTGTTTATATAAATGAATAAGTAATATAATTAATTACCTGGTGAATTCATTTCTGTTCCAATTTCTTCTCACGTCTTCATTTGGACATTTCTTTGGTAGTATAAGATAATTTTTGATCTTACTAATGGTCTCTTTCTAGAACAAGAGCAACCAGTTTGTCTCTATATGTCGCGCGAACTGTGTTCGCGCAAACAAATCCAAAACTTTTTGGATCTCGTCGCCCTCGCGTAAGTTCGCGCGATTCAGGCGCTCGCAGTGGACGGAGTCACATTAAATTACCTTTGTTTGGATTTGAGCTATCTCTTCGCCCGTATTCGTGTGTATTCGCGTGAAGATTTTTCGCGCAAAAAATCTTCGCGCGAAAAATCTTCGTGCGAAAAATCTTCGCGCGAACACACGCGAATACGCGCGAAGAGTTCGCTCAAATCCAAAAAAAGGTAATTTAATGTGACTCCGTCCACTGCGAGCGCTTGAATCGCGCGAACATACGCGAAGGCGACGAGATCCAAAATTGTTTGGATTTGTTCGCGCGAACACACAGTTCGCGGGATGGATATAGACAAAATGGTTGCTCTTGTTCAAGAAAGAGCCACTTTGTGGGATCAAAAATTATCTCAATACCACCAGAGGAATGTCCAAATGAAGATGTGAGATCATTTTGGGAACAAAAATGAATTTACCAGGTAATTAATTCTATTATTTATTCATTTATCTAAACAAAATGCAATATTACATATCTAGTATTTTCACATAGTGTAGGCTTTTTTTTAAACTTGTTGTCATCAGTTTCTCTACTGGTTTGAAGTGATAGGTATTTGATGATTAAATATAATATTCCTGGCAACAATTATGGAAACAATACAAATCACATAAAAACAAAAATTACTGAAAATCGTCAGTAAACGTTTTAAGTGAAAATAGAAAATATAAACAAGCATTCAGCAGCATATTTACCAATTAAACGCTTTCAAACATTCAAAATTTCATTCATAACCAATATTTCTTGCACTGTACTGCTTTTAATACAACAGTCATTCAGTTCATTTAAACCACTTTGATCCATTAAAAAACAACATTGCTGGAATGCTCATATAGATTTACAATCAATCATTTTGTTTTTCTCTTAAACAAAAATTCAATTAATTACGCGGATTGTAATTGTTGGTGAATAACCTTTGGTACGTAACAGTATGTATAGTATTTGTTATGTTTGTTATCGTTTCTAATAAAATTACAAAATTACTCAGCGTTATGCATAATATTACGAAACAAACCACCCTCAATTTATAACGATTAGTTGCGGCGTTTTTCAATTCATCTAGTTTAGCTTTGAGACATTTGTTTGAGACGCCCGCGCCACATCAAATTACTTTTGTTGTGTCCCATTTTCAAATAATTATTTTTCTCTTCAGACGAAATTATTTTTAAGTATATTTTAATATAAAGTTAAATAGTTAATGGGTTACAAGATTAAAATTAAATGGTTGAGGGATACGTTTAGAAGAGAGTTAAGAAAATATTTGAAGAAAAATCAGGAAAAGGCGGTAAAGTCTCAAAACAGTGGCCCTATTTCAACCAAATGGAAAACTCCTTTCTTTTGGCAAAAATATTACTCATCCATTCCTCTCTCCTTTCTGCAGTTCATCTTCTGGCTATAATTGTTGATTCCAATGCGTATTGTTCCTACAACTGAGAGAAAGGCATTGCTGCTGGGTTTCTTTCTTTTTTTTTTTTTTTTTGCACAAACAACAACAGAGAACTGGCGACAGAATCGCGCGAATCTGCTTTCAGTGGACGGGGTGTCTTCGCGCCAACACAGTTCGCACGAATGTAGGCGTATTCGCGCGAATATTTTTCGCGAGAATACGCGTCCACTGGACGGCCAGCCTAAGCTTTGTTCCAGCTTTGAGTCCCCAGTATGAGTCACCGCAACAATCCAATTGGTTTATTTGTTTTCGCTGCTTTGTTCTTCGCTCTCGTCGTTGCTATGCTCTCCGCTCCAGTATGTTTTCCCCTTAACACTTTGTAACAGCCCTAATACCTGTATTTTGAATAATATTGTACTGTGTGAAATATTTGTAATGAGCTAAAGTTTGCTTGAAAGTGATTTGGTATGTTTATTTTGTAATTTCTTGTAAATAAGTGTATATAGACTTTGTTTTAGGTAAGAAAATTATTCAAAGACCATTTAATATGTTTAAGAACCGAATGATGCAAGAAAATTTCTTAAAAGTTTGTAATTACATGTATTAATGTAATTTACGATGTCTACAGGACAATTTTCCACCATTTGAAAGGATTTCTGTAAATAATTTTGTATTTAAGTATCTCTAATTACCATTTCTAATCATTTTGTAATGTTATTAATTAATTTTGTATCAATTCCGATTGTTTTTAATATGTTTGATTGTTTGAGTGATTGTTAATGATCGAGAAATATCGGGCGGATGCCTTTGAAGAATTCTCGTAAATTCGATAGACTCTATATAAACAGATCGCCTGCACAGAGAAGTTAGTTTTGCATTAGTATTCATTCAGTGTTACAGAGACATTCATGCAAGTTTTCATTCAGTAAGTCAGTATTGCATCTTTGGATTGTAACAACTATGCTTGTGAATGTCGCAGACTTGTTTTGATTGAAAATAAACGAGCATCAACATAACCTTGTTTTTGGTGGACTTTATTAATTAATTAATGCAGTAAATAAAACCACCCAAAGAACCTTAACATGGCGACCGTTGACATGACGAGAAGTTCTTAAACATCTGTGGGATGTTTATCTTCTAAAAAGAATCTGCAGAAATTGCGACGGATTATCGGCGATAAGCGAAAATAATCTGCGAGAAAATTTCGACCGGCTACGCCACACGTAGAGCTTATATAGGCGACACGGATCTGACGGCAAGCGGACCTTCTTCGGCCTAAGGCGGAGATTTTTCCATCGGGAATCGGCTGTAATCTTCCGACGACGAGTGGATTTCCTTCGGCCTCAAAATCGTCTTCCTACAGTGAATTGTGAAAAGTGTGGTTAAGTGTTTGAAGTCAGTGTGGTGTGTAATGATCAATTAAGTGCTTCTAAGTGAAATTTAATGTGATACAAAAGTGAGGAATAACTGTAAGTACGGCATTGAATATTCAAGTGATTTATTTTGCATGTTAATGTGTGGCAGATTGGAAAGATTTTAATTTTCCTTAATTTGGATTTTTATGTTGATTTTGATAATTACTAAAAATGGCTGATAATCAGAACCTGCAAGCAATTCTAGAGTCTTTTGTAGCCAGATTCGATAGCAAATTTTCTGAAATTAATTCTCAGTTTGCAGAAATCAATGGCAAATTTGATAATAAGTTTTCCAAATTGGATAACAAATTTTCTGAATTTAAAACTGAGTTAAATCTTGACAGCAAATTTTCTGAAATTAAGTCTCAGTTTTCCCAATTTGATAGTAAGTTTTCCAAATTGGATAACAAATTTTCTGAAATCAATGATCAGTTTTCTCAACTGCAACAAAACAATGACAAAACATTCTCTGATTTGACTAAATGTTTTGATGTTAAAATCGCAGAGCAATTTCAGGGTTTTAGCTCTCAATTCAAGGAGGATATTAACAATTTAGATTCTAAATTGGGGAAGGTAGTAACAGAATGTAAGGAAAAATTTGAAAAGGTTACAGAAATTTGTGAACAGAATAAGACTGAATGTGTAAATTTGATTTATAAAGAAGTCAGTGAAAATTGTGATAAGATAAAGGAGGAATATGTTGCTTTATTCCAAGCCAGTGATAGTAAAGTTGCTCAAAGGGTCAATGAGTTGAGAAAAGAGGTGGGATTAAATATTAATACATTGGTAAATCATCAGGAACAACTTACCCAGGGATTGGAGACAACCCAATCTAACGTTAATCAGTTAGAGAAAAGGGTTACTGGGTTGCAGATTCAATTAAGTCAGGTTCCCTTAACAGGTAGTCCAAATTTCAGTGTCGATGTAAAAGAAGAATTTGAATTCTATGATGATAGTGGGAGGCTTCACCCTATTGAATTTATAGATAATTTTGAAAGGTCAGACTACTTTAATTTGTTACCCGATAGTAAGAAAATTGCACTTGTGGGTAAACATCTAAAATCTTATGCTAGGGCATGGGGTGATAGACAAGCTAGGGAAGTGACTGACTACAAGCTGTTTAAAGAAAACTTTTTGAAACATTTTTGGTCGACAAGCAGGCAGATTCAAGAAAAGAGAGAGTTGATGACTGGTAGACCCTATAAACCTGGTAGGGAAACTCAACATGATTTTTTTCATAAATGTTGGATCCGTTGTAAGTACCTTAGACCATCCTTATGGAGAGGAGGAATTTATTGATTTGATAGGAGCTAGGCTACCTCAGCAAACAAGAAATTTAATTGCCACTTTGGATGTAGTAAATGTGGATAGAGTTTCTGAATTGTTGAGACGCTTGGATGCCCAGGAGTCATTCAATGAACAACATTACCACCATCAACACCATAGGAGGGGCAGCAGGAGTCCCCCTAGAAGGGGTAATGGGTCAAGGGATGGTAGATCCAGGGGACGGGATCGTAATAATTATGCAAGAAGGAATGATAATGGGGGAGTGAGAGAACAGAACCCTCAATCTGAAAGGGAAAGGCAGCATGGGGGGCAGGCAAACTAAAGACCACCCCTGTTATGGGCCCCGCAGTGGTGGACAAGAAGGTGGGTCCAGGTGCCAACTGCTATGGAGTTAATACCATTTTTATGAATAATCCCCGAGAAGATTTATTGGATGAGGTGGAGGATAAGAATGAAGTTTTAGATAAAGTTCCCATAGTGCAAATTAATGCTTTTAATAAACAAATAGATGCTCTTATTGATACTGGGTCACAGGTTTCTTGCCTTGCTGAGGGATTATTTAATGAAATTGAAAGCACCAATCAAATTGAAGTGTTACCCGTTAGTAGTATGACAGTTATTACTGCTACTGGTTCTCGTAGTAAGAGAATTAAGCAGGAAATGTTGATGGAAGGTTGTATGGGGACTGTAAATGTAGAAATACCCATGTATGTAGTCCCTAAGTTGAATGTAAATTGCATTTTAGGCATGGATTGGCTTACAAAAGTAAAGGCTTTGGTAGACTGTGGAGAAGGTAACTTACGGATTAAATTAGACAGTGGGGAATACTGGGTTGATTTTGAGAAGACTGTTTGGAAAGGCATACAAGAAGTAGATCATGTGAGAGTTAAATATAAGGATGCGGGTGTAGCTAGAGTTTGTGACAAACTATTACCACAGATTTGTGTAATGTGTTAAGGCAGAGTAGTGAGATTAATAGTCTGATTGAAGGTCAGGAGATAAGCGAAGGAAACGTTATTAATTACCCAAACAGTATGAAACTATTACCATCAGCCCAACAAGAAACGCTGAAATGTCTAATTGAAGAATATAGGGACGTATTTTCTGACAAACCAGGTCTGATAAAAAATTATGAGTGCAAGCTTACTGTAAAGTCTGAAGAGCCTTTCTTTATTAAGCCATATCCAATCCCTTTGACCAAAAGAGATGAGGTGAATAAGGAGATAAATCGAATGTTAGAGTGGGGGGTAATAGAGAGGTCAAGGAGTCCTTACAATAATCCCTTGGTTGTGGTAATAAAACCGGACAATTCTGTGCGACTAGTGCTGGATGCTCGCACATTAAACAAGCATTTAGTAACAGAACGGGATCATCCTCCACCTATCAGTGAGTTGTTGCACAGGTTTAAAGGTAAAAGATATATTTCATCTATCGATTTGACTGCGTCCTATTGGCAAGTCCCGCTTTCAGAAGAATCCAGGAAATACACTGCCTTTCTATTTGATGGCCGTTGTTATAATTTTCGAGTGTTACCATTTGGGTTAAATATTTCAGTGGCTACCTTTATTCGTGCTTTGGATAGTGTGTTAGGAAAGGAATTGCTTGAACAAGTAGAGATATACGTAGACGATATTCTTATAATGTCAGAAACACTTGAGGAACATTGGGTGCTACTTAGAAAAGTTTTAGAAGCATTGAGAAAGGGGGGTATGACGATTAAGTTAAAGAAATGTACATTTTTGCAAAAAGAGGTTGAATTTTTGGGCCATCGTATTACACCACAGGGGATCTTGCCTAGTAATGATAAAATAAATGCCATTAAGAATTTTCCCCGACCTAGAGATAAGAAACAACTACAGAGTTTCTTTGGATTGTGTGAATACTATAGGAGATTTCTTCAGGGACAAGCTTTAAATAGTCCAGCCTTAAGAGATTTGGTTAAAAAAAGTGTCAGGTGGGTGTGGTCCTCAGAATGTGAAAGAGATTTTCAAAAAATCAAAGATGACTTATGTAATTCCAATATCCTCTATTATCCAGATTGGGATCTAGATTTTTGCCTTGCCGCAGATAGTTCTGACTATGGTTTAGGAGTTCATGTCTTCCAGGAAGTGGAAATCAATGGAGAACCGGATTTTAGGACTATTGCCTTTGCCAGTAGAAAACTACAACCAGCTGAAACTAGATACACAATTACGGAAAGGGAGGCCTTATCTATTTTGTGGGGTTTGACTAAGTTTAGGTACCTACTGTTAGGTAGAAAAATTATTGTATATACAGACCATAAGGCTCTTTCATTTTTGTTAGAATGTAAGTTAGTCCACAGTCGGTTAACCCGTTGGGCATTGGTTCTGCAGGAATATAATTTAAAGATTCGGTATAGACCTGCTAGTAAAAATCAAGTTGCAGATGCTTTGTCACGTCTACCGTTAGGTCTAGATTCTGAAAAGCGATGTCTAGGACCACAGACTGAGGTTAGAATTGCTTATCTAAAAGGAGTACCGTATGAAACTGAGGTTAAGTGTTCCTTGCGACAAATCAAAGACGAACAGGACAAAGATGTAGCTATAGTAGAAGTAAAAACTAATCTTGATAGCCCAGAACACAGAGATAAGCTTAAGAAATATTATACTTTGCATGGGGAAGTATTGTTTAGAAGGACTAGTGAAGATGAGGATATGAAGAAATGGGTAAGATTGTGGGTCCAGGTACCAACTGCTATAGCTTTAATACCATCTTTATGAATAATCCCCGAGAAGATTTATTGGAAGAGGTAGGGGTAGCAGCAAGTGAATTTCAGGATAAGGTTATGACAGATGTAATTAATGATGTTGATGATTTAAAGACTGATAATAAGATAAAGTGGGAAGGGGACCACCATAGTACCTTATCACTAGAATCAGTGTGCGAAAGTAATAATTTTCATGTAGAAGATTTTCGAAATGGTCACTGCTTAAAAAAGGGTGCAGAATTTATAGTGCATACTACAGTGTGGCTATCGGAAACTTATAAGGTCCAGAATGGCATAGTTGGGACTATGTGTACTAGGATAGGTGGTAATGAAGTTTGTAGAAGTGCTGAAATCGAGGAGTTTCTCAGATATCTTGAAGATGAAGGTGATACAGTGGTGTGGATAGGAGACCCAGATGAGGAGGAGAATTGTAAGTCAAAGTATTTGTCTTCTGAAGAGAGAGTGAAAGCCTTATGTACCAATCCCTAAATTGGAAAAATGTCCTAATTTTGACCTAGCTGACACGTTATTTAGCTCTTTATTTGGTGTAGATGATGACATTGAAGAAATGGGTGGGAGTAAGGATTTATTTGAACCAGTTTCTAATTTGGAAAAATGTACAGAATATGACTTAGATGACAATATGTTTTGTACTCTCTTTGATGTGGAAGCTGATAGTGAAGTAGTAGTTGCTGAGAAAAATAATTATTTTGTGGAGGAAGTCAGTAAGCCAGATGTTAAAACAGTTTTAGGAACTGATTCAGATAAGTTGGTAAGTTTAAGTAGTAATCAGATGATGAAGAGTGGGGTTGGAAGTAATGATGGACTAAACTGCAGTAGTGAGAATAATAAATTTGTGTTACCAGTTGAGTCAACAGCATTGCTTTTAAGTGACAATCAATTTACTAAAACAGAACCATTTTATGTCTCAGCTGTTGCGTGGTTGTACCAAAGTCTGTTGTCTGAGATGATTGGAAGTTTGTGTTTCTGTATGTATATAATGAAGCTTTGTGAAAATAGAAATGTAATATTAAATGTGTATACAAAAGTTGAAGAAAACTGGAAGGTTAGGAAAAAGTAACTTACATGGTTCTGGGTTTCCAGGGAAATCCTGGAACCCACTTATGAGAATTAATTGAAATGCATGGTTTGGGGAGGGGTCCTTACATGTAAATATCTAATTTTGTAAATAAGTTTTTGAATTGATGCATGTAAATAGTTTGTGTGAGTACTTAAGTTCAGATGCAGATGTAAGCATTTCAATGTATAATTTGTGACAGTTTTGTGTAGAGACTTTTGCTATTTTCATGATGTTGTTACTTTTTACATTGTGGTGACAAATTATCAGCTGTAAAATGTAAATAGACTGTTGTCATAAACAAGCAGACATCAAGTGTGTAATTTGGAGTGAAAAAATTGTAACTTAAGGTGATGGCATTGAACGTTTGTTGTGTAAAAACAGTAAATGATAAAATGATTGGACCTGAGAAAAGACAATTATTGTAAGATCAGTGTCATGGACTATGTGCAGATGTATGTGATGAAGAATTGTACCTGTTCATTGTAAAAGTCATTAGGGTTGATTGATTGTAGTCTGTTCGTGTCTGCATTATGTGTACATTCAACCTGCTTAGATTCGTGACGGATTCAATCAATTTTATCTGTGTAAAATTAAGTGAATCCTGGGGAGGGGTTGTAACAGCCCTAATACCTGTATTTTGAATAATATTGTACTGTGTGAAATATTTGTAATGAGCTAAAGTTTGCTTGAAAGTGATTTGGTATGTTTATTTTGTAATTTCTTGTAAATAAGTGTATATAGACTTTGTTTTAGGTAAGAAAATTATTCAAAGACCATTTAATATGTTTAAGAACCGAATGATGCAAGAAAATTTCTTAAAAGTTTGTAATTACATGTATTAATGTAATTTACGATGTCTACAGGACAATTTTCCACCATTTGAAAGGATTTCTGTAAATAATTTTGTATTTAAGTATCTCTAATTACCATTTCTAATCATTTTGTAATGTTATTAATTAATTTTGTATCAATTCCGATTGTTTTTAATATGTTTGATTGTTTGAGTGATTGTTAATGATCGAGAAATATCGGGCGGATGCCTTTGAAGAATTATCGTAAATTCGATAGACTCTATATAAACAGATCGCCTGCACAGAGAAGTTAGTTTTGCATTAGTATTCATTCAGTGTTACAGAGACATTCATGCAAGTTTTCATTCAGTAAGTCAGTATTCCATCTTTGGATTGTAACAACTATGCTTGTGAATGTCGCAGACTTGTTTTGATTGAAAATAAACGAGCATCAATATAACCTTGTTTTTGGTGGACTTTATTAATTAATTAATGCAGTAAATAAAACCACCCAAAGAACCTTAACAACTTACCTAAAGCGACGCAGGCTTCGGTAAAACTCAAGTTATAACGGGGGTAGTCAGTTATTTTTTTACTTTTATTGGCATATTCCCATTTTTTCCTAACAATTTAATTGGTCCTCTTTATTATTAATCGACCCCCTTTTGACCCCCGTGTATTAATCGACCCCTGGAGAACTCTTATCGACACCCAGGGGTCGATACCGACCACTTTGGGGACCCCTGCTTTAGATGAAAAAGAAAATATTCCTCCTGCTGAAACTGTTCCATGCATGCCGATTTCGTGTACGTCGGCTTCCAGTCCTGATCAGATAAAATGTTTGCTTTCTCAATCGAATTTTTCCTCAGATATTGGATGGTAAGTAGCAACATACCTACACGATTCAACAAGAGCTATATTGCTCGAAAAGTATTTGTTGCCGTCTCTAATGTATATTTTTCCACACTGTTGTTATCAAGAAACGAAAACAAACAAAGAAAATTGTACAGAAGACACACCTTAACAAGTTTCACTGGCTTGTTTTATCGCATAAATACCAAGACCTTCACAGCGAATACTATTCACAGTAATGCCCTTGAGGCGGCACATAGTCAATACCACCTCTAAAACGACTCATAAAAGAAACATTAAAAGCTTTCAATTATTTTCTTGGTGAAAATGGTGTGTTTCTAGCTCACCAGCGAACTCAATACCACGAAATAGCTGTTGAAGCTGTAAAAAACTTTTTATCAACTTTTCACAAACCTGAACTTGATATTATTAACCAAATTAGCAGTCAAAGAATGAAATAAGTTAATGCAAATAGGGAAACCTTATGACCAATTGCCAAAACGATATTTTTTTTTTTTTTTTTTTTTTTGTATTCATCAAGATACATCGTTACGTGGTCATCGCGACGATGGCAAATTGTTGGATAAAGAAGCAAGTATTGACAGCACGGTACTTGATGAAGGAAATTTTAGAGCATAGCATAGCATAGCAGCATCATTTAAATAGATAGATATGTTCACTTTGATCCCATGTGAGATTAATCTCGGGGATGTGGAACAGTACATACACTGATTTTTAATGTCAATATTAATATATAATTGATAATATTATTATATATTGACAAGTTAGCTACAACCCATTAGTATAACCAATATCTCCTGTAATCTACACATATAATCCCGAGTTAATTAATACTTATTATGTGGAACAGTGAATACACTTGTTACCAGCATCTAATAACCAGTTATTTTCTTACCAACCAGTTACCATGATAAGTTTCACTGTAATTTGCGACTACATATTAAATCATGTTAGTTGGAGACTTCTAAGTCTAATGCAATTTACTTCAGCAAAATTGTGCAAAATAAATTGATTGTGTTTGAAAGTAAATCATTCAGGAAAGTATTTTACTGAATGTATATATGGTACTCGTAACTAAATAATTTTCTATTTTTTTCAATGAAACAACAGACATATCACTTATCTCACAGTTGAGCCTTTCTGTTAGGTATATTCACAATGGTATAGTAAAGGAAGGTTTTGTGATTTTCTGTGATTCCATGGTTTCCCCAAATCACTCCAGGCAAATGCCGGGATGCTTCCTTCTAAGGCCATGGCCGAATTCCTTCCCATTCCTTGCCCCCATCCTTGCCCCCTCCCCCATCCTTTCCCGTCTCTAAAAGACCTCGATGTTAAAAAGAGACGTAAAGCAGTTAAAAAAAAAAAAATGTGATGCTTACGATATGCTTAGATGTGATAACGATCTAGGCGTTATGGAGCTTCAATTGACAGATGTAGAACTAGCGAATATAGTTGAAAGTCTCTGGCTCAAATTTTGAAATGCTGTACATGCAGCAATCATGTTCTTAATAACATGTTAGCTATATCAAACAGTCAATTCTTACCATTAATACCTTGGGTAAAATGAAAAAAGTTGTAGCATTTTCCAATTCATCCACTAAAAGGCATCAAATCTTTTTAGAAGAATTTGGAGCTACAATGCAAGGTGTCTGTGAGACGCGTTGGGTTGAAAGGCATAATGGTCATCAACAGTTTCACAAGAAAACTTGGTGAAAATTTGTAGTGCTCTGGAAAAGTTTTCTACTTGGAAAGACAACGAAACTGCTAATGACGCGCAATGCTTACCGCAAACATTGTGCAATTCGGATACTATCTATCTGCTTGAGCGGTGTTTTAGGTATGTACCTAAATATTTTGTTTGTAATCTTAGGTATGTACTAATTCATGAACGCAAAAATTTAATAACTTACAACAGTTACCCACGACTTCGTCTGCATGGAAGTGTGTTATAATGTAAGAGTTTTATTTAACAATAGTAATAAACCTTGCAAAAATAAAAATTTATTTACTTCCTATAGCGAAAAAAGACAATTCCAATAATATTTATCCTCCAAAACAGTCAAATTATTTGCTGTTTCAATATTGGTTTTATTTTGATGATATGTTGATTACATCAATTATTTCTGCTTTAAAATAGTTTTGTGTGGATTAAAACTAACCTTACGTGGCATCACAATATATTAGGCTTGCAATGAATATTCGGCAACTATTCGGTATTCGGCCTATTCGGCCACTTTTTTACTATTCGGCCGAATACCGAATACTTAGGATTTTTTTGTTAGATAATTGCCTAAAATAACACGATTGATTCATTGCATGGTAATGTATTTAACTTATAATTATAAAAAAAAAATCGTGCATGGTCTACTTACACGATGTCAAAGCAAAACAAAAATATTAAATACCTATTCACTGGAATCATCATAATTAAAATTTAGGAGTGGAAGATTGTGATGCAGAAATGCTAATTTTTCTGCATTGTCAGGAAGTAGTTTACTTCTTTTCTTCTCGTAGACATTTCCAGCTTCAGAGAAAAGTCTCTCGGAATAAATACTGCTTCCTGGCGCGGACAAGTATTTTGCTGCAAGCTTTGTCAAACACGGAAATTTCTCTCTTCTTGCTTGCCACCAATTGTACGGATTATCATGCCATGATATACTATCAGTATTTAAATAAACATCAATTTCAGTTTCAACTGCATTTTTTTTTTTTTTTTTTTTTTTTTTTTTTTTTTTTTTTGTGATATCCCAGCATTGATCGTACTTTTTTCTGTAACAATCTCTTCAAAACAATCCATAAAAGATGAGTGTGTACTCTGACTGTGACCCGACTCTTCCGTCATCCTCTTGGACTGAATAGGGGACGAATTCGCGCTGCCGTCGCTGTTTGTTTCACAGTACGTCTTTATACCATCGATCAAAATATACTGCCTTGCTTTTTCCCTTTGCAGTTGACTGGTGAAAACATTCATTTTGAAGCAAGGGTCCAAAGCGGTTGCCGACAAATAATTTTTATTTGTGGCAATGTCTTCAAATCGTTCGTTCAACCCTCATTGCATGACAAGTCTCACTTGGCTTATGTTGGCTGTTAGCTCTGATGTGCTATTTTTATCGCAATATCGCGTTAGAGTAACAACATACGGAATAATTTCAGAAATGCATGCATATCCGGAACTGGTGATTTTTGTTAGTTCTTCAAATGATTGAAGCAATCTCAAAAGTTGCTCTAAAAGCTCCCATTGAGCAGCAGTCAAGTTGGCAATATTGCAGTCCGTGAGATACACTGAAATTGCCCGTTTTTGTTCCATTAGCCTTTCAAGCATATAATATGTGGAATTCCACCGCGTACTGACATCTTGCGCCAATTCATGCTCGGGGAGACCCAATTGCTTTTGGATTGCAAGCAGTTTTTCTTGCGCAATACCGGAATGATTGAAATGAGTCACGATCCGCCTTCCTGCAGCTATCATTTCCATCACTTCTGACTGAACTTTCAGACAATCGACAACAATTAATTGGAGAGTATGAATTAAACAACGAACTGAGGCCAACCCTGCGTTACTGACGGCTTTTACCATGTTTCGTCCGTTATCATGAATGACGACATGAATCTTTGCCATCAGGTTGTCCCAAAAACTTGATATTTCTTGTAGAGCAACTGCAATATTTTGTGCAGTGTGCTGCCCCTCAAAATGCTTGATGCTCAGAACGACATGTTTGACATTGAATTCACGATCAATAAAATGCGCAGTAAAACTTAAAAAACTAATGTGATTATGCAAGCACGTCCACATGTCACATGTGACGGAAATAAAATCCGTCTCTGAAAGCAATTTTTTAATTGTCTTTACTACCTTTTGATATATTTCTGGAATTATTTTTTTGAAAAGTAAGGGCGACATGGTATGTTATACCGAGGCAAAGCGCTACAGTCTTCTAAAACCAGCCCTTTCTACCGTATTTACTGCCTCATTGTCAAGTGCTATCATTTCGCCAATTAAGCGATGGTATTTTTTAGCCTTGGGATCATTAATATCCCATTGTTTAGGTATTTCAGTACATTCTTCAAGACTCAATTGTCTTTTTGATGTCTTAGGTTTATTTGCACCCATATTTTGATCCGTAAATACTTGCCCCTTAGGAAGCGTATGCTGCGACTTACGGTATTCTTCGTTGTGTTTATTTCTCAGATGGTTTACCATTCCTGGTGTAGTTGCTTTCTTGCCAACTCCACCTCGAGAAATTTTTGTTTCGCACAATTTACACACGACAGTTTTCGTATCATTTTTTTCGTCCTCAAATTATGTCCATATAGGCGACTTCTTTTTAGAAGCCATGATTGCCACACAATTTCACTTTTAAATTAAACAAATCAGCAAGAAGTAAACTGACTGCTTAAACGCTGCACAATCAAACTAAAAGTCGGGTGTTGAAGTTGGTTCAAACGACACCGCATCGCCGTCCGACACAAGGCCGATACCCGCCGTCATCAACAGCTATTAGTTTGGTTTACTTAGACGGTGACGGTGTCGATCTGGTGAATGTGGTGAACTTTATCTCTAAAAATAGAGTAATGATTCCCAAAGTGGTTGATATTGACCCTACAGGGACTTCCGTGTGAGTAACAAGGAAATTTGGGAATCCACGAAATGAAAACAGGGGGTCCACCCACTTTCTACAGTTAAGGCATTTAGTAAATTAATTTCAAGGTTTTAGTACAGAGAAATGAAAACCATACACGGCTTATTTAACAGGTGTATTTGATAATTTTAATTGTGTTGACTTGCGGTTACAAAGTGATAGTGTCAATTTAATAAAACTTGGTCATGATTTTAGGCTTTCTTGTCAGAATTAATTTTTTTTTTTTTTTTTTTTTTTTTTTTTTTTTTTTTTTTTGCTGTCATCAGTCTTTCAACTGGTTTGATGCAATCCTCCATCCTTTCCTATCCTATGCTAACCTCTTCATTTCTACATACCCCTTACAACCCACGTCCTCAATTATCTGCTTCATATATTCTAATCTCTGTCTACCTCTACAGTTCGTACCTTCCACTGTTCCCTCCACTAACAAATTAACCAATCCAGAATGTCTCAAAATATGACCTACCAGCCTGTCTCTTCTTTCCGTAAGCTTCTTCCACAAACTTCTTTTCTCACCAATTATTTCCAAAACTCGTTCATTTCTTACTTTGTCTGTCCACTTAATTTTCAGCATTCTTCTGTAGCACCACATTTCAAATGCTTCAATTTTCTTTCTTTCCGGTATTCCTAAAGTCCATGTTTCGCTACCATAAAGTGCTGTGGTCCACACAAAGAGATTTAAAAAGTTCTTTCTAATTCCTAGATCAATATTTGAAACTAAAAGGTTTCTCTTTATCATGAAGGCTCTTTTTGCTAGTGATATTCTGCTTTTAACATCATTCCTGCTTCGGCCATCGGTTGCAATTTTACTTCCCAAGTAACAGAATTCTCTTACTTCTCCTATTGCATCCGATCCTATTTTTATATTTAATCTACTAGTATTGGTATCATTTCTGCTACATTTCATCACTTCTGTCTTGCTTTGATTTATATTCAGTCCAAAATCTTCCTTCAGTATTTTGTTCATGCCATTCAGTAACTTCTCAATATCCTCAGCCCTCTCTGCTAACAAGACAATGTCATCAGCAAATCGTAGCATACTGATTTTTTCTCCCTGAAAACTTATGCCACATGGAAATTTTTCTTTGGCTTTCTTCATTGCTTCTTCGACATACAAGTTGAATATTAACGGGGATAGACTACAACCTTGTCTCACACCCTTTTTAACTGATGCATGTCTCTAGTGATTCTCCACTTTTATTACAGCCACTTGATTCTTATATAGTTTATAGAGTATTCTTCTATCTCGATACTTTAGACCTGATTTCTTTAAAATTTTGAACATCTTGTCCCATCTAACATTATCAAATGCTTTTTATAAATCAACAAATGCCATCCGTCCTTCAAGTATTAATCTTAAAGACAGAATTGCTTCCCTTGTACCGCGATTTTATATTCAAACAAAACGGAAGCCACGAATCTTCCCAGTTCTCCAACTTGTAACTGATAAACGTTGAGGATGATGACGTTTCGGCCTATATTCAACATTTAGTCTAAATGCCCTTCTCACAGACTTAAAAACGAGGTATGAGGATGTTGTGACTACGGAAATACTGCACTCTGTTATCGATCCATATAGTGAAGAATGGCAAATCATACTATAAGAAGATTATTGATCGAAGTAATCACTATCGTACTATGTAGGGGGCAGTTCAGAAAGTTGTAATAGCAATTCGGTCTTAAGAAGGTTATACCAATTGCTTATCCCGAATTACGAACTATCGTAAGAAAGCTTTTAAATCTTCACACCTCATTGGAAGTTATTCTTAAGAAAAAAAAAGTAATGTCACAAATAACCCAACGTAGATACTTGAGGCCATACTTCAAGCTTGTTAAAACAGGCACAGTGTGGTGGGACGTAACTCTGCTTTAACAGGCGGGCGAGAGACAAGCACAGCAATACAGATTTGCCGAATATTTGGCTATTCGGCCAGGAAGTCTGCCGAATATTCGGTATTCGGCGTGTGGCCGAATATACTATTCGTTGCAAGTCTACAATATATCGTTAAGATGAGTTTTAATTTCCTATGCTTTCTCCGATGCCACATTACTGATGTCATTATTCCAGTCACATGTAAATGGGTCTAACGGATCATCTTTTGATCGCGATACTGACAGTATTGATGCATGTGAAAGAACCTTTGATTTTCGAACGGCAATATTAGTGAAGGTTGTTGTTAGGTTGAAATGCTGCCTGCACAGAATAACTGACACCAGGGCCCGCTCTAGGGGGGGGGCAAACCGGGCATTTGCCCGGGGCGCTAAAATTTAGGGGCGCCATTTCGGCTGTAAGTGTGAGAAAAAAATAATAATATTAATGTGTTAAATACCCAATTAATCAAAAAAATCCACATACCGATTTTTTCGTTCGTTAAAAACTTACAGTTCTTAGCTATTTGGGTGCGCCCCTAGAGACTTCGAAGAGATGCGGACCTCAAAGGGGCGCCCCGTTGCCCAGCCGCCTCTGTGTGAATTGCGCCATAGGAGCAACTTCAAAATGTGCCGCGTCCGCGCCATGTATCAGCCCAAAGTCCGCGCCACGTCTCTTCTGTGTGAATTGGGCCTTAGCACGCGAGTAGAACGCTGTTTCGACTTTTGATGTATCAACTTTCTTATTATTGCTAATTATAAAAGTGGTTTCATTACACAACAGCATTAGTCTTACTATTACGTTATTAGTGATAAGTGGAAGTTCATAAAATTTACTTCAGGATTTCATAGTTTCTAAAGGTAAGTACATCTATGATTAAACTGTTATTTAGTTGGATATACGACATAAGCGCACAACGAAAAAAAGCGCACAGCGACAAAGGCACACAACAGAAGCGCGGTAGGTGGGGGCTGTTACACCTGACCTCGGCTACCTGCACTGATTCCGACGTTATACTGCCCACAAGTTACTAGACGCGGTGAAAAGGAGTGTTTTTCGCAATTTCAGCTAGGCTCTAATACATGGAATCGATAGTTCTTGGCGGGAGATGCTGAGTATTTATTTTATTGAATTGATGAACCAAATCAATATGGATCTTAGTTATTGGAAATCGAAGTGGAATAATTTGAATAATAATTTCTTCTCGTAATCCTAGCCTCACAGATTTGTTGTACAAATTAGATACAGGCATTGTAAGTGTTATGGTTGGGTTACATACGCTAGCTTTGATCGCTTGTGAAAACACTGTAGTTTAGTGGGTGTGGGAAAGTACTTACAACCATTAATAAATAAATAATAATACCAGCTGCTGATTACCGATTAGTTACTTCACATACCATTAGTATATTCAATTTCGAATGTTAACTGCTAATATATAATAACTCATGATGCTTATAATATTTACGAATGCGGTTTACAGATACTCTAATTGTTGCATTTGTAAATCATCTCAACAAAAAGAAATTCATTAACTATTTTAGTGAATTTGAATAACTTTGTCAGTTGGTTTAATAAGTGCATTGCGCGACAATCACTCCACAACATCATTTTTTTTTATTTTTTATTTTTTTTATTTTTATGTTGTGAACCTGGAACGTATTCCGTTTAAGCCTATAGAAATTGCCATTCTGTTTACACGGTTTCTGTATTTGCAGAAAATTTGCGGATAGTATCCTCCGCGAATAAGCTTTGACTGTGTAGTAACACTAGACTTTCTTTATGTTCACAGGGTATGGAAAATATTTTGTGTTGTGCATAATTTTTTTTTATCGACTGAGAATAATTTATCTTAGTTATGGTTTTAGCTAATTTAGAAATAGGATAAATATTTACTTTTTATATTATTGTTTGAGTTACGTGCGTGCCTCTTCCAAAATGTCTGACGGTCAAAGAAAATTATCTGATTACCAGTACAAAAAAAAAAAGAAGGTTGGGAAAGGAAGCGTAAAGGCAGAATCAATCTGGCGCGTTAAAAAAAATATACTGTATTCAGGGTTTACAAAACAAATTTTAGAATCTAATATCTGGTCGGGATACAAAAGAAGTACAGAATCGTCAGAGAATAATAGCAAACAAATGTACGAACTTTCTAAACCAACTGACACCAACGAGAGACTCACAGAAGGGCGTTCTAAAACTTTGTGGCCAAGAATTTTACGAGACACCGTAAGAAGCTTTTCAGTAAGTCAAAGTCCACCTAAACTATTGCATAATTACACATTTCCTTCCAATGACACAGGGCGACATTTTAGCGAAAAATATTATTCACGAATTTTAAGCAACAGAGAGCAAATATTGCGAGATTAGCTACTATGTTTCACAAAACTGCGTTTACTGCTTCTGTTTCAAAATTTTCTCCTGTTTAGTTAGTTCTCTCCCAAAGGAGGGTTTCAAAAATTGGAAGCATCTCGACGAAACTTTAAAAGAGCATGAAATTTCGAAAAATCTTATTCAGGCAAAAAAGATTAAATTGTTGTAAAACTGTAGATGCTGCCACTCAAAGAGTTATTAATGCAGAAATAAATCATTGGAATGAGGTGCTTCTAAGAATCGTTGCAATTATCAAAATGGTTGGTAAAAGTTGACTGGTTTTTCAAGGTACAAGCGACAAGTTATTTGAGCATAATAACGGTAATTTCTTAAAAAATAGTTGAGTTACTGTCTGAATACGATCCCATTATGGAAGAGCACGTCCGTTGAGTGCTCTAAAAAGTAGTGACAAAAGCTCAATATCTTGGGAAAAATATACAAACCGGGATAGTAGATCAGCTGCATCAAAGTGTAAAGTCTCATGTAATTACTTAAATTTAAAAATTTCAAATATTTTTCCATAATTTTGAACTGTACTCCTGACTTTAGTAAGATACAGCAAATTACTCTTATAATCAGATATGTTTCAACCAATAAATTTAATCGTGATGTTGAAATTAAAATTAATGAAAGCTTTTAAGGCTTCTTACCAGTCTAAACATCCACAGGAAAACAAATGTCTGACATTATAGTTGGAGAACTTAATAACTTGTGTTTAAATTTGCAGGGTATCAGAGGACAGGGATTGATAACGGGTACAATATGAGGGGCAGTAAAGCAGGAGTGCAATTTATAATTAAACAATATAATTCGCGAGCATTCAATGTCCCGTGTAGTAGCCATTCTCTCAATCTTGTTATTAATGGCAAAAGCATCCTTGGAAGCCGCTAATTTCTTCAACATGGTCCAAAAAATATATTTATTCTTTTTGGCATCTACTTTTCGATGGGCAATATTTTTAAAGCATGTTCAGGGTTCAACTTTGAAAACATGGAGTGACACTAGATTGGAGAGTAGGATAGAGAGGATAGAGGCATTAAACTCTTTAAAATTTAATTTGGGAGATGTATACGACGCCTTGCTAAGCATTTACGAAAACCAAGAAATTGATAATTTAATGATTTAGCCATTTTGGCAATTGAGTATGAAATTGCTGATGAAGTAAATTCTAAGATGTAATAAAAAATTCGCAATCTGAAAGTAAGAAAAAAAGTTTTTTTTGCGATTTTAGCGTATTTGATGTAATATTATTTTATTTTCAAAATAATGGAATTAGATTGTTTGTGTGATAATATCCATCTGTAATAGGATTTAAAAATGTAAAAAATATGGTTAATTTGTGGCTATGTACAGATATTTCATAATTAATTTCTCTATTTTGTACCGCAAGATCGAAATTCAATATGTTTATTTATGAATATATGATTTTATTAAAATTTAAATATAAAATTAAATATTTTATTCGATTAAAAATTAATTTAAAAAAAATATAACTCTACACAATCTTAAGGGGCGGCAATTTGTCTATTTGTCCGGGGCGGCAAAACCGCTAGAGCGGGCCCTGCTGACACACTTTGTTAATGTATAAGGCATGGTGGATTTAGTTCTGTAATTTACGCGATGTAGCATAAGGTTTTAGGATTCCTAGTTAATTTTTAATTTCAGTGGTTCCATATTGCTTTCACCAAATATCACGTAACAGGTTCGAACTTTATGACGATTTAAACTACAACCTGAAACATACATTACAACATCAAAGTTATGAGCGTTATTTAATATCAATTCTGTTGAATGAAGCAACTGCGAAAAATAAACCAGATCACTGTATTCAAACCTTCCTTCCTGTCGGGTTTCGAAGTTAGTTGATACGTAATCACCGTTTTACCTTCTCCCGTAAGAACATAATTTCCTACCCCGGAGCTGTTAGTTTATAGATTGCAATAATTTTCACGCTCTTAAACAAAACAGATCATTGAATATGTCATAACGTTCTTGCTTATTTTTATTTATTTATCTGTTTAATGGTCTTTGGATTTCATTAACTTTAGCCAACTAATAAAATAGATTTCTTTACATAAGATTTCAAAAACTTCTTTTATTACATTAGTTTGGCACTTCTCCATCTTTAAAAATAAGTAAAATTATTTGTGACAGAGGCAGCATAGACATATTTTGTATTCGTTGCCAAGTATTTGCTAATGTTTTAGTACATGGCAGGGCCGACGCTAGGAATTTCGGGCCCGGGGTAGAATGGGCGACCTTTTTTTTTTAGCTCTACAAACTAGCCTGGCGACAATGGGCGGATTCTTGCTTTGAGGCCTGGGGGCCCCTGCAGGCGATGATCGGGGCCCCTCATCAGCCGGCGGAGCCCGGGTACATTTGACACACTTACCCCCCCCCCCCTCCCTAACGCCCGCCCTGGTACATGGGTAAGCCAAATATTTTATCTCATTTTATAATTTCATATTTTATTTTTCTGTTACTTTTAGTTACATTTTATCTCTGAAAATCAATGTATTGGATATCTGTAAAAAAAACAATGAATACGCCTAAACGTGACAAAACTGACTAGGAAGTAGGAGGTTCTTTAGTGTTGTTAAAATGCGAATGAAAATTCCCAAACAAAATATCTGTTTTAAGATTCCTATTAAGATTTTTACTATGTTTGGTTCAGTTATTATAAACAAAATCCACTGTGGATAGTAAAATGGCATCAGAATCAGAATATTTCACAGTCTATTTTGAATGTGATGCTAATGCAGAAAAAGTTTTGTGTATTCTTGCTACACTAGCAGATAGTGTTGCTACAGCAGAAAGATCTTTTTCTACTATCAGGAGGTTCAAAACTTGACTTAGAGCATCAAGACAACCTAACTGGGCCAGCACTTCTCCTCGTTCACAAAACTGTACTCCTTCAAGTGGAGTAAGTCATAACAAGATTCGCAAAAATTCAAAAGAGAATAATTGATTTTGTTATTTGATTAAAATTATTTTGACATAATCCAATAGAATTAATTAATTTTTATTTATATATACTATTGTAATTTTGAAACCCGTCCAAGCTAGACCTCGGCTGCATGACACAGAGGCATAGCTACTATGGGGCTAGGCGGTGCAGTGCACCGGGGCCCTCACGCTCAGGAGGCCCCTAAGCATACCTCAAGGGGCCCCTAAGCGCACCTCTAGGGGCCCTCAAGCGCAGGTCCAATGAGCCTTCATGGCAAACTGGCGACCTTTTATTTTAGCTCTACCTTCGTCTAAGGGGCCACTGAGAACACAGGAGCCCCTCACTAAAGACCCTCGCAGCTCAGGGGGGCCCCAACCACTGCTTAGGGGCCCCTAAAGAACAATTCAAGGGCTCCCATCCTCAGTTCAGGGGGCCCCTACCAGAACACAAAGCCAAAAAAAGGTCGCCCGTCTGGCCTGAGGGCCCAAAATAAATTTTTTGCACTGGAGCTCTTGTTGACCTAGCTACACCACTGGCATGACACCCCATCCCCTGACTCAAAGGCTGGATCCGCCATTGATTCCTTGTAAGGTTGTGGGGCTGTTCTTTTACTCCATTGTCTGTCAGAGCAATCTTAAAATCAAAGCTGGACAAAAGTTGCATCATTATCCCCAAACGTTTCCAGCTAATGGATGGGTCTGCTGTGAGCACAAGTTTCACCATTTTCTTCTTTCTTCATCCATCTCTCTGTCTAGTCCACTCCTCTTTTCCATTCACACTCCTCCACTCCTTGCAATCATCCATTCGTTGGTCTTCTTCTGTATCATTTACCACGCATCTTCATTTCATGTCATATTGCCTGCTTGCATCCTACAAATATTCTGCTTCTTCAGTGTCAATGTTTGAGAATAGTAAAATGAGTAAATAGTAACAACCAGAAAAAAGAACAGGATAATTAGGGGAATTGTATGGCTGAGGAACAGCTGAAGAAGAAGAATAGTTTCAAAAAGCTGGTAAATGGTGTAGAGAAAATAAAAAGGAAGGATGGTGGGATAAGAGAAAGAGGGAGGCTGGCAAAATATGAAAAGTTCTGATATGTAGATTTCTATACTGTACTAAGGAAATATGTGCACTTCACGGCAACACAAAATTATGAACATCTCATAAGTTGCCCATCAAATAAATCAGGCCAGCATGCACAAGATTCCCTCCAGTTTCAACAAATATAGGAAATGTATCAGGTAATACTGTTTGGGAAAATGAATTTGTGGCAAAAAAATGCAATTTTCTCTTCCACAGAAGTACAATTGGTTGATCATGGATCAACACATAATATCAGTCTTGGGATACTGTCCTCAAGTAGAGAATTGGTTTGTCAAGCACAGTGACAGACACTTTTAGGGGTTAGAAAGTTTTCTTTCTTTTGTGAATTATCTGCCAACACCTGATTGCAGTGTGAAAAATGAAGTGCCCTATAATGGTAATTATTTTAATGAAATTATGGGTGAGGAAAGAAGTTAGTGAAAAAATCTTACAGAAAGAATATGTAGGATTGGTTATTTTGTTAGTGGAGGAAACAGCCGAAAGAAAGAACTATAGAGGTGGATAGATATGAAGCAGACAATTGAAGGCATATATTGTAAGTGGTGTGTTGAGATGATTCCCATAAGATGGGAAGAGGTGGAGGATTGCATGAAACCAGTCAAAAGACTGATGGCAGCAAAAAAAAAAAAAATTGATGTAATTATAATAAGTACAAGCTGTTATCCATGACTTAGTATGCGTGGACTTGCAATTTCATTGCTCAAACTACTCCACCATCAAACATGTCTCATGAAGAGAATTTGCAATACCTTTAAAAAATGGAAAAAAACTAAGGTGCGGTAAGATGGAGGGAGGGGGGGGGGGGAGTTTTAACAGAAGGCAGCGTCAATTTCAGCTTGGTCTTCTCTTCTTTCTTCAGCTTAGGAATCAGATTCTTGGGTTCTAATAACTTCAGCTGCTTTGCTAGACCTACACCTTAGTTCTGGTTTATGCCCGCGAGACATGTCGAAAAAGAAGACAAAACAGATACCAGAAACTTTCAGGAAGACACAAAATAATATTATAGTACAGCACAATTTAACATCTATATTAAATATAATATTAATATTAGCAGATTGCAGGCGGCAGAGATGAGGTTTCTGAGAGGGATAGAGAATGTCACGAGGAAAGACAAAATTAGAAATGAAAATATCAGGGAGAGACTACAAGTGGAAGCATTAGAAGAGATGTTAAGAAGGAAAAGACTGCAGTGGCTGGGGCATGTTATGAGGTTGGAGGAGGAGAGGATGCCGAAAGTAGCACTGATGAAAAGCGGGAAGGGAAGGAGACCAGTTGGAAGACCTCGGGCAAGATGGATGGACCAAGTAAAGAAAGATGTAGAGGCTAAGGGAGTCATTTGGAGGAAAGTGATGGAGGAAAGACCGCCAGACTTGGAAGAGGATGTGCAGGGTGATCCGCCAAAGCGGAAACATCTAATAATGATGATGATTAAATAATAAGTTTTGTCCGTAAACAAAATTTATTAATAAATCATTCACTAACTAACTGCAAGAGAAGCACAGACATCCATCTGTCTATCACCATTCAATTAGTTATCAAAATTTCGTGGCAAATACTGTTATTCATCATGAAAAATATATCCGTGTCCTTCCTAAGATACAAAGTATTTCCTTCTCAAATTTCATCAATATTGGTATAGCCATTTAATCATTAAAATGTAACATAAAGAAAATTACTTTCCATTCATAAAATTATTAGTGTAAATCATAAACAAACTGACCGTAAGAGAAACAAAGCCTAAGTGACCAATATAATATCAAAAATTGTTCGGCTACTTAAGATTTGCCAAGCATTCCAGCCCTGAATTGGTGATACATACAGTTTAAAATAGAATCCAAACAACAGAACATACAGACATTTCTCATACAACAAATAACAAAATTCCTGACCCTACCAGAATTTGACTGGGGACCATACTTAGAATTTCTGAAGCTAAGATCTCCAACCACTAATCTACTGGCCCACTGTCTGATGTGGCATTACAGAAGCTTACAAATGCATGCGTCTGTCTGTCGCTGTTCAGTCAGTTTTAAAAATTCCATGACAAAACATATTTATATAGAAAAAACTATTCTATGTACTTTCCAATGTCAAATATGATTTCCTTGTTAACCTGCATAAAGTTTGGTTAATCTATTTATGTAATGTTAATCCGGTTCTGTAACAAACAGATAGAGACTTTTGTATTTAGAATATTAGAAGATGCAATGTTCGATTTGTACGAAATTACACTTTCAAGTATATACACAGATAATTAGGTGCTAATATATCTAATATTTATGCAGAAAAGCATTCAGTTTACTATAAAAAAAATTGAGTACTCCCCTAGAGTTGCAGCAAAAATACTTAAAAAAATTCTCAAACTAAACAAGGCTTTAAAATATAAGTTATTAAGCATGAAATCAGTGACTGATCTAAGAATTTTCCGAGTTGGTGCAAAAACTGTGAAATTTGCCATTCAAACTGATTTTGGCACCCCTCTGAAGTTGTCACCCAGTATAAGTGCCCCCGTTGCATCCACTCCCACCCCCTTGATCTGGCACTGCATGAAATTCAGCTAATTCTTCTGAGCCATATAAATTATAGTCAATTGTTTTTTATTCTCTGAATAGTATGAGGACAGTAAAAAATGAATAAAAATACTGATAGTTTCCTCTGTTTGCTGTGGTTATTATATTTAGTCTCTTAATGTACAATAGTATAGGAATCAAAGATGACAAAGATCTTCACTCTGTGCCTTACATTAGTGGGAGCTTCACTTTTATGATAATACAGGTAATAATAATGATGGAGCTTATGATGTAAAGTCAATTTCTCTTACTTTACTATTTAAACGTTAAGAATTTAAGTTATTTTTTCATTATTGAAGATATTTTGTATAGCACTCCTAACACTGTCTTATTGCATTCCCAACAGACCTATCATTACTTGCCTTCCAGTAATTTTTAAACCAGCTTGTTTTATCATAACAGTTACTTATGAGTTTACTATGCATGAAAGTGAGAACAAGTAACACCTGTATATAATAATTATTATGTAATAATGAGATGTATGAATAATTCATAAATAGAGATGTGTGAACAGAGATTTCCCAAGCATTTAAATGGAATAGAGTCTTCACGGGTTTGTAACCGGATTATGTCGCAAAAAGACTACAATTTCTTGTCTTTATCAAGTGACTGATAAAGAGAACAGAAGGATGTTGAAACATTATGTTTGTATGACAACCTGTCTGAAAACAAATGAAGAGCATCTTGCATGTAAAATTCATGATCAACACCAAATATTACATGAATTTAGCAAACAATTTTTTTTTTACAAAAAAAATCCACGTTTATGTTTTTTTTTATAAAAATGTTTACTGTAACATACATACTTGGCAATGCAAGATTTCAATTGAATATCAAATACAGTTTTACAATTCAATTTCAGATTAAAATCTGACAAAGATTGGCAGAAACAGATTTTGCTTCTTAATACTGACTACGTTTTAAATATAGAAAATATTTGAAATATGTAACAACAAATGAAAAGTGTTATACAGCTGACTAGATTAAAGCTACAACAAAAAATATGTTATTTATTCTAATTATTTGTTATTACATAACACTCTTGCAGTGAGTATATTCAGTTTATAACAGCAGAAATATGTACGCATTTCCACATATAAATTGGCTAACGAAATATATAAGGAAGAAATATATGTGTTCAATGTCATATGGATTTTAGATTCATACCTCATACAAAATGGTCATGAAGAAAAAATAGTGTTGCAGATATTAATACGTGCAGGGATAAAGTGTTGTTTACAAAAATCAAATTCAAGTAGATATTTGATAACTACAGGTATTAGTTTGATTGGAACAATAAATACACTGCAATAAATATTAGCTATTAAAAGATAATTTCATTTGTACATAAATGGATGTGTAGTTCCTTCATGGACAACTAATAAGGGAGTAGGCAAGATGAGCTTCAGGATGGGGCAAAAACAATTTTGAAAAAACAAAACAATTTTGAAAAAACAAAACAAAATGGAAGTACAGTTAACTTATTTAACCACTAGCTAGCGAGGGGTCTGGCTAAATTTTAACAAAATTTCTTTTTCAAACTTCTTTTCCAGTTTGTTTTAACCCCAAAGAAATTCACAAGTGCATACAATCACAAATTTGTCAGAGTATGAATTCATCCTGATAGTGACCTAGTGTGTCATGTTTCAATTTCAAAAAGTAAATTAAACATTAAAAGTGGAAATTATTATTTTCATGTATTTTTTGATCACCCCACCCTGGCTACACCCACAGCAGCCATCCATGTATTTGGATCACAATGAAGGGGCTTATAAATTTAGAAAATAGAAAGGAAGGAAGGGGACTGGGTTACAAATCATGGGACTGGAATACAAATTATATATGGTGAATTTGTTTTGTGCAGTCTCAGCTCATATGCTTCCACCTTTGGTAAGTAGTGGGTTTGCTTTCACTGTCCTTGTTGCAATGCATTATTGCTAACAGACCTTTTTTTAATTCTCTCTCTCTTTTTTGTGTCACTAGTCCATCGACCAGTTCAATGCAATCTTCCACCTCTTCCTCTTGTGCTAACTTCTTAATCTCAACATACCCCTGACAAATTACATCCTGTATTGAACCTAATGTAATGAACAAGTATTGTCCAACAGAAAATATAGCTATCACATATATTAAATTCTTTCAAAAACTAAAAAAATGTAACAATAATGAGAAAATTACTACCACATATAATCAATTTCATCATCATAGTCTTAGATCACATCCATGATTAAATATTACTGATTGAAATTGTATTTCATTAATAGTTTTTCTAGAAATAAACAAATGATATTTTACAAATAAATTGTTTTTTCTTAATTTTATATACGTGAAGTTTACTATTATTATTTTTCCAAAGAAAATCAGTCTTGTCTAGGTCCATTGTGGGACTATGGTACAGCTATTGAAAATGCTAGCAACTTCTGGATTAAACTTTTTTATACCTCTTTAGTGAAAAGATTTCCCTTTGCAGATTTATCTACACTTGTAATCTGATTCCCCTTATCTTCTTGAAGTTTCCTGCAAAAGAACATTTTTTTTTTTTACATAAACTTTGAAAATCATTCAATATTATAGAGGATAAATATGTAAATCTACTGAAGGTGACAAGTTTACAACATTTCAATATAAAACCTCATTCATGTATAGAAATGACACACATGGCAAGGGATTCAACATGATTCAACACATGACTAATGTTGTGATTCTTGTTGTGTACATTTGTGAGTCCCTTGTTATGCATCATTTCTGAATATTGTAAAGTGTGTTAATTTGTGTGTGTTTGTTACCATTCTCCCACCTTAATCTGAGGCTATTGAAATGTTTCCTTTCCATACCTTCCTTATTTTCATAGAACAATATCTTAATAAGTTATCACTAAAATTGAAATGTGATGTGTATCCTATTATGATTATTGAAACAAATAACAATATTTTAATACTGATGAAGTTGTAACATTGACTTGGAATCATAATTACATTAGGGAATACTGTTGTCAAATGTTTGTCTGTGGTATGATAGCAATTGCACATAAAAGTGGATTCTTGTTCTCCAAATAGGGAAGAAAATGGAAACAAGAAGCACAGAAAACCACTTCCTCGACTTCTTGAAATGGTTCTGTAGAGCAATGATTAAAAATTACAAATAACAGGGGCTATATTATGAGCGTGCTTGGGCCTTCACTGGTATTGGTAGAAGAATAAGAAGTACTGTGTGGAATGGAATTATAACTATAGATCACTACTTGGTTTCAGCTATTACATAGTGGGAAAATTTTCTGTGGCATGTAAGGAAGACTTGGCATAAACTGACTTGAATAAATGACCAATATAATTTATTAATAATTTATTCAAAATAAAGGAACTCATTTGAAACAACAGAAGGATTTATAATATTTCATGAACTATGAAAATAAGCATGTAGAGAATTTGCTACCAGGGTACGTTCACCATTTCCATTTGATTGAAATTAAATACTAAGATGGAACTTAATTTAATATTTCTCACCATTACAATGTTTCGTGTAAAATCTTACAAGCAAAGGTTGAATTTATTCTTGGTTCACCATCTATAAAAAGCAATAAACTACCTACTCAGTGTAAAAATAATAATAATAATATGTCTAAATAATACGGTCCATATGTTCAGTATTATTCCTATTGAAAACAAACTTTCAATACATATCAAGGATCCTTAATGCCTTAAAATCCATTAAAAAAACATATCATTTTATTTTTCCCAACACTGATTTTCTAATCTAAAAAATACTAACTACATATATGGAAGAGAAAGAAATTACACCCAACACTCACCAACATTGAAGGGATGAGGGCAACAGCAACAAAACATAGTACACACACAATATTTCAGGCAAAACCCTATGTCAAGAACATAGAAACAAGTGGTCATGATTGTACAAGCAACTGTGGTCAACACAGCTACATGCAGAATGGAACTGACTGTTGGAGGTGGTGAGGAAAGCAATAATAATATAACCGAAAATATTGATGGAAAGAAAGGAACAACATTAGAAAATGGAAACCTTTAAAAGATGAGAAATAATAGTAATAAAAGTTTTAAAATAAATAAAAAACATTTTAATGAGGCATATATCTACATAAAATTTTTTTATTGTGGCCAGTGTTGGATGTAACAGTGCTGGAAGGAAGGTGTTATCTTGAATTGAGGAAACAGTAACACAATACTGACGAGCCAGTATTGTGTTACTGTTTCTTAGGATGACATTGATGTAGGATTGTGCAAGATAAGAGTGATCGAATTTTTCAGTGGCGGCCAAGAGTAATGATAAAGCGTGTACATAATGTATTAATGCACAGCACTAGTAAGTAGACTTAACATGTTAATGTGTTGCCTTTTCATTAAATTAATTAAAAGCTCTTTTAAAATAATAATAATAATAATAATTTTTTTTTCTCCCTTTTTCAACATACAGTAATTAATTAAAATAGATCCTTTTTCAGAAAAAATCCAATCCAAATTTTTTACTGTCCAAATGGGGTCCAGTCCCAATTGATTCAGATAGGTGGAGTTCTACTGTACTCACAAAACCCACCATATCATAGGCCATGCCTCTTGCACCACATCCCATCTCGTTCACCAGCTCACCTGCCTCCACTGCCAAAGTTCTTACATCAGCCTCACCTCCAAAACATTATCCATCAGAATGAATGGTCACAGACAGACAGTTTACTCCAAAGAAGCTAGACCTCCCTATTACTCACTATTATTATTATTATTGGGCTTTTATGGCCACATTGGACCACTTTAGTCATTTTCTGGTTGTCTTCTTAGACACGTGCATGCATTGTTCCTTTCAAATTTCCCAGTATCTTTTCATTCATTGTGATCTTCTTTGTCTTTCCACAACTGTAAAAAGAATACCCTCTTCATTGTGTGTCATTGTCTATTTTTGGTTTAAATCTTATTTTTTCAGCCATCAATTTTTTGAGTTTTTCCATTTTGTTTCATAGATCATCCAGAGTTATTTCTAATTCTTCCATATCTTCTTAATCCATCCTGCCTGTTGCTTCAACTTCCAAAGTTTTTCTATTATTATTCTTATTATTCTGGTTTCTGATGTCCTCGTGATGTGACCGAGGAAAGAAATTATCTTCTTGCGTATAGTATCTGTGATGGGCTCCAGTTCCCTGTACACCACCTCATTTGGCACTATCCTCCATTGTCCCTCTTTCTGATATTTTTTATTTAGACATGTTCTTGCTATTCTTCTCCCCATTTTTAAAATTTTGTTAGTTCTGTTTTTCTGAGTGACTTTAAATAGAGTTTCACTTCAAAATGTTACTTTTGGCTGAATGTATAGATTCTATGGGTGGCTGCGCTGACCGCAAGGATTGTGCAAGCTCAGCCACTTACTTCTTTTAACTTAATAAACAGGTTTTCCTGAAATATTGTACTTTCTGTGTTTGTGGTGTTTTTGTAATGTTTTATGTTGCTCCTGCCCTCCTGGGTGTATTTTAACAATCCTTTCCACATAAAAATTATTGTAATGGATAACACACATTTTCTAAGTTTTTATTTTATTTTTGCATTACTTCAAGAGAAATTTCCACTCCCACATACTTTTGCACTTTATAAATTGTTATTTTAAATTCATTCAGTGTGCTTCATTAATCATGAAGCACTTCCCTAGGAAATTTATTCCAAATACTCAATCTTATATTTAAAAAAAATATATACGAGGCGTATTCCAAAAGTAAGGTCCGTTTGATCATAATAAAAACATCGTTCAGGATACAAGGTTTTTATTAACGTCAGTATGTAACTACATATCTAGTTCACTTTTCCACATAATCGCCGTTCATATCTATACACTTTCTGTAACGCTGTACCAGTTTCTTTAACCCCTCGGCATAAAAGTCTGCCACCTGGGACGTGAACCAATTGGTAACGCTCATCTTGAGTTCTTCATAGGTTTGAAATCGTTGTCCACCAAGCCACCGTTTCAAATGCAGGAAGAGAAAATAGTCGCTTGGTGCAAGATCTGGACTGTAAGCAGGGTGGTCTAGGATTTCCCAACGAAACTCTTGAATCTTCTCTTTGGTTTTGGAAGCGGTATGCGGGCGTGCGTTGTCGTGCAGGAGGATGATGCCAGACGACAGTTTCCCGCGGCGTCGATTTTGGATGGCACGTCTCAGTTTGATGAGCGTTGCACAGTACACGTCAGCTGTAATGGTTGTCCCACGGTACATGAATTCGATCAAAAGGACGCCCTTTTCGTCCCAAAACACGGAAGCCATCATTTTGCGATTCGTGTACGGCGATTGCTTACACTTTTTTGGTTTGGGTGAACCGGAATGGCGCCACTGCATTGATTGTTGTTTTGATTCTGCGTCGGTGTACGCTATCCACGTCTCGTCTCCCGTAACAATTTGGGAAAACAAACTGTCTCCATCTTGTCTATAGCGCTACAAAAATTGTCGTGCGCTATGCATTCGTTGCTCTTTGTGCTGAGCGGTGAGCAGTTTTGGCACCCACCGCGCACAAAGCTTCCGATATCCAAGCTCTTCAGTGACAATCCTGTAAATTGAGGTTCTAGCAACATTTGGGAATTCCATAGCCAGACCACTAATCGTCAAACGCCGATCACTTCGCAGTTTTTGGTTAACTTGCTCGACGATGTCGTCGGCCCGAATACTGGGCCTGCCACTCCGCTGTTGATCGTGCACATCTGGGCGACTACTTTGAAATTCTTGACAACAGTGTCGAACTTGTTTCTCACTCATTATGTTTGGTCCATACACTACACACAATTCGCGATGGATGTCCGCAGCTGACGATCCTTTTGCCAACAAAAATCTAATCACACCGCGCACTTCACAACTGGCGGGAGCTACGATTGTCGCGGCCATTTCGAACTGCTCTCAACAATAGATATACGGCTACTGCGGCACGCCAACAATACTGCATATTTACCAGGAGTTGGTAGATGGCGCTGCAGGTGGGAAACGTCATTCAGGCCTATCATCTGTGACATCTTGTACCCCGGACCTTACTTTTGGAATACGCCTCGTATATATCCATAGTCTATTATGCCTAAAATCAAGTGGTGCTTGGCTATTGTGGCCATCTTTTTCCTTCCATCCACTACTCCTAATTCTTCCACCAATATCACTTGTTTATGTAATTGGGATAAATTATGAAGAAAAATACTTGAAATTAAACAAAAACTCTGAAACAATTTAAAATTAAAACTCATAAAGTGAAAAAGTAGGTGGGTGAGGCAATATCACTTGATGGATTAAGATAACAAAGCATGTAAAGTAAAATAGTTTTTTTTTAGCATCACAAACAAAGAAATGGCAATGGTACCTGCTGAGTAGAAGAAATTGTATTAATAGTGGTCCAATTCATAGTACATGAAATGACCTGAAGGAGGAAGCAAAAGAGGTATAGTCCCTCCAACTGGTTGTCATGACAGTTTAATCCAGATATGATTGGTACACATGGAGGCAGAGGCATTTCTTAGGACAGAGATGGTGTCTGTCACAGTGGTTATGCCAGATTACACCAGGTATAGCCTAATTTTAAATGGAAGCAGAAATGCAGTACTTTGTGTTAGACAAGATTAAATAAAAGTGAATTTCCACTATGGAAATATTAGAACAGTGCATCTTTTATATCAGAGAATGCCGCTGTAGGGTTTAAAGTACTGATCTTCAGTCGCACATGAGACTATGTCAGCAATGGGTAGGTAACACTGAACAAGGCATCCAGAAATTTCTATATAATGAAACCAAGGTCAAATTAGGGTATTCAGATATTTGTGGATAAATATGAGGAAGAAGTCAATAATGGTATGAAGAAAAAGCAAAGGAAACATTGGAAGAAGAACTTTCCCGTATAAAAAGAGATTACCAACTACATAATTTAAAAAATTCTGAGATTGTGACAGAAGAGATAAGTTAACGAGTCTGAAGATGTAGTATGAATATTACTAGTCCACAACACAATCCAGTGGTACACCTGTGAAGATTTCATTGCAGTTGTACACCGGGAAAGTCTTCGTTCCTAGATCAAGCACCGTTATGGGGAGGAGATGTACCACCAAGTGAGGCACTTCGAGAGACTACGCAAGAAGAATGCAAGGCTGCTATGCTCCTTGGCCTTTCTCCAAAGATGCCAGGCCAGTGATATTGTACCACATTTTGTGACCACCAGCCATTACATCGACAGTGCCAAAGCCGGAAGAACATTCCGACGAGCGAGTCTTGCTCTTCTTATGGAATGCATTTGATACATCCGGTGTGAGCTCGATTGTAACACAATTTCTCTGTTTGACTGACACTTAAACTTGTCTGGAAAAATATCATGTGATTAGTGACAGATAGAAAGTGCAATTGAATGTAAGCTAGGGAAAATTCCAGTTCAACAGAAAGAAACACCTAAGGCCATTGCCTTTCTGCCATTCGCCGGAAACACCTCGGGGAAGAATTGCATAATCCTCACACGAAATGGAAAAAAATGTTTCTATTGACCACCAGCCAAAATATGGGACTACCTCTGTTGAGGATGATCTTGGCCTAAGAGTTCCAGGGATTTATAGCACCCCGTGCAAGTGTGGAAAGACCTACATCGGTCAAACTATCCGCACTATAGAAAATCAGTGTGAAGAACATAAACACCACCTCCACCTGGGACAATACAGCAAATCACCGATCGCTGAGCATGTGTACAACCATGGCCACAGAGTAGAGTTCAATAATGTTAGGATACTGGCTAGAACTTCACAGTTTTTGGAATCTGTTATCAAAGAAGCGATTGCAATTCGACTGGCCAACATATTCAATAGAGACAGTGGTCTATGTCTTAGGGAGGTATGGAAAGTAGCATTGGCAAGAAACTGCAGATAATGTTGTACCTCTGTCCAGCTGCTGCCGTAGAGGGCTCCATATTAGTTTTGGCCGTAACGAGAACTATAGCCACACCCACTGGCAGCCAGCCACCAGATGCGGACATGTATTGAAGTGTGGCACCCAAGCTCTCTCAGTATCTTTGGGTCAGCCGACCAGTGCAAATGTCTCCACACCTGAAGAAGACAGCAGAGCTAGTCATCGAAATATCGTGTTTTCACAACTCAATCCGGTGGTACACCCATGAAGACTTCATTGCACTAGTTAATGAGTCTGAAGATGTAGTATGAATATTACTATCACATATGTGTTAAAGATGGATGGCAATGACACTGTACAACACTTAGAAAAGTTATTTGTGTTGAGTCTGGAGCAAGGGTGTAGTCAGTATTTACTTTAGGGTGGGACAAAAACAAGGAAATTTAATAAAATGAAAATGTTTTTACCGTAAAAAGAAATAAATCAAAGAGTCAATTAACTTATTTAAGCACTAGTCTGTGAGGATTTTGGCTTAATTCTGACAAAATGTATTTTTCAACATTAAATGTTGTAATTTGTATTTTTCATATATTTTTCGCTCAACTACATGAGGGAGGGAGCCAGGGTGGGGCAAGCACCCCACTCTGCCTACGCCCATAGCCTGGAGTATTGCTACAGATCTGGGGAATGTGAATGTGCAGTCTTAGTCATAAACAAGGAGACACAAATAGGACTGAGACTGATTGCCCAGAGTGGTATAGTAGTGTGTTGAATTTCATATGTAATCACACACAGGACTGTCTGTGGGGAAAGATTTGTTTGTAAGTGAGCAACATAGGTTTGGTGAAGTTTAATTATTTGAATCACAGTTGTTTCTGTACAAACTATTACAGATGACATAATGACCCACATGATTGTTAATTTGGTTAGAATCAGTGTGGTAAATCAGATTTTGTCTTGCTTGGTAGAGGACCTCTAGAGAGATGAGAAGGAAAAAGTATACAATGGTATGTATGGAAATGAGAACAGGAGTGCTAATGGTAGAGTACTGGAACCATTTCTATTCATTACTAGAAATTGGTTATTTATTTAGAGACTAAAGGTAGGGTTGTGGTGACAAAGTTTTGTCATATCATGTGGTGTACAACTTGTAGGTTGGAGGGGTCCTCCCTTGGGAAGCACTGAAAGCCTGAGTGTGGAGCTAGGACAGCCAGCTCTGTAGAATTAAAATGGGAAAGAATTTTTAACAGCTATACAGGGATCTTGACAGATATCTTTTTATTATTATTATTATTTATTATTTATTTAATTTAATTGCAATGGAGCACACGCTCCGGTGGCAATTTCCCTATACACCCAACTTCCCCCTATCCTGCACTCACCTACATTTGCCCTTCACAAATTTCAACTTTAATTTCTTTTAACGTTTTCAGTAAGTTATTAATCATTCCCCCTGGTAACTCATCTTATTGGAAAGAAATAAGTGTAGAAGAAAGTGCCAAATTATTGGATAGACAAAAAGGTTTTGTTTAATTGTACAGCAGAAACTGAATATCATGCTGAAATCTCATAATTTATACACTTTAGTATATCATTTTATAATAAGAGGTTTTGAAGTACTGCTTGTTTTAGAGACAGTGAGAGGGAAGTGTAAAAACTGGTCTGACAATAACCTTGCTTAGTTTAGTTATTCAAAGCGTTAACTACTACATTTTTATTTTCTAATACTATTGTGTTCTCTTCTCACTTCTCTGTTATAGTACATAGCTCTGAGCTTCCCACAAGTGATTATACTTGTTTGGAACAAACATTTCTTCTCCCATTATCACATTCCCCACCAAACCCTAACATAAATATATTATGATCCTGTATCCAAGACAGAGGGACAGGATAAGCAAAGGCAAGGGACTTTTCCTCCCTATTAGTGAATAATCATCAACAAGGAATAATCGCCCAAAGTGTTAGTGCTCAATTCATAAGGATCATAGATATCTTTATGTCTCATTTTGTTCAGTTTTAAGTGAAGCTGAGTTTTTCCACCATTGTAATTATGGTACTGCTACCAAAGTTACACTTTTTAGACCAGTTTTAATACCCAGTTTTCATTTTCCTGCATACCAAACATCACATGTCATGAGATCACCATAAATGGCTTACTGAGCTTATCTCGGATCCATGAATCGTGAGACTCGTTTATCAAATGAAGACATATGTTTTACACTGTTTTTAGTTTAGCTCATCAGTAAGAGTCTGAATATCAGTAAGATTCTGAATATCATCTCATATTTACCATTTTGAGCATCAATACAAAGGATACATCACACATCTGGGTGACCCTTCGATACTCACCTGCCGAACTGTTCGCCCTCCTCAATTGTGTCTGGAAGGGTTGTGTTGAGAGTTTCTGGCAGCAGCAGGGCCAACATTCCAGCTATCAGTGTCAAAATGCCGAACAACAGCTGTGGCAGTGGTGTCCAGATGCCTCCCTGCGAAAATAAATGCCAGCTCATCGAGACCAGACTTAATGTTTTTTTTTTTTTAAAAAAAAAATATATATTCAGTTCTCTACCTCTTCTGTCCTCTCCATCATCTAAACAGCATCATAAAAACTGAGACAAGATGTCTAGGTAAGTGTAAAATTCAAGAAAAAATTGATACAATTTACATATATAAGAGCAGAAATTCTGAAAGTATCATTTTCGAATATGTTTTAACCTATTCACCAATGAAAAAATGTATGCATTTCATACTGAATGTGATCTTGGTCAGCCCAGAATCTAGACAGTTGCATAATGCTTACACCATATTCTGGGCATTTAATCTTTAAGCAATTATACTAACTGCAGATATGCAAAGTAAATTAGGAGAAAAAACACACAAATAAAAAACACAAAACCAAATTTATAAAAGCACACAGAAACACACAATACATTCATCAAACTAATCTCGGGAATAACCACTCCATCTTTCTCTACTTTTCTAATCCATCTACAGGCTCCTGAAATTCCATACTCAGAGAGATGAGAAACTGTATTGCCTATGCACCCAAGTTCCATTTTGTAGACAAAAGTTTTGCTTCAGGTCGATGAGATAACATTTAAATGGCAATTGATTTAATTGTCAAACAAATTAAACTAGCATTTAGGCAAAATTTACTGAAATAACTGTGTTTTAAGGGTATGGAACAGACAGGAAGAGTGGCAGGTGTTTTGGAGATGAACGAATGATGCCATCAAGCAAGGAACATCATCATATTCCACTCAAAGCCCTCTGTGATCTTGAGAAGTGTGGTGCTGTTAGCATATTGTCTGTCAAATTTGCACACCATATCAATTTGTTCCTATCTGATTATTAATTAACATGTCCAATATATAAAAATAATCTTTGAATGGTTGTTTTAGTATCACTTGATGCTGAAGACACCAATTTAAAACAGTTTAAGGAAATAAATTTAACACACTATAAAACAACATTAAAACATAATTACACAAAGAAATTGAACAATTCTATCACATAGCCAGGATTAGCAGTTAGTTATACCCCACAAGAGCCTCAGTAAACAGCCTGGATGCTGTCCAGTGAACAGGTTGTCAAGAATATGAGGCTCGCCTAGTTTGTTGCAGATCAGCAGTTGTTGTGGATCCTGCACATTCACAGACGTCGTCCTCTCTGATGTAATCCCAATTCCTCAGATTTTTTTTTCACTGAGAAACACCAGTTTTTAGTCCATTTAGGATTTTCCAGGTCGTGTACGGAAGATTAAATCCTGCTGCCGGTTTCTGTATTTGATTTTTGCAAATCATTCCACAGCAACAGTTTTTGCCAAAGTTCTGCTCGGCATTTTGTGGCAATGTCAATGTCGCGTATTCAAGAAGTTTCTTGACTTTAGCCTCAAGGGTTGGAATTCTGATCCAAACATTGGATGCCTGAGCTACGTTTTCGTTTTGCCTTTCAGTTTCTGCAGCTGTCCTGATGTCTGGGGAGGCTATGTCCACTAGCTGGTAGATTTGGTTGATAGGAGTAGTGTGGAGGCAACCTCTTATGCCTCCTATCTCATTTAGGGCTACATTTACCTTCTTCACATGTGAGTAGTTTCACCATACTGGTGCTGCGGAATCTGTGGATGAGAAACATAGTGACAGAGCAGATGTGTGGAGGACTGATGGCTGTACTCATCACCTGCTATTTTTTAGTTTACAGATGATGTGATTGCAATCACTCACTTTCGGCTTTGTGTCCTCACAATGATCATTGAAGGTAAGGGTACAGTCGAGCTTGATATCCAGGTATTTTGGTGTATAACAATGGGATAGGCTTTGACGTCTCCAGGTTGAGTTCCCTCCTGTTCCACAAATGGAAGGTGCAGACTTGTGTTTTTGCAGGGCAGGTCTTCATGTAGTTACTGTTATAGTAGTCCACTAGGTCTTCAATCGCTGTTGTCATGTTTGTTTCCACCTCTTTGAAGGTTTCACTTGCTCCTTTATTTATGCAGATGACACAGACTAATAGGTTGATCATTGGTGTAGAAGGTTTACATCAATAGCACAAGAAGTGACTATATTAATAAAACTACAAAATCAAAGTCAATTGACTTATATTTATTTCAAACTTTCAAAAAGCAAATTTCAGCACTTTCCTCACAGACCAACAACATGAACCTACTTTTTCCATACGCACAGTGGACAAAGTTCCAGAGCCTCTTATAACAGTCGCAAAAGTAATGGCAGAAGGAAAGGTTCTTTGAAGATTTTGAGTTCAAGTCCAAATAAAATAAACTTGAAACTGCAAAAGCTACTTGTAACCAAAAATAAGAAAACAATGACCAAAAGATAACTATCAACCACAGGAAAGATAACCGAAGAATAGTGTTGTTGGATGGTGATCAAGAGGAGACAGAGTCAGTATTGCAACAAATGTTTTCCAGCATAAGGATTAGTTATTCTTTATAGTTATGACTAGCTTTTTGCAGAGCCAATATGTTCCCTTTGGGCACATTAACTCTGTGCTGCATTTTAACAAAACGGCTTTTCTTTTGCTTGACGATTTTTCAGGCATGTAGTAGGGTGAATGGTTCGTTGTTGAACGAATTTTCTATAGCGTAACATGCCTTCATCTTCAGGTTACTTCTGCTTACTGGGCTAAGGAGAGTCTTTAGTTGTGACTGTCAAGCTGTCAGGAAGGCATTCTTCTGTATAGCCTTCTGCTATGGTTATTACACAGTTTCAAGAATTATTCGTAAGATTGTTTTCGGACATGATTACTTTGGAATGACAGTTTTTGTTTTTGTCTTTAAAAGAATGGTTGAATTCAGGGTTGTGATTAGCTCCGTCATTAATCTGATGATGGTAACTAGTTGGTCTTCCTTCATTTCATTGGCGTGGCAGCTGTGGCAGTCCCATTTTGACCTTCTCGCTTGCTACCCTGGTGATGACTGGTGGTGTGAGGACTGCTTCTGGAAGTTTTGTGGGATGCTCTTGGGTGCCATATTTGTGTCTCTGCTTCACTAGGAAGGAGAGCTTCATGTCGCCTGCCCTCTCTTGTGCCTGACTGCAGAGAGATGGTAAACTGACCAATGGATACCTCCGCTGTTTGGGGTTGCAGATGGGTACTTCTCTCAGCATCCAGGATCCGTCTTTCCCGCGCTCTTCTTTGGCCGGAAAGTGGCTAAGGCATGCGGCGTGGGTTCCACTGCAGTAAAAGCATACTGCCTTGGTACAGTGTAGTCTGCAATTCGGTGGTCCCCCCCCCTCCCCAATACAGACACATTGTTCACTGTTTCAGTCAAATTCAACATGTCCTTGCGCCTGACATCTGTAGCACTGCTCGTATTAATGTGCTGGTGGATTATTGTTGTCAGTTGGGATGCCCTGGTATCGGGGTTTGTCTAGAAACTGCAACCCATATCGTGCTGATGTTACTTCAGATATCTGGATTGCTAAAACGTGATCAGAGGGGCGGTATAGAAAAATCTTGATTCTGGGATTGTAATTTTTCACGGCGTTGAATATTAATATATTTTTCTCGGGCTTCCAGCCGTGTTAATATATCATATTTGCGGGACGTTTCGAAGGCGTCCATCTCTGCCTCCATTCTCAACCAAATGTCAGTGTATAACTGTTTGTTTATTCAGCCGCTGCTACGGAAACGGTGGAAAACAAAAACCAACACAACGCGATTACGTCATCCGCTCTTCTGCTCGTTACCGGCGCGAAACTGTTTCAGCATTTTAATCGCCGGGTTCCAGGCCGCACTGAGTTGATAACCAGTGTCCCTGTTGACTAATAAATCAGTTAATCTTATTTCTACAGCCTCTGTAATAACGCTGGCCCAAAAATCTTTGACCCGGGCTAAAATGGTTGTTTTTTCAAATTCAAAAGTGTGACCCTTCTTGCACACTATGTTCGGCCACCGCAGATTTTTCTTCTTGACCAAGACGGACATTTCTGGCGTGCTCTACACATCGCTGCACAATGCATCGCTGCGTCTGTCCAATGTAGCCGCGGCCACATTCACATGGTATATAATATACACCAGGGGTTCGTAAACCTAGGTCATCTTTAACGCTGCCGACCAAGTTACTAATTTTAGTGGGTGGTCTATAAATTGTCTTGACTCCGTGTTGTGATAGGCAGTCTACCTATTTTGAAACTTAGGGCACCCTACAAACGGCAGAAACGCAAGGCCCTTGGTATCACTCTGATCTCTCCGTCGATTTTCCTTCTGTTTAAACGCACGAGTAATCTGTCCCTGATTATAACCATTATTTACAAACGTTTTCCGGAGATAGTCCAATTCACCAGCCAGGCTATGTTTGTCACAAATCCTTTGTTCTCTGTGTACCAAGGTAGTTAATACAGAGTTTCGTTGTGCCGGATGATGACAGCTGTTGGCATTTAAATATAAGTCGGTATGGGTAGGCTTCCGATACACAGTGTGTCCCATCGAACCATCAGCACGTTTAATAACAAGCACATCAAGAAACGGCAGGCAACCGTCCTCCTCCAGTTCCATTGTGAACTGAATATTTTCATGGATTGAATTGAGATGCGCAAGGAATTGGTCAAGACTGTTTCTGCCATGGGGCCAAATCACAAAGGTATCATCGACATACCTATAAAAACACTTCAGCTGGAGTGGTGCGTGGTTTAGTGCCTCTTCTTCAAAAAATTCCATGAAGAAATCAGCAATGACAGGAGACAACGGCGAACCCATTGCTACACCGTCCACTTGTTCGTAATATTCTCCTTCAAACTTAAAATAAGTGGTTGTCCAACACATGGTGGAAAATATCAATCATTTTTTGATCAAAATACCTCCTTAACAGATCTAAGGAGTCGACCAAGGGAACACGAGTAAAAAGAGAGACCACATCGAAGCTCACCATTAAATCACCAGGATCTAACTTCATGTTGTCTAAGATTTCCACAAACTCACTGGAATTTCGAATACTGCGATGAGCCTTCCCTACGAATGGGTTGAGAATATCTTTGAGGTATTTAGCCAAAAAGTACGTAGGGCTATCAATTGTACTTACAATAGGTCGCATAGGTACTCCTACTTTATGTACTTTCGGTAGACCGTACAACCTGGGAGGAACAGGAGCACGGGGTTGGAGTCGTCTTTTCACATCTTCTGGTAGTTCTAAGGAGCGGATCAGCTTCGTAGTGAAGTTGGTTAGCTTAGATGTAGGGTCACGGTTAATCTTCCTGTATGCTTGGTCCTCCAAAAGCTGCATAATTTTACTATGATAGTCCATCTTGCTTAAAACCACCGTGCAGTTACCCTTGTCTGCCGGAAGAATGACAATATTTTCGTCTTTCTTCAACTCACGAAGCGCACGCCTCTCTTCACTTGAGATGTTTGATTTAGGCAATTTACCTTTACAAAGCACCCGACATGTTTCACGCCTTATCTCCTCCGCTTCTTCCGCAGGTAGCGTGCGAACATGCAATTTCAATCACCACTGATAATCTCCCGATAAGGCACAGATTTAGGTACCGGAGCAAAATTGAGGCCCTTCGATAAAACAGATGACGTAGCAGGATCAAGTTCTCTGTCTGATAGGTTAACAATAGTTCGCGCTGAAACATGTGGCTTCGTGGAAAATTTCGTTGAAATCCGCTCAAATTTTCGAACATTGTCTGGCCGACACACGTTGTTGCAGCTTGAAACTATACGCTGTAGTACTGCCATCTACCCACTCCCAGGCATCCACAGATAATGCGTTAGCAAGGTAAAGATGACACGATAGCAGCGTCTTGCCAATCCGGTCCAAAGCTTGTCTCGTAAAACGAATACGTTCCTTTACCAAAGCAAGGCTTGCACGACGCAAAATTCTCACTGCTGCGGCCGAAGTAATTGGATGACGTATTCGGGCAAATTGTGGCACCACATCATGATCACGACATCTTTGAAGAAACGCCAGATTGCACAAAAGCTTGGCCTTTTTATTACGTAGCATTTCTAACTGTTTTACAGAACGAAACATCTCCTCCCCGTAAAGGCTAGTGATGTAGGATCGTAATTTTTCACGGCGTTGAATATTAATATATTAATCTTGATTCTGTCCTGCTCCGGCCAGTAGAAAGACAATTATGTATAGAGCCGCAGCTGATTGAAGAGGTGCAGTACACCGGCAGTCATAGCATGGGTACCTCCGTGATGTTTGCAACTTTATTCCCAATGCTGCTTCCACCGGGGCAGGGATGGCAGGCATAAATGGTTCAAGTGGTTTTGGGGAGCCAGGCAGCAAAGTTGGAGGTTCTTCTGTTGGTGGTGATTCAGCAATGTCAATCAGCTGGCCAGGACTGGCTGGTAGAGATGGTTCAGGTGACTGTAGTCCGGCAGTGACGCTAGAGATGCATCTGTTGGTGGTTCAGCAACATCTGTTGCACAGATTAGTGCCAGCTGTCCTGACCTAGTAAGGATAGCGTGGTAGCATCGCGGCAGTTGTAGGTTGGGCAGCAGGCATGCTTACTGTACCCACGGGGACGATATTTACAACCAACGTCCTGGCTCCTCCATTACCGCCGCATGCAGATGACGCGCGACGTCGCGGTCTCGGTGGTGCGGATGACCAGCTCCCGGGCGTCGAACAGTGGCCCTCAGTCTGCACGCCATCTTCGTCTTCTCGGTGCCGTGGCTCCGTTGTTTTTTGAGCCGCTTCAGTGTCTAGTGCAATGCTTGGCTCAGTGGAACCCACTGTCCTTGTTGATCAAGTTTAATTTCGTAGCCGGATCTCAGTGGCTTCCTCGTATATATAGTTTAAAAGGAGGTATGTGTTATTCGGAATTCCCGTGTCTTCATATTTAATAAAATGGCGGGTTTTAGGCAATGTTCAGCGGTTGCCAGTTTTGACGTCTGTTTTAAGTATGTGTGTTATTTGTGTTCCGTGCATGGTTCTTCAATAGTGCGAACTGTCTGCTCTAGGTATGGTTTACTGCACTCACACAGAATATGGTATACGTCGTTTTCTTGGTACCAGATCGTCTGTAACCAAGCCTAGATGTGCTTTAGCCGTGGCTGGAGGGCAGTAAACGCACTCGATGTTGTGTTGGCATAGAATTCTGCCAACCTTATTCTATACGTTGCCAGCGTACGAGATATACTCTGACTACGCTCCTCAAGCCAGGCAGCAGCCTAACGTGGATTGGCACGTTACACTATCGAAAATTCGTTGAACAACTACCTTTTGATACGATCAGATGCCCGAAAAATCTTCAAGCAGCAGATTCGCCGAGAGAACTTAACATTGCAGATTTTCTTTAGTTTGCGAAAATTGCAGTTAGCGTTAATTTGCCTGTTATAATTAGTTTTAGATGTTGTGTAAACTCCAGCATAGCAGCCGGACCGTGTGGGGTACGCACCAGCAGGTTGAGGTAGGGCGCGACGATTCCTCCGACCCTGGCGCACATGGAGCTGGCGCCGAGCGCGGCGTTCCTGATGACCGTGGGGAACTGCTCCGTGGTGAAGATGTACACTGTGCCGTACGACGCCGTCACCGCCAGCTTACCCACCATCACCAGCGAGATGCGCAGCCACAGCAGCTCTGCAAACAAACAACCGGCTCGCGGTTAGGTTAGGCTAGGTTATCAGAGACACTGTGCACGAGGGAACTGCTCCGTGGTGAAGATGTACACCATGTCGTACGACGCCATCACCGCCAGCTTACCCACCATCACCAGCGAGATGCGCAGCCACAGCAGATCTGCAAACAAACAACCGGCTCGCGGTTAGGTTAGGCTAGGTTATCAGAGACACTGTGCACGAGGGAACTGCTCCGTGGTGAAGATGTACACCATGTCGTACGACGCCGTCACCGCCAGCTTACCCACCATCACCAGCGAGATGCGCAGCCACAGCAGCTCTGCAAACAAACAACCGGCTCGCGGTCAGGTTAGGCTAGGTTATCAGAGACACTGTGCACGAGGGAACTGCTCCGTGGTGAAGATGTACACCATGTCGTACGACGCCGTCACCGCCAGCTTACCCACCATCACCTGCGATATGCGCAGCCACAGCAGATCTGCAAACAAACAACCGGCTCGCGGTTAGGTTAGGCTAGGTTATCAGAGATACTGTGCACGAGGGAACTGCTCCGTGGTGAAGATGTACACAGTGCCGTACGACGCCGTCACCGCCAGCTTACCCACCATCACCAGCGAGATGCGCAGCCACAGCAGATCTGCAAACAAACAACCGGCTCGCGGTTAGGTTAGGCTAGGTTATCAGAGACACTGTGCACGAGGGAACTGCACCGTGGTGAAGAAGACACCATGTCGTACGACGCCGTCACCGCCAGCTTACCCACCATCACCAGCGAGATGCGCAGCCACAGCAGATCTGCAAACAAACAACCGGCTCGCGGTTAGGTTAGGCTAGGTTATCAGAGACACTGTGCACGAGGGAACTGCTCCGTGGTGAAGATGTACACCATGTCGTTCGACGCCGTCACCGCCAGCTTACCCACCATCACCAGCGAGATGCGCAGCCACAGCAGATCTGCTAACAAACAACCGGCTCGCGGTTAGGTTAGGCTAGGTTATCAGAGACACTGTGCACGAGGGAACTGCTCCGTGGTGAAGATGTACACAGTGCCATACGACGCCGTCACCGCCAGCTTACCCACCATCACCAGCGAGATGGGCAGCCACAGCAGCTCTGCAAACAAACAACCGGCTCGCGGTTAGGTTAGTCTAGGTTATCAGAGACACTGTGCACGAGGGAACTGCTCCGTGGTGAAGATGTACACCATGTCGTACGACGCCGTCACCGCCAGCTTACCCACCATCACCAGCGAGATGCGCAGCCACAGCAGCTCTGCAAACAAACAACCGGCTCGCGGTTAGGTTAGGCTTGGTTATCAGAGACACTGTGCACGAGGGAACTGCTCCGTGGTGAAGATGTACACCATGTCGTACGACGCCGTCACCGCCAGCTTACCAACCATCACCAGCGAGATGCGCAGCCACAGCAGCTCTGCAAACAAACAACCGGCTCGCGGTTAGGTTAGGCTAGGTTATCAGAGACACTGTGCACGAGGGAACTGCTCCGTGGTGAAGATGTACACCATGTCGTACGACGCAGTCACCGCCAGCTTACCCACCATCACCAGCGAGATGCGCAGCCACAGCAGCTCTGCAAACAAACAACTGGCTCGCGGTTAGGTTAGGCTAGGTTATCAGAGACACTGTGCACGAGGGAACTGCTCCGTGGTGAAGATGTACACCATGTCGTACGACGCCGTCACCGCCAGCTTACCCACCATCACCAGCGAGGTGCGCAACCACAGCAGCTCTGCAAACAAACAACCGGCTCGCGGTTAGGTTAGGCTAGGTTATCAGAGACACTGTGCACGAGGGAACTGCTCCGTGGTGAAGATGTACACCATGTCGTACGACGCCGTCACCGCCAGCTTACCAACCATCACCAGCGAGATGCGCAGCCACAGCAGCTCTGCAAACAAACAACCGGCTCGCGGTTAGGTTAGGCTAGGTTATCAGAGACACTGTGCACGAGGGAACTGCTCCGTGGTGAAGATGTACACCATGTCGTACGACGCAGTCACCGCCAGCTTACCCACCATCACCAGCGAGATGCGCAGCCACAGCAGCTCTGCAAACAAACAACTGGCTCGCGGTTAGGTTAGGCTAGGTTATCAGAGACACTGTGCACGAGGGAACTGCTCCGTGGTGAAGATGTACACCATGTCGTACGACGCCGTCACCGCCAGCTTACCCACCATCACCAGCGAGATGCGCAGCCACAGCAGATCTGCAAACAAACAACCGGCTCGCGGTTAGGTTAGGCTAGGTTATCAGAGACACTGTGCACGAGGGAACTGCTCCGTGGTGAAGATGTACACCATGTCGCCGCCAGCTTGCCCACAATCACCAGCGAATTATGAATTATGACTGGAATACCGAATGTTTAATCCATCTCAGTAAGAACGTCATTCTTTCTTGACGGAATTTAACCAGGAACATGACCTGGTAAAGAATAGTATTATAAAATTAATTATAATCATTGTTAAATGACGCGAGAGATAATTCGAATATTGTTTGCTTCAAATAAAAAGGATTAAAAAAAATAACCTTATACGAAGAGGAGCTTATAATCTGACCAAAGTAATTTTGGTGATGGTATCACTATTAGATTTAAGGCTATAACAATATTTATCAACGCTGTTACCAAAACTTATGTTAGCTCAGTAGTTGTGGTAGTATCATATCGTATGTATCTTGTAGCTGGCTACCGAGTTGAAGGACTTCCTTACCTGTGGGCACGGCGAGCGTGAGGACGAGCACGGTGCCGCCCAGCAGCATGCTGCCGCACAGGATGGGCTTGCGACCACACCTGTTGAGCGTCAGCAGGAGGAACAGGTAGGCAGGGACCTCCACCGCGCCACACACGAAGAAGTTGAGGTACTCGTTGCCGCCCAGGTTAGACGTGCTCCACGATAGGCCATAGTATGTCACGTTGTTCACGAACCTGGTACACAAATAAATAAAATCCCCCATTGGTGATTCAGTATCCTGTTCGTGAAGTATTCTCTGTTGTTTATCCTTGATTATATATATACTAACCATTAAAAAACATAAGATTCGTGTTCAACCCCAAGTTCGATTGGACCCTCACGAAGGAGGTATACTTAGACTGTTACTAGAGGTAATTTGGTCAGTTTCTTTCCTCCTTACCTGGCGTAACCCTATAATCCTTCCGAGCAACTGGAACCTACAGTTTAACGTGGAATCCCAACCACGAAAGCATTCTGACTTAATTCACGTTACACACCAAGCGTGCCAGAGGTGACGGTAGGGTTAAGGGCCTTTCAAAATCCCCGCCAAGAAGCGATTCTAACTGCAGACCTTTCGATCTCCAATCAAATATCTTAATCATTGAGCCGCAAGCCCGTCCCATATATGCTGTTACTAGAGTTATAATAACATATAATAAGTATTATATGTTACAAACAAACAAAATCATGCATAAGGCCTATTAGAAATAATTAATTCCTTTGTGCAATATCTTGGATGTAGGAGTTTCCAATAGGATACTGTGCCAATTTTTCTTCAAGTTCCTTTGCCTCCTCCTTTCGTTACGGTGTCTGTACGCTCACGCGTAGCCCCTTCATGGATTGGGTCCTTCTTTTTGTTTCCAGATCCTCTCCAACCTCTCCGTCTCTTCATCCTGAGATCCTCAATCCTCTCTTCTCCAGTATCTCCCATTGCTGATTCTCTATGCTGTTCTTGAAGTATTCTCTGTTGTTTACCTCTGATATATTAGTTGGTGTGTACTTGATTCTCTAGCGCTCCTCCTCTTTCGTATTGATCCCCTTCTCAGCTCAATCCTTTATATGTTCAACCACCTACTTTTGTTATTACCTTTCCTCTCGTCCTGCCTGCTGTCTCCCATACTCTTCTCGTCGTTCTATCTAGGTCCATCATTATCACATAACGTTTTGAAACCGATTTCTTCCGAAATAACCCTCATGTTAAGTTACAACTCTTTCTTTGATCTTCGCTCTAATCTTTCACCTCCTCGTTTTGGATCCCGCATCTTCCCGATGATTTTTTTTCTCTTCCTATGAACTTCCGCACGGAGTTTTGCGGTCTCGCTGGTATATACCAACACATTTTGTACAACCGTAAACACCCAGAAACGAAAGGCTCTGCGTGAATGAGAATGTTCTTATTACGAGTTAGTATAAAACCAGTTTTTTATTCTTGACACACATGTAACAGACAATACCAGGTAATCACAGCAGATTCCCCGCACCACCAAGGCGAAACGAATTTGAGAATAAATAACTCACAAAAGCAGTTGTAAGCAGGTGATTAATAAGAGTGGGGATGGGAAGGTGTGTACCAGTTGAAGAAGATGTTGAGGGCCCTGCGCCTCATGTTGGGGAGGCGCATGAGGTCTGCGAGCGTGGCGTCAGGGTGGCCGGGGGGCGAGGCCGTCTTGTGGAGGCCGTCCAGCAGGTGTTCCGGCAGCTGGACTCCGTTGCCAGCAGCCACCGTCAGCAGCACCTGGCGGGCCTCCTCGGCGCGGCCCTGCGACAGCAGCCACCGGCCAGACTCGGGCACCAGCCTGCCACCACACAGAGCATGGCGCAACTCAACTGGAGAAGAGAGTGCAACGTGATATCGAGTGCATCAAGTCAAAAGATGGGTCTACACCTGGGTCTGAACAACCATGGCCCATATGGAAGTCACTAAATAGGCTTCGAGTTAGACTTGGCCGACCGTTCCAAAGATAACCCTTGCCTCATGGGGATACCTGGCAGAAGAGACAGATACTATATGTTCGTGCGGGGAGGGAGATACTATGATACATATCTGTTGTCATGTTCCTAAATCGTAATGAATGTGTTCCAGTTTGACTTCCAATCATCTACTGACCAAGCAATCGCATTGGAGGAAAAACTACCTCGTATTTGATGCTGTCGTCGACACGAGAAGAAGACTGGGAAAATGGTGGGAAAATATTTCGAAATTCTTCACTTATTGGGGACAGAGATGATGGAATGAACCAAAGTAGTTATAGGATAGCGTTATAAAACATTGGTCTGACAATTGCTTGAATAGGGGGGTGTACTATGGGAACCACATTATGGGTACCAAATACAAACATTGGAGATTTGTCTCTGCAAATTATTGCAGAACTCAATCAGTAACTGACATTATAATAAAGCTGGAGTGAGATTCACAGGAAGACAGGAGGAGGGTGAATAGGGTTGTGGGAGTGTACGAGGCGTATATTGGTGATGACATATGAGGCTTAGAAGGATATGGATGGAAGAATTGAGAGAGGTTCATGGAACGGGAAAGAATATCATGACCACATGCTGGCACTCTATTTCAGGCTTAAGGGTGTGAAATTTTTTTTGCCTTAGGTAAGGGAGTCGGGAATTGGAATAAATTAGCAAGAGAAGTGATTAATAAATTACCAAAATCTCTAAATATATATATATATATAATTAAAATTCAAAGAATGCAAAAAGGAGAAAAACGGGGTTGGGGGGGAGGAGGGGAGGAGGGTAACGGATGTGTAGGAAAATTTGCCACTTAAGCATGAGCTCCATTGCATTTAAATTAAAAAGTTAAATTGAAAACTACAAGGCAAAAGTTTGAAAGACACACATCGAACATTTTAAAACAATGCCTCGCTTCATCATCACAGCAGCTCCTCTGTCACCAGAATCCTAAAGAGAAAATCTTTAAATCACGAGGGCAGATCAATAAGTATTTCATAACATTTTTCGCGTGATAGTACTCGTATAGTGATCTGAAATGTCAAATTTGTACAGAAAATACTTTGGAATTCCCGCCTCACATCTAGCGAAGCATTTCTCAACCTTTTTCAACCCGAGGACCAGTAAAATGTTAAAAATAATTCTATGGACCACTAACTTCAATAGGCCTATGTGTATATTATTAAAATTTGGGACATATTTTACTATATAACTCTATCATAATAAATCTAGAATCATGTATGGAATGCCTGTTTAAAATTTCAATTTTTTTCCACTTCTTTAATACTTTGGAGGACACATTTTCAATAGAGCAAGGCTTTTTTTTTTTTTTTAACGCCGCACTTTTCTTATATTTATCAAACACGTAGATTGTTTGATGTGTTTTTCAATTTTCAAACAATGTCGCAGACTATCAAATAATTTGTCAAACGATTTGAACTTCTACAGGACGCTTAAGTCCTAAGCGATACTTTACATGAAGGTTGTGCAATGCAGCTCTCATGTTACGAGAAGTAACTACTTTCCTGGTTTTTATTTTATTTTTTATTTTATTTTATTGATTGGTAACGTAACGACAGCAACAAAATAAAGTAGAAAAACCCAAAAATTAGATTTGTTATTAGTTCTAGTTCCCGACACTAAAAATTCATCAGCATAAAGACCGTTTTGTTGAAGCTCTTTAAATCTCTTTAAATCTTCTTCTCATCACTTCAAAAACCATATCACTGGTTTTTCTAAAATATTAGCTCTGGGAAACATACAGCCCTCACTATTCAATATTCTGCATATCTAAACATGTAAATAGACTGTGTTTATATGTCCCTTTGTTATCGCATAACGCAGTCTACCAAACCGATTCGATTGGTTTTTCACAGTTTGACGTTTAAATCTGCGGTATTATTCTATGTGAACGGGGGACGGAGCAGGAAATGATAATACGTATGTTTGTAACCAGAATAGATAGGCCTCAACGATCACACTGCATTTAAGATGAAACTTCTTTCTTAACCTCGAATAATACCCACCAAAGATCACACTACATCACAGAGACACACACACCACTTTGGATTCTGTTAATATTGAATTTCGGTACGTAACTTTCACTACTTATTTCTTTGGTTTTCTGAACTGTAATGACTGAATATAAACCAAAGTTAGACAAAATTGTTTAAATGTAGCAGAAATGATTCCAATCACAGTAGATTAAATATAAAAATAGGAATAAGATGCAATAGAAGAAGTAAGTAAATCCTGCTACTTGGGAAGAAAAATCACAACCGATGCCCGAAGCATGATTGATGTTAAAAGCAGAATAGCACCAGCAAAATGAGCTTTCATGAAAAAGATAAATCTTTTAGATTTAATTATTAATCTAGGGCTTAGAAAGAATTTTTTTAAACTCTATATGTGGAGCACAGCACTTTATGATAGCGAAGCATGTACTTTAGGAATACCAGAAAGAAAGAAGCATTTGATATATGGTGCTACAGAGGAATGCTGAAAATTAAGTGGACAGACAAAGTACGAAATGAACGAGTTTTTAAAATGATGGATGAGGAAAGAAGTTTGTGGAAGAAACTTAGAGAAAGAAGAGATATTTTGAGACATGCTGGTTTGGTTAATTTGTTAGTGGAGGTAACAATGAAAGGTAAGAACTGTAGAGGAAGGCAGAGATTAGAATATATGAAGCAGATAATTAAGGACGTGGGTTGCAAGGGGTATGTAGAGAAAGAGGTTAGCACAGGATAGGAAGGGATGGAGGATTGCTTCAAACCAATCGAAGACTGATGACAGCACAAAAAAACAAAAAACAAAAAAAACTTGAATACACTAAAAACGTAAATCGAGCCACTACATCAAAGATTAACAATACAACAAATTGTGATGTTTACTTTAAGTAAATATCGCACTGGTACAACTTTACATACCTGCCATAAAATCCTAACCAAAGATTATGTTTAATAACGATATTAAAACATGTTTCTACTTTATGTAGAACTAGCCTCGTACCCGGGACTTCGTACGCGTGGATTAAGAATTTTTTTGCCAGAATTAAATATAATAAAGTTGTTGGTAAAGAAGGATTAGTCCCAAACAATATCGAGTCAGCATAATATGACAGGAAAGTTATCACTATATCATTCTACCGTCGAACCTGCCTCTTGAAGAGAATTAATTTCCAACATATTTCTGTCACTATTCGATAAGATCTCAAAATTTCGTGACTTCAACTGTTAATTATACTGGAAAAAAATATCCTGTGCCCTTCGTACACATTTCCTTATAAAATTACATCACAACGATATAGCCATTTAGTCGTCAAAACGTAACAAAAAGACAGAGACTTACTTCCGTATTTATAATAATATTACTGTGGTTCACACTCACACACTGACTGTGAACAACACCTGAGGGATCATTATAACGTAAAAAAGTGTACACCTACAACATTGCAAGACTACCTACGATTTGCCTCGCATTGCACCCCTATCTTTCTAATATCTAGGGTTTAACATTCAATCCGAATAACATACGGCCCAGGCCTGACTCTTACGATGAAAAACAATTTTTAAAAATCTTATCCCCGAGGGAGATTTGAACCGGAGATCACGACGTTTGTAAGCCAGCGCTTTAGCCACTCAGCTGCCAGGCCACTACGGGGAAACTCGGTACGGAGTCGTCCACATCCAACGTGTCAGTCTGCCGCCGTATTTCGAAGTTATGAGACAAATGTGTTATTTATACATATAATTTTTCAACCAAATGCTGACAGTATTTTTCTCCTTGTTTCAAAGGATAAGTGT
>JARYHS010013630.1:13020240-13195243 GCA_031002005.1 Vandiemenella viatica
AGAACCTACGATTGCAGATTTTCTTTAGTTTGAAAAAATTGCAGTTAACGTTAATTTGGCTCTTATAATTAGTTTTAGATGTTATGTAAACTCCAGCATGGCAGCCGGACCATGTGGGGTACGCACCAGCAGGTTGAGGTAGGGCGCGACGATTCCTCCGACCCTGGCGCACATGGAGCTGGCGCCGAGCGCGGCGTTCCTGATGACCGTGGGGAACTGCTCCGTGGTGAAGATGTACACAGTGCCGTACGACGCCGTCACCGCCAGCTTACCCACCATCACCAGCGAGATGCGCAGCCACAGCAGATCTGCAAACAAACAACCGGCTCGCGGTTAGGTTAGGCTAGATTATCAGAGACATCACGAGGGAACTGCTCCGTGGTGAAGATGTACACCATGTCGCCGCCAGCTTGTCCACAATCACCAGCGAATTATGAATTATGACTGGAATACCGAATGTTTAATCCATCTCAGTAAGAAGAGATGACAGAGAACGTCATTCCTTCTTGACGGAATTTAACCAGGAACATGACCTGGTAAAGAATAGTATTGTAAAATTAATTATAATCATTGTTAAATGACGCGAGAGATAATTCGAATATTGTTTGATTCAAATAAAAAGGATAAAAAGAATTAACCTTATACGAAGAGGAGCTTATAATCTGACCAAAGTAATTTTGGTGAAGGTATCACTATTAGATTTAAGGCTATAACAATATTTATCGAAGCTGTTACCAAAACTTATGTTAGCTCAGTAGTTGTGGTAGTATCATATCGTATGTGTCTTGCAGATGGCTACCGAGTTGAAGGACTTTGTTACCTGTGGGCACGGCGAGCGTGAGGACGAGCACGGTGCCGCCCAGCAGCATGCTGCCGCACAGGATGGGCTTGCGGCCACACCTGTTGAGAGTCAGCAGGAGGAACAGGTAGGCCGGCACCTCCACCGCGCCGCACACGAAGAAGTTGAGGTACTCGTTGCCGCCCAGGTTAGACGTGCTCCACGATAGGCCGTAGTACGTCACGTTGTTCACGAACCTGGTACACAAATAAATAAAATCCCCCATTGGTGATTCACTATCCTGTTCGTGAAGTATTCTCTGTTGTTTATCTCTAATTATATATGTATTAACCATTAAAAAACACAAGATTCGTGTTCAACCCCAAGTTCGATTGGACCCTCCTGAAGGAGGTATACTTAGACTGGTACTGGAGGTAATTTGCTCAGCTTCTTTCCTCCTTACCTGGCGTAACCCTATAATCCTTCCGAGCAAAGGGAACCTACAGTTTAACGTGTAATCCCAACCACGAAAGCATTCTGACTTAGTTCACGTTACACACCAAGCGTGCCAGAGGTGAAGGTAAGGTTAAGGGCGTTTCAAAATCCCCGCCAAGAAGCGATTCTAACCGCAGATCTTTCGATATTCAATCAAATACCATAACGATTGAGCCGCAAGCCCGTCCCATATACACTGTTACTAGGGTTATAATAATCTTAAAGTATTATATGTTACAAACAAACAAAATCATGCATAAGGCCTATTAGAAATAATTAATTCCTTTGTACAACATCTTGGATGTAGGAGTTTCCAATAGGATACTGTGCCAATTTTTCTTCAAGTTCCTTTTCCTCCTCCTTTCGTTACGGTGTCTGTACGCCCACGGGTAGCCCCTTCATGGATTGGGTACTTCTTTTTGTTCCCAGATCCTCTCCATCCTCTCCGTCTCTTCATCCTGAGATCCTCAATCCTCTCTTCTCCAGTATCCCCCATTGCTGATTCTCTATGCTGTTCTTGAAGTATTCTCTGTTGTTTACCTCTGATATATTAGTTGGTGTGTACTTGATTCTCTAGCTCCTCTTTCACATTGATCCCCCTCTCAGCTCAATCCTTTATATGTTCAACCACCTACTTTTGTTACTACCTTTCCTCTTGTCCTGCCTGTTGTCACCCATACTCTTCTCGTCGATCTATCTAGGTCCATCATGATCACATAACATTTTGAAACCGATTTCTTCCGAAAGTAACCATCATGTTAAGTTACAACTCTTTGATCTTCGCTCTAATCTTTCACCTCCTCGTTTTGGATCCCGCATCTTCCCGATGATTTTTTTTCTCTTGCGATTAACTTCCGCACTGAGTTTTGGGGTCTCGCTGGTAAATACCAACACATTTTGTACCACCACAAACACCCAGATACGAAAGGATCTGCGTGAATGAGAATGTTCTTATTACAATTTAGAATAAATCCAGTTTGTTATTCTTGACACACATGTAACAGACAATACCAGGTAATCAGAGCAGGTTCCCCGCACCACCAAGGCGAAACGAATTTGAGAATAAATAACTCACAAAATTAGTTGTAAGCAGGTGGTTAGTAGGAGAGGGAATGGGAAGGTGCGTACCAGTTGAAGAAGATGTTGAGGGCCCTGCGCCTCATGTTGGGGAGGCGCATGAGGTCTGCGAGCGTGGCCTCAGGGTGGCTCGGGGGGGCGAGGCCGTCTTGTGGAGGCCGTCCAGCAGGTGTTCCGGCAACTGGACTCCGTTGCCGCAGCCACCGTCAGCAGCACCTGGCGGGCCTCCTCGGCGCGGCCCTGCGACAGCAGCCAGCGGCCAGACTCGGGCACCAGCCTGCCACCACACACAGCATGGCGCAACTCAACTGGAGAAGAGAGTGCAACGTGATATCGAGTGCATCAAGCCAAAAGAGGGTCTAACACCTGGGTCTGAACAACCATGGCCCATATGGAAGTCGCTAAATAGGCTTCGAGTTGGAGTTGGCCGGCAGTTCCAAAGGTAACTCTTGCCTCATGGGGATACCTGGGAGAAGAGACAGATACTATATGTTCGTGCGGGGAGGGAGAAACTATGATACATCTATTGTCACGTCCCCAAATCGGAATTAATGTGTCCCAATTTGACCTCCAATCATCTACTGACCAAGCAATCGCATTGGCGGAAAAACTACCTCATATTTGATGCTGTCGTCAACACGAGAAGAAGACTGGGAAAATGGTAGGAAAAGATTTCAAAATTCTTCACTTATTGGGGACAGAGACGAGGGAATGTACCAAAGTAGTTATAGGATAGAGTTATAAAACTTTGGTCTGACCATTGCTTGAATAGGGTGGTGTTCTATGGGAACCACGTTATGGGTACCAAATACTAGCATTGAAGATTTGTCTCCGGAAATTATTGCAGAACACAATCAGTAACTGACATTATAATAAAGCTGGAGTGAGATTCACAGGAAGACAGGAGGAGGGTGAACAGGGTTGTGGAAGTGTACGAGGCTTATATTGGTGATGACTAATGAGGCTTAGAAGGATACGGATGGAAGAATTGAGAGAGGTTCATGGAACGGGAAGGAAGATCATGACAACATGCTGACACTTTATTTCAATCTTAAGGGTGTGAAAATTTTTTTTTTTTTTTTTTTTTTTTTTTTTTTTTTTTTTTTTTTTTTTTGCCTTAGGTAAGGGAGTCGGTAATTGGAATAAATTAGCAAGGGAAGTAATTAATAACTTACCAAAATCTCTTTAAAAAAATTATAAATAATTAAAATTCGAAGAATGCAAAAAGGTTGTTGTTGTTATTTAAGGGCGCGTCGACGGCGGGGTCATTAGCGCCTATGCAAAAAGGAGAAAGGAGAAAAACGGGGATGTGAGGGGGGGGGGGGAGGGCAACGGATGTGTAGGAAAATTTACCACTTAAGCATGAGCTCCATTGCAATTAAATTAAAAAGTTAAATTTAAAGCTACAACACAAAAGTTTGAAAGACACGCATGGAACATTTTAAAACAATGCCTCGCTTCATCATCACAGCAGCTCCTCTGTCACCAGAATCCTGAGGAGAAAAAATCTTTAAATCACGAGGGCGGATCAGTAAGTATTTCATAACATTTTTCGCGTGATAGTACTCGTATAGTGATCTGAAATGTCAAATTTGTACAGAAAATACTTGGGAATTTCCGCCGCACATCTAGCGCAGCATTTCTCAACCTTTTTCGACCCGAGGACCAGTAAAATGTTAAAAATAATTGTATGGACCACTAACTTGTATAGGCCTATGTGTATATTATTAAAATTTGGGACATATTTTACTACATAATTCTATCATAATAAATCCAGAATCATGTATGGAATGCCTGTTTAAAATTTCAATTATTCCCACTTCTTTAATACCGTTTGGAGGACACATTTTCAATAGAGCAATGCTTTTTTCATCTTCTTCTTCTTTTAGCGCCGCACTTTTCTTATATTTATCACACACGTAGATTGTTTGATGTGTTTGTCAAACAATGTTGCAGACTATCAAATAATTTGTCAAACAATTTGACCTTCTACAGGCCGCTTAAGTCCTAAGCAATTCCTTACATGAAGGCTGTGCACCTTACGCAGCTCTCATGTTACGCAGAAGTAACTGCTTTCTGTTTTTTTTAATTATTATTATTATTTTTATTTTTTTTAATTGGTAACGTAACGACAGCAACAAAACAAGGTAGAAAAACACGAAAACTACATTTGTTATTCGTTCTAGTTCCCGACACTAAAACTTCATCAGCATAAAGAATCCCTTTAGGAATACCAGAAAGAAAGAAGCATTTGAAATATGGTGCTACAGAAGAATGCTGAAAATTAAGTCGACAGACAAAGTAAGAAATGAACGAGTTTTTAAAATGATGGATGAGGAAAGAAGTTTGTGGAAGAAACTTAGAGAAAGAAGAGGACAGGATGGAAGATCATATTTTGAGACATGCTGGATTGGTTAATTTGTTAGTGGAGGGAACAATGAAAGGTAAGAACTGTAGAGGAAGGCAGAGATTAGAATATATGAAGCAGATAATTAAGGACGTGGGTTGCAAGTGGTACGAAGAGAAAGAGGTTAGCACAAGATAGGAAGGGATGGAGGATTGCTTCAAACCAATCGAAAGACTGATGACAAAAAAAAAAATAAAAAAAAATAAATAAAAAAAAATTGTAATACAATAAAAACGTAAATCGAACCACTACATCAAAGATTAACAATACGTACATCAAATTTTGATGTTTACTTTACAGTAAATATTGCAGCGATACAACTTTACATACATGCCAAATAAAATATTTAAAAAAAATAATAAATGCCATAGAATCCTAACCAAAGATTTTGTTTAATAACGATATTAAAACATGTTTCTACTTTATGTAGAATAATTCATCTTACTATTAAAATGCCTAATTTTTTCATATAGTTTTAGCATCAATTGGTCAGTTAATTTCTTAATTTATTTATAATTTACTACGTTGTAGTAACTAAAACCAAAACTATCTGATAGCTTGAGAAAAAACCGGAAATAAGGAAGAAACTAAAAGAAAGCATACTCTTCGATGACACTTAGGTTGTTTTCCTTCTCCATGGTAATGACTGTTGTTTTTTACTTTCATTTTCGAGTAGCAAAGGCATTAATCCACGTATAGATTCGTGCGGGGCGGCAGCGGCCAAAGTAGTTGGAAGTAGTAGCTAGTTCATAAGAATTGCGTTGTATGCTCTGTGATAGATGCAGACTGACCACCAGTAGGAGAGGAAGAGCAGTCCTGGGGCGGTGAGGGTGACCTGCAGGAGTCTCCAGTCCCGCACCAGGTAGGCCAGCCCCGCCGTCAGCACGTAGCCCGCCGTGAAGAACAGCTGGCAGCCCACCCCCGCCAGCAGCCGCTTCGTCGGACCCACCATCTCCATCGCTGCGGCAAACAACAAGTAGGCAGCCTCAAGTCAACTTGCTACACCAACACTACACGATAAATGTATTTATTTTTATTATTATTTTTACTATTATTTCTCCGCGATTCACTAAAACTGTGTGGCGGAGGGAGCATCGCACCTATCGGAAAGTGTAATAGTTCGGAAGGGATATACGGGATATGGAAGGAGGCGCCCTGGGCTGTTTTGAGGAATCACCCCGCCATTCGCCTGGAGCGATCTGTGAAAAATCATGGAAAACCCAGATCAGGATGCCCCGAATAGTTTATCGAGAACTACTCCCTTCCGATTTTAGGTTTACTCGCCCAGTAAATACTTTCTATTCCAATCCATAATCGCTCGTGGAAAAAATGAGTACAGAAATGAATCGGTTCTGGCCCTGATTTTTCTTATCAGATTTTCACGGCCATTTCTAAATATGAATGTTGCTGGTAGTAATATTTGTGTGCTGTCATTCCGAATGAATCAGTAGGGAATTTTTCAATTAGCTTCTGTCGAAAGCAAAGCCTTCGGTGTTTCCAGGTCTTCCTAACCTAACTCCTTCAACATCGCACTTACGCTTTCCCTCCAACTATATATACCTGTCACGAATCGGGCGGCTCTTCTTTGGACCTTCTCTAACGCCTCCATTAACCCCTTCTAATGGGGTCGCCATACAGAACAACAATATTCTATGTGAGGACGCACTAGTGACTTGTATGCAATCGATTTAACTTCCAGTGTGCACTGTTTAAATTATGACCTAGAAATCGGAGCATACGATTTGCTTTCCTTAATTACCTTCTCGATATACTCATTCCACGACAAATTATTACGAATTTTTACCCCCAGGTATTTAGCCGAATCTACCGTTCTAAGTACAGTGCCATTAACTGTATATTCAGAGCTAAATGGTGTTATATTTTTACTTACACACATGACTTGGAACTTTTTAGCTGTTAACTCCAACTACCAATTTTTACACCACGCAATTATTTTCATAATATCATCTTGTAACAAAGCGCAGTTATCCTGGGCTTTGATTTCGCGATAAATAATAGCATCATCGGCAAATAGTCTTTTCTTCCCCCTTATTATGTCGCACAAATCATTAATGTATATGAGAAACAACAGAGGTCCTGTCACGCTTCCCTGGTGTACCTGAGACCTCCCTTCGGAATGTGATGAACGCTCACCGTCGAGATCTGCACACTGCGTTCTGGAATTCAGAAAGTCTGCAACCCAGTCGCATATTTGTCTAGATTATTCAGCGCCTTAGCTGTTCGTAGCACTGATTATCCACAGAATACCAGAGTTCATATAATGGGCATCAAGAAACTAGTCTCAGTCCTGTGTTGAAATATAAAGATAAGCACAACGTAGTGTTGTATTCTGAATACTGCAAGCTATCAATTACAACCCACTTCATCGCGTTCGCTAGTTATAAGATATTTTACGTGATAGTAATATCATAATAAGGACTTTCTCCCACTTTTTAACATGGTCTCTTATAGAGGGTGGTTTTCTGGGACTTTCTAGTAGATTTATAAGGCCACTTACTTTTATTGCATTTTTATGATAATTAGGGGATGCGGCAGGTGCTTCACCTCTTCTATGGGGTGATTAACTTTTATTTCCTTTTTCTGCTAATCAGGGGACACATCTGCGCCCGCAATAAAAATAATTCCTCCATAAATTTTACATGTCTCTGGGTCCCTCCTGCGTCTTCTAATTCTCATAAAATGCAATAAAAATTAATGAGGGAGAGGTGATGCAGCCACACACAAATTTCGCCTAACCAGCATAAATATGTAATAAAAATTAATCTGATGCTTATCTGGCAGTGTGGGAAAAAAACTGGGGTAGAGCAGCTATGTATCTCCTGCTCGTGACAATAGTAGTGACAATACTCGTCCCCCGATTGAAAGCTATTTTATGTAATTCATCGCAAAGTGAGCAGAGTAAATTTCAGCTACACTGCTAAACGCAATTGCTGTAACCTCACACAGTTCTTAATTAGAAGACTAGAACAAACACATTGGATTATTGGGCTTTCAGTGGGCACAAAAATAAGAAATAAACTTTCACCGACTTAAGTTATTTGGTAGCCCTTGAGAAAATTACATGAACGACTGTTGTGGTTGTGCCGTTTGTAATATCTTCACAAAACATGGAATTAATAGTTCTTTACAATAATTAATCAACAGTATAAGTGGGAAACAGTGAAGCTATGTTACAAACCTAAGAGAAACTTTAGTACTATTAATAAGCGATGCCTGAGGTACCAACTGACCGAGCACGTAGGCGACGAGGAAGACTCCGGAGGAGCTCATGTCGGTGACCAGCCTCTTGAAGACGTACGAGTAGTACTCGGGGACACCAGCCACGATGAAGCCTGCGCTGACCTGCGAGAAGCTTTAGTACTACTACTAAGCGATGCCAACTGACCGAGCACATAGACGACGAGGAAGACTCCTGAGGAGCTCATGCCGGTGACGAGCCTCATGAAGACGTACGAGTAGTACTCGGGAACGCCCGCCACCATGAAGCCTGCCTTTAGTACTACTAGTAAGCGATGCCTGAGGTGCCAACTGACCGAGCACGTAGGCGACGAGGAAGACTCCGGAGGAGCTCATGCCAGTGACGAGCCTCATGAAGACGTACGAGTAGTACTCGGGAACGCCCGCCACCATGAAGCCTGCACTGACCTGTGAGAAGCTTTAGTACTACTAGTAAGCGATGCCTGAGGTGCCAACTGACCAAGCACGTAGGCGACGAGGAAGACTCCGGAGGAGCTCATGCCGGTGACGAGCCTCATGAAGACGTACGAGTAGTACTCGGGGGCACCCGCCACCATGAAGCCTGCGCTGACCTGCAGCACCAGCGACCACACGAACACCCTCCGACGACCGAACCTGCAAAGCGACACGGCTTACAAAACCTGCAGTCAAAATGCTATTGGTATATAGTCAGATAATTTAGTGAAATTATCTGACTATTTCCACTCTTTATATCATCTAAGGGGTGTAAGGGTTTGGGAGAGGCTATACTAGCCTTTTCCAACCAAATATCAACCTCTCCTTCACGTGGTGCACCCTGTTTGCACGGACGAGGCTCTGGCGACTGAAAGATTCCCGGTGTAAGGAATCACCCACTGCTTGCCAACGGCCTCCGAAAGGAGGGCGGAAGTACGGGGAACGGTTCAGGGTACTAATAGTATTTTCAAAGAAATATTTGTCAAATAACGTATCACTTCTGACTAAGCCAAATTTTAAATACCTTCTTTTTAGATGTTTTACAATTAAACACGCAGGTCAGCTAGTAGAGTATACAAGGATTTATAATTCCTATGCATTGCTTACTACAACCAAAGATAAAACAGTAGACTCAACGTGGCGTTAGAATTTTTTTTAAGTTTGAAAAAATCGCATTTGTCAAAGTCAGTATCTATTTTTTAAATATCTAATTTTTAAATGTTTTACAATACAAATGGTCGTATTTAATGATAACCACTTTTACAATATTTTTTTCAAAGAAGTTATTTAAATATAAGGATCACTTCTGACAAAGCATCTTTTTAAATATCTTCTTTTGAAATGTTTTACAATTAAACATTCAGCGCTAGTATTCCCTCGAATCAGGTAGCATACAATAAATACTCGTTTAAATATATAAGTTCCTTGAAACCAAAGAGAAAAATATCAGTTATCTTCATGGTACCTGAATCATATACAAGATGGCGTTACAGCCGTTTTCGAGATACCAAGAGCAAAAATTGTTCCTATTTTGTAAAATTGGTTTTTTTTTTTCAGGCAGGAACACTATTTAGATGATCTTAAAAATAAAAACGTTATCTAAATATGAAATTTCATCCAAATCGTTAGCGCCGTTCCCGAGATCCAATATATATATATATATATAAACTAGCTTCTAGCCCGTCAAAAATGACGGTTTGAACGCCATATTCTGGCAGTTCATTTTATAATTATTATTATTATTTTGCAGTTGGTTAATTATACGGGATTGTTATTAGATAATGCTAGTGGCCTTGATTTGATAATGTTCTACACAGCAATACAGTAGTAACTTCTACTGAATTAATGAAGGCGGATGTATAGAACCAATAAAATGAAAAATAAATTAGGAATCCAGAAACTTTTGCTATCCATGTAATTTCAGTTTTATTTCTAGTCCAGGCACACTTCAGCACGATAGGTACGAACTACGTTCACCCGCATTTATTAATACCTTCAGTAACTTGGCGTCTAAGAAAGCAGTTTAAATGGTTTGTAAAACTCATTTCAGAGTGAATTACGCTGTAATCAAATGTGTCGGTGGGCTTTCTGGTCAACTTTAATTTAATTTAATTGCAATGGAGCACAGGCTCCGGTGGCAATTTCCCTACACACCCATCTTCCCCCTATCCTGCACCTACCTACATTTGCCCTCTACAAATTTTATCTTTAAATTCTTTCATAGTTTTAGGTAAATTATTCATAATTTCTCTTGGTAACTCATTCCAATCCCTGACACCCTTACCTAAAAAAGAGAATCTTCCTACACCCTTGTGCCTGAAATCGAGCGCCAGCTTGTGGTCATGGTCATCTTTTCCCTTCCATGCACTACTTTTCATACCTATTGCAATATCTTTCCATGCCTCATCGTCAGTATATGCCCTGTACACTCCCATGACCCTCCTCATTCTCCTCCTGTCTTGCAATGAATCCCATTCCAGCTCCTTTATCATATCCGTCACTGATTGCATTCTGCGATAATTTCCAGAAACAAATCTAGCAGCCCTTTATTGCACCCTCTCCAACGCCTGTATTTGATACGTAAAATGAGGGTCCCATACTACACTACCATATTCGAGCAATGGTCTCACCAAAGTTTTGTAACCCAATTCCTTGACTTCTCTCGTACATCCCCTCATCACTCTCTCCAACAAGTGCAGAGCTTTGAAACCTTTTCCTACGACCTGTCCTATGTGTCCTGCCCAGTTAAGTTTGTTATCAAAGTAATTCCAAGATATTTACATTTCAAGTCTTCAGCAAGCAATTTTTCCCCACCTTATATTCATAATTAACCTTTTGTTTTTTATTTGTGTATCTAATAAGCTGACTCTTCTTTTCATTTATCTTCATTCGATGTTTACCAACCCAATTACATAACCTGTCCAGATCACCCTGCAACTGTTTACAATCCTCTTATCGTTTTGATTCTTTTATACAGCATTATGTCATCTGCAAACAATCTAATTTCAGATAGTAAACAATCAACACAATTATTCATTAGAATAATTAATAGCAATGGTCGCAATACACTACCCAGTGGCACACCCATTTTTACTTCAACTTCTTTTGATACTACATTTCCAACCCTAACTTTCTGTTTTCTACCTTTTAAAAATTCTTCTACCCAGCAAATCACTTTCTTATCCACTCCAATGGGTTTTACCTTATTTACTACCATTTTATGGCTTACTCTGTCAAACGCCTTAGACAGATCTAGTGCTACACTATCAATTTGGCCTCCCTTGTCCATTTCATCTGAAATATCTCGCATATATCCCACCAACTGAGATTCGCATGAATATCCTTGCCTGAAACCATGTTGCCTGCTTGAAAACCAATTACGTTCCTCACATTTATTTCTGATGTGGTTGCATATCAATCTTTCCATTAATTTACCTACCACTGATGTCAAACTGATTGGCCTGTAATTCTCAACTCTATTTCTCACCCACTCCCTTATGTACCGGTACTACTATTGCACTATTCCAGTCCTGTGGTACGCAGCAAGTGTCTAGTAGACTCAATTTAAATAATATTTCAAGATAAGGTACAATGTCACATCCGTCTATCTTTAAGATATCTGTAGTAATATTATCTTCTCCAGCCCCTTTATTTTTTTTCAGCTTTCTTATTTCCTTCATGATTTCCTCAGGATGGATATCAAATTTTTTACTATCGTCATTTCTAATTGTGTTGTTAAGCTCGTTCTCCGAATTAGACCCTCCTGTCTCTGATTCATTGTCCCTAATGCTTTCACTGAACCAGTTACTTAAAATCACTGCCCTTTTTCAAATCGTCAGTTACTTCTTCTCCATCCTTATCTATAAGTGTCTCTACACCCTCCCTTCCCCTCAGTTTCCTGATATAGCCATAGAAATTGCTAGATACATCAGTCAATGGTCCTCTTGCACTGACAATACTCTTCATAAACCCATCTTTAGCCATTTTCTTTGTTGTTATTAAGTCCTTGTTTAGTTGTTTTAAATATTCCCTACCACCCTGCTGTCTCTTAACTCTGTTATGTTCTTTTCTTACCAACCTCTTTAACCTCCTCACTTCCCTATTATAGTACATAGTTTCTCTACTTCCCTTTATTTTCTGCTATGGAATAAATTTTTCTTCCCCCTTTCTTATTATCTCCTTGAACTCTTCCTACCTTGACTCTACTGTAACTAAGCCTTCCTTCCATTTGCTGAATTGTTCTCTGAAATATCTCTTCAAATTTGAAACCTGTGCCTCACAACCCTCCATTAATATTGCCTTCGAAAATCATATCTTCTACTACTCTCAAATGCTGTAGTCAATCACAAGACATATTGTTTTTAAGCAGTGATTCCGTTCTAATACAGCCTGTAGACTAACATTATTTTCAAGCAGAAATTAGGTTGTAATACATCCTGAACGGGCATAATACAGTTAATTGTACTACGGAAAATATTTCTAAAGGATTCTTCCATTTTACCACAGCAATTCCTGGCAGAATCGCGATCTCCAGTAATACCGATTTATTTATATTATTTTACTTTAAATGACTGGAAGTATAATATCATAACAGATAACTGCCATTTATCTGAATGATATATTTCGTGATTCGTACATTTCGGGTAAACTTTCTCTGAGTTTTCAATAAACATCATCGTTTCTTAACTCCGACCAAAAAAAAAATAAATAAATAAATAAAAAAATAAAAAAAATAAATAAAAAAAATCAACAATTAAAAAATTGTAGGTTGTGTTTTAACCTAGTACTCATTATTGATACAGGTAATATAACGTACACATACAATATCCTTCTCCTTACATGAATTTTTACATCTGGTTGTCGTAGATAAATAAAAAGCAATACGTAAATTTAAACGAATGTACTGTTTGGAACTTTGTGTCACATAATTGCCTCGCATTAATTTTTTTCCCTGCTCTCCGTAGTTCTAATATCTTTGCTCACTGCTATTTTGCGGCAATAATATCGTTGTTGTATTCCGAGTGTCATATCGCTTATACTGTCATATCCTGACTGTTTAAATCTAATCAAAAGTTTATATTAAATCTCATTTAATAGTTAACACAGTATCAAAAACTAATGGTATCATATGTAATGGTAGTAAGAATTTATTTTGGAAAAGCTTATAAGGAGAATCGAATTAGTCATTTTTAATGATATCTTTTGTTATATGAATACGTTACTCTGGTTAGATTATCGGAGTATTTGGTTAGGATATTGCATAAATAAATGCATTTTACTTACGATCACGTAGACTATAATTTCGAAAACGGATAACTGTTATTTATTTGACCAATACATCATTACGTTTCTCCGAATTTGAAATACACTTCACTGTTTCTTACCGTCTGCCGAAAAAGTCTTAGGTTATGGTTTAACCTAGGGCTTATAACTGACACAGATAAAATAGCGTAAATATTGAATCCCTTCTCCTTACATGAATTTTGGCGTATAATTGATACAAATAATATAACATAAACATCGAACACCATTCTCCTTACACGAGTTTCTGCATCTAACTGTAGTAAATAAACAAAATGCAACATGAAGGAAGGAATGCAATACGGTGGCTGTTGATTGGCGAGTGACTGAATTAATGCGGGCGGATGTATAGAACCAATAAAATGAAAAATAAATTAGGAATCCAGAAACTTTTGCTATCCATCTAATATCAGTTTTATTCCTAGTCCAGGCACACTTCAGCACGACAGGTACGAACTACGTTCACCCGCATTTATTAATACCTTCAGTAACTTGACGCATATGAAAGCAGTTTAATTGGTTAGTAAAACTCATTTCAGAGTGAAGTATGCTGTAATCATATGTGTCGGTGGGTTTTCTGGTCAACTTAACCACAACTCTCCATTAATATTGCTTTCGAAAATCATAGCTTCTACTACTCTCAAATGCTGTAGTCAATCGCAAGACATATTGTTTTTAAGCAGTGATTCCGTTCTAATACAGCCTGTAGACTAACATTATTTTCGAGCAGAAATTAGGTTGTAATATATCCTGGACGGGAATAATACAGTTAAATGTACTACTGAAAATATTTCTGGAGGATTCTTCCATTTTACCACAGCAATTCCTGGCAGAATCGCGATCTCCAGTAATACCGATTTATTTACATTATTTTACTTTAAATGACTGGAAGTATAATATCATAATGGATAACTGCCATTTATCTGAATGATATATTTCGTGATTCTTACATTTCGGGTAAACTTTCTGTGAGTTTTCAATAAACTTTATCGTTTCTTAACTCCGGCAAAAATTAAAGAATAATTAAAAAATCGTAGGTTGTGTTTTAACCTAGTACTCATTATTGATACAGGTAATATAACGTACACATACAATATCCTTCTCCTTACATGAATTTTTGCATCTGGTTGTCGTAGATAAATGAAAGGCAATATGTAAATTTAAACGAACGTACTAATTGGAACTTTGTGACACATAATTGCCTCGCATTAATATTTTTTCCTGCTCTCCGTAGTTCTAATATCTTTGCTCACTGCTATTTTGCGGCAATAATATCGTTGTTGTATTCCGAGTGTCATATCGCTTATACTGTAAGTCAGAGACAATAGTCATATCCTTGACTGTTTAATCAAAAGTTTATATTAAATCTCATTTAATAGTTAACACATGTATCAAAAACTAATGGTATCATATGTAATGGTAGTAAGAATTTATTTTGGAAAAGCTTATAAGGAGAATCGAATTAGTCATTTTTAATGATATCTTTTGTTATATGAATACGTTACTCTGGTTAGATTATCGGAGCATTTGGTTACGATTTTGCATAAATAAATGCATTTTTCTTAAGATCACGTAGACTATAATTTCAAAAACGGATAACTGTTATTTATTTGACCAATACATCATTACGTTTCTCCGAGTTTTAAATACACTTCACTGTTTCTTACCGTCTGCCGAAAAAATCTTAGGTTATGGTTTAACTTAGGGCTTATAACTGACACAGATAAAATAGCGTAAATATTGAATCCCTTCTCCATACATGAATTTTGGCGTATAACTGATACAAATAATATAACATAAACATCGAACACCATTCTCCTTACACGAGTTCCTGCATCTAACTGTAGTAAATAAACAAAATGCAACATGAAGGGAAGGAATACAATATGGTGGCTGTTGATTGGCGAGTGACGGCTGTCACGTGACCGTTCTGTAGCCAATACGTGTAGCAGCTATAGACGACGCATGCAGACGCCACGTTATGGTTTTATATAATAGGGTGTGTATATATATATATATATATATATATATACAAGAATTGCTCGTTTAAAGATATAAGAGTAATGTAGTATAATGTGAACAGCCGAGTTAATGAAGTGTTGACACTCGATGTTTCGGCGATCAAATTCACTGTCGCCATCTTCCCCAGAAGAGTTGATCGCCGAAACACCTCGTTAAATCGACTAGTCACTCAAGAAAATGATGATTCTAAATTCCGGGAAAAAACTTCGTAATTAAGAAGAAACCAATTTTAATAAATTTTAAATGTTTGTAACAATGGTATTCATTGCTTCCGATATAGCTGTAATTTTTTCATTTCCTTAGAGCATTTAATTCAATGAATTGCAAAGACCAAACCCACGAGAGATCTTTAACCTAGTGTCAGATGGTGCTGGGGTTTTACGGTAACAAAGTGAGTAACCTTATTTTCATAAGAATGTTTATGGTTTCACGTCGAGGGTAAAAGAGAAGGGAAAGGACTTGCGGCAAGAAACGCGAAGGTTGTTAGAAATGGCATTTTGAAGGAACTATCCCAGTGTTAGCCCTAAGTGATTTGGAGAAACCATGGAAAACACAAATCTGGATAGCCCGACAGGGGATCGAACCTGCCTGCTCCTCTAGAATACGAAGCTAGAGCGTTACCGCTCACCCACCAGTATGAAAAAAAGTTCATTAATATTATTTTTAAGAATTAGAAAAATAATATCTTTCGTACTAAATCGAGATAGTGAAGCGAACGATATCTTATTATAAACATGAGAGAGGAGAGGAATATCTTTGGTACCTATTATTGTTAGCGGTGGTTTGAAAAAATTTAATGTGACAGAAAGGTCTGTAAAAGAAAAATTCTAATGAAAGTCACACATAAAGATTTGCAGTAGACGTATTAATTGCTAGCACAACTATATGGAAGTATCCATTTGATCAAAAGATTTTTGTGTGTTGTAAAGATTAATTTGTAGAAGCTGGCAGTCGATTTCTTCCATAAGGGAGTGGGAAAATTTTCTTTTTTGGGTAAAGGTGCGAGGGATTGGAACAAATTATCAAATGAAGTAATGAATAATTTACCAAAAACCCTGAAAAATTAAAGTTCGTAAATTTCAAAAGTAAATGGGGCAGGAATTTAACACTCAAGGTATATAAAATAATTTTAAAAAAAAGTAATAATAAAGGGGTAATTAGATGACTAAGGGAATTGCTACCGGAAAATTTGCTCCATCACAAATGAAAACTAATAATAATAATAAATGAAGCTGAATCAAGAGGAAGGCTACTTGTACACAAGAATGCCTATTTAAAAACGAAAAAATTGTGATAAAAAATAACTATTTATTTATAAAGTCGTTTCAGAGTGACATTATAAGTATCAAAAGTTTCTTTTTTCCGATCGTTTTAGTTAAGGCGAGAAAAAAATGGAAACGCTGCAAGAATATACAGGTAAATAAAGGGTGATAAACGCAGTGAAATGAAAAAGAAAATCTACTTCTAAGAGAGATCGTCTTTGAAACTTTTTGATTCTTGAAAGTCCCTTCGAGATCAGCAGAAATTCCTCAAATTTTACAGAGGAAACAAACCCTAAGGTTCAAATACACGTTAGGTTCGCATTTCAGCCTGTAAGGCACATAGTCTTTACCGGAAATTATGGTTTGTGTTGTAAATATATTTCAAATGTAGTTAGGTCACAGAGTATTTATTTTTAACTTTGATAATTTAGTTTAAAGGTCAAAGACGTCCATAAAGACAGTGCGGAGCATCTTTGAAAAACAGATGAAGAGAAGACACAAAAAGAAATGGTTTTGATGAAAGCATGAACTGTCAATGAGTTATATAAAAGAGGAAGTTTCGAAGAAGAAACTCTCAATGAAGTTGTATTTAATAAGTAATGTGTAAACGTTAAATGTAAAGTATACAGCCCTAGAGAGTACTGAAAGAGAATTAATGTATGCTTTGTAAGACATTGTGTGGCAATTGGAAGGCACGAATCATGAAAATAACCGAAGTATTAATTGTATATTATCTTGTTGACATGAATTACAACAATAAATTGTATGCTTAATGATCTAAGAAATCCGGCCGAATTATTCCAGAAAGTAAATAAACGAATGAATCATAACTTCAATGAGATTATAGTAAATATTTTTCATGTTTTAAGGTGTCGGACTGAACCACGTAGACTTTCACTAAAATAAAATTTTATTATATAGTAGGACATGATGTGACCTATCTGTGGCTGCAGGATTATCCTTTTATTCCTGGACACCCTACATATATCGTCCCTAAATCGCTTCAGTTCGTTTATTACCAATATGCTTAATGGGTTTGCAAGAGTGAGGTTATGTTTGCTGGGTGCATAATCCTCTGAACACCCAAAAGACAGTGACCACCTTTTCTAAAGGAAAATGGAACAGTTCCTTGTCCTGTCGCCACCTGCCATATCAATTAGTAATTCATAAGGGTAGACTCTGTGCAAAGTAAATTGTTTCATACCTGAACCAGTCTGTAAACTGGAAACAATTTTAGCCCCTGACAGTATCCAAAACACGGTAGTAGGTTAGCACCTAGTAAAAAACAAAGAAAGCGGGCAAAAATAAGTAAAGAGGAACCGTAAGAGCCTACTTCCTGATGACTGAGTGGCCTTCAGCAGCTGTGATACTCACTTGTCGGAGAGGGCTCCGAACAGGACGGACCCCAGCAGCACCCCCAGCATGACGCCAGCGTCAGCCGTGGGTTTCAGCCACTCCCGACTGCACACCAGGTCCCACTGCAACACGTCACCACCACTGTCAGCGCAGTACTCACTACGGTATTGCAGGTGCTTCAGTTATACCTGAGAAGTTTATCCCGAAACTTTGCAAGCTGCTAATTCCCTTCGGCGTGTTCTGGATGGTTGGACCTCTGTCCACCTCTAACACTGCAAGCCGTACAGCTTTTATTTTAACTGACCAACAGTTAATATCGTCCAGCGTACATGCCCACCATATTTACGATTTCTTAAAATAACTTCGAGAAAACAAAACACACAGTTCAGTTGGTATGTACGTTCAGTTTAATACTTTCTAAAACTCAATTTCGACTTTACACGCAATACAAATTATCCCACATAACAATTTCAGACTACACTCTTAACATCCATTCTCGCGAAGCTCTCACACGAGCCTTCCCGCGCAATACCGCGAGCGCGACCTCTCATGACCAAAGATGCATTATTACTCGACTCACAAACTAAGATGTTATTACTAGCCCATTCCACAAATACTAACATCTGTGGAGCCCTATACACATTTCATTACAATTAATTACACTAATTGTACTCAGAACATTGCTAAACACACAACATTATTAATAAAATAATTATTTCCCAAGCAGAAAAATATAAGGTGGGGAAAGAATTGCTGCAGAAGACTTGAAATGTAAATATCTTGGTATTACATTTGATAACAAGCTTAACTGGGCAGGACACATTGGACAGGTGGTAGGAAAAGGTTTCAAAATCCTGCACTTGTGGGAGAGAGTGATGAGGGGATGCACGAGAGAAGTAAAGGAATTGTGGTACAAAACTTTGGTCAGACCATTGCTCGAATATGGTAGTGTAGTATGGGACCCACATTTTGAGTATCAAATACAGGAGTTGAAGAAGGCGCAAAGAAGGGCTGCTAGATTTGTTTCTGGAAATTATCACAGAATGCAATCAGTGACAGATACGATAAAGGAGCTGGAATGGGATTCATTGCAAGACCGGAGGAGGATGAGGAGGTTCATGGGAGTGTACAGGGCGTATATTGGCGATGAGGCATGGAAAGATATTGCAGTAGGTATGAAAAGTAGTTCATGGAGGGGAAAAGATGACCATGACCACAAGCTGGCACTCGATTTCAGGCACAAGGGCGTGGGAAGATTTTCTTTTTTAGGTAAGGGTGTCAGGGATTGGAATGAGTTACCGAGGGGAATGATGAATAACTTACCGAAAACTTTAAAACAATTTAAAGTTAAAATTTGTAGAGGGCAAATGTAGGTGGGTGCAGGATAGGGGGAAGTGTAGGGAAAGTGCCACCGGAGCGTGTGCTCCATTACAATTAAATTAAATTAAAATAGCATACAAGAAGGTTAGACATAAATGTCAGAGCTTCCGGGGTTCTTCTCGGACAAGTCATGGGAACTGAAGCAAAGTGTTTACCAATATGCATGATTCAGCGAAGAAGATACATGCAGGCTTTGGGCGAAATGTGGCCTAAAGTAAAACTGACTGGAAGAACAAATCAACTTTCGAGCTGCGAAAACCGTCACAAGCTTCATATGTGAATCAGTGATCGTTCATTGTGTGAGCCATATATGAAACTCTTCACCTGAAGAGGAAGTCCTCAAAACTGTATTCGCATTAATGTTCTTTGTTGTCGCATTAAGTTTCTTTCACCGTACGTCTATCGATGTTTAAAGTGATTTTAAAATTAATTAGCCAAAATGACTGTTATTTGAGCTTCGGGACAAGTCAACATTGAGGGGGCCATTATTGGCTTAATAGAAAAAACTGGTATGACAACGTAGCTAAAAATAGAAATAAACTACTGTCTGTATGAGAGACTATAGAGGGTTCAGATATATGGGTAGTGAATCAATAACACGTCTAGATATAGAATGGTCACAAAGAGTAACAGGTTGGCTGTAAAGAAGCCAACCAAATTTAAAAACACATTCAAAAGAAAGGGGATAAAACTCTAAAAATCTACAACATAACCCATGGATAAGTGACTGTATAGGGTCCACACATCTATCTTAAAAAGTATGCAGATCTGCATAAGAATTTGGAGGGAAGACCGGACAAATGTAAACAAAACCTTAGCCACGTTGCCACTAACATTGTTTAAAATAATGTACAGATTATGGGCTAGGCTGAAATTTGACGTTAAAACGAAAAATGATGCATTAAAATATGAGCCACCGTCAAAGTGACGCCACAAGCATCACATTTTGGTTGGTCCTCCCAGCGAAGAACAAACTTGTGCCCTATACTGAGGCGAGTAAGGAGAATATCATCCCTTCTCATCCCGGGAAGGAGCTGTGCGTCCTGTTAGACCAGCCATAGCTTATGTTCAACAGACAGCCATTGCCTCTACAAAACAGTGAAGGTTTTTCCATTCAACGCTGAGAAAAGATTAAACTATGGGACCGAAGCAAAGTCAATCTTTCTCTTGTTGCCGCCCGACTTTTGGTAAAAACAGAATAATTTTGTCACTACGGTACCACCATATTGGCACCGGTTCTTATGAAATTTCACAGGAAGATATATTCTATACATATTATATTTTATACCGTAAAACAGATCTGTAGTCAGGTAACAGAAAACTTTTTTTAGGATTCCTCACACACAAAAGAAAATATTCAGATTGTTTTTCTTTGCTGGGATTTTTAATTTTGTGTTGCTGTCACCAGTATTTCGACTGGGTTGATGCAATTCTCCATCCTTTTCTATCTTCATCTCTACATACCCCTTACAACTCAATTTTGTCCTTGGTGATTTTTGATTCAGTTGGGTATTTCGAAACATGTGATCTCACAAAAAAAAAATGGTTCTTCCATCCATGATTTTTCTGCCGGAAGAGTGAAAAATCGGTATACTATACTTCAGAATATCACTATTAAGATACTGCTAACCCCTCAGTATGCCACTGGGCACTGCCAAAGCAAATTGTGAGTGGCAGGCTGCGTTTCACCCACTTGGGCACTGCGATGGGGTAAACTGCGTTCCGGCCACAGTAGATCTACTTTCATACTAATTTTTTTACAATTTTCTCTTTCTTAAACCGAGTCCTTCTGGGAATTGGAATTGTGGCTTCCTGAAACCTCGAAAACCGCACTGTTTATTCGAACCCGCATCTCCCGAATGCGAAGCCAGAACGTTGCCGCTCACCCACCACTTTCTGTGAGTTGTGCCACAATCTTTCGTAGTTATGAACCGGAAGTTGAGCTGTTACGAATGATTTTTAGTTACGTTTTCTATGAATAACTATACGATCCGACTGTTTCAGTTGACCATCGCCTCGTGCCGCCTCTTCCCGTAATCAGACCCACTCTGCACACGAACAGCAGGAACTGTTGACATCGCGGATCACAGTTACGATCTTTGCCAGGAATCAACTACACTGGCGGAAATTAAACTCCCTACACCCAGACAGGAATGTCATATACCCTAGAAGAAATGATAACAAATTGAAATGGATCAGGTTAAGTTTATTACGTTTAGATACTCTTTTCAGTAAGAAGTGCGCCCACCTTGAGCACCAATACATTCGTGGATCCTTGAAGCAATAAGTGTTCAGATGTCTTCTTCGGGTATGCCTCTCTACACCTGCATGTCTTGTGCACTGAGTTGTTGCACAGTTTGTGCTGGGTGACTATGTGATCTAATGTGTCTACTCCTGGCATCCGAGGCATGCTGTGTTGGGGACAAATCTAGGGACCGTGCGGTTCAAAATGTGATCGTAACCCCTTGCAAGGCTTGTGTTGCGATGGCCGCAGTATGATGACTGCATCATCCAATAGGAAGATATGATTTGGACGGTGGACATGAAGGGTAGCAAGATAGGGTGTAACACCCCGTCTACATAGTGGTGGGCTGTCATTGTGCCTTCGACATCAATCAACTCAATCCTACGCCGAAACTGATTGCCGCCAAGCCATGACACCAGTGGCTGGACCTGTGTGACGTTCTGAAATCACAGCACTCCACTGCGCCTGCAAACATGTTGTCAATTATCACTTTGCCACAGAAGGAATCGAGACTCGTCTCTAAACACAAATGTATGCCATTCACGTGTTTGCATTGCACCAGGTTAGACGATGCTGGCAATGAAATCAGATTAATCAAATACATTGCATAGGGGTCAGAGAGTGTAACCAAGCTTCAAGCAATTGGTTTACAATTTATTCTCTGGTGAGACTACGTGAGATTTGGTTGGATCCCCCCCCCACCCCTCTGGTGAGATTTTGTTGGACACTCCCCCTGTAATATGACGTGAGACCTCAGCTATGAAGGACCTCGCAACTTTCTGAGACCCTTTTTTTTTAGGTCTCATGCCCCCAAGGGCGATTATGCCACCCGTAAAGTCGGTTTTTAGCCGCCTAAAATCGACTTTCGCGTCATTTTTAGACCCTTATTTTTCATCTTTTTTTAGGTCTACCATTCTACAAGAATTTCAAAACCTCACGTGAGATTTCCGTTGATCCTCCTTCTCCCTTCGTGAGGTTTCGCTGGACCCTCTCCTCCCCTATTTCACCTCACGTGATTAATGGACGCCCCTTACTTGGATCTGGCCTGCAGTAACCCGTCTGCCAGCAACAGCCACACACACAGTTTGGTGGTCTTCGCGTGCTGTTGTCCATCTGTATGGATCTATTTCTGCTCTAGGAGAATTAGTGTTTTCTTACATCCACTGTGGAATACTGAAATTGCACTATGGCCAATCCTTCGGGAGATTTGACGATATGACGCATCCATTTCAAACAAGCCAATTCTCTGACCTCTCTCACAAGATCTTCACTCTTCACCTTAGCATACTTGGTCAGTAAGAACTTGTGGACAAAAAGTGTCATGTTACAAAACTGTATTCATCACTTATACGCTAAAAATGTAGAAATTTTGCATAATAAAAAGCCCCGTAATTCTCATACTATTACACGTAAAGCTTTAAATTTTTAATCATTTGACACTGTTCATGTGGGGATACTTGGAGCCAAATTTCATTAATTTATCACAACTCCGACTGTGTGTCGGTATTTCAATTTCCGCCAGTGTATTCACCAGAGATAATATATAAGATCATACGAGTCAATTTACTTTTATATCTATCAGTTTCAAGAAATTTACGTCTCAGATTATTTACATTTTTAATCTATTGGCGTTTCTAAATCCCTAGTACCCATTTGGGATAAGAATATTGCCACCCAATTCAACAGTCATTCCACTTCATAAACACTGGAGCGTCTGCTTAGTCGGCTCTGAAGCACACGCTACTCTGCGTATTGTTTTAGCTATACGCACCTGTACACCATATTTTGTAAACAATTTTGGTAGACACATCTTTCAATTAGTTATGTCCATTCGCTACGAACTAAAAGTTCGAAATCGTCAGCTATAGTGCAACGTAGTCAGCGCCGCTAGAGAATCAGCGGTCAGCGGAGGCGTCACCAGCATCCAAATGCGTCGGTCTCTGACCGGAGGAACAACATGGGCCACTGCCCTTCCGTCAAGAGCGTGGCGAAAGGGCGGCAGAGTAGTGTTCAGTAGGGCTCAGATCTCTAAGTCATATTTTTCTCCTGCCTTCTTTTTGAGCTGTAATGCTGAATTAAGCCCAATTTATTTAAATGTATTTTATGTAGCATATAATTGCATATATAGGCCATTTTCCTATTTTTGGTCATATATAATATTTATGGGCATACGGTCATATTTTGAGGAAAAATCTGGCGTTTTTTTAATTAGTACCTGGAATTTACTAGATATAGAAGAGAATAACCGAACTTATTCTCACTGAGTTGGTCACAATTCATCAGTCAACAGTTAAAGTTAAGGATTAATGTTCCACCCGCCTTTTTCATCTCGACAGTGCACCAGCAGTAAGCCTGTGTCGATCCGCGTCAATCAATGTCTCAGTGAAATAATTTTGAAAATAATCCTCAGTCAGTGTTATATCTGTAGTGGATCAGTGAGTACCGATCAACATACCGAAAACAAAATTTTCTCAAATTGTGAACTTACAGAGTTATCTAAGGGAATTTGTAGAGGAGTGTTTTAGTACATAAGAAAGTGTTCTTTCCTGTAAATTATGTGAAATTAAAGTGAGTTCAACAAAATGATTTAAAATTTGATTTTCCAATGGTGCCGTGAGTGCACGGAAGCAAATTATGGTGTCTACGTGAAACAAACACCAGTAGATACAATAAATGATGTGCGTTTGAGCATATTTTGATGTACAATAAATTTGAATGTTGGTCATATTTTGTAATTTTTAGATCATGTTTTCTAATGATTAGGTCATATTTACCAGTTTTTAAGGTCATATTCGCCTCCATATTTCTCTAATTTGTTGGTCATACAGATCCGAATCCTAGTGTCTAGTCTCAGGAGAAGTCGCAATTGTCACGGAGAAAGCGAGAGGCGATCTCAAACTTCCCGCGCTGTCTGCGGAAAACAGCCGAGCACTGAGGGAACGGAAAATTGGCTACAAGTGAACTGTGGACTCAGGCTTACATTCTGATACAGCTATTAAGCATTACTGTGACCATACTATTACTAGTACTATTACTATTACTCCGCGATTCACTAAAAGTGTGTGGCGGAGGGTGCATTGCACCTATCCTGAAAGGTAATGCTTTGGAAGGGATATACGAGATATGCCAGGAGGCGCCCATGGGCTATTGTGAGGAACCATCCCAGCATTCGCATGGAGCGATCTGGGAAAACCATGGAAAACCCAGATCAGGATGGCCGGAGTAATTTATCGAAAGCTACTCCTGTCAGATTTTATGTTTAGTCGCCCGGTAAATCCTTTCTATTCCACTCCCTAATCGCTCGTGGAAAAAATGAGTACAGAAATGAATCGGCTCTGGCCCTGATTTCTCTTATCTTATTTTCGCGGTCATTCCGGGATATGAATGTTGCTGGTAGCAATATTTGTTTACTGTCATTCCGAAATACGTCAGTCGAGAATTTTTCAATTAGCTTCTGTCGAGAGCAACGCCTTCGGTGCTCCAGGTCTTCCCAACCTAACTCTTTCAACATCGCACTTACGCTTTCCCTCCAACTATATATACCTGTCACGAATCGGGCGGCTCTTCTTTGGACCCTCTCTAATGCCTTCATTAACCCCTTTTGATGGGGACCCCATACAGAGCAACAATATTCTAAGTGAGGCCGCACTAGTGACTTCTATGCAATCGATTTAACGTCCGGAGTGCATTGTTTTAAATTACGACCTAGAAAACGAAGGATACGATTTGCTTTCCCATTTACATTCTCGATATGCTCATTCCATGATAAATTATTACGAATTGTTACCCCAAGGTATTTAGCGCAATCTACCGTTCTAAGGACAGTACCATTAATAGTATATTAAAAGCTAAATGGTATCACCTTCTTACTTAGATGCATGACTTGGCACTTTTTAGAGTTTAACTCCAACTGCCAATGTTTACACCACGCAATTATTTTCATAATATCGTCTTGTGTTGTCGTGTTTCAGGAACCTTTATTCACGACATCACCATTTCCAGCCAGCTCTTTCGAAATTAAAAGGTGACCCGTATTGTCACAACCTCCTGAGTACCACCACGGAAGAAAAGGGGGGGAGGTACTCATTGGGGGCTGCCGACAGAAGTTAAAACTTAAAACTATTCATATCATACGCGCAACACGTTATACTTAGCTTTAGACATACTAAATAATGATAATTCAGTGTAGTCATAATGACCTGGTGACACGGCTTCTATTGGCTGCGCATTCCGCCCCTGTCTCAGCCGTCTTAACCTAACACGCTAGTGCTACCAGGTACAAGGGACCTACGCTTTAACGTGGAATCGGAACCACGGAAGCGTTCTGGCGTACTTCACATTACGCAGCAAGCTGTAGCAGATGTGAACGGCTATGAAAATCCCCGCCGAGACAGATTCGAGCCGGGGACCTTTCGTTCACCAGTCAGACACCCTTCACCATTGAGCCACCAGGCAGCAACAGATATTCTATTAATATTAGCATGTCGTCAATTCGAACTCATAAAATTTTACCCATTCAAAATTCGCACAACGCGCCTAAAGAAGTTCTTACTTCTATACTAAAAATCTTAGTTCACAACTCGACGATTCGTCGAATGTTCCCGAAGGAGATGTATCCACTATTGTGTCAGAGGCTAGAAGGCTAATTCCATTCTTCAGGGGCCTGCAGTATAACGTGGAACCAGAATCACGGAACGTCCCGGCGTAACTCATACAATCAAATAGAACTCCTAGAAATTCCTACTCATTGTGGGATTTGAGCCCGCTACCCGGAAAGAGAACTTTCGAAATTAAGCGCCATCCCAGCTGAGCTATGAGAGCGCCTAGTTTTGAAATATTTGTTTGCTTACTACTATCAAAATCGGATAAAAACTGTGTGTTTGGATGACAGAAAATAAATTGATGGGGGAAAGAAGGAGACGATTTAGGTTTCTGTAAATCAAACGCCAGCTCTGTTTTTCTATTTGTTTTAAAGTAGACATATGCAAAATTCTATCAAAATCGGATAAAAAATGTTTGTATAAAATTTTTGCGAATAGCGTCCTTCGCGCATGTGACAGGTGACGGTGATGTAACGCGCTCAACAGGTGGCTTCTTGCGAACTCATAGATTTACCCTCACCCAAACATCGCGTGACGCGAATATAGAAAAAATCAAATACTCGTTTAGCACTGTTGGCGGGGAGATCCAGAAGGATTTATTGGCCGCCAGGTGACAGAGATTTCGAGTCACTACGCAATGTGCCTCTTGACGTGATTAACTAACCTAACCCGGCAATCATACCGAGTACAGGGGACCTACTGCTTAGCGAGGAATCCAAACCACGGAAGCGTTATTATTATTTATTATTATTATTACTCCGCGATTCACTAATAGTGTGTGGCGGAGGGTGCATTGCACCTATTTGAAAAGGATATACGGGATATAACAGGAGGCGCCCATGGGCTATTGCAAGTACCATCCCAGCATTCGCATGGAGTGACCTGGGGAAACTGGAAAACCCAGATCGGGGGGCGTTCTGGTGTACTTCAAAGAAGGCAGCAAGCTGTAGCAGAGGTGAAGGTCACACTACTGCAGATATTAAGAGCACTGCCCGACCTGATAGACAGGTCTCGAAACATCGAGAATATCTGTGACACCCAACTGAGAGACTGGCTCACTAATTTATCCCAACGTCGCTCTCAAACTATTGGACAAGCCAACCCCGTCAATGAACTCAATCTATTCTACTAGATTCTAGCCATACGAAAATCTACAATAGGTTCAGGATCAAATCTTCTGTCCACTAAAGATCGAAGTTTCTCTCGGTGTTGATAATTAATATAGTCTTCTCGGGTGACTAGTGGATTGGGCAGAGATATTTCGGCGATCGGAACCTCTGACGCCATCACCAGAAGATGGCAATAGAGACTCAGATGCTTTACTGTTTTGATCCTTTTATATAGCAAACAATCTAATTTCAGATAGTAAACAATCAACACAATTATTCATTAGAATAATAAATAGCAATGGTCTCAATACGCTGCCCTGCTGCATTCCCATTTTTCCTTCCACTTCTTTTTATACTGCATTTCATACCCTAACGTTTTGTTTTCTACCTATTAAAAATTCTTCTACCCAACAAATCACTTTCTCCAATAGTTTTTACCTCATTTACCACTGTCAAATGCATTTTGCATGTCTAGTGCAACACTATCAATCTGTCTTCCCTTGTCCATTTCATCCCAAATATCTTGCATATATCCTATTAAGTGAGATTCGCAATAATATCCCTGCCTAAAGCCATGTTGCCGACTTGAAAACCAATTACGACTCTCACATATATTTCTGATGTGGTTGATGTGTGTTGATGGTATTCATAGTTTTGAGTTTTCACTTCTGTCGGCAGAACCCAATGACAATTTTTTTATGTCCTTCATTTCCTATTAAAGTTTGTATTCGTATAGCGTTTTAATGTTGATTTTTTTTAGAAACACTCTGTATTGTTTGAGTGTGACGAGAGAGTCTCGAGTGGGCTGAGTGTTGGGTAACCAGAAGGGAGATTCGCCAGAGAGGCGGCCGTCCTCGAGTACTCACGTCGGTGGTCGCGCTGCGGATGATCTCCGTCTTGTCGTAGACGAAGGCGTCGCAGGGCGTCGACCTGTTGAGGTCGTCGCGACGCCAGCAGGACGAGGGACGCTCGCCGCCCTCCAGCCAGAACGGAGCGTCCTCCGACTCACCCTCCAGCCGGCACCTGCGGTCGAAGAGGGCATCCATGAATTACATGAGGTGTTTCTCCGGACCCCCCCCCCCTCTGGTGACACTTCGTGAGATCTGGTCCCCCCCACTCTGGTGAGATCTGGTTCGCGAGACGAGACGAGACCCCCCCCTCGTAATCTCCCTCGCAACTTTTTGAGACCTTATTTTTTAGGTCTCACCCTTCCAAGGTCGGTTACACCGCCACTTTTCTACGAAATACCCCGTCATCTGGACTCCCCCACCCCCCACTATTTCACCTCACGTAATTAATGGACGCCCCCACAATGCTACTGTACTGCGCTGTCCAGTGCGGTATAGCGCTCACGACGTGACAACAGTTGCAGGCCGGTTGAGCCCGCAAGTGTCACGTGACCTTGGTATCACAGGGTGGTGGGGAGCCGCACGCTAGGTGATCGGCTTTAAACCAGTTGAATGCAACCGTGGATACGGGGTCGCAGTTGCGTTGCAGTCTTTAGTCGAACAAAACCATGAGGTGTTAAGGGCTTTTTTTTTTTACCAAATACAAGATGAGTAATCGAGGATTTAATTTAAAATACGTAGGAATTCAAGTACTATACATCTACAAACTTCCAGGATATTCAAGGGAAAAAGTTACTTAAATATGGATCGCCGCAATGCTTCTCCGTACCCTGCGGTATTAATTCATTTATTTATTTATATTTTTTTTTTTGTTTTGCTTATGGCTTTACGTCTTGTTGACGTCGAGGTCATCAAGGGCGGGAAAGGACGGGGGCGAGGAACGGGAAGGAATTCGGCCATGGTCTTTTGAAGGAAACATCCCGGCATTCGCCTGGAGTGATTTAGGGAAACCACGGAAAACACAAATCTGGATGCCCGGACGGGGATTTGAACCCACGTCCTCCCGAATGCGAGGCCAGTGCGGTATCCGCTCACCACCACGCCACCACGCTCGGTAGTGCGGTATTGATAATAATTAACGATGTCTTCCTCGTCTGAATCTGACAGCAAAAATTCTACAAACTCCGCGCTGTCTGTTGGAAATTAAATCAAACTGATCCACAACCAGACTATCCGTGTGCGGACAGAAGTCTTGTTTAGGTTGCGAACTGGTTGCGAGCTCAACCGGTATGCAACTGTTGTCACAAAACAGTCTCGAAATGTACGCTGGGCTATACTACGGGATTCTACAACCCTGTCAAGACCTACCACTAAGAATGTCCAAGGATCAATAAGATATTAAAAATAATTTTACGAACCAGGTAAATATAAAAAATAATTCTATGGACCGCTAACTTATATGAGGCTTTTTCTCTTTTTTTTTTTTTTTTACATATGTGGAGATTAGAGAAGACAGCGTCCTTGAAGTGCCTATTGGCCGGCCATATTGTGCGGAGAAAAGATCAAAGACGGACAAAAACTGTTTTAGATTGGAGCCCAAGAGATCACCCCAGACCGAGAGGAAGACCACCAAATCGATGGGAAAAGGACATACGCAGGGTTGTCGGAGTTACTGGCAGAGGATCACCCAAGATCGTGCGACTTGGAGAAGACTGACTTGACTTTAGGAGGCCACATCAGTAAAAGATTGAACAGGCTGATAATGCTAATGATGTGGAAATTATTAACCAACCTTACCAACTGCTAACGGCAAATACTCGGTCCCTCAAGACATACATCAACAGTAAATCTCTCAGGAAAACGTCATCAACTTAATCCTGAAACAAGTACTGCTCTCTGACCCTAAACCTATTTAGTTAATAGACTACTATAGCAACAATTCAGTCATATACTCACATTCTGCAAATACCAGATTTTTTGCTGGTTGAAAACATTATGATTATACTTTATATTCGCTTATAATCTTTGAAACAGTCAGAGCACCGTACCCATTTTATGTGAACCATTTTTTACTAATTTATTATTTTTGCTTTAACATTTTTAGTTTAGAATTAATTTTTTATATTCTGTTTGCCCACCAAGGGACCACAGGATGAGAAACGCTGCCCTAGCTGAAACAAAATGGAGTGTAAAATATCTCGGCATTAACGTTTGATACAGAAACTGAACCTCTGGAATAAGCATTTTAAGGAATTTGGCCTTAAAATAAGCCACACAAAAACAGTGGTTATGGCTGTCAGCAGACACAATATGAAGCCCGTTATCTATCTGGATAGCGAACAATTGAATCAGGTGGATAATTTTCAGTACCTTGGCAGTAAAGTGACCTCTGACAGTCGATCCCAGAATGAAAGTACCAATAGGGTACAAGAAGGAGCTCAGTTTTACCATCAAGTTAGACAGTTTTACCATCAAGTTAGACACCTTTTGTGGGACAATCATGTTCCAATTACAGCCAAAATGGCACTGTATAATTCATACTTCTTACCAATTACAACGTACAGCCTGGAAGTATGTGCCACTACCAACAGAGATGAAAACAGACTCCAGGCGGCAGAGATGAAGTTCCTGAGATCAATGGTCCAGAAAACCAGAAGAGACAAGATCAGGAATGAAGTGATCCGCAAACAGATCCCAGTCAGTGAAACATTCGGAGAAAAAATTGCCAATGCAAAATTGCGATGGCTATGACACGTCAAGCGGATGGACCCTACAAGATCACTGAGGATATGGCTGGAAAAAGAATTGGAGGGTAAAAGACCAAGAGGCCGGCCCAGAACAAGATGGACTGATCTTGTGAAATTGGACCTACAGGATAAAGGTGTACAATGGTCCAAAATCCAAGAGGAGGAAACGTACTTGGACAGGGCAAAAGAGGAGAGCGCTCTTACACCGCACCCGGGAAACTGGAGACGGAAGAAGAAGATGATGATGATGACTAAACTCAGGCAGGTTGCAAGGAAGGGGTGTCAGAATCCTTCATTTATTGGAGAGGGTGTTGAGGGGATGTACCAGAAAAATGAGGGTATTGGTTTACAGAACTTTGGTAAGACTATTGCTTGAATATCGCGGTATAGTATGGGACACGCAAATACAGGAGTGGAGGGAAGTTAAATTTGTAAGTGTAAAACCATTCACTGAGCTGATAAAGGAGCTGCATTGGGATTTACTGAAAGACATCAGTATTATATAGAAACTATTATAACAAACTACTATATATGTGTCTTAAAGAGTTAACTATTGCCCTGTACAAATTATAATACTAAATTCTTTCGGAGTTTTTGCCAAATTATTCACACATTTCCCCGGTAATTTATCCCAATCCTTGCCTCCCTGACCTAAGGAAGAAAATTTTCCCACTTCCATATGCCTGAAATCATATGCTAACTGTTGATCACTGTCAACGTTCCCATCTCATACTCAACTCTCAATTCGTCCGCCAAAATCTATCCATTCCTCATCACCAATATACACTGAGGTGGCAAAAGTCATGGGATACCCTGCTAATAGCGTGTCGGTCCTCCGTTTGCCCGGAGAAGTGCAGCAACACGACGTGGCATGCACTCCACGAGTCGCTGGAAGTCCTCTGGAGAAATATTTAGCCATGCAGCCTATATAGACGTCCATAATTACGAAAGTGTTGCCAGTGGAGGATTTTGTGCAGGAACTGATCTCTCGATTATGTCCCATAAATGTTCGTTGGGGTTCATGTCGGGCGATCGCGGTGGCCAAATCATCAGCTGGAATTGACCCGAATGTTCTTCAAACCAATCGCGAACAGTTATGGCTCGGTGACATGGTGTATTGTCATCCTGGAAAATTTCATCGTGTTTGGATATATGATGTCCATGATTGGTTGCAAGTGGTCTCCCAGTAGCTGAACGCCAAGTAAACCAGCCCACACCATATGAAGCCACCACCAGATTGCACAGTGCTTTGTTGACAACTTGGGTCCATGGCTTCATGGGGTCTGCGCCATACTTGTACCCTTCCATCAGCTCTTACCAATTGAAATCGTGACTCATGTGACCAAGCCACTTTTTTTCCAGTCGTCTACGGTCCAACTGATATGGTCACGAGCCCAGGAGCCCCGCTGTTGGCGATGTCGTGCTATTAGTAATGGCACCCTAGTCGTTCTTCCTGCTGCCATAGGCCATTAAAGCCAAATTTCGCCGGACTGTCCTAACGGACATGCCCGTCGGACGTCCCACATTCATTCCTGCGGTTAGGTGACGCAGTGTTGCTTGTCTGTTCACACTGACAAGTCTAAGCAGACGTCGCTGGTCACTCTCATTAAGTGCCGGCGGTCGACCACTGCGTTGTCCATGATGGGAGGTTATGCCTCAATTTAGGTATTCTCGGCCACACTCTTGACACTGTGGATCTCGGAATGTTGACTTCCTGTAACGATTTCCGAAATGGAATATCCTATGCGTCTAGCTCCAACTAGCATACCGCGTTCTACATCCGTTAATTCTCGTCCTGTGGCCATAATCACATAATCAACCTTATCACACGAACCATTTGACCACAAATGAATGTCCTACCCAGGCACTGACCCATTTATTCAATTTGTAAGTGACACTGCTGCCATCTATATATTTTCATGTTGCTATCCCATGACTTTTGTCACCTCAGTGTACGCCCCGTACACTGCCACAACTCTCTTCACCCTCCTTTTTGTCTTCCAATGAATCCTGTTCCAGTTATTGATTGTGTTCTGCAATTTCCAGAGCTAAAACTAGTAGCCCTTCTCTGAACCCAAACAAAATGTGGGTCTCACACAACACAACCATATCAAAGCAAGGTCTGACCAAAGTTTCGTAAACAAATTCCGTCACTTCTCTAGTACATCCGTTCATCACTATCTTCAACAAGTGAAAGATTTTGAAACCTTTTCATACCACATGTCCAATGTGTCCTGTCAGTTGAGTTTATCATCAAATGTTATGCATAGATTTTTACACTTCAAGCCTACAAGGAATTATTTTTCCTACCTTTTAATCATAATCAACATTTAGTTTATTATCTGTGTACCCTAATAAGCTGACACTTCTTCGCATTTATGTTTGTCCCTTATTGACCTACCCAGGTATAATCCGATCTAGATCACACTGCAGCTGTTTATAGTATTTTCCCCGTTTCGATCTTATTATATAACATTATATCATCTGCAAACAACCTAATTTCTGACTGTCAACCATTAACACAACGAGTGGTTAAAACAAGGAATAGTAGTGTCCCAATACTATATCCTGTGGCATTCCCATTTTCCACTTCCACCTCGTTTTGTAATGCATTTTCCACCTAACTCTTTGCTTTCTGTTTTGTTAAATTTTCTTTAGGCAGCAAATCACTTTTTCATCCAATCCATTGGTTTCTACCTCATTCACCATCATTTTATGGCTCACTCTGTCTTAGAAAAATTAACAGATGACCAACGGCGTTGTGTTGAGCAGTGGAGTTTGTGGGTGTGTGTACCTGTGAGGCGGTGTGGCCTGCAGGAAGACCCCGGACAGCTTGTGGAGGGCGCACGAGATGGCGGGCAGGCACAGCAGCAGGTAGATCCGCCGCTGGTAGCGCCCGAACTCACCCACCAGCGACAGCACGCCCTCGTACGTCATCGCCGGCACCCTGCAACCACGGACAAACTGGCAGCTCGGCCCAACGGGTTTCCATGATATTTGGCGTAGGGGTCGAGGATCGCTCGAAACCAAGCCCTATGAAGTACTAAGATCGCTAATCGACAGTATTCGGGGGGCGGGGGGAAAATCATATCAAAGATCATGACACCGAAACACTTTAGGTCCGAGGCAGACAATAGATAATAATAATAAAACTAATAATTTTCATATATATTTGAAACAATATAAAAAATTCGAAAGCTCTTTCTCTTTGTCTGCATGTTACTTTTCACAATGAGTGGCTAAACCAATCTTGATGAAACATGACAAGGAAGGACATAGGATACTTTTTTATGGAATAAATAATATTATGTCACGAAATTTTGAAAATTAACCGAACGGTGACAGACAGACAGACGGATATCGCGTGTTAGTTTCTGATATGTGATATCGGTCACTCAGGCTTTGTGTCTCTCGCAGTGAGTCTGTGTCAGACACAACTTATTATACAGTGTAGATGTGGATTTGTGCTGCACCGTACAATTATTTTGCCTTTAGCTAAATGTTTTTAGTATCAATACACCTTGTACTGTGTAAAATATTATCTCGATTCCGTGCTTTTGGGATGCCTTTCATGTAATTTACAGCTTTCTATTCCAATTCTATCAATAAAATTCTAATTCCACGAGTAAGAAGTAGCGGGTAACGGCTACCATACATATATGTATTTTGCAAAGTAATAGATCAGAAATTGCAAACTTTATAATCTCGGACCTAAGATATAAAGGCCTATTTTCATTGACCCCTTTCGTAACACTCCTGGCCTGGCGCTTAGAAGGTCCCGAGTTCGCTGCTTCCTACGTGATTTTGTTTTCATGTCTTTTTTTATTATTATTATTATTTTTTTACCAACACACATTATAAGGCTGGTAAGAAATTTATTTTCTGCTACTTATATATTGACTTACGCTTGTTTTGAATATTATTATTACAATAATTTATCTCTGCATCTCTTCACGCTACAATACACTATCCTTGACATTGTGACGGATAGAATTGATCATTAAAATATTAAAATAATGTAAAGTTCCCGCACCAAACGCATTTAATAATGGCCGCATTGTTGCACGAGGATTTCCCGCGTGCATGGTTTTCGGAGAACACGCCTTATTTATATTTTGAAAGACGCTTCGCTGTGATGTCAACTTTTTAGACTGTCTATCCCTCTAGGTCCTGTTTCATGAGCTTTATACTTAATTCGAGAAACATCACGTCACCAGTAAAAGTAGCTCCACAAGCTTGGTGCTCTTGCGACACACGCAACCCACATATATTTATAGCAGAAACCTGATTATTTGTGTGTGTGTGTGTTTTGGTACAGCCCATGACCTTTTGAAAGAACCATCCCGGAATTCGTGTGGGACGATTTCGAAAAACCACGGAAATCCGAAATCTGGATGGTCCGGCGGGGATTCGAACCCTGACCACCCCCCCCCCTCACGCCCAACAGCCCCTCTATCAGTAAATTTGAGAAATAATCTTCCTTTCAGCATCCTGTTTTAATCTAGTGTACAAGAAATTGAGTGCCTTGCTTTTACCGAGCATGGTTTGTGAGCGGTAGAGCTCGGAATGGTATGCAAGAGGATGCGCGTTCGAATCCCCGTCCTGTGATCCAGATTACGGTTTTCCGTCGTTTCCCTGGAATGGGTCGTTGAAACGACCACGGACTAACTGCTTCCTGATCCTTTGACCTAGATAATATTTTAATTGTTGTCTACTTGAAGCTTTATGCCTAGTCAACGGAAAGGAGGGAGAGGACTGGCGACTAAAACAGGAAGGAATTCGTCCTTCGCATTTTAAAGGCAACATCCCACCTCTGGAGCGTTTACTGTAGCTGTAATTTCTTCTTTGTGGTGTTTGGTCTATTTCTTCATTGTGTTTTCGTGTATTAGTTTCTTGTGACTATTATCTATTTATCGAACTAGTAGGATTGTTATTAATATTAGTTTTAATAGTGACCTAGACCGCACATATAGCGACAAATATACGACTAAACCATATCCGTAACCGTTCCTAAAGTACGGGCTTACACAAGTACTGTTATAAACATATACACCAGTTGCTTATCTGAGGGTTTGAGAAAGCTTCACCCAAAAGCTTCCCTATGATTTCTTAAATACTGTACACGGGGTTACTTTAGCACACTTTTTGGACTTTTTTTTTTAGAATTCAGAAAAAAACGCTGCCAATTTAAGGAAATAAAGTGAGTTATTTGGTTAGATCTGTCCTTCCTCTTTCGAATAATGGTACTAAAAACCAAATTAAGACTATTTTTCACCCATAAATTTTCCTCCGTTTGTGTACTAAAGTTGCGCCATGAAGTTTTCCCACTTCATGGGGCAACTTTGGGACAAGTCATTTTTCTGGTTAAAATCAATAGGTAAAGTAGTTGGAATCAAAGTTAGAGTAAAAGGATTTTTCTCTCCCATTACAAACATTTTCAGCTATTGTGTATTATTTCTTTCTTCTCCTGAACTGCAAAGGCTTCGACAGAAATGTTTTGACTCACTCTTCTCCCTACCACTTTGACAAGCTTGGGTGACTTCAGAGGTTTCTGAGATGATGTGCTCGATTACGGATTTAGCAAGAATATTTCAAATGTGTGTATTTAACTTGATCTACAAGGTATGTATTTCCCATTCTCATATTTAAAGAATTTTTTTTATTAAGATTTTTTTCCTTCCTACCATTGTTAGAAAATTAGCTGTCTAATGCCACCACCGTAGGGATCTATCAGATATAACAAATATTCAGTTCAAATCAGATCTAGGGCTATTTCTAATTTAATTTTTCACTGATCTTCCAATTTCATCAAATCAAAAAGTTGGAGGGGCTATAAGGGAACAATGCCATTAACATGCCTCAATTCACTTTTCTTGGCACTGAAAACTCTACTTTTCACCTTGATTATAAATCATCATTTAGAGAAAATATTATATGCCTCATAAGTTATCGGTAAAATGTCACTTCAATTCCTTTGATACTGTCCCAAAGATACCCCGTGAAGTCTCAACATTAGAAATTTGGTAATGTTTTGTAGATATTATTGTTTATATTTTTTTTATTATTGTCTAAAACAAAATCAAATGCATATAGTTCTAGTTGTAACTACCTGTTTTTTCACGTCTGCTTCTAGTTTCTCTTTGCTACGAGGAAGTTTGTATAACAACAGTGCACTTTCAAAATAGTCTCAACATTAAAAATGGATGCCTTTCATAAAAGTTTGTGAACAAAGTTCTGAAAAACTGCTAGTATGAAACAGCAAAAACACTTCGAATGGCCATTACAAAATTATAATACTTCACAACTGTAACTGCAAGAGATTTACACCTGAAACACGTGTTGTCCCAAAGCAGCCCCGGTTTACGGTACTAATACAATACCGACACTGACACCCTGCAACAGACTACGTCACTGTGAATCTGTAATCGCGTTGTACTCGTATCTGTCTATCCCTTTGTCCAGGCATCACGCAAAAACTACAGAACCAATTTGCGTGGGGTATTCTTCAGTTTAAAGCTTATAGGCTGCCTTAAAATCTGTTATGACTGCTTGTGACTCTACGAGACCGGGCAATAGCGCAAGAAATAATTCGTTCGTAACGACAACAGGTAAGAGCCATAGAATCACATTGCATCATAGATAACACCTCCTTTAAGAATTACTCACCAAAGAACTCACCACAACATCGATAAAATATCCAACCTTCGATTCTTTTAATATTGTTTTTACTAACTGATTAAATTTGGTTATACATTTCATCGGTTTTAAAAAAAAATATAATAAGTCGAATACACGGAAAAGGTACATGAAACACCTACATCAAAGATTAATACTCAAATAACCGTAACAAAATTGTGGAATTTAATTTAAACGTATATGCTTTGCTACTAGATGAAAAAACAAAAAGGTAAACGCATTATTACCTACACAAAAGTCCCCGCCGAGCGAATCAGCGTGAAAATGCTAGTATATTTTATAATAGCTTTTGGTTTTAGTACTACTAACGACGTCTTATACAAAAGTTTTGCTCAGAAGACTTCAAGCACGGGAGTTTCGTTAGACAAAATTTTTTGGCGTTTTTAAACTTAATTAAATAATTTGCTGTTACGTTTCCCATTTATGAAAATATTCCTTAAACATTTCCCCACTGCTCTTATCTGTATTTCCAATACTGTGCAAGCTTTCTTCTTTAGCTCGTAATCTAGGGAAAAGATTACTTTTTGAAGTTTCAATTAAACAGGAAAAGACTTTTGCAGTTGAGCGAAAGAAGGCAATGATTCGTGAAACCAGAATACACTTCTGCGCACCAGTGTATCTGGCTTAACGTAAATAAACTGGACTGTCCCACTACACGACAAATTATCGGCGATATAAACCTATGTCTCGAGTCTCAATTACCGGCTATAAATTGACAGCGTCCACAGATGAAAGAAATTCAGCACCTCACTTCAAACAATTCTGTTCCTTTATCGCTTAGTGACCACCACTTGTTTAACACCTTGAAACTTCACTCGTATTTGACGCACAAATTCCGAGAGAGCTGCTTCAGGAACGCTCTTGAACCAGAAAACGATGAACGACTTCCGTTTATAAAATGCCTCGTCAGTGAAATACTAACGCCATTTAGCTTCCTATGACGTCTCAACACGGTAATGTTGGAAGAATATTACCAACCGTGGGGTGTTTCACAATTTCACTATATATAACAATCTGTAACTTAATTTCTTCTTTGAGCAAAACAACCTCTGTAAAGAAACATCCGGAAAATGTGCATGATATTTGGTCCCATCGTCAGTTTTTATAGACACGAAATACACAAAAAAAGTTACAAAATAATTAAAAAAATTCTTATGGCTTCGCGTCTCGTCGACTTAGAGGTCATCAGAAGCAGGCAATGAGTTGGGGTAAGGAAACTATCCTGGTATTGCTGATAATGATTTCGGGAAACAATGGAAAACCGAAATCTGGAGGGCCGGACGGCGAATCGAACCCGCGGCCGCAGGCTGGACCTACTACCGCAGTACTAGCTACTCTGCATTACTTCTGGCCAAACTATACTGAAGACGTCACAGAATAGAACGAAAATATTGGTCAGAGTTGCAAGGTGAGATTGTTATACTATTACGTGTTGAATGCGAACAGTTTCTGTGGTTGATGACTTACGTGCTCGACTCGCTGGCTGGCATGTTGATGGCGTGCGGTGTAGACTCGTACTGATGCCAGTCCTAACTCGTTATAATTCGCGCAGCCTACCTCGGCTCAGTGACCAATGAGCGACGACAGCGGCACACTAATGCTTCGCCATTCACTACTAGGACTCAAACGTGACCCCAGTCCTTTCCTGTGACGCTAGCGACGTTGAGTTAGGATTTCGTCTCGCTGGCTTTGACGCTCCTCACGACACCGTTCTGTTAGCAGACAACAGCGATGATATAGAGAAACTAGGAGTAAGTGTATTGAGTATGGTCATGTGTTTAGAACAGTTTCCAGTTAGCACAAACGTTCAGGCAGATAACTGCCTGTTTTGTCTGCCCTTGGGAGTCAATTGTTATGGCAAATGGCGATATGACAGGGAACTGCTACCGCTCAATTTGAAAAGGAAGATCGCCTCCTCTTTCGGATGTTCGGAGGACTGTGCATGGAATAAATACATCATTACCAGCAACACATCCACAATAATCAAGTTCGGGCGTTTTTATGGACGAAAGTGAACGATTATTTGGAGTCAAAAATGTAGGCTGATTTGCATGAAATACTAACTTTATGTCAATTTGACACTAACGGTTCGCTCTAGAAATTTTGAAGAAGGAGACTTAGAAGTATTGAATATAAAAATAGGATAGGATGCTATAGAAAAAGTAGGTGAACTCTGCTACTTGAGAAGCAAAATTACAACCGATGGCCGAAGCAGTAATGATGTTAAAAGCAGAATAGCACTAGCAAAAAGAACCTTCATGAAAAGAGAAACCTTTTAGTTTCAAATATTGATCTAGGAATTAGAAGGTACTTTTTAAAACTCTATGTGTGGAGCACAGCACTTTATGGTATCGAAGCATGGACTTTAGGAATACCGGAAAGAAGGAATATTGAAGCATTTGAAATGTGGTGCTATAGAAAGATACTGAAAATTAAATGGACAGAGAATGTACGAAAGGAAAGAGTTTTGGAAATGATGGGTGAAGAAAGAAGTTTGTGGAAGAAGATTACAGAAAGAAGAGACAGGGTGGTAGGTCATATTTTGATACATGCTGGATTGGTTAATTTACTGGTGGAGGGAACAGTCGAAGGTAAGAACTGTAGAGGAAGACAGAGATTAGAATACATGAAGGAGATAATTGAGGACGCAGATTGTCAAGGGTATGTTGAGCGCTAGGTAGGAAGGGATGGAGGATTGCATCAAACCAGTCAGAAAATATACGACAAAAACTTTCATCCGTCTTCGACTTAAGATAAAGAGTGATTACAAAAGAATGCACCAATTTTGAATGGTATTATCTGTAAACTGGAAACTTTAATAAATTGGTTCACCAATCACATCAAATTCAACACTGAAAATATAATATATTAATGAATATTAACTTATTTATTTTCTTATTAGTTGCAATTATTCTTAATACTGTCACTTTTTTTAATGTTCTCAGGAATAATTAAAATGACGCTAGGCAATACTCTCCGAAAAAGGAAAACCCCCAAACGAAATTCTATAAAACAGTTACAATCCCAATACTGTTATATGGAAGCGAAACATACGCGTAGATCGTTACAAATAAAGACAGAAGCCGAATCCAAGCCACAAAATGACATTTTTTTTTTGCCTGTAGATATACGCCTCGTCGACGTCAAGAGGCGGGAAGGACTGAGGGCAAGGAACGGTAAGGAATTCGGCTATGGCCTTTTGAAGGAAGCATCCTGAGATTCGCCTGGAGTGATTTGCGTGAACGACGGAAAACCCAAACCTGGATGCCCGGACGGGGATTCGAACCTGCATCCTCTCGAATGCGAGGCCACCACGCTCGGTCCACAGAAGGGTGTAGCAAACACAACACATACGCCAGCTCGTACAGAAGCCTTGACGCTGCTGGCGATCGAATTTCGAGGACTGCGTCGATATGCTTACAAGTGAAGCGATTAATTGGTGGACCATTTTTCCCAGTCCCCCCCCCCCCTTTTCCCTTCTTCAGCGCTGTTATTAGTTAGAAGTCATCTTCACTCCTCATATTTTAGTGTTGTTCAGTTCCTTTTGAACTATTGTTGGGGAAGGTGTCAGGCGCTCAAAAGCCTGTTACATGCTGAAGATTTCGAGCCACATTTGACCCACCTTAAAATTGCTGTAGCTCCATTTTAACCACTAGTATTCCGTTCGTTCGTTGTTTTTCCTTGTAATGCAAAAATTCTTTCTACCGATTTACTAATGAGGGATGCGGCTATCTGCTTCCTGTGGTTCCCCCCTTTTTTTTTGCTTATGGCTTTATACCTCGTCGAAGTCGAGGTCATTAGATGTGGACAAGGAACGGGAAGGAATTCACCATGGCCTATTGGAGGAAGCATCTCGGCATTCGCCTGGAGTGATTTGGGGACACCATGTAAACCCAAATCTGGATGGCGTCCTCCCAAATGGGAGGCCAGAATGCTAAACGCTCACCCACCAAGCTCGGTTCTTGAGTCCATGGCCGATTCCGGGCGTAGGCTGTGACCATGGCACACTATTAGGAGGCTAAATTGGAGTGATTTCCCGTTGCCTTCCCCAGTGTGTGTTACTGTGGGTGTGAATGACTGTGATAGTGTACGTGTTCATTAGAGTGTGTTTGTGTTTTGTGAAATGAGAGATGAAGAAGGGAGAGGTAAAATCAGGCGCCGCCCATTCAAGCCTACACTTCCGAAAGACACACCATAGACCGTCAGGCTCAACGTTTCCATCCCACGGACGAATCAATATCAGCAGTGCCCTACGATTTAGCTCCATACCCACTGTGGAGAGGTTTCCGATTTAATTTAGGACTTCGGTGCACAATCTGCTAATTATAAATTGTGCACCCCCACCTCTCATACCATGCTGGATTAGTCCTGGTGATGAAAATGTCTTCCGTCAACGAACCAGTTAACCCCGTTTCATCGCCGGACACCTTTACGGTGCTTCAACCAATTGAACCATTGCAATAGGCGGGTAAAGAGTAGGGCTACTCCTTGTACATTCAATTTACGTAGGTCACGTTTCATTTTCCGGTATCTTAAAATTTCCGTAGTGACCTCTCGTACACTGATTGAAACCCCCAAAAAATCAGACGAGTAGTTTTTGCGGGAAAAGAGTTCAGCGAAGAGTGGAAAGTAATATGCATAATCTTTTTCGTTAATTTCTCATCTTACCACAAAATAAAATATTTCACTCCGGGGATCATTGGCTCTATATTATCCGAAACCCCGCCATATTTCGACAGTAGTTTCAGCATGAATCACGTTCAACGAAAAATCGAAATAAATCTGCAGATATTTTTTTCTTGATTTCTCAGATTTCTGAAAAATCGAACATACCCAGTTGTACTCCTGGAACAACGGGGTGCCTATTGTTGGAAACTACATCAACAAGTGGCTCGTAGTTTCTTTGTGAATTGTGTACAGCCAAACAGCTGATCACTATCGCCTCATCTGTTCACCATTGATGTAAATGATATACGAACCCCGCTCAACGTTTATATTGCACAATTTGCGGATGATACCGTCATCTACGCAACCGGAGGTAACCACGAAAGAAATATTTCCAACGCCCAAGCAGGCCTAGACGCCTTTAGTCTATGGTGTCGAGAAAATGAAGTGAAGGTGAAACCTACTAAATGTGCCACAGTGTACTTCTCAACTAAACGACCAAACCTGCAAAGACAGTTGGAGCTAATGGGGCAGAGGTTACCCTGGGTTACCGAACACCGGTACCTGGGGATAACGTTAGACCGCAAACTACTCTTCCGTCAACAAGAAAAAAAGCCCTAGTCGTTGTCATGAATCTAACACCAATCTTCTTGAACAACGACTTCAAACTCGAAACAAAAATAAGAATGTATAAATCAGTTGTCGTACCCTTCATTATGTACAGTTGCCAGGTCTGGGGAACTGCATGCAAATCAACCCTGCTACACTTACAAAGTGTGCAGAACAGATGCTTAAGAATGATTAGCCACGCGAGTATCTACACGCCAATAGACCTTCTTCACGAGATCACCAATATGCCTACCATCCATGCAGAAATCTTTCGACAAGCAGAAACTTTTCAGAAGGCTTGATACCATCCGCCCAGAAGTTGACAGATTGGAGTCAGTAGATACAGTACTCCCAATGGAATGGCACAAATTCAAAGTGCCACTTAGCACAATTATGACACCGACATAAAGGATCAACTATCACAAGCGATCCTTAATAAGAACATTCAAGGGTTTCCCATAAAGGCCGTTTATAACGGTCAAAGCCGGGTTTTTCCCTAAAGCGAACCATAGCGAATCCAACACAATCTATTCGAAACAGTAGATAAAGCTACATACAGTAGCGGGGCTACAAAACGCCACTGAGGCACCGAAAAAAAAAAAGCTGATCACATACTTTATTTTCTGATGTAACATGAAGAATCAATATACCTCATCTTAATGCTGGAGTGACCAGTGTTGAGGAGGCATCTGGGTTTGGTTTTTCATGGTTTCCCCGAATCACTCCAGGCGAATGCGAGGATGCTTCCTACAAAAGGCCATGGCCGATTTCCGTTCGTTGCCCCCTCCCCAATCGTTTCCCGCCTATAATGACCTCGACGTCAACGAGGCGTTAAACCACAAGTAAAAAAAAAAATATTAATAGTATTCCACATAATGAGAATGGAGATAGTAGTCTACATCTACATCTACACTCTGCAATTCACAAACATTGTAGGAGGCAGAGGGTGCTAAGCACCAATCTTAATTCTGTGCATTCCAATCCCGAATAGCACGAAGAAAGAAAGAATACATAAAATCATCAGTACGGCATCTTATTTCTCGAATCTTATCCCTCCGGTCATTGCGACCTAAATAGGTTGGCGGAAGAAGTATTTCATTGCACTCGTAAGTCAAAGAATTTCGCATATTCTCCAATATTTTCAAACGACGTCGTCTGTCTGCCAAACAATCCCAGTCCAATCTATGTATCAATTCTGTGTCGCTTTCATAAGGGGTGTAGCAAGCAGTCACGAATCGAGCGGCTCTCCTTTATACCCTCTCCGTTGGGTCAATCAATCCCTTGGGATACGAATCCCAAACTACACAACAGTAATCCAGATGTCGACGCACTAGAGTTTTGTACGCTATTTCCTTTGTATGGTCATTACAACTTCTCAAAATACGACCTATGAATCGTAATCTACAATTAGCCTTGCCTACGACGGGCGTTATGTACAAGTCCTACTTCATGTTGCTTTCTACAATTACACCCAGATACGTGAGGGAATCAACCGTGTCAACAACTTACTTTGTACTCGTGAATAAACGGATTCTTTTTGTTACTTATTCGCATTGTCTTGCACTTTTTGTAGTTAAGTGTTAGCTGCCATTTATGGCACCATTTGGAAATAGCATCCAAATCGCGCTGAATTTCTAAGCAATCGTCAGAGAACCTTACTTCCCTACAGATAACTGCATCATCAGCAAACAACGGCAACCAGCATTTAGTATTGCAGTAGTATTGTTATCTCTGGTGAGTGTCTTTTGAAGAAGTGTCAATCTAAGATACAGTGTGATCTTTGACTCCTATTTGTCCTATCTCGAAAGAATTACAGGGGAACTGCACCACTTTCGGTACCTGCTAGAAACTGGTACTAACCTGATGAAATTTACATCAGTCGCTTCGTCAACATGTCCTCTTCACGTTTTGCGATCATACATTGCGGAAAAGTCGCTAAAAATTTAATTTAAAATGCCGAAATATGAAAGGCTGAGCCACTGCTAAATGCTTTCAGCACTGCTAAAATAACATAAAAATTATCGGTACAGGGATCATTTCAACCTAATCAGTTTAGTTTTGTCATGGAAATCGTAGTTAGGTTGAAATACGGCCTGGACCAAGTGATAAAAAATTACGAAATTTTGGCTATACGACATTCAACACGCAATGGGGTATTTGTTTACAATGGAAGCAATCGATTATCTCTGGTCGCTGGTTGCTATGTAAGATGGCGGTCATCACCGTATTTTAAGAGACTGTAACTGATTTTTTTCAACGTTGGCGGCATCTAACGGCTGTTCGTCATGTCATATTTCGGCATTTTTAATTAAATTCTTGGCAACTTTTCCACAATGTATGATCGCAAAACGTGAAGAGGACATGTTGACGAAGCGACTGATGTAAATTTCAACAGGTTAGTACCACTTTCTGGCAGGTACCGAAAGTGGTGCAGTTCCCAATTACAGTTTGTGGCTCTGTTCCCCGGTCAAGCAGAGTCGTAAGATTTTAAGTTAGACCAGAAGTTTGAGGTTGTGTAAACTCCACTCGAATTGGTGCTGTATTTTTTGGGCGATGGTTCATCAAACCTTCAGACAGAGCCAGCTCACTGTAATGGTATACAGACATGTGAGGTAAGCAATGTGATAAGCTGAGACTACTATCCCCGCCGCTTGGAGACTTATTCATGAGGCGGCTGACGGATGGCTCGCGGTATAAGGAGTCGGTGACAACTCACTTGGCAGTGAGTCGCGGTGACGTCAGAGCACAGGAAGCGCATTATGCGGCTAAATGGATCACCAGCCGCCAAGTGGATGATGGCCATCAACCACCCAGACCAGCTACGGGCGGTTTCGACGGCCCGACGCCGGCGCCAAAACTGATCGGTCGGGATGTGCAAAAATCACTGGCGCTTACCCACCAGCAATCTTCAGTCTTGGTAAGGTCATCCATTGGTACCGAATTCATGCGACCTACTGTTCGTCCGAATATGGCCGAATATGACCGACTAATCCCGAGAAATGTAAAGGCATTGTCACGCCTCCACTGGACACGATCTGCTCGGCCGAATACAGCCGAATACGGCCGAGTGACGGACCGATCACATTGAAATGGGATTAGTCGGACGTATTGGGCCGAATGGCAAACGCATGTTGTGCTCCTAATAAACAAGTCTTCATTTTTTATCTTTTATTTGATCTTGATTTTTATTTTTTTCATACCCTATCATACACTGTGGTGGTACGCGATCACTATACACCGAGCGTGGTGGTGTAACGGATAGCGTTCTGGCCTCGCATTCTGGAGGACGGCGGTTCGAATCCCCGTCCGGGCATCCAGATTTGGGTTTTCCATGGTTTCCACAATCACTCCAGGCAAATGCCGGGATGCTTCCTTAAAAAGGCTATGATCGAATTCCTTCCCATTCCTTGCCCCCATCCTTTCCCGTCTCTAAAGACCTCGCTGTTGAGAGACGTAAAGCAGTTTTAAAAAAAAAAGCGATCACTATAAATATTTTGATGAAAATATCCACGGAAAGCACAATTATTGCAAGTGCGTCTACGCAGTACAATAATAATTTACTAAAAATATGTACAGTAAAGACAATTATTTGAATTTGATACTGCAATATTTTCAAACGATTATGAGACCTCATTTAGGCTCAGACTATATAGGCTGCAGCCTATGAACCCACATCACGAAAACAAGAATTTGCTTGTTTCTTATAATTCTTGTTTTTGTATATTGTATTTTTCTCGTATGTTAATTTATTTTTAATATTTAAATATTTACTTATGCGAAACTGGGAACATGGGCAAACTGTCAACTTTGCATTCTTTTTCTTCTATAGTTGTTCAGAGCGATGTTAATAAATTGTATTGATATCTTATTGATTTTTAAAATGTTTTCGTTTTATCTCAAAAATTCTATTTTCTTCTAGATACGATATAGCAAAGTATTCTACGGCTAAATAATAAATTTCAAATTTTTATTTTAGGTTTTTGGTTAGAAAATAACTGTAAAATGCGATGTTGAATTGCAAAATATTTGCGGGTCAGGGCACGCATCACAGGTCTCGCCCAAGGACCTACACGTCTTAAATACGGTCGTGACTCTTGTAATATTTCGCGAGGGCAAGGTAGGGTATATTTTTACGAAATGTAAGACAGTATACATTTTATTAAAAAACACCCCGTTCGCTTGGTGTTGAAGCAACACTGACGGATCGACAATGTGTGTCGGACGTTATTCGGCAGCAGTGGACGAGGTTCGGACGAACTGGTCGGCCGTCAAATCTGGCGTTACTCGGACGAATGCGGTTCGGACGAAATTCTGTTCCAGTGGACGGCCGGCCTTAACAACAGATGCCCCTTGAGCTTGCAAGACGAATAGAAGACAGTGTATCTTCATCCATTGCAGCTACGCTCTCTGATGCTGATTGTAATCCTGTGGTCCGCAGGGACAATATTAAAAAGTATAACTCTAAATGAATTAAACATATCATAACAAAAAAAATCAATGAGTAAAAATTGTTCACACAAAACAGATGCCGTACTCGTGTGTAAGGTTATAAGCGAGTGCAAGCTATGTGACAAAGTTCCTAAACAACATTTCGGTGAGCAGGCAAAAATTTGATAACTGTATTTCTGTAGAAATTCAGAACTAGCTTTTAAGTTTATCATGGTTATAATGGTACAATACAATATCTTCCAAATGTTAAAGTACAAATATATTGAAAACCAGGCCCTTATAAGTTAGTGGTCGGTGGAATTCTTTCTGACATCTTACCGGCTCTCGGATTGGCAAACACTGTTCCAGACGATCAATCGGATTGTTAATATTCGCATCGATAATATTGATGGAGGCTGACTAAAGCGAGTATTCGCCGTTTAGAGAGATTGATATGGATTGTCGGTGGAGACTGATGGAAGTTTCGATTGCCTCGTGTTGACGGAGCGTTTTGAACGTCTAGGAGTGTTACTGAATCAGACATCATTCCCCAACGATCACGGGTCATTCGGTGAGCGAGAATTGATACGGTGTTGATTAATTAATAATCCTCATCTGTGGCAAGTTAATAAATTATTTTAAGTAAAAAAGCCAAAGTACTGCAAAAAATTATGTATGCCTTAAAGCAATATAAACATGATTTCATTGGTGGCTCAGTGGTTAAGGCGCCTGACTGGAGATTAAAAGGTTCACTGTGCGAATCTCGATCTCGGCTGGGATTTTCAAACGCCCCGACTGTGCTGTCCAGTTTGGGAAGGAGCTCCGCAGTCACAGGCAGGAAAACCCTGAAGACCCCACTTAATACAGCATGGCGTTTCATTTGGCGTGACCTGTTCTTAGGCGGTTTAGTTTGGCCCACTGGTCTCTCTTCAGGTGGAATCCCGGAAGTCCAGTTGTGGGATCTTCAATATCTTGATGTTTCACAGATGCAGAGTCCCAGCTTTGTCACCATTTTTCCTTGACATCGAAGTCAAATACGTATTGCCATACTGGGTCTCTGGATTTAAGAGGAGTGGAGAGTAGGTCATTTAGGACCTCGTGAATTGCGAGATGCTGTGGATGGTCAGGATGGTGTAGTTTTATCCACTAACGTTCCGTTGCTTCTTGGCGTCTTACCTCTGGATGTGGTGTATTGCTGATCATTTGTAAGTAGGGGACTGGGGTGGATTTCAGTGTGCCAGTCATTACTCTGATACACTCGTTCAGATGAACGTCTATTTTTCTAGTGTAAGCACTACGCTACCACGCTGGGGCACAGTACTCAGCAACAGGATAAACACGATAACATTTCGATGATCGAAACTCTGTCGCCATATTTACCAGAAAATGCTGACGGAAGAGTCAAGCGTCGAAACAGTGCGAGTAAACACCACATTAGAACGTTATATTATTTCTCAACACCTTTCTTATGTAATATATATATGTATCGATACAGCTCTACGCAGTCCGTGATAAACTACGTGGGAAAGTTCGTTCTATTCAAGTTGGCGACACTGACTGTATCATTCTTCTGAAGCGCACATGCTGACGAAATAAGTATTAAAGATATATCGTGTATCTGACTTTGAGATTTGTTTTTCCGAATCAAGGAAAAAGTGATACCACACATAAAGAACAATATCGAAGCCAAGTAGTATAGGTTTATACTATCTCTGGACAAATAATATTCCGCACCATAACGATTTGGACACTAATTCTAGATCGTGCAAATTTGCTGATGTTACTTATGACGTCATTCTTTCTGCGTGTGACGTATTCAATGCGCGGGCAGCTACAGATGTCCCTAACGTTACGTGCATGGAAAATACGGGTTCCCTAGGGCGTGAACGAACAAAATGTAAAATATCCGTAATTATTTATGTTTACTGACATTAGTTTTCAACGTAAGTGGTATCATTACCTAGAATTAAGCCCATTTGGCGTTAGTATATGAATACACTCCATTTTGGACATGTATCTACAAATCTATAACGGCGTCAGAATAGAAATGAGTGCTTTTCTGTGATATGGAAAATTTTATGCGATATGCTCGTTCATCCATTCCATGAATCCTAGTTTTCAACGTCACTGCTATTATTACCTAGAATTAAGTCGAAAGGTTTTCTGATTTATAGATTGCGATACTGTTACAGCATTGAAAGTATAGGGATTATACCGACCTAAACTGATTTCTTCCTGGCGATTGTGGTTGGGTTGAAATGGGGCCTAGATCAGAAGAAAAATTTCATAAAAGCCACTGAAATGCACTATTTGTATACAGTGAAAGCAGTCGATCTCTATCTATTACATGGTGAGACGAATCCAGTTGAAGCTGCAGATTATTTTCCTGATACGTGTAGCTATTCGGGTTGGAAGGGGACATTCTCCACCTGTCCAAAACTGGTACTGACCTGTTGTAGTTTCTTTTAAGTGTTTCGTAATAATTACCTCTTCACGTTTTGCACTCTCCTTTATAGACACGAATTAAATTAAAAATGCCGAAATGTTAGACGCTCCACAGCCACGAAATGTTAGCAGCACTGAAAAAATGACACAAAAATTATCAATACAGGGATCATATCAACCTAAACATGTTCGTTCTGTCATAGTGGACGTGGTTAGGTTGAAATTCGGCCTGGATCAAAAGTAAAAAGTTTACGGGAAATTTCTTCTGTGGCATCCATCTCAGAAACGGTGCATTTGTTTACAACGGAAGCAATCGATTGTCTCTGGCCGCATGTATCGATTCTAAAATGGCGAGCCTTGTTGTACTGCATCTCGGATAAATATTTCTATCTGTTAATTTCGTGCGATGTTTTTGCAACGAAGTAAAGTTAAAACGGCTAGAAAATATGACAAGAAAGGATTCAGGCAACATTTCAAAAGATGTCATTGCTTTTGCAGCGCCGGCGGCATCTAATACACTCTAACATTTAGGCGTTTTTAATTTAATTCGTGGATACTTCTCCGAAAAAGGAGAGTGCAAAACGTGAAGAGGACATTATATCGAAGCAGTTAAAACAAAGTTCAACAGGTCAGTACCAGTTTCGGGCAGGTGGAGAATGTCCCCTCTACCCCGCTATTCGTGTAATTTTTGGGTTTCTGCATATTGAAATATACGGATTGGTTTAGTTCCAGATACAGATATCAGAACTATAGAAAATTCTTATAAGTTTATATAAATATTGTATTTCGTTTGTCTACAACCGAAGGAAAAACATTTTCCATGCAGATCAATAACATATGAAGATGCTCGCGGCAACAGAGTGACGTCACAAACAACATTGGCGGAAGTGTTTACATCGCCCTTGTCCGCGCAGCTGATGGTATTGGTTGAAGTATCGGGATCTAGAACTATCGCATAAAGCCTAGTTTAGTTTCCAGGGTCCTTTCATCTTTTACATTGGCTATTGTGGAGAATCACTGTTGGATTTGTCCAAAACTACTGGCACCATCTCCGAGATAAGGTTAACTCCGTTGGTATCTTATAGTTCGATATCACCTAAAAATTTCACAATTTTTATAAACATGCTCAGCTGCATGAAAATAATATTGGTAGTACCATCAGGACTACTTTCTTCCGCGCCAATGCTTTTTGGTAAAGACAAAGTGATTGCAGCGATTCCACACAACAGCCAACGCATTACATGAAAAAACGCTATAAAAGTGGCGTAATTGTTTTAAGTGCTTCGTCATAAAGTCATCTTCACAGTTTACACTCTCCTTTTTCGGAGAAGACGCCACGAATTAAATTAAAAACGCCGAAATGTGAGAGTGCCGCGCAGGTATTAGATGCCGCCGGCGCTGCAAAAGCAATGACAATCTTTTGAAATGTTGTAAGAACGAAGACTTTCCCGGCGTATGACTGCATGTTGAAATGTTGGTTAAGTCTTTTGTTGTAATATTTTGTTGCCGTTTTAACTTTACTTCGTTGCAAAACATAGCACGAAATTAACAAATAGAAACAATTATCCGAGTTGCAGTAAAACAAGGCTCACCATATTACAATCGATACAAGCAGTCAGAGACAATCGATTGCTTCCGTTGTAAACAAATGCGCCTGTTTCTGAGATGGATGCCGCAGAACGAATTTCCCGTAAACTTTTTACTTTTGGTCCAGGCCGAATTTCAACCTATCCACGACACTGACAAAACGAACCTGTTTAGGTTGATATGATCTCTGTGCCGATAATTATTGTGTCATTACTGCAGTGCTGCTAATATTTCGTGGATGCGGAGCGTCTCATATTTCAGCATTTTTAATTTAATTCGTTGCGACTTTTTTTTCGAAAAAGGAGAGTGCGAAACGTGAAGAGGACATTATAACGAAGCAGTTAAAACAAATTTCAATAGGTCAGAACCCGTTTCGGGCAGGTGGAGAATGTCCCCTTCCACCCAAAAATATTACCGTCGGTATTGTAAACTTCAGTAGACCTGCCACTACAACATTCTCTAATGACGTCATGATACTGCGGTAGTCAACCGTAAGACGTTCTATTCGGTTGTGAAACACACACACTGAACCATTATTTTGAAGCAGAAATACAGCCTGGACCAGCATGACACCGCTAGATGTACTTGCGAAAGTATTCCTCGCGGCGTCTTGACTGTAGTATTATGATGTAAATCTCTTGCGGAATCACTATGTCCAGTAATCCTGTAGGATTCTGTGTCGCCACAAAGAAACAATTGTAGAGAGACCGTGACTAAACATTCTACCAGTGCACTGATTACCTGAGGAGAGTGTTGATGCCTGGATGGAGTGCACAGTCGACTCGAGGAGAGCAGGAACTGAAGCAGGTCAGCCAAGGTCGACTCCACGCGAGTGTCGATTCGCCAGCGGCGTAAGTGGGAGACGGCGCTTACAAGGGACACCTTTCACCTCGAACGCCCGAACACAAGTTGAGAATAACAAGGGATCATAAACAAAACAGGGGCGTGTGAAGTGTTGTAAAAAATCGGTTTTTTCTTACTTGGAAAAAAAAAAAAACATGAAAAAAACACGTTTTTTTCTGAGACAAGTTTTTTTTTCATAACTACTAAATCTCACATTTGTAAGGCATTTATCCTTTAATATAACTGTTTTAGAGTTTGTACTAAGTACTTGTCTTAATTTTTAAATCTACTATACTTTTCTGGTTCAGTAGAAAAGAAAATTTCGAAAATATTGGCAACATTGATTGAAATTTTCTTTTACGAACGGGGACTTCCCGAAGAGGCTTGGTTGCGCGAAAAGGGATCCCCGTTCCCCATTTTTTGGATTGATACTCGCTATTTGAATTAGTGCTGCCAACTCTACGAATTAATCTGTGGACCAACGGATCTTTTCAAAAAATCAGGAATTTTAAATTTATCTATGTTTGCTTTTTGCCTCTTTTTATTACTTATTTTGCTTTCCATATATTCGGATACTTGTTAAACTCTCTGTGTACAGTGATACTGAGTCATTAAATTGTCAGTAATTATGAATCGTTTCATTGCAACCGTTGGCGTAAACCAACGATTGAAAAAGAAATAAAGCTCCTATTTTGTATGATAATAGGTTTAAATTCAAACTTAAAAGACCGTAATTCAGAATCATCAGCGCAGTCTTTATGCACAGTGTGTACTTTGCTCACAATTTAAAATTGCAATCTCAAAATCTTTTGCATACAATACAAGAACAACCAGTAAAAGAAAATGTAACTATTTCCGAAGTTATGGATCTAGAGGAGCCAGAAGAAGAAACAGAAAATTCCAACACCGACCGAACTAGTGTTGGTGATGCTGACACTAGTGAATGTGGTACTGACATAGAGGGTGAATAAAATTATGTTACCTATATAGATACATTTATGAATCGTTATGTAAGACATTATACGATTCAGTAAGATTTAAAACACACATGTGAAATGTATGTTCCGTAAATAAAACTATAATTTATCAAATATATTGTTTTCTGAAAAAAAAAATTAGAAAAAAACCCAGAGTGCTAAGGTTTTTTTCATGTTTTTTTCACAAAGCTGAAAAAAAAAACATTTTTTTTTTCTATTTGCAACACTGGGCGTGTGTCATTTCCATGCAGAACTCCGCACTTGTCTGCTAGCGCCATTAAACAGCCATGAAAAGAGCCCATTGTTGTGATATTATTCAGAAGATAATTCCACCGAAAACAAGAAAATATTGCCAACCCCTTGAAGTTTACTTCTTTCGGGAATATAAGCTCTATATCAGAAGGATTGCTGATTTTGAAAGAATTCAATGTGCCAAACCACAAACGAAGATACATGATCGTTATTTCATTATGAAAATTCACTCTGTGATTTACAACCAATTTCCTGCACCTACGTATAAGCCTATGTTGCAATATGCTTGGCGAAAGCCAGGTTACGACGTTGACATACCAACAACATCATTTAAAAATGTAATTAGTGTGGCTTTTGATATAGGACTGCGTGAATGCGAAAGTGATTTGGAATGTGATAACGTGGCTTTAGTGAGGTGTGCACATTGTTCTAACCACTTCATCGAAATCCCGCATCTCCACTTTGAGGACTAATATAAGCACTACCAGGTGTGTGGTACTGCTGTATGTGCGTGTTTTGCGCTATATTAAGCACTTTAAGCAGAGAGTTTTTGGCACTGTTGTTGAAAATGTAATGATATACGTAATTCAATTAAGTCAGTGTAATTTCCTTCATATTGTATTGATATCTTGTTGCTTTGTTTCTCTCTATTAAAATGTTACTTGAGGTAGAATGCAACTTTTTTTATGGAAATGACATACACCACTGTTTTGTTTATGATCCCTTGTTAAAGAAATTACGTCGTACATATCGAGCATGTGACGTCACAATTCTCACGAAAATAAAATACACTTCAAATACCAGACTATTTCTTAAATTGTAAATATTAATGGTTCAATGACCTGCATCTACGTCTGTACGCTGCAAATTACAAAATCATTTCCACCAAAGCTAACCTGTACTCTGTGTATTCCTGTCCCGTAAAGCACGAGGCAACAGTAACTGATGTACTCATCAGTACGGTATCTTATTTCTCTAATCTTATCTCTCCTGTCATTGCGACCCAAATAGGTTGATGAACCAAGTATTTCATCAAATTCGTAAATGAGTGTATATTTTCGCAAGCTTGCCGAAAAATTCAAACGAAAACCACGTCGTCTTCCTACCAGACAGTCCCAACCCAGCCTGTTTACCAGCAGAGCTGTAGCAAACCGTATTTATTCGTTACTGAGTAACGGGTTCGTCGCCTGACTCGAAGTACCGAACCGTTACTCACAAATTCATTTCGTTACCGGCATGTTTCGTTACTCGCAGTTGTCGTATAGATGTCAGTTTGATTCGATAAACGACCGAACACGACGTGTCATGCTGGAACGGCTCACTCAGCGACTGAATGAGCAGATGTTTGTTTTGAAATTAGACGATTTAAGTGTGCTGCGATTGTGATATTAGGTATTATTCAGTACAGTAAATCAAATGAACGAATAATTTACCTAAATTTACTTTACTCAATGAACAATTTACTTGAACTTTACAAAATACTAACTCACTATCACTATGCAGGGTTTAGAGTAGGCTACTTAAAAAAAAAAAAAAAAAAAAAAAAAAAAAAAAAAGTTATTAGTTATTGTCACTAGATATGTCACAGTCAGGTCTTGCTTTTTTTGTGTATGCAAACAGGCGTTTGTTTTCAGTAAATGAAGTGTACATTCAGAGGTTTTACTAAATAAACAATATACTTAAACTTTAGCAAGTACTAAGTACGAACGAAGTCGTCCCGTATGCGACGCGACTCAATGCGGTGCTTCATGCTAGTGTTCGATTGTACCGAAAGTAACGAGTAACGATTCGAAAGTAACGGGTACTGATTCGTTTAGTAACGAATACATACGGTTACAGGATTTCTCGTTACTTTTATAACTCTATTTACCATTTTTGTGTCGCTTTCGTAATCACGAATCTACCAGCTCTTCTCTAAATTTTCCAGCTATCCCTTGTGACAAGGATCAGAAACAGTAATCCAAATGTGGACGCTCGAGAGTTTTGCACATTACCTCCTTTGCATAAGTGTTACATCTTAAAAAAAAATCGACCTATGAATAGCAGCCTAGAAAAAGCTCAAGCTACGACCGAAGTTACGTACATGTCCCATTTTATGTTGCTTCTCGTGCACGCTCTTTGAAGAATTATTATGTTACGAAAAGATTCAACAATCAAAATTATATGAACAAGTGTAGAAACCAGCCTTTAATCCTAAGTGTTCGGCGGTTAGCGTTCAGGCCTCGCATTCGGGAGGGCGACGTCAGACACAAGAAGTGGAACAAAATTATTTCTACGTAATTTGCATTTTTTGTTTATTTTGTGGATTAGAACTTATAACTATGAAGCAGGAGTAATAACAAAGAACACATACTTTGAACACACACTTTATTACTTACTATATTAAGCAAATATCTACAAAATAGCTAAACAATAATCTTGAGTACGCGGCACCCTTGAAAGTAATATTTTAATGGTTTCTGGTTTGAATGATTTAGATTTTTAGGGGTTAGAGCCTAATGAAGCTCAAATACGGATCCGAAGCCAATAAAAGTATATTAATGGCATCTGTGTTGCACTGAACCCGGCTAAATTTTCTAGAGTATCTCTCCCTAAATTTTAGAAAATATTTATTTCTAGCTTCTGCTGCTGCTTCAGACAGAGTGCCTATAGGTAAAAGTGCATGCTCTATTATAATTGGACCCTCGATCACTAGATGCCAGAGTACAGTTCAATGTATTACACATCTTAGCCGTTTCGTGGCAGTGGGGAGCAATTTTTTTTATCTATCTTATGCCTATTAGATATCATTCCCAGAACATTAGAAAACGTGTCAATCAATATTTTGTCAATATCTGTAATCTCTGCAGATATCATTTGCTACAATCAGTCAAATCATCGAAAGATTTTCTAGGCCGACCCACATTGGACGGATTGTATTTTATAGGGATTTCGTGCATCCTTGTAACAAATCATAGAATTTCTTTAAAAAGACACTCTCATTTCACTTAGCAGACCTCTATTTTATTTTAATTTCCAATTTAAACCTTTAAAACCTTTTTTTGAACTGTTGCGTTCGTTCGGCAGTGAATGTCGGTTGAGTGAAAATATTTATCTCTACTAATTCCAACTTTTGCTCGAAATCATTTCCTTTCTCGTGTTTACTCTTATCATAAATAACTTTTCACCAGAAGAGCCCATAACAAAGAAAATCTTAGATGAATTAATGTGACAGAAAAAAGTAAGTTTGTTTTATTTGAAATAATCAAGAATTTTTTCGAATAAAAAGACGTTTGCCACTTTTTGGCACCTAATTTTCGATGAAACTTCAAGATAGTACACTAAACTAAAATCCTACCAGAAATCATACCCGGGAAAGGTCGGCAAATATATTTAAAAAATCACTCTTTAAGAATTTTCATAATTAAAAAATGCATAAAAAATGAGTTAGCTTGCAAAAATGTACAGAAATAAAATTGTTCTTACTTTTGGATGTATGTTACTATTATTTCACTGTACAATAACCATGATCAAATTACCACTACTCACTTAGAATCACCCACAAGTTAAAATGGTACAACTTATAATTTTGTTGTATTCGCTGGGCAACAGTACATGTGTCTTTCAACGTGCTCAGAAGAAAACTGTTCACGGGGTGGGGAATGATTATTATCTAAAAAAACATAAGTGGCTGTTGTTCTATTGACATTTGCCTCGAGTCGGGTACATACGGGTTCTTGGAATTTGCTTGAAAATTTTTCTTTTTTTTTCTTTTGATCGGCTTTTTGTGTCCCTCTGTGCGACGGTTCGAATCCCCGTCAGGGCATCCACACTTGGGTTTTCCATGGTTTCCCCCGATCACTGCAGGCGAATGCCGGGATGCTTCCTTCAGAAGGCCATGGTCGAATTCCTTCCCGTTTCTTGTCCCCAGTCCCATCCCGCCTCTAATGACCTCGACGTCGAAGTTCGTCGTTGTAGTCCAGGTACAGCTTTTAACGCTGACGAATGGTAGACCGCTTTGTAAATGTAGATACCGCATTCGCTACAAGCTCAACTTTTTAAACGCCATCAATGTTTCAATGACCAGGAAAATGGCATTTTCAGAATGTGAATATAGTAGCAGTGTTCCTACAATAGTCTGTTCATTACCAGTTGGTATCAAAAAGACTTCGTTCATTTAAGAATTAAATCAATGAACTCTCGCAAAGGATCTTGTAGGTGTAAGGGATCGCGGTAGGGCTTGTGACGTAATGTTAGTGAAGTAAACAAAAATAAATAGTTCTCAGGTCGGTGTTCTTTTATTTTGTGCATCTAGGTTGAAGGAATAGTGCAGCATCCAATCTCAAGTAACATTATCATTGATTTGATTAAGAATTACTAAGAATCTGATCAGCATATATTTCACTTTTGATAGTTCACTTCTAATTTCATAAGTTTTTCCGTAAGAATTCAAAACACATTTTTAGATTTATCATGTTATAATGGAACAGTAAAATATGTCACAGATGTTAATATAATATAAAATAATATAATATAAAATTACACCCATGTAAATTAGTGCTCTTAGTGGTAAGTTGGTAGTTCTCTGTTAAGATAAGATGCTGTTTTTTCGTCCTTATCTCCAAAACAGACCTTATCGGGATAACGTGAAAACCTAGTGGCCTGTTTTCAATCTGGGTCTAATCATCCATACGAAACAAAAATTATCCGGATTCCGCTAAAGTTAACCTGAATTATATTATTTATTTTATTCAATTTTCTTATTTCAGAAACTGCCAAACAGAACTCAATTTAAACTCAAACAATTTGAAAGCAAAATTTGAAGTTAAAATTCGTAAAACGCAATTAGTACAGCGATGGAAAAATTGCATTCAAAGCATAAGAAATATCTTGAAGTGCAAACGTATGTGGGTAAACAATATATTCAGTTAAAATTAAGAAAAATGGTTGAAGAAATTTCATAAACTTCAAAACTAAATGTGAGTTGTATGGATGACCTGGCGTTAGAAGTGAAACACTTCTCGCAGCTGAAATATTAATATGAATATAATAAAAATCAAGAACCAATGCATCTAGAATTTTAAATTGTGGATGTCAATCATGGTATGGTGATATAATGTTGATTGGTTTATTCCAGCGTATGAGAATTTGAAAGATATTCAAATTATGATTGAAAGCGAGGGCTGTGGGTGAGCGGTAATGCTCTGGCCTTGCCTTTCGGATAGGAGTGTCAACTGAGAAAACACATCGATTTTTTTATTCGATCTAAAACATCGGAGCCCTGCATCGATGTTTTTCTATGCATCGCTTAAAAACAACATCGAATACTTAAGTTTTTCTTAATTCAACAAACACAAACCAACAACATTCGTCGCAAATATCGTTTGATTTAAAATCACCAAGAGGAAAATGTGACAATAGTTTGATATTTGCCATTTCCAGTTGAACAGATAGTTCATTGTCTTTCGTTTGGTCCGTGTGGACACATAGTTACACTGTACCAGCAGTGTCGTGCTGCAGCTGTGATGATGTGTTTAATTTTATGCTTTTTTGTTTATGGCTTTACGCCTCGTCGACGTCGAGGTCATTACAGGCGGGAAAGAACTGAAAGCAAGGAACGGTAAGGAATTCGGCCAAGGCCTTGTAACGTACTTAAATGTAACGTCTCTTTTTTGTATAATACTTTAAATATATTTATATACTTTATTGCCTCTTATTTCCAGCACCAGACCAGTATATAGAGATTTCCTTAACCCCTATTTGTCCGGCGCTGGTTTTAATATGATACGCTGAAAAATCAAAATTATTATTATTCCAGTTCTTATCACACAAACTCAAATTAATTCCTTTGTCTATATCTACATATATCTCAATCTCAAATCAAAACACTTTCTACTTATCTCATCACTTGTATATTTTTTATTTAACAATTCTTTAACAATTCTCTTTTCTCAAGTCATATAACATTATCTTTATCCATAACCCTAAATCTTCTGCCCTCAGGCTAATATTTTACTATTAATAATCCCGCCAGGATTCTAGTGGCTTCTCCAGTGAGCCAAACTGTTTCATCTCTTCTTTCAAACTTATTCATTCCAAAAAACCAAAACTCGTCCTCTCCATTCAAATCTACTCTTCAACAACTCACTCTTGACTCTTCTTTTATTTTTCAGAGATCTCATTATTCATCTTGTTATTCTTTGACCTTTGAACTTAAAAATTCCGAGTTAATACACACCATTACAATTTATTAAATAAAAAAATAGCTTAATTAATGTAAAATCACACAAATGTGAGGTTGTGTACCTCACAGCCTTTTGAAGGGAGCATTACGGAATTCGCCTGGAGTGGTTTGGGGAAACGATGGAAAACCCAAATTTGCAATTCCGGACGGGGATTCGAACCAGTCTCCTCCCGAATGCTAGGCCAAAGCTTTACCGTTCAACCAGTATTAAAAAAATATAATTTTATGATACCGTGTGTCGGTTGTGTTGTGTAAGTGAGATATGGTTTTGTGAGTGAAACAGAAACTACAGATTAACAGAAATATTTTATTACGATACCAGACAACTGCAATAAAAACCAGACATTAAATATTAAAGTCTAAATATGCCTAAAAATACTAATTTTTGTCTTTAACCAATTAACACCAATGGTGTTTAGGTAAACTTTGTAGAAACAAAAGTTTACTCAATCGTTTTCCTTTAATTCTATTCCATTGCTGATTGACTATTTGAGCAGCCTTCGAAAATAAACTTTCGGATGCAACAGAAGCCCCGATAATAGTGAATCCGATGTTTGCCCCAACTCAGTTTACATTTAAATACTGAGTAGTATTACGTAACAATTAGTTGTTTTAAAGTAATAACCTCTTATTTCGATTCAAAGCAAACATCGGCAAACACTAGGAGTGGACCTAAGAAATTTATTTGATTTTCACCCATACGACAGGACAGCCAACCACAAGAAAAAATTCATCTTCAACGTTGTTATGTCCCGCTCACAGGTGTCACCACCTGTTAATGACAGTTATTTCAAATTTAATTAATTTAATTTAATCTTGAATCGATTTAGTAAACTTAATATTTATTTTTATTACTAGCCAGAGTTAGTTTTTTTTATTCCATGTTTTTTATCAAAAAAATCGATGCATCGAATAGAAAAATTCTTTTTCAAAGCATCGAATCAATCGGATGTATCGTACGGTAAACATCGAATGGATACGATGCATCGATGTTTGGTGAAAATCCCCACTTCGGGATTGCCCCGTCCGGCAATCCAGATTTCGATTTTCCCTGGCGTTCCAGAATCCAATAGTATCAGAACTCAGCTTTAACAAGTCATCATAAGACCCATCCAGTAACTGATATGATGAAGGGACTCATTGGAGGAAAGGAGGAGGGTGAAGAGAGTGCTAGGAATATGTTGGTGACGGGGCTTGGAGGGATATCGGTCAAACAATTAGGAATAGTGCATGGAAGGGAAAGGCGACCATGACCACAAGCAGGCACTCGATTTCATGCATAAGGGAGTAAGAAAATTTTCTTTTGTTGGTAAGGGTGTCAGGGATTGGAACAAATTACTAAGAGAAGCGATGAATAATTTACCAGAAACGCTTAAGGAATTTAAAATTAAATTTTGCAAATCGGAAAAGTATATGGGGGAGGAATTTAACACTCCAATTATAAAAAAAAAAAAAATTGGGTAATTAGATGACCAGGAGAATTGCCACCGGTGCGTTAGCTCCATCACAATTAAAATTAATAATAATCATTAGAAGTCATTGGTGTACCTTACTCTACGATCTGTGGATTGTAAGATTCACGCGTTTCTGAACAAAATCAGAACGAAATATCAAACGTTACGTCACTCGATTGTTTATTTTTTAACTTTGAGGTTACTTTTGATTTTCTCGATATTTATTGTTAACTAGCGGATTTCCCGGCGTTGCCCAGTATAGTTGGCGTAGATTTAACCGTACCCTATTTTTATTCCCGCAAAACATTTTTACAAAGTTTCATAAAATACGCGCCAACTTTTTCGGAATTAAAACAAACTTACATTCACCCGCCCCCTACCAAGAAACTGGTGGGCTGAAGTTTATTTGCACGTATACTATTTTCATTCGTCCGAAAAGATTCATGTACATTAAGCTTCGATAATTTGGTTAAGAAATTTCATTACTACATTACTGAACAACTCTAGATTATGTTAAAAACTCACATTTGATTCAATTGCGAAGTGAATGGATATACTTGTGGCTCGAAACTCCTGATCCTTTAACTCTGCAGATAAAATATCAAAAGTGAATCCGGAATAATATTATCGTAAACAGAAGACTTATGCTGAAGGCCAGAGATATTGTCCAGAGATCGTGCTTAAAGAAAATCTCTTTTGTCTTTACGGCTATCTATGTCGTTTAAAAATTAATACCCCGAATAAAAGGAAAGAATACTTCAATCTATGGCTTTTAAAAATTGAATATATCGAATTAAAAAAAAGAATACTTAAAGTTTTGTTTAGTGTGCAAAATAATTATTACTGTAAGTTATCTTATTGCTTTAATTAAAGACTACGGGTCAGAGACATTGCGTTGTGTGTTTAGTGCGGAGTATGCGGCATCTAGTAATTCCTCCTGTGGAATTTCTCACCATACGTTCAGAATTTCATTTAATGCTCCTACATTATTTAACGTTGAAACATAAGACATGCCAGACAAGTGAATTAAGATTGTAAGCTTTAAAACGGTGAAAACTCCATCGAAATCCGCCCCGTAGTTTCCGAGTTTTTATATGACCAATATGTCCGGTTTTCATTTTATAGATATAGATAATGGAATGAGCTCATTATATTTTAATTTAAATTTAGACCGTAAATAAACTGTAGAAGTTTGTGGGAACAAAAAATCTTTGTTGAATGTATCGAAAAGTAACAAAAATACGTGTTGAAACAGAAAAACAAAAGTGCTCTTTTTCAATACAGTGTTCTTTGGTTTTGCTATCTCAAAACATGATTATAATTTTATTTTTCCCTGTAAAGGTGGCAACCCTAGTGTTAATTATTTTGTTTAGTTATGATTTATTATGTTCTGAAGCCACGTTAGGTATCTGGTTTTCTTGAAATAATTAATGGAAGAGTCAATTTCCAGTTTATTTTTCTTCAAGTTATCGATCTCCATGTAAGATATTACATACAAACGTAAATAACTGATCCAGCGATTCTAACTTGCAACACTTTCAAAGCTAAGTTTTTCAGTACTAAAACTCAACTAACTTTCAAAAAATTCCAGAATAATTCAAAGACTTGCGAAGACGTTTCTCGAATTCTAGCAATACTTAAACAATTAAAATCACATTAAAACAATAAAAATTAATTCAAAATCATTGACAATCGTTATGAAACGCACATAAATGAAAATTAAAGATATTTACACACAAAATTATATACACAAATCAGTACAAACCGTCGCAAATTGTCCTCTAAACATCGTAGTTCACGTCATTAATTAGAATAACAAATTTTAAATGAACATTTCATGCATTATACTGGCCTTGACCATATTAAATAGCATTTCAAAACAATTTTCATTTACACAAATTCACAATTATCTGCAAGAAAAATGTACAAAATCAAATTTACTCAACTCCCAGCTTGCTACACACAATTCTCAAAACAAAATTTCATTCATGCTGGGTCTGAAGGTCGTTATACTACTCCAGAGAGATTCCAACTTCAGCGCCCACCGAAAAACACGCCCCTTGCACTCACCGCCCTAGATGCTATACCACCATTCTTCGGGGATGGCGCCATAGTGAGGCACCGCGCAAACGTCAACAATCACCAATCGGTTGTCGGCATCAGGGCACAAGTGAACCACGGTGGCGAAATGGCAGGAAATATTGGTATGCTGTTTGTAAAAACAATAACTGAATCACTATATGAGAAATAAATTATTGCCAGTTCGCGATCGAATGTCAGAAAGGAGTCAAACGATTTAAACGCTCCTTCGGTTTTATTTGTGATACAACCTAAATGTTACGTAAGATTTGAAACCTGTAGAAGAACTTGGCACGGAAAATGAATAGGTCGCGGTTGCGTTATTATTCAGTAGAATAAACATCGATCATTTGTGAAAACTTTTACTGAAATATTTTATTTCAGTAATTTTTGTCACTATTTTACTCGACGAATTCATGGCGACCTTAAATAAACAAGAACGTGTTTAGACGCATCGAGTGCATAATTACACAAAACTACGACAGATAACAGAATTGCTATCAGCAATAGGAAAAGTGAATAATTTTCCTTTCTCTCTCACTCAAGGACTGAAATTAGCTAAATAATTAACATTTCAGAAAAAACATTTGAAGTAACGTTACAACCCATCCTTTTTTCGTACCCGTTAATTTCCCCACTATCCGTACGTAGATGAGAATTGAGAACTATCGTGAGTGATCTGAGCATGAGGAAATGAGTTTCAAATCAGCGAAACAAAGTTTGCCGCGTTTCCGTCCGAAAGCGTAAAGAGAAGTCAAAAGCTCGACCATAGACGGCAGAGGTATTTATGAAGTAAAGGACGTAAAATATTTCCACCATTTAATGATCACTATTATACACAACGTTAGTTAAAACATGTACTGCATAATTCCTTTGACTCGCTCGGCCGGCGAGGTCTCCGAGGTAGCTATTGGCTAGAGCTGCACTAGACAGCGCCGACGATGTCAGTCGTATGAGCTGATGAAATTATAATACTTGTTTTCGTCTCTTAGCTTTCACTGAAGTCTGCTTTCCGTACCGAGCGTGGTGGGTGAGCGGTTAACCCTCTGGCCTCGCATTCGGCAGGGCGCCGGTTCGAATCCCCATCCAGGAATCCAGATTTGGGTTCCCCATGGCTTCCCCAAACCACTTCTCTCAAAACGATCATGGCCGAATTCCTTCCCGTTCCATCTCCACAGTCCTTGCCCGCATCTAATGACCTCGACGTCGATGAGGCGTTAAGACATAAACAAAACAAAAATATTGTTTCTTGTTACGTAATATTTCATTTTAAATTAATTCAGTTAAAAGCACACGGTAAAACATTACAGAGAAAAAAAATTGTAGTTTACGTTTCAGTGAATTCCTTCCCGTCGTCTTCATTTTTCAGTCGGGCGTGATTCTTTTGTTTTAACGGTTTTTTTCCCTTTTTTTTACGCCGCGGGTGTTCATTGCAGCTGAGTTATTACGTTATTACGTGCATTTATTGTTAGTGTTATTCTGTGTACTTGTATATTGCGACGTATTAAAACTGTTCACTCATAACCATTATTTGCTTTCCAAGTTATATCAACTCTGACAAACGACCGGCCTGGTAGTTCACTTGTTTAAGGTGCGTCACGGGGGAACGGAATGGCCCCAGTTTGAATCCCGGCCTTGGCTGGAATTGTTACGAGCCCCTTCCCCTCTAGCAGAGCTTAGCTTTCTTAATGAGCAGCGCGCTAGGACGCTACGTGGTTCGGATTCCACGTAAAGCTGTAGGTCCCCCTCCCCGGTAGGACTATCGGGGTAGGGCAGCCATAACAGAGGCGCATGCGCGGCTAATCGAAACTCTGTCACGCGGCGGCCGAACAATCCTTCCAGATCTCCCGGCCAACAATACCGTACGCGTTTACCTTTTTTATTCCACAGTAGCAACACTTTCTTTATTGGATTTTTTAAGGTCAAAAGTTCGACCATAGATGGCAGAGTTATCGGTGATATTTCCGCCATTTTATGATCACAATGTTAGTTGAAACATTTGTTATATAATTCCTTTGGCTCACTCCGCCGGCGAGGTCTCAAAGGTAGCTATTGGCTGGGGCTCCCTAGACTGGGTCGACGTGAGCTGATGAAATTAAAAGACGTATTTTAGTCTCTTAGCTTTCATTAAGTTTGGATTCCGTTCAGAGCGTGGAGGGTGAGTGGGTAACGCTCTGGCCTCGCATTCGGCAGGGCACAGGTTCGAATCCCCGTCCGGACATCCAAATTTTGGTTTTCCATGGTTTGCGCAAATCACCCTAGACGATTGCTGGGATGCTTCTTTCAAAACGGCCATGGCCGAATTCTTTCCAGTTACTTGTTCCTAGTCCTTTCCCACCTCCAATGACGAGATGTAAAGCCATAAGCAAAAAAAAAAGCTTTTTGTTACGTAACTTTTTCATTTTAAATTAATTCAGTTAGAATCATACGGTAAAACTTTATTGCAAAAAAAAAAAAAAAAAAAAAAAAAAAAGTGTTTCAAAATTGTAGTTTACGTTTCAGTGAAGTCCTTCCCGTCATTTTTCAATCACAACCAGGGGTGTAGCTATCTGAAGTCAAGGCGATGCAGTGCACCGTGGCCCCCAAGCTCAGGGGGCTCCCCAAGTGCAGCTCAGGGGGCTCCCCAAGCGCAGCTTAGGGGGCCTCACAAGTGAAGCTAAGGGGCCCCCCAAGCGCAGCTCAGGACGCCCTACAAGCTCAGCCCAAGGGGCCCCAAAGGTCGCCCATCTGACCTGAGGGCCCAAAATATTTTTTTGAACCGGGTCCCTCGTTAACCTAGCTACGCCACTGATCACAACTACCTTGCTGCTCGACCATCTTTAGATACATACAGTGGTCATTGGACTTGAGGTTAAGGCTAGAAGTAAAAACGGAAGTGATTCTTTTGTAAGTTTTATTTATTTATTTTTTTACGGCGTGTGAGTGTTCATTGCAGCTGAGTTATTATGTTATTACGTGCATTTATTGATAGTGTTATTCTGTGTACTTGTATATTGCGACGTTTTAAAACTGTTAACTCATAACCATTATTTGCTTTCCAAGTTTTATGTTTTATTCACTGTAACTGCAGTTTCTTTATTGGAATTTTTCTGTGTAATTCTGATTCGAACGCAGCGTTCTAGAGAGTCATTTCTCCGCCATTGCTTAGCTGAATTGAATAGTTATAAATACTCGTTTCAGCCGCGGTCCAGGCCTCACATATGGCGGTAAATGCGATCTACTGTACACCCGAGACCATATGCAAAAACGGTCGGCTGTTTAGGGGCCATCCACAAATTACGTCACACGAATTTCATGATTTTTGGACCCCTCCCTCCCCCTATGTCACAGGTTATCACGTTTGTGGGACCCCCCTCCCCTGGTGTGACGTCACATACTTTGCTATTTTAAATTTATAAATTAAAACAGCACTTCCAAAATTATTTATGTATTTCTAGTTTAAAAATCATATCAACAATAAATCAAACATTTAAGAAAATATTTAAAAAAAAACATAAAAATTGAATTAATGACACAAAATTGAATCATCATGTGTCCCTGGATTTTGAACCCATTCCTTGATACTGTTTTTTATTGGGATAAAAGTCATTTCATTCTTGGTTTCGATAGTGTTGTGAACATTCGATGTGTCAACATCATCTTCATCTTCCGCCACTAGCCAAAAAGTGGTACAAATTATGTATGTGATGTCACAAAGTTTATGACACGCCCCCCCCCCTTGTCACACGATGTCACACTTTGTTGACCCCCTCCCCCCTCCCCCTCAACGTGTGACGTAATTTATGGATGGCCCCTTACAGCTAGTTTTCGACGTTTTAATTTACAATGTGGCTGCTACCGGCCTGTCATACAGGCAACCAGCCTCACTCAAGCGTGAAGCGGGACGTGGCGTTGTCTGTCGCCGAGGACAGCCTTCTCGTCCCGCCAGTTAACCTCGCTCCATATGAATATTAATAACAGCAAAAATAAAAAACAAGAGCCAGCACACCAGACAAACAGAAGGCGACGTGTGGACGCAGGTGGTTCATTTAACTCCTTATGGGTATGTATTCCTTTAAAAATTAGTTCCTCAATTAGGAAATGAGAAATCCAAATCACTTCCCAACACTAATGAAAACTATAATAAATAGTAAACCACTGCACAAGAAATTGGAACTCTGGCGGAGGTTTTAACTTTACCCTGGTCACGCTTCTCAGAGACGGCTCTCTATCTGTACCGAGCATATAAGCAGGAATATTTTACGCTTTTAGAAGGCGTCACATTAATCAAGTATTCCACTTACTTTTTCGGGATTAACGCTGCTTTGATCGATGTATTACTACAGACATTTCAGTGCCCAACCTGGGGCATTCACCGGGGCTGTTTAGAAGTGAATATAAACGACGGAGTGGTGTGAAAATCGTCACAAGTGATACTTGACTTCCAAACAGCCCTGATGAAGGCTCCAGGTTGGCGCCGAAACGTCGGTAGTAATATATCGATGAAAGCAGCCTGAATCCCGAAAAAGTAAGTGGAATATATAAGCAGGAAGTTCACTTCTCTCCTCCTCTTACCTTTCCTCTGAACTTGCTTAATTACTTTTCTTCTTTTCAATTTTTTCTAATGCTCAGTTTTAATGAGGGGTACTATTGTTACAAATAATAATACGTAGATCCACTTACTCCCATTTATTCTGCAACGTCTTTCAATGAAATCAAAATCACGAAAATCTAAACAATGTAATTATTTCAAATAAACCATTTCTCCAAATCAACTAACAACTCTCATTCTCTCCATTCACACCGACCAGGGCTCTACAAGCTTATTTACGCCCTGCTGTTCACTACTGCGTCCTCTCCCGACGTCTGCTCTTCGATCACTCCGCAAGGACAGAACTGTACTGTGTGGCAGGGTTGCCAACTCAAAAAAATTTACCCCTAAAACTTATGTCAAAACCCCTAAAATCATCAAAATTAAGTGGAAAAACTTCTAAAAAATAAATACTATATTTTTATTTATGAATTATTCAATATTTCTAACACCATCTCGTTTTGTTCTGATTGTTCAGAGTATTTGAGATCATTATGTTTAGCACAAAGCTTCGTAAGTTCCTATCATTTGATACCCCTGTCCTGCCCAATTTATCTAAATAAACGCAATTTATGTATATAAAAAACGATTTTTTTTATTGTTCCGATCTGTAACCCTGATCCCCGATTTTCTTTTTTCAATTTTTTTTCACCTTCCATCCGATTTTTAACAAACCTGACCTAGAAAACCCATTTTGAGGGTAGGTATTGAAAATAAAATACTACTTATGAATTTCACCGCAGAACAGTTACAGTTGTAATTCAATGGCGCCGGTTTTATGTGGAAAAAGACGACAAATAGTAAATATAATATTGTATAATGTTACCTGATTCATGATGAAAACAAATCATAAAAATATAACGAAACTACTTTACCTTTTAAATCTGGATCTGTTTCCCGCGTCTTTGTATACTTTTTGACTGTATTTCTTTAATTTCTTAGACATGATTAACAAACTGTTTGTCGACATACTTACAGGATACACACAACAGCACAGTTAATTCGACCAGAAATAACTAAACAATAACGGCTACATTGTTGCTCGTTGGTTGTTGCTGCAACAACCAAAGTCTTTTCATAAGCTGCCCATACACACACACATTTGCGCGCGAGTAAGCTCGCTGAAGATTTGCGCGCGGATATTCTCGCGACGAGCCTGTACTTGTCGAAGCCCATACACACGAACATCAGTTTCACACATTTGTCGTTCAGCTGGCTCGCCGCGGTCAAATTGTTGTGTTTATGGTAGTGGTCTACGGATTTATCCGTCATGATTTCCTGGCTCGCGGCTCACTGGGAATTCCAAAACATCGCGAGCCAAGTGTAGTGAGGTTATGTTACAAGCGATGTGACAATATTGAAATGAAACAGGTTTTTAAGTTCTGCACACAAAAAAAATTATTCGTGCAGCAGCTTATATTAGAACTGTAAAGAAGAAGAAGAAACTGACAGTATGACAAAAAAAAGCGGTTGCAGGAATATTATAAACAAGACCATATACTGCTACTTGTACTATTTGAAAAGCATTTTCTTCGATTTCTTCAGTATTACATAAATGCACAGATACATCTTCCTATACATTTCCTCAATATCTTTCATCTTCCCCTTCATAATTTGGGCTTTCTATATTGCTGATATTGTCCATTGGTTCGTGTTGATCTCTCATACTGTAAGTCGTAGTAATAGCGTAAATTAGTTTTGTAGATTTAGTCTTCGCCTATTACACTTCTTGTTCAATTTTCATTTATATATATATATATTTTCGAAAAGTACTCCACAAAGAGTGGATTTTATTTTTTATTAATGCACTGTCAACTTTTATATTATATTTTCCACTAACCTCTATCAATGTACTATATCTTTTTTTTTAAAATTTCTGTTCGCGTCCTATTTTTGGTTTCACCTTCCACAGTGCAGTATGTTGCTGATATGTCGCAATGAAATCAGCTACAAATTCTCTGCTCATCTTACTTGTTAGTCTTATCTGCCGCGAGTAAATTGCTAAGTGAGATATCTGTGTATGGTTACCGTCGCGCATGCTCGCCACGTTAAAATCTGTAACGATTGTTAATGGCATGTGATACGGCTCGTTGTTAGACAATTAACACACACATTTTATCGTCTCTATATGGATCGCTACGGAATTGCTGGCGCACAAATGTGTGTGTGTTTATGCCTAGCTATAGGGAACGAAACAATTATATGTCTGAGGTAAACATCAAACGCTGAATCTATGCTTTTTTACCCAAAACAAATATGTATCAGAAACAAATATTTTATTCTGTGATCATAAAAGTATATTCAGTCATAGAGAAGTCCGAATTCTTAGCAACGAGGATCTGTACCAGGATTTGATGTCCCTATTTAAATATTCAACAAATTAATACAGGAAATCATAAAGTATCTAAAGAATATCCCTAAAAATTCCCCTAAAATTATAAAGCCCCTAAAAAATTCCCATCACGCGTGTATACCCCCTAAATTTAGGGGGAACACCCCTAAGTTGGCACCCATGCTGTGCGGTACCAGAGAGCCTCTCCAGCGCCACAACAACAATGAGTTCCCGAGCTCCGGAAACAATACTTCATTACTACCACTTACGTTAATAATGTAAGAAAAGCAGAAATTATGATTATCTTTCTAAAAAAAAAAAAAAAAAAAAAAAAAAAAAAAAAAACGTCAGCAATCAGAACTAATAGGGATTAGGGTGGGCTGTTTACGTGTGACATACATGTCACAAGCTCTTCCATTGTGTCATTATTATCATTGTCATTTCACGTTCCTCCTCCTTCGGGTGGTGCGGCAAATCTTCTTCCATTTTTGACGGTCTGTCCTCTTTTGATCCGCAACCATTTGTCTCCTGTCTGTTCTATTCTCCCCTTCTCCCTTACGTCCTTCTTCATCTAGTCCATCCAACTTGTCCGCGGTCTTCCAGTTGGTCTCCTTCCCTTATCTTTGTTCCAGAGCACTGACTTCCGGATTTATCCTCCGCCATTCTCATGACATGCCCCAGGCACTGCAATCATTTCTTCGTTAACGTTGTCTTCCAATACGTACCTGTCCTGGTGTTTTTGTTTCTGAGAGTATCCTTCGTTGTGAATTTTCTATCGCTCTCGGACTCCTAATCACTGCCACCTGTAATCTGCTGATCTCTCTTTGTCCAAATCCAGGTTTCAAAGCTATTGGTCAATATTGACTTGTAGTAGACTTTTAGAGCAAGATTTTGCCTTCCATCTCCAGATTATTAAGTCTGAGGTGTCTGATGGTAGTTTGCACTTTTCTTCACGTATTTTGATATAATTCAATGATTATTGGGTCAAGGAGCAGACATAGACTCGGATCATAATTTGATAGTAATGAAGTGCAGGCTGAAATTCAAGCGAATAAGGAAGCAGGATAAGCAGAACAGACTGGAAGTGAATAAACTGAAACAATCTAGCACAAGAGAAAAATTTGCAGAAATGGTAGACTTAGGTCTAAGAAGTAACTGTGAAAGGAGCTCAACCGAGGACGAATGGAATGCATTAAAGACCGAAATAATGAAAGCTGGCAAAGAAACATTAGGCTTTAGGGAACAAGCTGCCCGAAAACCTTGGATCACAGAAGAAATTTTGCAGCTGATGGATCAGAGGAGAAGGTACAAAAATGCTCAGGATGAAGCAGGAAGAGAGCAGTACAGGCAATTTAGAAATCAAATAAATAGGAAATGCAAAATAGCAAAAGAAAAATGGCTACAAGAAAAGTGTGAAGAAGTAGAAAACGAAATGGTCGCAGGAAAAGTAGATGTTGCATATAGAAAGATCAAACAAAATTTTGGAGAAATGAAGAAAAGAGGTATGAACATTAAAGCTGCCGATGGGAAACCTCTTTTAAGGTCAGAAGATAGAGCTAATAGATGGAAGAAATACATTGAGAAACTGTATGTTGGGGACGACTTGAACAATGGTGTATTGGAAAAGGAATGCGATGTCGACATTGATGACTTAGGAGATCCTGTTTTGAGAACAGAATTTAATAAAGCTCTGAATGACTTGAAAGCAAATAAGGCAGTTGGTATTGATGAGATCCCTGCAGAACTTCTTAAATCTCTAGGAGAGGAAGGAATGGAAAGATTATTCAAGCTGATATCAAAAATTTATGAAACAGGAGAAATTCCAACTGATTTTAATAAAAATATCATCTTCACACTTCCAAAGAAAGCACAAGCCAACAAATGTGAGAATTATCGCACCATTAGTCTAACATCACATGCTTCAAAATTACTGACCAGAAGAATGAAAAGGGTAGTAGAAGAGATAGTAGGTGAAGATCAGTTTGGGTTTAGGAAAAATCGCGGTAGACGGGAAGCAATTCTGTCTTTAAGATTAATACTTGAAGGGCGGATAAGAAAAACAAAGATACTTTTATGGCATTTGTTGATTTAGAAAAAGCTTTTGATAATGTTAGGTGGGACAAGATGTTCAAAATTTTAAAGAAGTCAGGTCTAAAGTATCGAGATAGAAGAATACTCTATAAACTATATAAGAATCAAGTAGCTGTAATAAAAGTAGAGAATCACGAGAGACATGCATCAGTCAAAAAGGGTGTGAGACAAGGTTGTAGTCTATCCCCGTTAATATTCAACTTATATGTAGAAGAAGCAATGAAGAAAGTAAAAGAAAAATTTCCATGTGGCATAAGTTTTCAGGGAGAAAAAATCAGTATGCTACGATTTGCTGATGACATTGTCTTGTTAGCAGAGAGGGCTGAGGATATTGAGAAGTTATTGAATGGCATGAACAAAATACTGAAGGAAGATTTTGGACTGAATATAAATCAAAGTAAGACAAAAGTGATGAAATATAGCAGAAATGATACCAATACTAGTAGATTAAATATAAAAATAGGATCGGATGCAATAGGAGAAGTGAGTGAGTTCTGTTACTTGGGAAGCAAAATTGCAACCGATGGCGGAAGCAGAAATAGCACTAGCAAAACGAGTCTTCATGAAAAAGAGAAACCTTTTAGTTTCAAATATTGATATAGGAATTAGAAAAAACTTTTTAAAACTCTATGTGTGGAGCACAGCACTTTACGGTAGCGAAACATGGACTTTAGGAATACCGGAAAGAAAGAAACTTGAAGCATTTGAAATGTGGTGCTACAGAAGAATGCTGAAAATTAGGTGGACTGACAATCCTGAATAGCACCAGGAAAGAAAGAATACATAAAAGCATAAGTACGGCATCTTATTTCTCTAATCTTATCCCTCCAGTCATTGCTGCCTAAATAAGTTGCCGGAAGAAGTATTTCATTGCACTCGTAAGTCAAAAAATTTCGCATATTCTCAAAAAAAATTCAAACGAAAACGACGTCGTTTGTCTGACAAACAATCCCAGCCCAACCTATGTATCAATTATGTGACACTTTCATAAGGGCTGTAGCAACCAGTCACGAATCGGGCAACTCTCTTCTGTACTCTCTCCATTGTGTCAATCAATCCTTTGCGATACGGATCCAATCTCCACAACAGTAATCCGAATGCGGACATACTAGAGTTTTGTACGCTATTTCCTTTGTATGAGCATTACAATTCCTTAAAATATGACCTATGAATCGTAATTTAGAATTAGATTTACCTATGACGGAAGTTATGTGCAAGTCCCATTTGATGTTGCTTTGTACTGATACACCAAGATATTTCAAGGAATCAACCGTATCAATACTGAATTATTTACTTTGTACCCATGAACAAACTGATTCTTTTTGTTGCTCATTCGCATTGCCTTTCACTTTTTGTAGTTAAGTGTAAGCTGCCATTTATGGTACCACTCCGAAATAACATCCAGGTCACGCTGAATTTTTAAGCAATCGTCAGAGCACCTTAGTTCCCTATAGATAACTGAATCATCAGCAAAAAATCGCAATCAGCATTTAACATTGCCACCTAGATCGTTTATAAAAATTAAGAAAAGAAGTGATTCTATTACACTTCCTTGAGGAACGCCTGAGGTAACATCTAGCTTAGAAGAGGCTTCCCCATCAATAACGACATACTGTGATCTACCAGTTAGAAAATCGCGTATCCATTCTTAAACCTGATCCGATATACCGTATATTCCAATCTTCGCTAAAAGTCGGTTGTGTGGTACAGAATCGTAAGCTTTCTGAAAATCTAAGAAAATGGCAACAACTTGTGAACCTGAATCGATAAAATTTATTACGTCATTGAAAAATAGGGCCAATTGTGTTTCACACGTTCTGTTCTTCCGAAATCTGTGTTGGTACGGTATAAGTAGCTCGTTTTCATCTAGAAACTTGATAACGTTAGACCATATGACATGCTCCAGAATTCTACTGCAAACGGATGTTAGAGATATGGGTCGATAACTCCTAGGATCACTCCGATCTCCTTCCTGATAAGCAGTGATAGACGCCAACTCGCTGCTATCCAGACCGAGTGATGCTTTAGCTGTTGAGCTGTTGCTCTGCGGCAGTCTGTTATCCAATACTGCGCAACTTACACTTCACCCGTCCCCCGACAGCGAAGTGGCTATCACGCAGTCCTCTCGTTGCGAGAACCCAGAGGTTCCCACCGGGTCTGCGAACGTTGAAGAGACCAGAGCGGGTGTTACTGACCCAAACAACACCACCTGTGTTCCAGTATTATATCAGACTTCAACGGCAGCATCAAAGAAGTTTTTAATTGCATTTCCATGATCATGTGTAGCCGAAAGAGGATTCAGTGTAGTCAGTAACTTATTGGCTAAGAAATAAAAAAGGATTTTTAATAGTAGAACAAGGTGATTCAAGACTGCTGATTACAACTAACGAACAAAATATTCAAAAATTAGTTTGATTACACCAAGTTCAGCCCTCTAACGATATTTGGTCATAATATGTATTTGTCAATCAAACTGCGAAGAATCTACATCTCTACTCTGCAATCCTCAAATATTTTGGGTGGCAGAGCGTACTAAGCACCAATCTTAATTGTGTGCATTCCAATCCCGAACAGAACGAGGAAAGAAAGAATACATAAAAGCATTAGTACGGCATCTTATTTCTCTAATCTTATCCCTCCTGTCATTGCGACGTAAATAGGTTGCCGGAAGAAATATCTCATTGCACTCGTAAATTAAAGAATTCTCATATCCTCAAAAGAAACAGAAACGAAAACGACTTCGTCTGTTTGCCAAACAAGCTCCGTCCAACCTATGTATCAATTCTTTGACGCTTTCATAAGGGCTGTAGCAACCAGACACGAATCGAGCGGCTCTCTTCTGTACTTTCTCTAACGTGTCAATCAATTCCTTGCGATACGGATCAGTAACTCCACAACAGTAATCCAAATGCGGACGCACTAGTGTTTTGTACGCTATTTCCCTTGTATGAGCATTACAACTTCTCAAAATACGTCCTATGAATCGTAGTTTGGAATTAGCTTTGCCTACAACGGAAGTTATGCGCAAGTCCCATTTCATGTTGCTTTGTACTGTTACGCCTAGATACTTCAGGGAATTCACAGTGTCAACAACTAAATTGTTTACTTTGTACTCGCGAACATTTTTTTTTTTTTTTTTTTTTTTTTTTTTTACTTAAGGCTTTACGCCTCGTCGACGTCGAGGTCATTGTAGGTGGGATGGGACTAGGGACAAGGAACGGGAAGGAATTTGGCCATGGCCTTCTGAAGGAAGCATACCGGCATTCGCCTGGAGTGATTTGGGGAAACCATGGAAAACCCAAACCTGGATTCCCGCAATCGGAAACAAACAGAGTCTTTTTGTTACTTATTTTCATTGTCTTGCACTTTTTGCTGTTAAGTGTAAGCTGTCATTTATGTCACCATTCAAAATAATAATAATAATAACAACCTCCAGATCGCACTGAATTACTAAGCAATCGTCAGAGCATCTTACTTCCCTGCAGATAAGTGTATCATCAGCCAACAATCGCATCCTGCAATTAATGTTGTCACTGAGCTCGTTTATAAAAATTAGTAAAAGAATCGTAAGCTTTCTGAAAATCCAAGAAAATTGCACGAACTTGTGAACCTGCATCGATAATTTTCATTACATCATCCGAAAATAGGGCTGATTGTGTTTCACACGATCTCTTCTTCCAAAATCCGTGTTGGTACGGTATAAGTAACTCGTTTCATCTAGAAACTTTATAATTTTAGGGCATATGACACCCTCCAGAATTCTACTGCAAACAGATGTTAGTGGTATGGATCGATAATTCCTAGGATCTCTAATACACAAATATTATTTACATCTTTTAATAAAACAATTTTTAGAAATACGCCCTTGTTTTCCTATATGTGGTATTTTTTACGCTTCAAATAAGATTCAAAAAATTGTTACGAGCTTTTTTCGCTCGTAAGCGCTATGGCATACATCATTTATCACAAGAAGGTGAGTAGGTGTGTTCTTTTTCCTGAAAAGGGGCCAGTGAACAATCTTTTGTTTGAAAAGGGGGCTGTGAGAAATTATTTTTCTAAAAGGCGGTGGCAGGCAAGGAAAGGTTGGTGTTAAGTCTTTCGGTAATTACGATTTCTTGAGGTCCTACCCTGACGCGGAAGCCACGTCAGCTTTTTGGTTTCTTGAAACAACTACTCGAAGAATCAATTGCCAGTTTGTTTATTTTTCCTCCATACAAAGATATTATGTATAATCGTAAATATATTATCCAGCGATTCTAACTTTCAGCACCTTCAAAACTAAACTTTTCAATACTAAAACTCAACTAACTCGCCGCTGCCGATCGCTTATACAGGCGTTACAGAAAATTCCAGAATAATTCAGAAACTTCCGACCGAAGTTACTCGAATTTTAACAATACTTAAACAATTAAAATCACATTAAAACAATCAGAATTAATACAAAATCATTCGCAATCATTATGAAACGCACAGAAATGAAAATTAAAGATATTTACACACGAAATTATCTCCATCAACCAGTCCAAACTGCTGCAAATTGTCCTTTTAAGATCGTAGCTCACTTCAACCGTTATAATTACAAATTTTAATCAATGTTTCATGCATATTACTAAGATTGAATATATTACATAGTATTTATATAGTTTTTTCCATAAAACAAATTTAATTTACACAATTTCACAGTTAACTGCAAGAAAAATATACAAAACCATATTTACTCAACTCCCAGCTTACTACAAATAATTCTTAAAATACAATCTCATTAAATTTCTGAGTCTAACGGCCGTTATATTGAGAACGGATGCGATAGCCACTACTGGTAAATCCGACAAAAAAGTGCGCGATTTTTTTATCACGGCTGATTGCTAGTAATTGAGGTCGACATCCAATACAGAGATTAGAAAGGCAAGTGCACGATAGCGGTACTCTGACCCCGCCGCCGTAGCCATAGATAATAATCAATACTAGCGTATACGTGCAACGAGACGCCGAAACAGACTAAGAGACAAAGCAATTGTTCGCGCTCTAAACAAAAAAGGTGTTTGTGGTGTCGGAAACAGACTTTTATTATACTCTGTGTCTCAACCCTACACGTAAAAGGTACGTAATAATGAAATTTACATTTTTTAATAAATCAGAATCAACCAATAACAAAAACCAAACCGAGTGCAGTGATTGAGCGGTAACGCTGTGCCTCGTTTACGGGAGGACGCGGGTTCGAATCCAGTTTAAGTTTACCGTGGTTTCCCCAAATCATTCCAGCTCAATGCCGGGATGTTTCCTCTAAAAGGCCATGGCTGAATTCCTTCCCATTCCTTGCCCCTACCCCCTCCCCCCTATATTCCTGCCTCTAATGGCCTCGAGGTCGACGAGGCGTAAAGCAAAACAAAAACAAAAAAACACATAATGAAATCATCTCAATCTACAGACTTAACACGACATGTTGGGTTATTATTACGTCACTAGCGTCTGCCATGTCACCACAGGCAGTTTGATGCAAAATGGCCGGCAGTGATTGTTTCGTTTTGTTAATGTGTTGCAGGGCGGAATTTAGGCTCTGTGGGTCCCTAGGCTATACATGTGGTGCGGGCCCCTAGGCTACAGCCTATGTAGCCTATGCTTAAATGGGCTGATGCATTGTCTTTGAATTCTTTGTTTATGAGGTAATTCCCGCAACTGAAATTCACTGCAATCCTCAACGTCCAATCTGAGATGGGTTCTTTGGTGCTAGTGACGGAATAAAGATGAAAAACATTTTCGAAAATAGAACACCAGCGTCCATATAAGATCGTCCTTGTACTGGTCGCCATACAACTGCCCCTACTGAATGGAACCTGGGGAGAGTTGATGACGTCATACTTGTCACTGTAAGAAGCACTGCAGTGCGGGAAATTGTTGCAAGTTGAGGCTGTCTAAAGTTCGTGGATGCTGGATCACTGATTTATTAGCCGAAAACTAAAAATTTATGAGAAAAACTATCGCTCAAGACCGTCAGAGATATAAAATGCACGAGAATAAATTCCTCACACTATAATCTTTTCAATTTTCTGAAAGACCACATTCCAGAGACGAAGGTCTTACAGAAGAAAGTGCGTCAATACTGTATTAGGGCAGCTAGAACTATGTGAGCGGTAACGCTCTGGCTTCGCGTACTGGAAGATGCAGGTTTGGTCCGGCCATCCAGATTTGGATTTCGTATGGTTTCCACGGCTGAATTCCATCCGGTTCCTTGCACCAATTCTTCTCGGCTATGATCTAGATTCGATTTCGACGAGGCGTAGAGACACAAAAAAAAAGAAAAAAAAAAGCGAGATGCTAAACTTTATTGGAAATGTAATCCTCAGCCGAAAATCATGTACCGAGCGTGGTGGGTGAACGGTTAACGTTCTGGCCTCGCATTCGGGAGGACGCGGGTTCGAATCCCCTTCCGGGCATCCAGATTTGGGTTTTCCATGGTTTCCACAAAATCACTCCAGGCGAATGCCGGGATGCTTCCTACAAAAAGGCTATGGCCAAATTCCTTCCCGTTCCTTGTCCCCAGTCCCATCCCGCCTCTAATGACCTTAGCCGTCGACGAAACGTAAAGCCAAAAATTAAAAAAAAAATCATGTTTTCTGATTTAAAAAAAAAAAAAAAAAAAACTGGTATATTTCGGACTCTTGTAGAGTCATATATTTATGAAAATTACTTATTTTTATTATATTTCTCTAATCCCTAGTCTGGCGCAATGAGTTTAGATTGTTTTTTTAGACTCGAGTGTGTTGACCTAAATCGCTTTATATGAGCCGGTTTTAGTTTGTTCCCATCCGCTTTGTTGAAGCTGATCGAAATCGGTTGGATGAAGGCTGCAGTGGTTTCATTGGTTTTGAGGAACTGGGGTGAAGGACTGAAACATGACGATTTCTTACAAAATGAAACTTCAAACCTATTGAGGAAACTATTTTTATTGTTGATTAACATAGTAATCCAACCATTTACTGTAAGGACCTAGTATGTAGTTAATTAACATCGTAACTCAGTTATATTTTTTTTTTATCTAAACATTAATCGTCTCGGATTCTCAGAAAATTTTTCAATAACTTTGTTTGTCAATATCTCGCGGTTTTCTTTAACGAAATTTCGATGCACACTCATCAGGCATAATCCAATCAATCCTTGTTCTCCCATAGTGCTCCTGACCCAGTTCCTCACTCGCCGAAGCGTGTTGAAGGCAACTAGATTTTTCTTCCAGGGGAGGGGGCAGCCCACCCCCTCCCCTCCTGTCCCTCGCTGGATACGCCCATCTACAAGAGCGCTAATGACCTCGTTGTCGACGCGCCCTAAAGACCGAATAACAATAAGAACAGCAGTAGGCGCATCTGTTTCTGGTAATGCACCACAGCGCTCGTAATTACAGTACTACTGAACATTTGTGTAGTACATTTAATTTCACATGCTATGGCGTTCAATTTGACTTTGCGTCTGCTTTCATATGTCGTTGAAATAAATGTGCGCTTACCATTAAAAATAATATTTGGTTCTGTTTCTATATATATATACTCGTTACAAGTATTCATTATACTTCAAATTACTCGTCCTCTTACGTACTATGATTCACCGAAAATCACATTTCTACATCTAAAATAATGCAGGTGTCCATGTTACCCGGACCACGTCACTATGTATCAACAAATAAACTCACCACAATAATACGATATTATAAAAGTGAAAGTATCTCTGTCTTTTTTTTTTTTAATTTGATTCCTCCCAGGTAAAGCCTGGGAGGTGGGCTGCTGGAGGATCTCAAGGATCCTTTTCAGCCGACTAACCTAAAGGGGAGGGAGGGGGGATGGAAGTCGGCCATGGCGTTGTAGGGAACTATCCCAGCATTCTCCTAAATTAAATTAACTGAGGAAAACCACGGAAAACCTCAGTCAGGATGGCCGAACCGGGTTTAATCCCGGTCCTCCCGAATGATCTCGGTGTCTGTTTGTTACGTTTGCAGAGCTAAACGGCTAATCCGCTCATGATGAAATTTGACAAGTAGATGCTATGTGCCTTCAGGAAGATCATAAGATACAATTTTTTGTGTAGATAATAGATATTGTCATTGAATTATGAAAAACTCTCTTAACTGTGGAAGACAGACGCATAATATGTATACCTCTCTGTAATACCTAACGACAGAAAGGGCTGGTAGCGTAGACGATAAGGTGCTTGCTGCGTAAGAAATTTTCCGTGTGGCTTCGGGTTCAAACCCCGCTGGGGCGAGTGTACAGGGCGTATACTGGCGATGAGGCATGGAAATATATTGCAATAGGTATGAAAAGTAGTGCATGGAAGGGAAAAGATGACCATGACCACAAGCTAGCACTCGATTTCAGGCACAAGGGTGTGGAAAGATTCTCTTTTTTAGGTACGGGTGTCAGGGATTGGAATGAGTTACCAAGAGAAATGATGAATAATTTACCGAAAACTTTGAAAGAATTTAAAGATAAAATTTGTAGAGGGCAAATGTAGGTGGGTGCAGGATAGGGGGAAGATGGGTGTGTAGGGAAATTGCCAACGGAGCCTGGCTCCATTGCAATTAAATTAAATTTAAAAAAAAGTTTTTAAGAATTGTTTTTCATAGTTTGTACCAAGCCTGGATTTTCTAGTAAGGATACCATGTTGCAATGTAGGTCCCATAAATTCAGAGCTGGAATGCGTGGCAAATCGTAGGCGGTAGAAGAGTGTCTTTAGCGTTTACTTTATTCACGGTATACTGGTTCCACAGGCAGATTGTGTGTGAACTAAACTAATAATGTTATACGTAAATGCGAAAGTAATTAATTCTCCGTCTTTTTTTACGTTTTTATGACAAAATGTGTATACCGATGTTAATGGAATTTGACAAGGAAATACTTTGTATCATTAGGAAGGAAACAGCATACTTTTTTCCGGTATGAATAACAGTTTTAGTCATGAGACAGGTTCGACAGTCGAATGGTATATCGATGACGTTCTCATCATATTATGCCACCTCGGTGTTGTTTGGGACATATCTTAGGTAACTTTCAGCTTTGTATATCCAATTCTAGTAATGATATTCTAAGTTTACGCTTACGAAGTCGTGGGTAACCGGGAAAAATTATGCATGGTCGAAATTTTTTTAAAAAGTTTTGGGCAATATTGGCAACCTGTTTGATATATATATATTATTATTATTATTATTTTTGATTGTGTGTGTGCAGGTTACGATCAAGATAAAAGTTTCCACAAATTAATATCCAATTTTGGTTGAACATGACTGAATCAAAAGTTTCTGCACGATTTCACTTTTAAACGGGGTTGGCTTTTGTAGCCGGGAGACTCTCACGATATGTGGTGACGGAGTTTCACGATTCCTGCGAATTCAGTTAACTCTCGCATTCGAAATGTTTATTCCGTTTTCAGCGTATGAGCGCCACCGTACTGTTCTGAGGAGATTTTTCTCGTAGGCGATGGATTGATTTAATAGAGAGATCCGTATGTTAAGGCCTCACCGAGATAGGAGGACGGCGAATTCGTCGTCCTACCTATCATTCGGGAGGACCGGGATTAAACCCGGTTCGGCCATCCTGACTGGGGTTTTCCGTGGTTTTCCTCAGTCAGTTTAAGCGAATGCTGGGATGGTTCCCTACAAGGCCACGGCCTACTTCCATCCCCCCTCCCTCCCTTTAGGTTAGTCGCTTGGATCTTCGAGATACTCCAGCAACCCGCTTCCTGGGAGGAATGAAATTTGTAATAAAAAAAATGTTAATGCCTAAGTAGATGGTTTTGTTTTTCGCCGCACCCATTGTTCACATGGCGTGGTTCTTATGGGGCATGCATTAATTATTTTTTTAGGAAAGTTAGGTCCCCATTTTCTGGTGTGACTTGGTGAGATTTTGCGGGACGCCCCTCCCTCTATGGTGAGGTGAGATCTCTAAGAGACCTACTGAGACCTTGTTGACTATCCCGTGATTTTTTTTATCTCTCCCGGTTTTAAGGGCAGTGAGACTCTGAACGCCCTCTACCATTGTCGCAAGTAGTCTATAGACCTTTTTTTTTTTAGCCTTACTGTCCTTAACAAGATGACGTGATATTGCTGTTGACTTTCCCCTTCCGCCCCGCCCCGCATTGGCTTTTTTTTTTTTTTTTGATTACTTATTGCTTTACGCCTTCTCGACAGCTAAGGTAATTGGAGGCGGATGGGATGGCATGGCTTTCTTGAAGGAAGCATCCCGGCATTCGCCTGGAGTGATTTGGGGAAACCACGGAAAACCCAACTCTGGATGCCCAGACGGGGATTCGAACCCGCGTCCTCCCGAATGCGAGGCAAGAGCGTTAACTTTCTATAGCACTACGCTCGGTGTGGTGAGATTTGGTTGATATTTCGCCGGGCCCCCCCCCTCCCCTCTCCCTATTTCACATCACGTAATTAATGGCCGCTTCTGTAGTAGGTTTACAGTAGGTGGATCAGCAGAATGAAAGGCTTTAGCGGATTCACTTACTAATCTCTGAGCGCCGCGAGAATGCCTCAGTTAAAAACATACGATAACAAGTTTCCAACTTCACAAGAAAATCTCAATCGATTTTCAGCACTGAATTATCTAAAGAAAACATTGCGGTCAGAAAAAGAATTAGGCGGGAAGAAACGCTTGTCATTAGTATCAGGTAAGAAGAAATCATTTGATTTATTTTGTTGTGCTTCCCATGTTAAAGCGTCGTACTACTTCAAACAGACTATCGAACGTTTATTAATAGTTTAGATATCCTCCTCTTCCTTGGGTGCCGGCCTTGAATCCGAGTATAGACTGTTACCAGGGGAGAGAGTTATCCACGCGTGGGGTGGGAACGTTGAATTGATGTGGTTTCTCGTTGCCTTCTCCACTGTTGGAGTGTTGTGTGGTGTACGTGTTCGGGGTAGAGCGTTGACTGTGTTGTGGATGAGAAATGAAAGAAGTGAGAGGGTGCCGGCACATTCGGGCCTACACTTCCGAAAGACAGCTCAGCTCTTTAGGTTTAAAGTCCCCATAGTACGGACCAATCACCACCGACAGTGTCGCATGCCCTCGCTGTAAACGAACTGCGGGGAGGTTTAACCCAGGACTTAGGTGCTCGATCTGGTGATAAGGAATTGTGCACCACCACCTCTGCTACCCTGCCGGCCAAGTCCACCACCAGGACTGGAACCAGCTAACCCCGTGTTAGTGCCGGAGACCATCACGGAGCCAACGGGACGGATTCAAATTATAGATAGTGCCACTGAGATAAAATTTGTAATAAAAAAAAAAATCCGTCATGGATCAATAGGAAAATAAAACAACGTATCGAGTCGACCGCCGCGCGATATCAAAACCTCATATGCCTTCATCATTCCTTATCAGAGAGTAATTAGCATTTAGTCGAATTGGGCAAACTTTTAACTATGAGTAGGAATGTAACACTACGAGATGTAACGTTTCTATTGGCCGCTTTTGAATCATAAATATAACTCTTTGTTGAATTAAATATCAAGAACGCGATTGGTCAACGAACTATGAGTAATGTACTAAGTTGTATGAATGTGTTTATCTTCTATAGAGGTTGGGCTCCAATTCCAGTGTATTCTTGCGTTCTAGGTATCCCGACAGACACCAGCGCTATTTTAATATTTCATCAGGAATTCTAACGCAAAAAATGAATGGCCATTACACGGATAACTGATCACTTATTCAGTTAATATAAAAAAATACGGTAAACAGATTTTAGAATAATAGACGGGTAAGCTGATGGGTAAAAGTTGTGAATAAGACAACAGTTCCAGGTAAAAAAAAAAAAAATGCTACGTGTATTTATTCTGCCTGTAGGACTGATGACGTATAGGCATTCCACTGTGCGTGACTTAAAGAATGCCCTCAGCTCTACATTCTGCCCTGTTACAGACGAAAGGGCGAGCGAGCCCTGCAGCTGACGTTACCTCTGCGGAGACCACGCGATGACTGGACGACCGAAAGTAGGCGCGACAGCAGCGCCACGAGCGGACGGACCGGCAACTAAGGCGCCGGCACTCCCGCCGCCGCGATTTATCTCTGGCGTTGCGTCACGGGACGAGCCCCTGTCAGCTCATTAGAGGAGGATCGCTGACAGCTCGTCACGCGATGGACGGGAGGAAGTAGGGAGCTAGGAAATCCGCTAGTAATGACTTTACTGCTTAATAGGCGGAGAAATTAATGAATACAGTGAACAAACTACTGAGAGAGGAATACGTAATAAATATAAACCACAGCAGGACAAATTTTGCAGCAACGATAGCAATGGTAAATTAAATATAAAAATAAAATATTACATGACGGGTAAGTGAATTCTCTTATTTAGGAAGTAAAATTACTGCTGATAACCAAAGCAGGAATAATCTTCAAAGCAGAATCGCACAAGAAAAAAAAAAAGCCTTTTTGAATACATAAATCTTTGAGTTTCAAATCATCCAGCACTCAGAAAGAACTTTCTGAAACTTTGTGAATGAATAAAGGATTTTCTAACTGGTCGGTCGCAGAATGTCGTCGTTGAAGGAGAAGCCTCTTCCAATCTAGATGTTACATCGTATATACCTCGAGGAAGTGTAATAAAATCACCCACTTTCTTAATTTTTACAAACGATCTCGGAGATAAAGTTAAAAGCAGTTTTATTGTAGATTGTTAGCTGATGATGCGGTCATTTAAGGGGCAGTAAGGAATTTGGCCGATTGCTTAGAAATTCGCGCGATCTGGATGTTAATTCGGCATGGTGCGACGAATGGCAACTTACACTAAATTGTAAAAAGTGTAAGGCAATGTTGCACAACTAACAAAAAGAATCCGATTGTTCATAAATATAAAATAAACAATTCAGTTATTGATATGGTCGATTCTGTGAAGTATTTTGGAGTAACAGTTCAAAGGAGCATGAAACAGGGCTTGCTCATTAATTCGTTAGTAGGTAGAGCAAATTGTAGGCTGCAATTCATAGGTTGAATCGTGATAAACCATAATGCACAAACAAAGGGGATAGCGTTCAAATCTCTTGTACGTCCACATTTGGACTACTGTTGTGCCATTTGGGATCCGTTTCGTAAGGGGTTGATTGACAGTACACAGAAAGTTCAGAGAAGAGCCGCTCGATTCGTGCCCGCTTGTTACAGTCCTTACGAAAGCATCACAGAACTGATTAGTAGATTAGGCTGGGAGTCTCTGGTAGATAGACGACGCACGTTTCGTTTGAACTTATTGGTATACATGCGTACACCCATTTTCAATTACGAGTGTGGTGAAATACTTTGTCCGCCAACCTATTTGAGTCGCAATGATAGGAAAGATAACATTAGAGAAATAAGGTGCCGCAATGATTCTTATATAAATTCTTTTTTGCCTCGTGCCATTCGGGATTGGAATGCACAGCGAAGAGATTAGTTTTGGTGCTGAGCACCCTCTGCCAACCACAATTTTGTGAATTGCCGAGAATAGACACTTATAAGCGAAAACATTATGACCACCTACTTACTAACATATTGGTCCATCTTCAGAACGCAATACAGCAGTAATACAGCGTAGCATGGATTCTACAAGTCCTTGGTAGGCTTAAAGAGGTATCTGACACCAGATTTCTTCGCACACATCACCTAATCCCCTTAAATTACGTACCGGTGGTTTGTGGGTGCGGCACCTGGGAACGAACTTCTTGGAAATGGCGAGGCTGGTCGGCTGTTCGCGTGCTACTGTAGTGAGCATCTATGCAGAGTGGTTGAAGGACGGTGAAACCACGACTGGGCGACAAGGTGATGGACGTCCACTTGTCATCACAGAACGTGGAGGTCGGAGGCTCACCCGCTCTGCAAAGCGGGTTAGGCGGCGATCTGTGGCAGAGCTGACAGCAGACTACAATACTGGTGCAGGCACAAGTGTTTCGGAGCACACTCTGCTGTCAAATCTCCAACAACTCGCCGCCTATCCCGCTTTACAAAGCGCACAAGCCTCTGACCTCCACGTCCTGTGATGAGGCGAGGGCGTCCACCACCTTGTCGCCTTCTCGTGGTTCCACCGTCCTACAAACACTTTTCATAGATGCTCACTGCAGCACGTGAACAGCCGGTCAGCTACTCCATTTCAGAGATACTCGTTTTTGAACGAATTGTTCTGAATCGTATGCAGCCCTGATTGATCCAATATTCATGCCACAGCAAGTTGGCTTTTGCCCTGGTAAAAGTTGTAGTAGGCATCTGTTGAACCTTATACAGTTTATAGAGGAAAGCCACCGGAATACCAAGCTCATTGCCACTCTTCTCCAAGTCAGTAGGTTTTCGTCGACTTTCAAGGGTAGTGCAGCTGATGGAGGGTACATAAAAATGGTCTACCTCTATGAAGTGTAGAGGTCCCAATCCTTTTCAGCATATATACAAATGATCAGCCATTTGACCCAACTACCAGAAGTTTCTTGTAGCCAGCCTCGGTAGGGCGGGACTAGTTAGCTGGCTTCGCATTGCAGAGGTCACCAGTTCGAGTCCGGCCCAGGGCATGCTGGTTTTAATTAAGTGTAGTGTTTGTTCTGTGTTGTCCTTTCACTTGAGATTATCAACAACACTAGAAGAATCTGACACAATTGAGGAAAATTAAATACACATGATGCTGGCTGAATTGCTAAAAAGCCATTTAAAAAAAAAAGTTTATTGTGCGCTGACAAACTTTCACTCGCCACACAGCACACAAAGGTTAAAGCTGTGCAAAGGAATTTGTCTGCTGGCTTTGAATGCCTATCACGCTGTTATAGGAAAGATCATTCAAGACCTAACCCTTCAAAACTTAAGTGTGTGCCTTTCATCTAAAACAGGGATTTTTCTGTGTGGGATACACGAACCCCTGGTAGTTCGACTATTGATCGTAGGGGGTTCGCGACAATATTTACGTTATGTCAACTGACTGGGTATCTCTTTTCTTTCCTTTTTACTTCTCGTTTTTACTTCTCTTTACGTCTCGTCGACGTCTAGATCATTAGAGGCTGGATGGGACTGGGGACAAGGAACGGGAAGGAATTTGGCCAAGGCATTTTGAAGGAAGCATCCCGGCATTCTCCTGGAGTGGTTTGGGGAAACCATGGAAAACCCAAATCCGGATGCTCGGACGCGAATTCGAACCCGCGTCCTCCCGAATTGGGTATCTCGTGAGTGCAACACGCAACATGGTGAACTGAACTGAGTTTGAAAATGAGCAAAATTGCTCCTAAAATAAAGTCAGCTTGCGACAAGAAACAAGCCCATTAATCATCATCACCAATATCATTCTCCAGCACCAGTCTCCCTGGTGCTCGTCACGAGCTCTCTCCACTTCTTCCTGTCCCATGAACAGTTGTCGTTCATGAATATTCCTCCAATCAAGCCTTAAGTTTTCTATATACTCCTTGATTTGGGCTACCCATTTCTTTTTTAGGCCTTCCCACACGTCTTTTACCATCGATGTTCATATTAGTGTAGGCCTTTGCTCTTCTTTCTTCCTCCATCCTTTGAACATGTCCATACCACCTCAGGCGAGAACGCTGTAAAGATTTTGCCACACTGATGTTTATACCGGCCTCTGCACGATTGATTTCATTCCTCACTTTGTCCTTTCGTGTTTTCTGAAGAATGGTACGCAAAAACTTCATTTCAGAGGCTTGAAGTCTACTATTGACTCTTCTGGACAGGGTACATGTTTCCAGTGCATAAGTCAGTATGGGGATGTAATATGTTTTGAATAGTGTATGTTTGCACTTTCTGGGAACGTTTTCGTCGCACAATAGCGTTATCACCTTGTTATAGAAGACTGCTGCATTATTATTTCTGTTTGTAATTTGATATTTACTGGTGTTATCTTTACTGATAGTACTGCCAAGATATTTGATCTGGTCAACATTATCAAATTAATTAAAAACATACTGTTCTTTGTGACTGTATTACAGTTTTTTCTAGACAAAAATCTTTATTTAAAAAAAAAATGCTGGGAATTATTAAGAGGTTCTCCATGGTTTGTGAAATTTCGTAGGGGTACGTGTAGGTATGAGTTTGTAAAACCCTGGTCTAAAAATTAGAAAAGCGCAGCGTAAGTTGAAAGTGACGGGTTCAGGTACCGAATTTCACACGCGTAACACTCGCAGAGCCCTCACATATATGAAGCACAGGATGAACTGTAAAATTAAAACTTCCTCAAGAAACAACTTATGGTGTAAACTGCTTGGATCACCGTGGGGCAGCCAACCGCAAACTATTCGAACATCAGAAATGACCCTTTGTTGCAGAATATGCATGCCCAGTTTGAAACTAATCATCTCACGCAAAACATGTCGACGTGGCCCTCAATAACATCTGTAGTGCCGAAGGTCACCGTTTCGAATCCGGCCGCGGCTATAGATGTTAAGTGTTGTGTGTCTGTTTGAAGGTCCTGTCCGTCCTGTGGTGTCCATACTCAGAAGATACAATATATAAACACTGGATGACGACTGATTCACTGGAAGATATAATAATCACTATGAGCTGGCTGTATGGCCCAGCTGCCGAAAGTCATTAAAAAAATAACATCTGTAGGCCGTTGACAGGTTACGTAAAGCCTGCCCCAGTGAACAGGCTTCAGCAGATTCTGTATCTGAAGATAAGTGGCTACGAACAACGAGAGGACTTCGGTCACCTGAAAAAGCTGTAGAAAACCAACACCCCCGACATCTCGGGACCAGTGACAGTTGCGAAGCGCTTGCCAACCCGTTGATGCCACATGATGGGATTGGCATGTCTAGGGGTCCTTGAATCGATTGCGGGCAGGAGTGAGCAAGTCCAACGCAAATCTAGCGAAATGAGGTTTTATTGAAAGCTACCAACATTGAGGGTGAATATGTTGGGTATCAAAACATGAAACATATGTGCTCAGTGCCCTATGTGGCCATTCTCCTCCAACGAATGCACTTGATATTGCGAAGTAGTCAGCGGACTGTGTTTAAAATAGTTAACGTACTTTTTAATCGCAATGGAGAACACGCTCCGATAGCGATTTCCTTAGTCATCTAACTGCACCTTTTCTTATTATGTAATTTCAGTGTTAAAAACCTCTCCCATCTACTTTTGCGTTTTACAAATTAAAATTCCTTCAGAGTATTTGGAAAATTATTCATCACTTCACTTGGTAATTTACTCAATTTCTGACATCCTCACCCACAAAAGAAACTTTTCCACTCCTTTATGCATGAAAATCGAGTGCCAGTTTGCGGCCATGGTCGCCTTTTCCCCCCTTCCCATTCCTAATTCTTTGACCAATATCCCTCCAAGTCCCATCACCAACATATACCTACTTGTACAACGTTCATCTGTGTATTTGATGTTTGTGACTCGAGAATAATTATAATAATTGTGTTGCATTATTGAATCGTTTACAAATATCACACAAAAACCGTAAGAAAGAAAATTCATTTGTATTCGGGCAGTTTGTCAACAGTCAGGCCAAAATTTTCGTGTATCGATTGTAAGTCCTAAGCTCTTGGTAATAAAACATTCGTGCGAAATGAAAACTTAGCAGTGTTCTTAGACGATAAGGTATCCATCCATTCAATATTTCTTCTCCAGTAGAGATAACACTTATCGGTCATTCAAGCACACTCGACGCTTGCTGAAGCCGCTAACCACTCGCAATTGTTCTGGCCGGGGACTTCCGTACCACTGCTGCCAACGTTTCAGTCTGATTAGTCACGAGTGAGGCCAGTATAAAAATTTACTGTTACACTAAGTACGAGGCGACCTGGTCAAGCATAAGCAGTTTTTCTGCAAGGGTGCAGTTTGTGTCTAGAATTAATTTTAGTGCAACTTAAGCGCTGCAATGCTCCTGGTCACGTAGTTAGTAGGATCAGCTGACGCCTCATCCATGGCAGCCTCATCGGCACTAGGATCCGTCATCGGGATACCCGGGATAACTCATAAACCCCTCATGAACCATACCAAGGACTACCAGACCACTTCACTACGCCCCCGCAGCGGAATTAGACCCTTCATAAGTGCCCGCCATATGCAGCGGGGGTGGTGAGGCAAGGCGCGTTTCGCCACTCCTTAAGGGTGTCCACGGGGAGCAGCGTGGAAGCAGCGCCCGCCACGAACCAGTCCGAAGACCCTTACAAAACCTGGAGGTATAGCATAAGCCTCTCTGTGATTCCTACGGTCAGAATTTCTGACACGGACTGGATTGGAAATATACGGGTGCATCAGTAATCCAGTCCATTAACCATATTTTTTTTATCAAACTCTGCCTCCCGTTCTAGCACTTCCTTGTAAACGTGTTTTAAAAGCAATTTACCTTCAATGTTTTGACTTAGTGGGGCAACGGCATTGATTTTTATTACTGGAAAATTATTCTCATCAGCCTTTAAAATGTTGACAGAGTAAATAAAGGCAATAAAAAAAGTACTCGACCAATTTTTTGTTTTTATTTTTTTAATTATTGTCTAAATCTTTCGTTCTTCTCCATACAAACTGACTTTTTTTTTTTTTTTACACTGCTTAACTTCCTCAACAGCGAGGTCTTTAGAGACGGGAAATGATGGGGGCAAGGAATGGGAAGGCATTCGGCCATGGCCTTTTTAAGGAAGCATCCCGGCATTTGCCTGGAGTGATTTGGGAAACGATGGAAAACCCAAATCTGGATGCCCGGACGGGGATTCGAACCGCCGTCCTCCGGAATGCGAGGCCAGAACGCTAACTGACTGTTAACAATACGACATATATCAATTTATTTCTCGATACTGTATTGATTTTATTGGCTTGTTTAGTATGTTCAGAGAGTGGGTCTAATATACATTCTTCCACTTAATTGTCTCGTATTTGTTTTCATTTCTTTTACCTGTTTGGTTAATTCTTAGCAGCTTGATGTTGCATCTCGTAGAAGACTTCGCATTTTGTGTGTTGGTTCGCCGAAAGATAACTTACCTGACATGTAAAAGTTTCTGCAGTATGTTTTGTATGTCAACTGGGCTTCCTTCCATACTATGCTGTACATAGGAGATAGGTTGACAGCAGCTTTCAGGAAGGTGTCGCGATTTCAAAGTGGTCATTCGAATCAGCAGGACATTTCATTTAGCGGTCACTTCAATTAACCCAAGACCTAATTTTTCAGGATGAAGAATCAATGTTCCAAATGTCTACAAATGTTTGATGCAAGTTGAAGAAACTGCGCTTCATGTGAATAGACATCAGTTAACGTACTTCCGCCCGTACAATGATCGATGACGGATATTAGTAATTTGTTAGTTTAAGAGCATACAAACATGAAAATCCTGTATGATTACAAAGAACAATCGTCATTTTTTTTTTTTTTTTTTTTTTTTTAAAGTAAGTTAGTACCTCTGTAAGATTAATACCTGAAGTGATACTAGAACTGATCAAATTACTTCATTGGCTGTAAAGACAAGCATAGGGTGTGTTTATACAAGTAGTTTTTTATTTATTTATTTACTATCTTTCAGCAAGACAGTCATGAAGAGAAAAATTGTCTTCCTCCTAGTTGGCCAGTATTGATGTATTGGTCTAGATTCTCTTCATCTTCTGACAAGCTGAAACAATTACATTAGTGTGCAAATATACTTCTCTAAAGTTTTAAGTTGTTTATTTTGATGAATACTAGGACTAGTTGGTATACACAAAAATTTACACTAGCGAGTGAGTTTGTCATGCTAACTGTTAGTGGAATGCCCTCTTGTAGAAACGTAAACCCAAAGTTTGTAATGTTGTTCCAGTGCCTGTTGCACAAAAAAAAAAAAAAAAAAAAAAAAAAAAAAAAAAAAAAAAAAAAAAAAAAAAAAAAAAAACCACATGGTTAACGACACACAAAATGTCTTTACCACATTTATACCATGGTTATTCCAAAGCTTTAATCCTGTAAAAGTTAGAAGAAAAAAACATGGTTAAACTTTAACGTAGCTATTGTAGTTATTAATCTTCTTGATGGGCAGTCCTATTGATCGTATCTGGGGGTAGCATACTGCTGACCTCTGATTAATGATGTATCAGATCATTCTCGATTCCACATTTCCCTGCAGTCTTTACAAGGAAGTTTGTCATATCTTAACCTGGTACCTTTGTCTTTTCCTCATCCCTTTTTGCAGCACTCTTTATTAACTGATCTGCCTCTTCATTTCCTGATATACCAGCACGTGCTTTTATCTATATCTTCGTTTAGGTTGACGAGTTGATTACGAATCTTTAGGATTTTTATTTATTTAATGCTCTTTGCCTTTCGCCAATTTTGACCAGCTAACAAAAATACATTTCTTCGCATAAAAATTTCAAACACTTTTATAATACGTTAGTTGGCCATCATTAAAAGACATACAGTTCGGCACTTTTATTACATTTATATATATCCTTCTTTAAAAAATAAACAAAATAAAAACACTATTTAGTGACAAAAAAATGTAGACACTTATATTATATTACTGAGCCATCCTTAAAATCATATTTTGCAGCAATCACTTTCAATCATTTGTAAGATATTATCCATCATAGACCCATTATATATAGTACCTGGGTGAATTTACCTGAATTCAGCAAAATTGGATTTTTCATACGTCCTTAAATCAATCTTCTGTCTTCTTGTTTTTTACTTATGGCTTTACGGGAGAGGATGGGAGGGCAAGGAATTCATACTTGGTATTTTAAAGGAACCATCCCGGAATTTACATGAAGTGATTTAGGGAAACCACAGAAAACCCAAATTTGGATGCCCGTACGTGGATTCGAACCCGCGTCCTCCCAAATGCGAGGCCAGAGTGTTACCAGTCGCCCACCACGCTCTGACCATCACTTTCAGCACAGTTTGCTGTGTAATGTGAAGTGCACCAAAACGCTTCAATGGTTCGGATTCCAAGTTAAACTGTAGCTCCCCTTTATCCGGTGGGATTACTCATTGAATACCAAGCTGCGGTTTTTGTTTTTTATTGTTCACATCATAGCCATCAATCGAGTTACAGAATTGAGATGCAGACTGAGGAAGACGAGAAAACAAACGTTTACATTTTCTTGCCGTTATTTGTCAATTGTCCTCTCCAGTGCTAATCAAATGGATGTAGGGAGGGGGGGGGGGGGGGGGGAGCAGAAACGTTTTAATTTTAAAAATATTAAAAATGACCTCCACAAGAAAGAAGGATCTTTGGCGGTGGCGAGAACGGATCCGGAAGTGAGGCCTGAGTAGAGCAAGGGCGCCCCTGACACGGAGTCTGGTGACCCCAGAGGTCGTGGAGATAGTGCGACCTCTGTCAGCAGGCGATAACAGAGGCCCGGCGCGCTATAAAAACACGGCCCAAGCCCGCGACCCGCTTTTTCGGTTATTCGTGGCACCAGCGTGGTCCTCCAGATGGGCGTGTGAGGTGTTGGGTGTCACTGTCGACTTCAGACCGATCACACAGTACTCTAAACTGTACAACTTATGTCTTACTTGAGTATAAATCGTACAAAGTTCGTTTAAACATTATAGGAAACCGCAGTTAGGATGGGCGGACTGGATTCGACCCCATCCTCTTGTATGTTGGGTAGGAGGTCAAATCAGCCTCCTAAATTCTCAAGCGACTAATTTAATATCACATCGTGGCATATTAGACTGCGAGAGAGGGTTATAACCGAAAAATTTTGCTTATAAGTATCAATATCCTTTTTTTTTAGGTTTAATTCATCCCAGGTTAATCCTGGAAGGTGGTCTGCTGAAGGGTCAAGAGGACAATTTTCAACCAATTTAACCTAAACGGGAGGGGATGGAAGTCAAGTCAGTCGGGGCCTTTGAAGGGAACCATCCCGGCATTCGCCTGGGGTGACTGCGGAAAACCACGGAAAACCACGGAAAACCGCAGGATAGCCGGACGGGATAGACCCCGTCCTCCCGAATATTAGGTGCACGGGCAAATTTGCCGTCGTCCTAACTCGTTGAACGATGATGACTTTTTTTTTCATTCCTCCTAGCTGAAGGCTTGGAGGCGGGCTGCTGGAGGATCACGGAGATCCTTTTCAGCCTACTACACTACGGGGACGGAGGGCGGATGGAAGGTCGGCCGTGGCCTTGTAGGGAACCATCCCAGCATTCGCCTAGAGTGACTGAGGAAAACCACGGAAAACCTCAGACAGGATGGCCGAACCGGGTTTGACCCCGGTCCTCCCGAATGGCAAGTAGCAGTGCGAAATCGGTGAATGATGATGATTTCAAGCGACTAAATTAATGTCGCTCCGCGGCATATTAGACTGCGACAAAGGATTACAACCGGAAAATTTTGTTTACGAGTCAATCACAACAGTATCAAAGGGATTCCCCCCCCCTTAGTTATGCTCACATCAGGATAGATCCTAGTTCGTAATTGGTTCATTTAACTTTTATTTCTTTATTTAAAAATGTTTGAAACATCCGTACAGAGAATAATTCGTGATTCCGCTGCAAAACGTTTTCTTTCTTTTGGTAACTTTAGTGACAGAATTGAATATCTTTTTTGATCGAATCACTGCAATATCTGAAACGCGCACTGACGATTTTTGCTACATTTCGTAATTGTTTACGGAAGTACTCAGATTGTAAGATCATTTGACAGCAAATATTCACTTCAGATATTTAATCACGTTCTTTTTAGTGTTCAACTGTAGTGAGTTGAAGGAGTACGGATACAATTTAACATAGTATCCGAATCAGAAAGCGTATTGCCGTAGCTCATACAGCGGAGCCCGTGAAAATACCTGGTAGCACCAGCACCCGTACTGGGGACCTTGAATTTGGAATCAAACGCGTTATCCATGGAACTACTGATATTACGAAGCATGAACTCCTCTGTCGTGGAAAGCCTCCACCATGAAAGTAACGAAATTCGAAAAGTCGATAACCTTGTTAACGAAGACCGATTGGTAAACTTTCCACCATCGTGTGCAAGGTAGATTTCCACATATTTTAAAGCAGCTCTTCCAAGGGATTAATAAAGGTTAATAACTATCTACATACACCCTAGCTACGCTCTATTTCATTTAAATACGGACTTGATTTATTCCTCTACTTGTGGCTATAAGTGTGGCTCATTGTTTAGTTGTCGAGATCTGGGAACTCGGAGGTATGTAACGCTGCAACTAAACGGCAACCTAAAGAAATTTCTAGCGCTGCGAAAATAGACACGATTCTACCAGTCAATAAACTCAAAACATAACCAGATTAAAAAAAATATGTATATTTAGTGAAAAAACTCGAGTGCAACTGTTTCTAGAATTTTTATCTATTTCCGAAGTGTTTCGCCTGCCGTGGAAGCATCGTCAGCAATGAAATGTTTCCTGTGATTTCTTTCCGCTTTATAAATTTAGTACAGGCGAGTTTGAATGTTATTGCACTTACATTTATGTTTAGGTATATTACTCGACTACATACCTACAATATAATTTTAATAACATTAAAACAATACCTCCTATACAAAATCTTTAAAATCAAAAGAAATCACGATAAACAATGTATTACTGGCAATACTTCAACGACAGGCGAAACGCTTCCGGAATAGGTAATTGTCGTTTTATACTAAATAATTAGGCTATTTATTATTTTAGCAACTCCAGAAGAAATAGCCTACAATAAATACGTATCAAAAAGTTCCAGCCGTCACGTAAACGGTATCATTCTTCCGAAAGTAGGAGCGGAAAATCAAACCTTTTTTTTTTTTTTTTAACCCTATCCTCCCGAATGCCATGCTGCAGGTTGATTTCACTCTACCATTGACTAGGGCCAAAAAAGTTTTTATTTTTTATTTTATTCCTCCCAGATGACGCTTGGGAGGCGGGTTGATGGAGAAGGGTCTTGGAGACCCTGTTCAGCAGAATTTACCTAAGGGCAGAGAAGGGGAAGGAAGTGAAATGAACCCTCCCGGCATTCGCCTGGAGGGACTGCGGAAAACCGCAGTCACAATGGTAGGACGGGATTTGAACTTTGTCCTCAAGAATGCCAACTTGGAGGGTGATATCGAGGTCAACAAGTGTTTTTTTTTTACTCCCATTTGAACGCCGGGAGGCAACTGCTGGAGATTTCACGAAGACCCTTCTCATCTTAACTAATCTACGGGGAAGAAGAGGTATGGAAGTCGGCTGTAGCCTTGTAGGGAACCATCCCAGCATTCGCCTGGAGTGACTGAGGGAAAAACCACGGGGTAGTCAGGATGGCCGGACGGGATTTGAACCCTGTCCTCCCGCAAGTTAAGTAGGAGGGCGATATCACTCTCTTTTTAACTCTGTAGGTCACAAAATTTTTAATAGATGGTTTTAGTTTAGCAACACTTATGAAACAACTGCGAGAAAATAACCAACAACCTAGCTAGTATTCATCTAGAAGACCCACGATTGTAATTATTTGCTCAGTCATTCTAAGAGTGTTTTGTTTGGCCGGTAGGTAAACTCTGTAGACTTATAAGTCACACGCATGCCGGGTGATGCCCTGAATTCAGCGTAAATCGAAAATATCTGCGGTATCGCTTCGAACTTTGACCTCAATTTTAATTTGTTGGTGTTTTTGTTTCAGCCCAAAGTCCATGACTGTTTGCGACATAAACAGACTTCTGTCCTCGGATTCGTAGCTTTCTCCGACAGCGGTAAGGATAAACCTTGGCTCATTACACTGAAATCACAATCGAGATTCAATCCAAAATATTTACACATGTGATACAAAGATTAAAACACAAACGGAGGACGGTCATGTGGCGAGTATTTGGGTGAGTGGAATTAGTCCTACGTTGTTCCACAAGAAGGAGTTTACCTATGTTGTTTAACAATATTGATTATGTTTAATTTTCGACCTCATATTTTCTGATTGCATGGACAGTAATGAACTATGACGAGCCAGCTACTTGTCCTTAAAAAAAAAAATCATGTCCTGCATCATGTACACTAATATTATAAACGCGAAAGTAACTGTTACATTTCCGCCACTAAATGAGTAAACTGATCTTGATGAAATTTGTCAAGAAAATACAGCGTATCATTAGGAGGGATACACGATAATTCTTTTGGTATAAACAACATAATTCATCATGAAACTAGCCGTATGGTGATAAATAGAGGGATAACATAATTATGTAAGTCTCTGTAATGTTATATCGGTCGGTCAGGCTTTTTTACTCTCGCAGTCATTTTGAGTATTATCTATTTATAAATTTATGTACAGACACAACTTACTATATATGAAAGATGTAGAAATGCGCTGCACCAGACTCTTGTTTTGCGTTAACCTAAAAACATTGGTATAAATACTCTTTGTATTATGTTATACCGGCTCCGTGCTTTTTGGGTCATCTTTTAAATAAATTACAGCTTTCTGAACCCAGTTCTAGAAGTAAGTCCAGGCGTACGAAATCACGATAACAGCTGGTAATTGTATATTTCGTTTGTGAAATGTGTGGTTTATGAAGTGAAGATTAGGGATCGTCGTCCCACATTCATCTATGAAATCACAGGAAATCGCAAATAAATCACAATCAGGGCAAGTTAACAGTATTTGCAGCTGAAGAAAGGCAACTGTACTGATGTAAATGAAATTTTAAAAAAGGTGATGGCCAAATTCTATTCGACCCTTACTCTGCATCCTCTTCTTTGATATCGATGAGGTGTAAAACATGGTGAAAAATGGTTATTACTTTAGCGCGATCGTTCTTGACATTCATATTCAGCGACCTTGATTGAATTCGGGATATCGAAGTTAACTCTAGGATGCAGACTTACGTGAGAGGTAGTGAGTCGGGTACTCGACAGGACAGTTAACGAGAAGAGGTGACCTCCATAACTTGGTTGTGAAATTCCTGATAGCCGGCGTGAGCTGTGAATGACTGGTGTTATCTGGGCGTGACCCGGACTCGACACGGCGCGACGCTGGTGGCCAGCGCGTTAGCTTCACGTGCCGAGGGTCGCGGGTTCAAGTTGGGCCTCGGTCACTGGTGCTGTTAATTGAGGATGAGTCAATCTCGTGCTGTTCTTACTCTAGGTGAGCCAGATACAATAGTTAGGGAAGGGAAGTGCGACAGGATAGTGTATTGGACCCTTCACTATTCATTGTTCTAATGAATCATCGTGTTGATGGTTTACAGTCAGAAAATCGATTGTTTTCTGATAGCATAATAATGGTATACGTATAATAGGATCAAAACGGCAGAAGAATGTGAACAACTGCGGGAAAAAATGGCACATCGTGTTAGGTCTGGGTGGGTAGTCAAGACAAAGGGGGAGGGGATCCAACCGAAAATTCTCTTTGGCTATCTTCCATAAAATATATTGTAATAACCATACATCATGACGCAAACGAATTTATAAGAGAAATGAAAAAGATAAAAACTACAAAATAATTATTTTTAAAAAATGTGATGTAATTCTATCTTCTAGTATCATCTAAGCTCAATTTGTTTCTCTTCAACGCCTATGAATTCAATTGAACTTTCTTTAGTCGACAATACGCGCGGATTCAGCAGCGGAAGAGTATTCGAATACACTAATGCTGTGATCACATGAAGGCGCAAACATGATAATGCGGAACCTATTTAAAACACTGACAGCAACAGAGAGGCCTGTTCCCGCTAACCCTCTTTTAAATAGGTTCTGCATTGCGTGTTGAGTCTCCAAGTGGCCATAGTGTGACACGTATACGCACAACGCACGCTCGCACTATGTTTTACCAAAGACATACATAACAGGACAAGGCTGTCTGCCTTAACATCACAACTTTGAACTAGAACAAATTACGGAAGGATAAAATAATATTTTTTCAGAAAAAAGGTATGAATTTAAGAGAGAAATACATGTGATGAGAAAGCGGCGTTGTCGACAGATTACCACCGGACTGTACGCCATAACAGTTACATTGGAGTTGGATGAATCGTCACTATATAACGGAATGGCATATTTACTTTTTTTAATTAATTGAAGAAAACTGTTCCTTAAAACATGCATAGAATTACCATGGTGGAAGCCAGCATCGAACCACCATGGTGACGAAAGGAACGGTACAACGTTGCAAAGCGGCACAAGCTGAAGCCAGTAAACCAGGAAATCGTATCAGTTATTTGTCATAAGTTATTCGGAAATGGTGAGGGGGAAAAAATACCTCAATTAGTACTTTTAAGAGTTACCTTCGTGAAAACACCCTACAAAGAACACAACTGTTACAAATATTTAACCATAAATTTCCACAAAATATTTACGGAAATCTGACGAGACGTTCCAGTATCTTAACATAAAATAACGCAACTGTATTTGCAGATTTTTATACCAGATTTATTGTTGCTATGAATAAAAGAATTCAAAATTAATCAGTTCACACCCACAACCATTTGCTTGAAAGTCGACGCCCTACCCCGTACAGAGAGCACAATTTCTTATTGGAGGTAACAGTTAAAAGAAGACACCAAAGGCAAATGCAAAGATTAAATAGTTAAGAGGGTTGCCTTTTAAGTTTTTACAAACAGTGAAACAGAAACGAACAAGTTCGAAACAAAGTGTTTTATTGCTTTTCAAAATATTCTCCCTGAAGGTCTATACATCTTTGCATACGTTCAAACCAATTCTGGAAACATTTTTTCCACTGTGAATCTAATATTTCAGAAACATGGTTTTGAAAGTCTTCAACAGCTTCTTGAGGTGATGAAAATCGCTGTCTGCGCATCTTTGGTTTGACAGTGGGGAACAAGAAAAAGTCATTAGGCGATAAATCGGGTGAATACGGGCAATGAGACATTAATTCGATGTTTTTCTCCTTCAAATATTCAGTTGTTTGATGTGCTTTATGGGAGCTGGCATTGTCGTGATGAAGAATGATGCTACGTTTATTGTTCTTTTCCTTATTTCATCGAAGACCGTTGTCAAGCAAACTGTTGTATACCATTCTGCATTAAAAGTTCTTCGATCCTCTAATGGACTGGTTGCGACGTGTCCAGTACAACCGAAGAAACAAGCGATCACTTTCTTGGAAGTGCTCCGTGAACGAACAACTTTAGTGGGATTGGGTTCATCGTCAAACACCCAAACAGTAGACTGTTGTTTGCTTTCAGTTTCATACGAATTCATCCAAGTTTCGTCTCCTGTAACAATGTTGTATAAGGATTTTGAACGTCCTCGGTAGAATTTTTTCAACATTTACTGACACCAATCAACACGACCCGTTTTCTGGCTTCGGTCAAATTATGCGGAATCCATCTGGAACATATCTTTCTCACATCTAAATGTTAGTGCAAAATCGATTGTATTGCAGTCTGCGATATCCTAAGAGACGCCTCTAACTGTCTGTAAGTCACATGCCGATCTTCTTAGATCATGTTGCGCACAGCATCGATGTTTCTAGGAATGACAACCGATTTTGGCTGACCTTCTCGACATTCATCACGACCATGACGAAATTCTGCAAACCAATTGTAAACAATCTTCTCTGATGGTGCTTCATTACCAAAAATTGCACGAAGCGATTCTATGCATTGTTGATGAGTAAGGCCTTTTTAAAATCATAAAAAAAAATCATGCAACGTAAGCCTTAACGGGTGATTTCCATTTTTGCACAAACTTGCTTCTTTTAAATGTTCACTATTAACAAATTACTCAGTCAATTTCTAAATTTCCACTGGCTTCACAATAACAAACGTCATTGTTCACAAATACAGTGGTGCCGCAACTCATTAACGCCACCTATTGTTCGATTGTAAAAACTTAAAAGGCAACCCTCGTATACGTTCAGTATTGATTCGTGAACCTCATCAAAAGTGATAGAACTGTGCATAGCAGTGGAACTGCTTATAAATTTTTTTAGACGTCGTAGTGATGACTATCGCTCGTTGACTGCGTGAGGGATCCCAACATCAGACGACCGTCGTTTGCTTATCTCTTTCTCGCGGCCTGCCACGTGGTTCGCAGTCACGTGTGTCGGTATCGCCGAGACGATGAGCAAGCAGCATGTAGACAATCTACACGCATCGTACTTGACACCAATCAGTTTTCACCGACCTCTCTGTAGTAAACTTCCCTCCAATCCCGCGCGCATCAATCGGCAATGGTGGACAGACACTAACATCAAACGTGCTTAAAGCGTAAGGTGGAGATCAAAGCTGGCAAATTTATACAACCAATAATACCATCGAAGATTCCTACTTTCGTACTTAATTAATATCCCCGGCTATAGAAACAATGTTTCTCCGTACCTATGATCCCTTAGGCTACCTGTTACCGAGGCTTGTTGGCTGCACGGACACAAGTTACTCCTCCATTGCAGTTATCACTGGAGTGACTTCCCGTTGCCGTTTTCGGTGATGGAAGTGTACATACTCTGATCAGTCAAAACATTATGAGTCCCTACCTACTATCGATATAAACCCATCCATGCGATAGCAGCGTCACCTGACGAGGAATGACTGCTAATCAGACACGCGCACGGGGCATGTAGTATCAGTGAGCGTGCTATACGTGTGTAGAATGGGGAAGGCGCGCGACCTATCTGAGTTTGACCGAGGTCAGATTGTGATGGCCCGGAGGCTCGGAACGAGCATTTCGTAAACTGCACGACTCGTCGGGTGTTCGAGGAGTGCTGTGGTAAGAGTTCTTCAACAAGTGGCGAAAGAAAGATGAAACCACGTCCAAATGTCGAGGGGTTGGGCGGCAATCCCTCATTACAGATGTCGGACGTCATAGGCTGGGAAGACTGGTAAAACAGGACAGGCGGCGAACTTTGGAGGAACTACCATTAAACTTTAATGCTGGGCATAATACAAGTGTATCAGAACACACAGTGCACCGAATACTCCTAACGATGGGCCTCCGCAGCCAACGACCCATGCGTGTGCCAATGTTAACACCACGACATCGGCAACGACTGAAATGGGCACGTGACCATAGTCACTGGACGTGGCGCAGCGGCAGAGCGTTGCGTGGTCTGATGAATCCCGATACCTTTTTCAACATGCCGATGTGACGGTGCGAATCCGTCGTTTTCCAGGACAACAGCTTCTTGACACCTGTACTGCGGGACGGAAACAAGCTGGTGGCTGTTCAACTCGTATGCTCTGGGGAACATTCATGTGGGCATCCATGGGTCGAATGGAGCTCGTGTAAAGCACCATGACGACCAATAAGTATCGTACACTGGTTGCAGATCGCGGATACCTGTTCATCACTACCATGTTTGCCAACGGCAGTAGCATTTTTCAACAAGATAATGCGCCATGTCACGAGGCCAAGAGTGTGATAGAGTGGTTCGAGGAACGCAGTGTCGAGTTGCTGGTTTTCCCAAATCACCAGATCTGAACCCGATCGAACACATCTGGGATGTGACTGAACGTGGCGTTAGAGCTGATCACTCCCCTCTCCGGAATTTACGGGGAGTAGGTGACTTGTGTGTGCAGATGTGGTGCCAACTCACTTCAATGACCTACCAAGACCTCATTGCTTCAATGCCAAGAGCGTCGCCACTGTTATCCGTGCCAAAGGCGGACATACCAGCTACTAGGTGGGTGGTCATAATATTCAGGCTGATCAGTGTATGTGTTACTGCTTCGTGTAGGTCAACGTGTTCTGTTGTGGGTGCGAGAAAGATGGGATGAAACCCGGTACCAGCCTGTTCAGGCCTGCACAACTGTTCCGAAAGATACCTGCCGGGCCGCCGAAGATGATGTACGGGTGGATCACCATCGTGGGAGTCCTATGACCTAACTCCAAACGTACTGTGGCGGAGAGGTTTGGGATTCAACCCACGACTTTGCGCGCAAGATGGTTATTAGGAACTGAGCACCTCCACCTCTTCTAGGCTGCCGACCAAGTCCTGATTACGTCAATGCCTTCCACCACCAGGACTAGAGCCAAATTACGCCTCATCAGGCGCCATACACCATTAGGGTGTCGCGACCAACTGAGCCAATGGGACGTAACTGTGTTAGAATCCAGTATTTATTTATGTTTAATTCTTTTTAGATATTCTGGTTATTATTTGAGGAAACGAAATTTACACCGTTCGATCACTAATAAACAATGCTAATTCAAATACGTCACTCTGATCTACCAGCCAAAGTACTACCCCTCAGGTCGAAGTCGATTCATGAATATTTTTAAATATAAATATTTTTGATAATTATATTTTGATAAAAATTGCTACTTATTTTATTAAAATGTCTCAGTCAGCTGGTGTATCAATTCTTGAACAATATTAACAGTGTGAAAACACTGTTGCTCTGAAAACTAATTTCTACAGACAAATATAATTCATTTTCTTCACATTCGCCCCAGCTGCTTGCTTGGTAGCATAACGGTGGGTTTAAATCAACATAAAAGCGCTAAAAGAATTCATTTCACCAAGAAAAACAAGTGAATAATGTACTTGAAGAGAGTTTCAGTAACCAGGAGATACACGTCCCGCTGGCCCAGGAGGTTGCGCCACCGTGTTAGTCACGTGACATGGGCTTAGGGTTATGTACTTGCTGTCAGAGCTTTCATTAGATTAAAATGTAGCGGCTGTTTAGGTCGCCGAGCGCGTGAGAGCTGTGACCAAGAGACTGGCAGTTATTACACTAGATGTCCTATGCGAAAATTTGTAAGGTTGGTGGTTTGTAAGAGGATGAAAGAAGAACCGATTCATTTGTTTCAATTGTTTATTTGTTTAGTGTAATAGACGCGTAACAAAAGTCGACGTCAGTGAAGCAGTTTATTAATATCTCTGTGATATGTTCTACTGCAATTTAACGACTTCGCTCTGAACTGTCTCATTCGCGCTATTTTCACAGTACTACTTTTGTGCTTCAAGGGCCAAATTCCGAATAATTTCGTTCTTAATTTATAATGCTGCTTGAGTGGAGACCTCAATCTTTTAAACAGTACCACATTTATCAATTTCAGTTAGGTATCAAGTAAGATAAATGGCTCATAACAAAAAAACACGTTATGGAAATAATGATACTTCGGCCTTTAAGGGTCCAATGTCGGAAAATTCCTCTCTTATCTGTAAGATAATATGTTACCAAAACAGAGCCTTCAGGCACAATGGGGGTGGGAAGATTTTCTTTTTTAGGTAAGGGTGTCAGGGACTGGAATGAGTTACCAAGGGAAATGATGAATAAATTACCGAAAACGTCGAAAGAATTTAAAGTTAAAATTTGTAGAGGGCAAATGTAGGTGGGTGCAGGATAGGGGGAAGACGGGTATTTAGGGAAATTGCCACCAGAGCGTATGTGTGCTCCATTGCAATTAAATTAAATCTTTAAAATGATAGCTCATTTGCCTAAGTCGGTTTGATATCAAGGGAGACAGCTCATGATTTAAAAAAAATACATTACGGAAATAATAATAATTTTGCTCTTTAAAGGTCGAATTCCGGAAAGTTCCTTTCTTAAAATACGATGTGACCAAAGCGATGACCTTAATCTTTAAAATGATACCTCATTTATCTATATCGGTAAGATATCAGAGGATATATATGGGTCGTGACAAAAAACGCGTTGTAGAAATGTTGATACTTTTGCCCTATAAGGGTCGAATTCCGAAAAATTCCTCTTTTTAATATATGATTTTACCAAAGCGGAGATCTTAATCTTTAAAATGGTACTTCATTTTTCGATTTCAGTTACGTATACAGGGAGATAAATGGCTCATGACAGAAAAAAAACACATTTTTAAAATATTTACATTTTTGCCTTTTAAAGGTCGAAATTGAAAAAAAATACTTTCTTAAAATATGATATGATCAGAGCGGATACCTTAATCTCTAAAATGATACCTTATTTATCGATTTCGGCTAGGTATGAAGATAGATAATAGCTTGTGACAAAAAAGCACCTTATCGAAATAATATACCAAGTGAGTTTTTTATCTTGAGACAACTAAATATCTCGAAAACTACAAATCCGATCAAAAAAAGTGGGTAATAAAAATTGTTCGTCTCGACGGGGGACATCCGATGATACCAAATTTGACTCCCCACCCCCACCCCCTAGGGGTGGGGGAAGGGGGAGAAAAAAAACTTAAATAGGAACCCCCATTTTTTATTGCAGATTCTGATTCCCCGGAAAAAACTACCCCTATTTCACCCCCAATTCGAGTCATTTTGGTCGATAGATGGCGCTGCAATCGACAAAAATCAAAATAAGCAAAAATTCATTTAAAAATGAGGATATCTCGTGAAATACACATCAGATCAGCAAAATACAAGTTAATGTGATTGATATTTTTCAAAAACTATTCAATAACACCACCCACCTCCAAACTTGAGGGATGGGAATGGACATTATTTCAAAATGCACTGATGCAAATTCTTTAGCAGATAGCGAAAGTCAAACATTACTTTTTGCGTTACCCAGGAACAACGACGTGGACGTAGTAATTTTCTGTTCCCTTTGGGGTGCTAGATTTAGGTGAGTCCCCTCGCCTCTCACCATCGGGGTGCTTGTTTTTGGTGAGTCCCCTCGCCTCTCACCATCGGGGTGCTTGTTTTTGGTGAGTCCCCTCGCCTCTCACCATCGGGGTGCTTGTTTTTGGTGAGTCCCCTCGCCTCTCACGTGTTTGTTTCTAACAACAATTCTAAAGCAAGTGCTCGAAAATATCACCACCGACATCGATGCATTTATTTACCCGCTCTTGGAATGATTCGACGCAACTAAGAAGCATATCCGGCGTGATTTTTTGACAAGCGTTGGTAATTCGTTCAATCATGTTTTCAGGCGTTGTTGGCACTTCACTGTAAACTTCATTCTTCAAGTATCCCCATAAAAAAAAATCAGGCGAAGTGAGATCTGGTGATCTTGCAGGCCACGGCACTGGACCTCCTCTTCCGATCCATCGACGATTGTACAGACGATCTAACACTTCCCGCGATCTTACAGCAAAATGTGCTGGACAACCGTCATGTTGAAACCACATTGTTTGTCGCACGTCTAAGGGTACGTCTTCAAGCAATGTTGGCAGTACGTCCTCTAAGAGTTGTTGATATTTCTCCCCATTGAAATGTCCATGGATAAAATGTGGACCAATAAGTTTGTCCCCAATTATCCCACACCAAACATTTACATTCCACGGACGCTGATGTTCAACTTGGCGTAACCAATGCGGGTTTTCCACACTCCAATAATGCATGTTGTGTCGATTAATGGTGCCGTGGTTAGTAAAAGTGGATTCATCCGAAAACAGTACTCGAGCAAAGAAATGGGGTTCTTCTTGTATTTTCTGTAGCGACCATCGGCAAAATGTCAATCGATTATCGAAATCATTGCCGTGAAGTTCTTGATGCAACGAAACATGGAACGGATGGTATTTTCTACGATGCAAAATCTGACAAACAGTAGTCTGAGAAATTCCTGATTCACGACTTATTTGTCGAGTACTAATGTGAGGGTTATAAGCCACTGCAGCTAAAACTGCAACTTCGTTATTTTCTCCAGCTATCGTCCTTCGCCGCTTTCGTTTGTTTGTGTGCACACTTCCCTCCTGAGTGAACTGTTGGATAATACGGTAAAAAGAAGCGCGCGATCGAGGCTGGTCTGGAAAACGATGAGCATAAAGATCAACAGCATTATCGATATTCTTGCGACATTCTCCATAAATGTAGACCATTTCAATTTTTTCTTGCAACGTTATAGCCTGCATTCTCATTGACACGTGCAACAGAACGAAGTAAATAAATCAGAGATGTTATGAACGCTATGAAAGTACATCAAGTAATGAGAAAACTCTGAGAAATGAGCGACGATGTGAACGCAATGGAAGTACATCAAGTAATGAGAAAACTCTGAGAAATGCAGCGCCATCTATCGACCAAAATGACTCGAATTGGGGGTCAAATAGGGGTAGTTTTTTCCGGGGAATCAGAATCTGCAATAAAAAATGGGGGTTCCTATTTAAGTTTTTTTTCTCCCCCTTCCCCCACCCCTAGGGGGTGGGGGTGGGGAGTCAAATTTGGTATCATCGGATGTCCCCCGTCGAGACGAACAATTTTTATTACCCACTTTTTTTGATCGGATTTGTAGTTTTCGAGATATTTAGTTGTCTCAAGATAAAAAACTCACTTGGTATATGATATTACGCGGGCAGTCGAAATGAAGAAGATAGAAGAGTGGATTGATTGTTTTTGAGAATACTATACAAAATCCTTGATGAAACTGTGGCCGGTCTTAGTAAAATTGTTGAATATACAGCATTTTATAAAAAAAAAAAAAAAAAAAAAAAAAAGGCAATGATTTCATTTTAATAAGTCCTATGGTAAGTTGAATAACATTTTAACTTGGAACGTGGTGTAGCTTACAAGTTATGCAGTATTCTTTTATAAGTGAGTCTGTAGCTACCCTGTCACCAGATCGTCAGGTGTGGAAAGGGTAAGCTTCTACTGGAGCCGTGGATAAGGGAGCGTCCATGAACCATGTAGCTCCATTTTGGCCTCCTGTTAACCCCCCCTTCTCCCCACCCCACGTGGCTTCTGTCTATACCCCTCTCCCCTCCGTGTAGCACGTAACTTTTTTGCTATATCGATTCCAGAAGAAATATTGTACCGTTTTCTCTTGTCAGACTATCAAATTACATACGGGGATAATTAAATGACCGAAATAAATATTTACACACTTCTGTGTGTTCGGTAACTCATTTTAACTGTGATAAAATATGAAAGAAAAGCTACGTGGCCTGGCTCGGAACCCCCCCCCCTTAGGTACCCCAGCATAGCTTTCTAGCCAACCCCTCACCACCCACTCTAGACCAGGCAACGTAATTTGTGGACAATCCCCAAGTTTCGAGCCTAGAAGTCGACCATTGTTCCGAGGTGAATATTTTCATCATAGGTCCCTACTGCAACATCTGACTGGTTCTATGGCTCAGTACGTTCAGATATTATGGCTGAGAAGGCTAGGATAAATTATGGTACACGGCGATTATACGTTTACACCTTTATTTACAAAGAAGTGATCTGATGGTATACGTGAACACATAAATACAGTGCATATGGTAGATTGCCCATCCTTTCGCAGTTGCTTGTTAAACAATTGTAAATGAAAACACCATCTGTTAGCAACTGGTTTTTAATTCGTAAAGATTCAGACGCATATAGCCCTTGTGAAAGAGGCATCCTCAATGAGAATTATGGTTAAGATGGTTACATGTTGTTCGGGGCGCTCTGTTTGCACTTTTTTTTTTTTTTTTTTTTTTTTTTTTTTATTATTTACAACCAGATCTGTTGCCGTGGTTCCGCATAACTACTGTCACCCACTGTGTTAAAATTTGACGAAAATTAAAATTTTGTTTTCATGATGCACAGCAAGAACCTTCTTGTTTACATTCGTGTATGGTGGTGCAGGGCATCACTAGTTTTCCTTCTTTTAGTGAAAATTTCCGTACACATCTTTCCTTTCTGCTCTTGTGTTTACCTATCTCCATTCTGATGACTATAATCACCCCTATTACCACTTCCTCACCAGTTTCCATGATATCTGCCTCCTTAATATCTATCATGGATGGAGAAACTTCCTTATGGGTAAAGAAGGGTCACACACTTCCTCTATACCCATTTCCTGCAATTACTCTGCAGCCTCTTTAATTCCTTTGACTCTTTGGCTAATGAAGACCTGATGTGTTGCCTTAGGAAATCTCAAAACTAATATATTTTAAGTATATCATGTCTGTGTATGGTCCAGTCTAATGTTTCCCCATATAATAGTCTCCAGAAGACAGTTATCTTTCCCAACTTGGATTGTATGTTTTACTTGCCACAATTCTCTCTCTACCCCATCTGCCCAAATGGGTCCCAGAAATATTTCAAAAAATTTCCCTTACACCCAATTTTTGGCTGCCCACTTCCCCACAATTTGGCCTGGAGTTTCTAGTGTATCAGCACAGTTTACAATTTACTTTTATTATCCCCCCCCCCCCCCCCCCCCCGAATAAGCAAAAATTTGCAGAATCTTCATACCCCTGCAAAAAGTCAATAGGATGAATCTCCCCTCAATCATCAAAACAGTTAAAAGTTTAGTGGTCTCACTATTGTGACACACTCTGCAAGAGAACTCCCAGATATTTCAGTATTTAAGTTTCTATTCCATCCTCCAATATCCACCCACACTCTTCCATTTCAACATGATTATTTATATCCCTCTTTACACTTACTTGGTTATCTTTAATGGTAGTCTGTACCAAATCTTTCCCCACGTTCTTATACTCCTTATCTAGAATATTAATATCTTGAGTTATAGTTTTCTCCTTAAATGCCAAATTCTCCATTTCAATCTCTCGCCCTAAATGTTCATGATTTGTTTCTACAGAGGATAAATCGTTCCTTATTTTTTGTACCCCTTGTTTTCATTAATCTACCTCTTGTGTAAGAGACTCATTATCCTTAAGGAAGGCTCAAGTACAGTAGAGTCAAGGTGGGAAGAGTTCAAGGAGATAATAAGAAACGGGGAAGAAAAATTCATTCCAAGGCAGAAAATAAAGAGAAATAGGGAGCCTATGTACTATAATAGGAAGGGAGGAGGTTAAAGAGGTTGGTAAGAAAAGAACATAACAGAGTTAAGAGACATCAGGGTAGTAGGGAATATTTAAAACAACAAAAAAAGGACTTAATAACAGCAAAGAAAATGGCTAAAGATGGGTTTATGAAGAGTATTGTCAGTGCAGGACCATTGTGATGCATCTAGAAATTTCTATGGCTATATCAGGAAACTGAGAGGTAGGGAGGGTGTAGAGACACTTATAGATAAGGATGGAGAAGAAGTTACTGAGGATTTGAAAAAGGCAGAGATTTTAAGTAACTGGTTTAGTGAGAGCATTAGGGACAATGAATCAGAATCGGGAAGGTCTAATTCGGAGAATGAGCTTAACAATACCATTAGAAATCAAGATACTAAAAAATTTGAAATTAATCCTAAGGAAATCATGAAGGAAATAAGAAAGCTGAAAAAACATAAAGGGGCTGGTGAAGATAATATTACTACAGATATCTTAAAGATAGCCGGATGTGACATTGTACCTTATCTTGAAATATTATTTAAATTGAGTCTAGACACTTGCTGCTTACCACAGGACTGGAAAAGTGCAATAGTAGTGCTGGTACATAAAGGAGGGGTGAGAAATAGAGTTGAGAATTACAGGCCAATCAGCTTGACATCAGTGGTAGGTAAATTAATGGAAAGATTGATATGCAACCACATCAGAAATATATGTGAGGAACGTAAGTGGTTTTCAAGCAGGCAACATGGTTTCAGGCAAGGATATTCATGTGAATCTCAGTTGGTGGGATATATGCAAGATCTTTCAGATGAAATGGACAAGGGAGGCCAAATTGATAGTGTAGCACTAGATCTTTCTAAGGCGTTTGACAGAGTAAGCCATAAAATGGTAGTAAATAAGGTAAAAAACATTGGAAAGGATGATATGGTGAATTGCTCGGTAGAAGAATTTTTAAAAGGTAGAAAACAGAAAGTTAGCTTAGGAAATGTAGTATCAAAAGAAGTGGAAGTAAAATAGGTGTGCCGCAGGGTAGCGTATTGGGACCATTGCTATTAATTATTCTAATGAATAATTGTGTTGATTGTTTACTACCTGAAATTAGATTGTCTGCAGATGACATAATGCTATATAAAAGGATCAAAACGGCAGAGGACTGTAAACAGCTGCAGGGTGATCTGGACAGGATATCTAGTTGGATTGGTAAACATTGGATGAAGATAAATGCAAAGAAGAGTCAGCTTACCAGATATACAAATAAAAACCAAAAGGTTGATTTTGATTATAAGGTGGGGAAATACTTGCTTGCTGAAGACATGAAATGTAAAACCTTATCATTACATTTGATAACAAGCTTAACTGGGCAGGACACATTGGACCAATGGTAGGAAAAGGTTTCAAAATTCTGCACTTGTTGGAGAGAGTGACAAGGGGATGTATGAGGGAAGTATAGGAATAGAGTTACAAAACTTTGGTCAGACTATTGCTCGAATATGGTATTGTAGTATGGGACCCACATTTTACGAATCAAATACAGGAGTTGGAGAGGGTGCAAAGAAGGGCAGCTAGATTTGTTTCTGGAAATTATCGCAGAATGCAATCAGTGACGGATATGATAAAGGAGCTGGAATGGGATTCATTGCAAGACACGAGGAGGATGAGGAGGGTCATGGGAGTGTACAGGGCATATATTGGCGATGAGGCATGGAAAGATATTGGAGTAGGCATGAAAAGCAGTGCATGGAAGGGAAAAGATGACCATGACCACAAGCTGGCTCTCGATTTCAGGCACAAGGGTGTGGGAAGATTTTCTTTTGTAGGTAAGGGTGTCAGGGATTGGAATGAGTTTCCAAGAGAAATGATGAATAATTTACCGAAAACTTTGAAAGAATTTAGAGATAAAATTTGTAGAGGTCAAATGTACGTGGGTGTAGGATAGGGGGAAGATTGGTGTGTAGGGAAATTGACACCGGAGCGTGTGCTCCATTGCAATTAAATTAAATAAAATCTTCCTTTATCTCCAAACACCTGTCTTTGAATTTCATCTCGTAACCCTAATTTAGTTACACCCTACGTCTTTCTGAAAACATCCCTCACATAATTATCTTCTAATTACACCATTCTTAGTATACAAAAAAGAAATTAAATTGATTTAGTTCTTCTCTATCATTTCAACAAAAATCCCGAATTTAGTCTCAGAATTTTCCATAGCCTTGACAAGATATACAGCTTAACTGTTCTTGAATTTTTTGAACTTACCCCCAAAACTCCTCTCAAATTTCTGTCCAATACGTTCAATGATTGAGCCTGCTTGGAGCTGAACTCACCAAAATTTAATTTCAATTCTTCAAACCTGTTTCCACGATCAGTTTGATTATATTCAGTTTCTAAATTTTCAGTGGCTTCTGACTGATTTTATTTCAATTCTTCACCTATATTTTGACTCACATCTTCCATTCTATAACCTGACATCACCCTTCTCATTATTTCCTTAATATTTTTTATTTCAACTTGTATCTAAACAAAAACAATACTACACAAATTAATTATCCCCCAAAAAATTCACTTTTCCCTGTCATGAGACAGCACTTTTAAAAAGTACCTTATATTCTTCAGTTTCCTCTTCTATTTGCTATTAATTTTTCGAAATACTGTTACCTGTTTTCTGTACATTTTTCCAAATTTTCTGTTCATAGTAAAAATACTGTACCTGTTTGTTTTGAAATGCTACAGATGTGTGGCAGAAGGACACAGACACCCCCGAGTTTCTATAAGCTGCCGTCAGTTTCGAGCCCTGCTGGGAATTGGTTCAACTCACATCCGCCGTTTTTATCTCTCTTCCCCGCAGAGGGAAGTGAACTCGACACTCCTTTCCTTACATAGTGGCGAGCTTTCATAAGAATTATCATAAATATTCTGTCATGTATTCCGATCACTGGATTCTAGAATTCAGTCTAAACAATCAATTGCGTAATTATATTGCTTCTAAAACATCCTGGATTGGATTGCCATCTGAAAGGACTACTTATATTTCTTTTAAAAAAATCAGTCACTCACACATTGGAATATTTCAATGGTTCAATCCTGTGCATTTGCCCGTTAAAATATATCTCACCTCAAGTCACTCCAAACTTTCGTCTGAAACATAGAATAAGACTGGAAGTCTAAAAACTAATAAACGATAACAGGTAGAAATTGAATAATTTCTTTAATGCAAAGTTTCCTTTTAAATTTATTACTCACCAACTGGTTTCTTATTTAAATTTCTATCAGATGATTCTTTGGACAACAGATACCATCAGGTAATTAATTTTCGTTATCATAAAAAACAAAAACACAATTTTGCTACAACCACAAATACTTCCATAAAACTTCTTAAATTATCCACTAACAGTCCCTAAACAATTCTTTCATCTGTTTGTTTACCTGTTATGCAATGTTGGTGTATGATTGGTGTTTCTTTAACTACAATTTCTGAAAGTACCAAATAACACTCCAACCAATTGCACAATAATGGCTTACCATGACTTGTACATAAATTAAAGTTTCTACACTTCACTGTATATATTGCAGCATTACTAAAATAAAACATAATACTGAAAAGTACTTAATGGCTGATTCCTCTGCTTCTAAACTTGGGCTAGTTCCTCGATTTATGTAAACAGCAGAATAGTTGTGACGACTATAATAGCTGAGCTGCAGCTGAGAATTGAAAAACAATAAATTGCGTTGGTATCTTATTGCTTCCGTACACTGACTCACTTTTGGCTACACTTAAATAAACTCAGCACTTACTAGTATCAATGAAAATCCCTAATTTGAGTGATTACATGAAAACCACCCTCCTGAATAACAAAACAGTAAAAATATTCCAACTTACTACCCAAACCACTCAAAAGTCTAACTCAGACAGTCGGCATCAGACAGACGCACACACTTACAGCGGTGCTGCAATAAAACTTCCTGCTGGAGCGTGCCCTCACTTCAAAATATGATGAAGCCAAGCGTAATGGTCCTACTTGTATATGCAGACTCTGCCAAGCCAAGGCTTTTTGTGCTATATCAAGAGGCGCTTTCCTTCCACGGAGGTTCGTTTCACAACCTTTCCACTTACCAGCGGGTTCTGACATTGTGGCACTTCAGCAATTCATGAAAACTTATGATAAAAGTCCAGAATAAGGTCTTAAATACACACTGTAAAACCCTAGAGACATCACAACCTCCTGTGATTACCAAAGTAACACACCCAGGAAAATAAGTCTTTCCACGTACACTCAGTGCATAATTAGCTAACAAATAAGGCCACTTTAGGAAGCACGAAGATGTTCACACTGCGCTTACTTTCAACTTAACTAATGGTGTGTTTGACTGTAATTTCCGTTGCCCTTGCATCAAGTCATTATGGTTGCTCTTCATATTGTCCACTTTGTTAAATGATTTTCTCTGAAAGCAGGGATTTTATTTCAACAGTGTTTGTAGGCCAAAAGTTTCTGCAAGTAATAAACCCAATGAACAAGAGGATGAAAACTGATACATAACAGAATAATTTCAATGCCAACATCTCTGCTACAAATGCTATTTTACAGATTCAACCAGCAAGCTTTGTGTAGTGTAATGAGCCCAATTGTTTCTTTAATCAAAGATGCATGTCCATCACCTGCTGTCGGCAAATTGTACTATAAACATTATTTAAAGACCAATTTATCTTGTACAATCTGCTATGCCCACCACTTATAGCAATATCCACACACGACACTAACATAGTAATTCACTCAATTTGTCTGTCAACCAGATTTAAACATTTCAGAGAGTTGCACACAAAGTCAACTAGTGCAAAACAGTGCTTATTCTAACGATGATCAGCTTCTGTAAACTTTATTGTTGGTCGCATTGAAGAATTATAAATACATTAGATTTTATTAAATATATTTGCAAATGTTCAGTTTGCGAATTTTTAACTGTTCTCTGTATTGAGCATCTAGTGAGCAGTGTCTAAGAGATGTTAAATCCAGCACCAAAATAAACTGTCATGACTTACGGTTGATGCTATGAGGACAGATAAGAACGATATGATCGTCATTACATTTGACTGTAAACTGTGCATACTCTCCTTGTCAGTTGAGTAGGTAAATTTCATGGCTGTTTATAAAATTTACTTTTGAACAAAATCACTGAATGGTTTTTCCCCATAGTCACAATATTTATCCTGCTTTCATTTTCTTAGCGAGTGTTTAGAAAATCTTAATAATTCTGTCAACCAGACGGTTGAAAAATGCAGCTTAAGGAACAAGGAGGGAAATTGCTAGCTGGATGAACCATTTGCAGTTATGACCTGTCAGTGGTTTACGACACTCTTGGCCAGTCTATGGTGTTCGTCACACAACTTCTAGAAATCTTCAAAATACGGTGATACACAGAAGTAACACACTTGGTTTCTGGTATTCCCACAATTGAATGTACATTATACGAATTTTTACTTTATCATTTAAAACGGCATTTCTCAACCTTCCTCAACTAATAATCTTAATAAATCGAAAAGAATGTTTTGAAACCCTACAGAAACAGTTAAGAAACTGGAAGTGAAATATTAAAAGTTCAGTAAAAGTGAATAATCATGTTACTATAGGCTCGATGTTACATTAAAGCATTGGCTAATCACTACTTTACACCTTTTATTTTTGTTTACTTCACTACATTTATAATACGAGCCCTACCACATACCACAGGTCTTTCATACGTACTACATGTCCTTCGTAAAACAGTAATTTATTTAATCATTAGACAAAGGATGCTCTTTTTGAGGAAAACTGAAAATAAATACACTATTGATAGAAGAATGCTGGCCAATCCTCATCCTAAATATTTGAGATTTTTGCCTCATCACTGATATATTCATGGCTTCTTAAAAGTTTAGCTTATAGTTTTTACTTGCTTGTAGCCTTATACAGCTCAAATTAGGTACCTAATTTTATAATACTCTCCCTGTATACCATTTGAACTATCTTCACAGACCATTGGTGAACTGCGAACCACAGGTTGAGAAACGCTGCTTTAAAACATCTAAAAGACTTTGCATCTTATAAAATGCTAATAAATAATTATAACAATATGATATCAGATTTAGAATTGGATTGTTTCTGTCATGGGCCAGAGAAGTTTTAGCCAATTAATTTAAAAAAAGAACATTACTTTGGAACAACTGTAGCACAGTACATCATTTTTTTTATTTTTTTTTTTTTGCTTACTTTATCCAAAATAATTTCAAAACCGATTATAAAACTTTATTAAACATTTCAAATGGTTTTGGTATATATTTTATCAGTATTTGCAGTTAGTACAATGTTATATAAGAAATTAAAAGTGTTGTAATGTTTAGTTTCTGAGTTACAAATCATCAAGATCTTGGAAGTGCTTATTGACTGTTCCATTGCTTGTCATAAGTCACTGCTTGATGCATGGGCAATTGTTATCTACGTTACATGCTACTGACAGTATACAGTACCACTATTGTTAGATCGAGAGTCATTTGAATCTCACAATGTAACCATTATGCATCTGCTTAATTTAGGACTGAACTTGTTCAAATTTAAAGTTCAAATCAACCTATGCTTCAAAGAAACATCTTTGAAATCATTCTAGTCTTCTGATATAACACAACATTATCAAGTAGAACTTAATAAGCAATGTTTAATTTCAAGAAAGTACTGAGAGTTCAAGAGCTTGAGAACAACAATTAGTAACCAGATAAAACACTATAATTAACAGCAAAGTATCAGGTAAAATGAACTATTTATTTGTAGTGTTCCATTCAAAATGTATAAAACAACATATAACTTGATAATATGCCTATAAATAGCTGTTATCTATATGCTACGGTGAAGTAATAAATAAGATTCTAAAAGGAATACTGTTAAATTATAACACAGTGGAAAAGGTATATAAATAAAGATGGACAGAAAGAAGTGGAGAGTGCTCATGACAAGCACCCGGGATACTGGATCTGGAGAATGATGATGATGATGAAATATTCTACATGCTACATAGAATAACTACATTGCTATATTAATTCTATACTGATTAATTAATACTCTCCCACTGACAGCATAAATATCTGACAATTCTAGATACAAAAACTTGAAAAAATATAACACAAAACTATCAGCTATAAACACATATCAGAAAGTTAAAACTCGTATATGCAAAAATAGCAAAAAGGAAGATATGGCTCAAGTTTTTCCTTATGTTTAAATCCAAAAACTGCCAATTATGGCAGGGAAAAAAATATTTCACTCAGAGTCAAAATTCAATCATCTTTTCCTAAAAATTCAACACTACGTTAATCTTTGAACAACTAGGAGAAGTAAATCAATGACATTCTGTAAAATTAAATAAAATTAATATTTTTGCTGACACAAGTAGAATAAATACCCAGAATTCTTCTCGGCTATTCTGCCGGATAATTTCTTCTTTCAACAACGTTTTGGCAACAACCTCTGCTGCCTTCATCCTGTGAGATGTCATAACGAAGCTACAAATGTGACCACACAGCACTGACTGCTTCGATATAACATCTCACGTGATCAAGGCAGTGGAGGTTGCTGCCAAAACATTGAAAGAAGAAATTATCTGGCAGAATACCCGAGAAGAATTCTTGTCAGCCATACGCCGGGGAAAACTTAATTCTCATATATTAACTACCTCCAAGATATTAGTTTTATAGATTATTTGCAATACAGCAAATAACAGTTTACATAGAAGTTTAAGTAAAGTATATCTTCAATGCTTTGAAAGTTGATCACTAAAACCAAGCCTTGATGTTGTCTTTTAACTTAACAGCACTTGTAAATTTTCCTACGAGAATACAAAATAATAGCAGGACTGCAATTGATAATTTTTTTATGGATATTTCTCAGTGCAGTAATTACAGCATACATCCAGTAATAAATGGTATCTCAGATCATGATGCCCAGCTATTATGTATCGAGTCCAGGAACACTGTTAAACAGATAAAGAAAAGCTGGGTTTATAGAAGAAATATTAGTGAAAATAATATAAAACACTTCATAGATACTTTAAACAATGAAAACTGGTTAGAAGTATATAATGCGCAGGGTGTTAATGCGAAATTTGATTCCTTTCGAATATATTTCAAACACTTTTTGAAGGTAGTTTCAAAAAAAGGAAAATTCTCAACACTCCAAACAATGAACTGGGCATGGGATGGATAACAAAGGGTATTAGAATCTCTAGTAAAACAAAGAGGGACCTTTATTTAAAAATGAGAGAATCAGATAACTATGTGCTGAAAGCTCACTATAAACTTTATTCTAAAATACTAAGAAATGTAATAAGGAAGGCCAAGAACAAGTACATATCGGCGAAAATAGAAAATTCAGACAATAAAATGAGAACAATATGGAATATAATAAAGACTGAAACAGGAAAAACTGTAAATCACTCTAAAGACATAAAAATAGAACAAAATGGACATGTGTATAGCGAAGTAGGGGAGGTTTGTGAAATATTTAACAAACATTTTACGTCAGTAGTAGATAAATTAGGCATAGAAAAGCAATCCCCACATAGTGCTCTAAGGCTTCTTGAGACTGTTTTCCCAAATAGCTTTGTGGAGATGAAATTGCCACCAGTAACAGTCTCAGAAATAAATAAACTCATTAAACAATTAAAACCTAAAAATTCTTCCAGCTATGACAATATTTCAAGTAAATTACTGAAAAGATGTTCAGACTGTATCAGTCATGTACTTGCTCACATTTGTAATGAATCCTTAATACAAGGTGTTTTTCCCGATAGACTAAAATATGCTGTTGTAAAACCATTATTTAAAAAAGGAGACGTAACATGTGTAGACAACTATCGTCCCATTTCATTACTTTCAACATTCTCAAAGGTTTTTGAAAAAGTCATGTATAGTAGAGTAATAAAACATGTTACACACTATAATATCCTAACTAATTCACAATTTGGGTTCAAAAAAGGATCATCCATAGAAATGGCTATATATTCATTTTTAAATAACACATTTGAGGAACTGAATAATAAAATGAATCCTGTAGGAATATTTTGTGATCTTGCAAAAGCATTTGACTGTGTAAATCATGAATTACTTTTGAAAAAAATGGAATACTATGGTATTTTTGGGACCGCAGGTAAATGGTTTAAATCATACATTGAAAGCCGAATGCAAAAAGTTTCAATTTTTGATTCTAAAATAAGTAAAGATGCTTCATCAGACTGGGAGAAAATAAAACATGGAATTCCACAAGGCTCTGTCTTAGGTCCCCTCCTCTTTCTGTTATACATCAATGACCTTCCTGGAAATTTATCCGACAAAGTTAAGAGTGTTTTATTTGCAGATGACACTAACCTGACTGTGCGTAAAACACCAAACAGTACTATAGAATTTAATGTAAATGAAGTACTTAGAGTAGTAGCAAATTGGTTTAAGGCAAATTCATTAAAATTAAATTTTGAAAAAACACATTATATTAGGTTTAAAACAAAAAACTATGCACAGCCAGATATATGTATAAACTATAAAAACAACAAAATCTTAGAAACAGAGAGTATAAAATTTCTTGGTATTAAAATAGATCAGAAACTCTGTTGGCATGATCATATCACTACACTACTGGCAAAGTTAAGTAGTGCCACCTTCGCAATACGAACACTTTCTCTAACAGCAGATCTAGAATTAATGAAACAGGTGTACTCCTCATATTTTCATTCAGTAATGTCATATGGCATAATTTTTTGGGGAAACTCTTCACAAAGTAAAAAAGTTTTCATAGCACAGAAAAGAGCTATTAGGTTTCTATGTAGGGTAAAACCAAGAACTTCTTGCGGACAACTCTTTAAGAAACTCAATATTCTTACAATGTATTCTCAGTATATATATTCTCTCATGAGCTTTGTCATAGAAAATTTTAACCTGTTTACACCTAATTCACAGGTACACAGTTTCAATACAAGAAACAGAAATAACTTGCATAAAACACAAACATCTCTGTCATTAGTACAAAGAGGAGTTAATTATTCTGGGATACATCTGTTTAATAAACTACCTAATCGTATAAAACAGCTTTCAGATAATAAAGATGTATTCAAACAAAAACTTAGAGATTATCTTATTGGCAACTCCTTCTACTCCATTCAAGAATTTGAAGAAAATAATTAATTGTACTCATTATGACGTTAGCAAAACTCAGTTGCAAAAATGTATGTTATTATTATTGCTTGTATTTGTAAAATATGTATATATGTATATATTTACTATGATATGACTCATATTATGTGTATATGTATCAACAATGACATGTTTCACATCCCAGAGGTACTTCCTCAGCAGGGATCCATGGAACAAGATTGATAAATAAATAAATAAATAAATAAATAAATACATGAATCCATGAAAAAACAAGTAAAAAAATTAAAAAATCACTATAAGACAAATTATTTACTATGGTATAAAACACACATTTTCTAAAGCCATTTATTAAACTAAATTGATCCTTAAAGCAATAACATCTGTCCAATATTATCTTTCCCCACATAAAATGAATTAGTTTCTATTTAACTGTAAATGCTTTATGACTGATCAAACAGTATCCAAAACAGTAAAATGGTATTTTACAAAAATGAAATTCTATATAAGTAATAAAGAAATGAAATGACTGTTGAATTTTCCTGATTAAACTGTCAACTAATATGCAAAAAAAAGCGACAGCTAACCATACATTACATTTAATAAGTTATTCTGAGCTTTAAAGGTCAAGGTTTAACATTAATACATGGTACTGAAGCAAAAATTTCACAGGAAAATAATAATTTACATACATATTTCCTGAGCATTGAAGTCAGCATTAAGGTTCAAAAGCTCTACAGCCAAAAGCAGCTATCCTTTTGAATTTAAGGGATAGAGGAATGATAAACAATTGTTTATAAACTCTGTCACACAAGAATTATGTTGTTAAAATTAACCAGAATCAATTGCATTATAGAATTTGCCGTCAACAGAAAAAATTGTTAAGTAAACTGGCATTTAGTAGTTGATTATGAATAAACTTCTTACCAAGTATAGTTTTAAACTATTAATATTGTACAATTTTTCACATTGTACATACCTCTCCACAAACTTTACTAATAAATAGTAGCTACCTGGTACGAACTTTACTGTGGTGAACGAGGTAAGGTATAACTGTAAAAGATTTCACAATCAGGAAGTTCAGGTAAATGGATTCTTCTACGAATTTCACAATTAGGTGGTTCGGGTAAATGGATTCTTCTATGAATTAAAAGCTCATTACTATCAGTAAATGATTCTCCACAGATTTCACAAATATGCCGTTTAATAAAATGAATTATTCTATGTTGTGAAACGTCATTAGAACTAGTAAAAGATTTTCTGCAGATATCACAAGTAAGCAGTTCAGGTAACTCGATTCTTCTACGAATTTCACAATCAGGTGGTTTAGGTAAATGGATTCTCCTATGAATTGAAAGGTCATTACTATCAATAAACGATTCTCCACAGATTTCACAATTACGCCGTTTAGGAACATGAACTATACTATGTTGTGAAATGTCCTTAAAACTAGTAAAAGATTTTCCGCAGATATCACAAGCAAAACGTTCAGGTAACTCGATTCTTCTACGAATTTCACAATCAAGTGGATTAGGTAAATGGATTCTTCTATGAATTGAAAGTTCATTACTATCAATAAACGATTCTCCACAGATTTCACAATTACGCCGTTTAGTAAAATGAACTATTCTATGTTGTGAAACGTCATTAGAACTAGTAAAAGATTTTCCACAGATATCACAAGTAGGCGGTTTTGGTAAATGAATTCTTCTATGTATTGAAAGGCCAAAAGAACTAGCAAACGATTTTCTGCAGATTTCACAAGTGTGCTGTTTATGTAAATGAATATTTCTATGCTCTGAAAGATCACCAGAAGAAATAAACAATTCTCCACAATATTCACAAACAAATGGCTCATTGCATAAATGGAGTTGTATATGCTTAGCAAGGGTTTCTTCGGTACAACACGATTTTCCACAAAGTTTACAAGCAAATGGCAGTACAACTGAATGAGTACATCTATGTTTATAAAGGCTATCAAATGTAGTAAGCGTTACCCCACAAACAGCACATCCAAACGGGAGTTTATCTGAATGTCTTTTTCTATGAGTTTTCAGATCATTAAAGTGCACAAACAATTTTCCACAAACTTCACACGCCAACCACCATTTATGGCAATTAGTACTTATATGGTATGAAAGCACACTAGACTGAGAAAATGTATCACCACAATTTTCATACACAAACTGCTTGTCATATAAATGTGTTCTCCTATGCAATGTAAGGAGCTTAGGATGAGCATATGAATTTCCACAAAATTCGCACACGAAAATTCTTTTATCCAAGTGAATACTTTCATGATATCTTAAGGCATCACAACTACCATATGATTTTCCACAAAATTTACAAATGAAAGTCGGTTGATCTAAATGGATTTTATGCTGTGTGTGTTTACTATTCCGCAGAAGTAGGGTTAATAATTGTTTTGCCTCAGAACAATTCTGTGTATTATTCCCACTATTACAACCATAAGACATAACATCCACCTCCGTGTTGCTGTTGTTCAATTGATGAACTGGGGTACATCGCTGCTCATGTAAGTAATTTCTGCTTTGACTAACAGAAGTACACCTGGAAAAAAACAGCAATTATTATAGCACAAATAAAACACAATTTAACTAAAAAATATAACCGAGAAAGCTTAGTAAGACTTAGAGTGAAATTTATTCCAACACTAATATTTTTTATTCTGAAATTAACTGGTAAAGCATATTTTTAGTTATCTTCGAATGTAAATACATTTTAATTGCTTCTTATCAACAGCCTTTAAATAGCAGTATAAATAATTAGTTGTAAATTGACAGAACCCACTTCATACTAAATATATTCATCATAATATAGTAAAAAAATTAAAATTAAAAATTCTCTGTCTATAGAATTAATATTCTATTGACGATAAAAAATGCTGGAATAAACCTCCAGAATTACATTAGCAAAAATTTCAAAGAAAATCTAATTATAACAATGGATTATTAGTACTATTTTCCTATCCAAGCAAAGTCTCGAAATGTAAACACCTTGGCATTACATTTGATAACAAACTTAACTGGGCAAGACACTTTGGACAGGTGGTAGGGAAAGGGTTCAAAATCCTTCACCTGTTGGAAAGAGTGAAGTAAGGGAATTGGGATACAAAACTTTGGTCAGACCACTGCTGGAATATGGTGGTGTAGTTTGGGATCCACATTTTGGGTATCAAATACAGGAGTTGGAGGAGGTGCAGAGAAGGGCTGCCAGGTTTGTCTTTGTGAATTACCGCAGTAGCGTTAGTAGCGTTTGAATAGTCGCCGAGTGCAGTAGCGTATTTAGTTGTTGTATTTTATCTGTAGTGGTGTGGGTATTTGAATAGTGTAATCTCTGAGTGTTTACATTTTGTAGGCAGTACTAGTTAGTAGCGTTTGAACAGTCAGCAAGCGCAGTAGAGTATTTTGTTGTTGTATTTTATCTGTAGTGGTGTGGGTATTTGAATAGTGTAATCTCTGAGTGTTTACATTTTGTAGACAGTACTAGTTAGTAGTGTTTGAACAGTCAGCGAGTGCAGTAGCGTATTTTGTTGTTGTATTTTATCTGTAGTGGTGTGGGTATTTGAATAGTGTAATCTCTGAGTGTTTACATTTTGTAGACAGTACTAGTTAGTAGCGTTTGAACAGTCAGTGAGTGCAGTAGCGTATTTTGTTGTATTTTATCTGTAGTGGCGTGCGTATTTGAATAGTGTAATCTCTGCGTGTTTACATTTTGTAGACAGTACTAGTTAGTAGCGTTTGAACAGTCAGCGAGTGCAGTAGCATATTTTGTTGTATTTTATCTGTAGTGGTGGGGATCATGAAAGGTGCCTCACCGAAGATTGTGATTTGAAAACATTATCAGAAGCAATCGGGCGATCCCTGGGCAACGGTATAATGCCGGCCAAACCTTTCACACCAGAAACATCAATAAGCGAGCCCTTGTCAGGGCCACAGTTAAAGATTGTCTCCATCAACATTGAAGGCATGTCATCAGCCAAGGAAGAATTGCTACAAGACCTATGCAATCAACACAAATGCCACATTTTATGTGTACAGGAGACACATAGAAGTACTGAAATGCGCCGACCTAAAATAAATGGAATGATCCGCGTGGTTGAGAGACCTCACCATAAATACGGAAGTGCCATCTTTGTCCGACCAGATGTTCAGATCCTGTCCACGGCCTTCACAGAGGAGAATGACATCGAAGTCCTCACCATTGAGCTTAAAAACTGCACAATCTCATCTTCATATAAACCACCCAGCAGTAAATGCACTGTCAAACCACCGTTTAATTTCCATAATCAACATCTGCAGATTGTTATCGGAGATTCTAATTCTCACTGTACTGCTTGGGGCTACGACTTCAATGACGAGAATGGCATTGCAGTAGAAGAATGGGCAGATGTAAATCAACTTACTATCGTACATGATCCCAAACTGCCAGCATCTTTCAACAGTGGGAGATGGAGACAGGGCTACAACCCTGATCTAATATTCAGCAGTAATCACATCAGCCAGCAATGTGTGAAGTCTGTCTGTAGCCCAATACCAAACACGCAGCACAGGCCAATAATGTGTGAAGTGTTTGCGACAGTGAGACCCCAGAGAGTTCCATTTCGCAGGAGGTATAACTTCAAGAGAGCTAACTGGTCCATGTTCACAGAAATATTGGATGCGGCTGTGTCTACTATTGAACCAACACCAGAATCATATGACACATTCACTGCAGCTGTGAAAAAATGCTCCAGAAGATTCATTCCCCGTGGTTGCCGATCATCATATATTCCGGGTCTCACCTCAGATCTAGCTGCCCAGTTCATGGTTTATAAAACACTTTTCCAAGATGATCCATTTAGTGAAAAGACAATAGAAGCTGGTATTCAACTTATCTCATCTCTAAGTGCAGCAAAAAGAGACCGCTGGATCAAAACATTAGAAGAGTTGGACCTGAAAAGAGATAGTCACAAGGCATGGAGACTTCTAAAACGCCTCAACAATGATGCATCGAAGACTACTGGACATTCCAATATAAACGCAAACCAAATTGCACATCAGCTACTCATGAACGGGAAGGAGACTCATAAAAAAGGACAATCTAAAAAACAAAGAAAAACGAACAGAAACAGTCAGGAAGATATGAACAACCTCACTGAGCCCTTTAGTATGTCATAGTTGGAAAAGATTATTCATGAGTGCAAAACAGGAAAGTCGGCAGGCCTCGATGACATACGATCAGAACAAATTAAGAACTTCGGATATAAAACCAAAGAATGGGTTCTACAGCTTTTTAACAAATGTATGAGCTCATATCAAATTCCGAAGGTGTGGCGGAAGACGAGAGTCATTGCGCTGCTGAAACCTGGAAAAGAAGGAAACAATCCTAAAGATTTTAGACCTATGGCACTCTTGTGTCATCTCTACAAAATATTTGAACAATTAATTCTGAACCGTATCCAGCCTGTGGTTGATCCAAAACTTATTCCACAACAAGCTGGCTTTCGTCCTGGCAAAAGTTGTACTGGGCAACTACTGAACCTAACATAGTTTATAGAGGATGGATTTGAGACCCGTAAAGCCACGGACCTGTCAGCAGCATACGATACTGTTAACCACCAACTATTACTTGACAAGTTCTACAGTCTGACAAAGGCCACCAGATTAACCAAACTCATCGCTACTCTTCTTCAGAATCGGAGGTTTTTCGTTGACTTTCAAGGACAGCGCAGTCAATGGAGGGTACAAAAGAATGGCCTACCTCAAGGTAGTGTACTGCCCCCAATACTTTTCAACATTTATACAAACGATCAGCCATTACATCCAGCTACCAGGAGCTTCGTGTACGCTGATGACTTAGCTCTAGCCTCACAGAGCACAAAACTTGAAGTTGTAGAAAGAAATTTGTCTGCTGCTCTTGATGGCCTATCAAGCTATTATAAGGAAAACCACTTAAGACCTAACCCTTCAAAAACTGAAGTGTGTGCCTTTCACCTAAAAAATAGGAAAGCTCAGCGTAAGTTAAAAGTAATGTGGTCAGGTATCGAAATGCAGATATGTAACACCCCAAAATATCTGGGAGTGACACTCGATAGAACCCTCACATATAAGGAGCACTGCATGAATTGCAAAATGAAGACCTCTACAAGAAATAACTTACTGCGCAAATTAGTTGGATCACAGTGGGGCAGTCAACCACAAACTATACGTACATCGGCAATTCTGTTGCAGAATATGCATGCCAGTTTGGTACTCATCATCTCATACCAAACAGGTGGATGTAGCCCTCAATAACACCTGTAGGCTAGTGACAGGTTGCTTAAAGCCTACCCCAGTTGATAGGCTTTACCAGCTTTCGGGCATTGCACCACCCAGTATCCGGAGAGAAGTGGCTGCAAACAAGGAGAGGACCAAAGTAGAAAGGGAAAGCGCTCATCCACTGCACGGCCATATACCACCAGCCCAGAGACTCAAATCCAGGAAGAGCTTCCTCAGAACATCACGGGAACTAATTAGGTCACCTGAAAAGGCAAGAGTACAGTTATGGAAAATGAGGGTTCCCAACATCTCGGGACCACTGACAGTTGCAGAGCGCTTGCCACGTGGTCATGAAGAAGACTGGAATGTCTGGCGGTCTTTAAATCGATTGCGAACAGGAGTGGGCAGGTCCAAGGAAAACCTAATGAGATGGGGTTATACTGATACTACCAGTATTAAATGCGAATGTGGAGAAGACCAAACTATGACTCATATGCTCGAGTGCCCTATGTGCCCATCATCCTGCAACAACAAAGACCTGTTTCAAGCAACACACAATGCGATTGAGGTTGCGAAGTACTGGGCCAAGTGTGTTTAAAGTTGTTGATTTACAAAATGTATTTAACTGTGTATTTTGATGTTTTTGACACGAGAATAATAATAATAATAATCTGTAGTGGTGTGGGTATTTGAATAGTGTAATCTCTGAGTGTTTACATTTTGTAAACAGTGGTCGTTAGTAGCGTTTGAATAGTCGCCGAGTGCAGTAGCGTATTTTGTTGTTGTATTTTATCTGTAGTGGTGTGGGTATTTGAATAGTGTAATCTCCGAGTGTATATATTTTGTAGGAAGTACAGGTTATTTCGAGTTTCTGTTCCTTTTTTCTGTCCTTCTTTTGTTTCCTTTCTTTTTGCGTTTTTCAAAAGCAGTATGTCTAGGGACTGTGATTGCTGTGTGCAGACACGAGCTGAGGTGGCTGATCTGCGCGCTCAGCTTGCAGCTGTGTTAGCGAAAGTTACACAGCTGGAAGCTGCCGTAAAAGGCTGCAGCAGATGTGATGTTGGGGAAACTGATATAGCCAGGCCTATCACATATTCTCCCATATCGACCGTCGTACCTACACCAAGGCTGAAGTGTTGGATGCTGTGCCGCAGTCACCTGTTGGTGACTGGCATATGGCTTCTAGACTTCGAAGCCGCACACAGGGCAGTCGATCAGGCTTAAAGGCCAAGACGCTGAACTTGTTCGTCCTGTCCAACCGGTTTGATGTATTGTCGGAGGCTGACTCAGTCCCACAATTGTCATCTTGCGAGTTGACGGCCCCCCAGCCCGCCAGGTCTGAGCAAACGCAGAAGGGCATTCTGGTAGTTGGGAGCTCTAATGTTAGGCGGTTATTAGAGCCCCTTAGGGAAATGGCGGATTCCTCGGGGAAGAAATCCAACGTCCATTCAATGTGTATTCCGGTGGCCTGATCCGAGATGTGGAACAGGCCATCCAGATGCCATAGAACGGTCGGGGTGTAGCCAACTACAGATTGTGGGCTCATGTCGGCACCAATGATGCTGGTCGCCTTGGGTCGGAGGTTATCCTCTCTTCCTTCTGGCGGCTGGCTGAAAGGGTGAACTCTGTGGCCAGTGACTGCAAGATATCGGCAGAGCTAACCATCTGTAGCATCGTAGGACAGAGTTGATTGTGGACCTCTGGTTCAGAGCCGTATTGAGGGGCTGAACCAGAGACTACGACATTTCTGTGATGACATTGGCTGCAGATTTCTCGATCTTCACCATAGGGTCGAGTCTTGTAGGGTTCCCCTTAATAGGTCAGGTGTGCACTACACACGTGAATCGGCTACACGGGTGGCAGGGGCCGTGTGGAATGAAATGCACTGGGTGGTTTTTTAGGCTGAGGGAGGAAGACCCGAAACACGAAATACAGTTACGGGCAACCCAATCAGATGCAACACCGGAATGTAGGAGCAACATAAAAGAATCTCGTCAGTTAAAAGTTCTCGTAACTAACTGTAGAAGCGTTTGTAACAAACAACCGGAACTTGAAAGCATTATTTGTAGTACAGAAGCGGATATCGTTATCGGTACAGAAAGTTGGTTGAAACCGAAATAAGTTCCGCCGAGACTTTTATAGATAGTATGAACGTTTTTCGTAAAGACAGATTACATTCTCATGGAGGTGGGGTATTTATAGCTGTGAGTAAATTTCTCCCATGTAATGAAATAGACGTCGCTACGATCTGTGAAATCATATGGATTAAACTCAACGTTGTTGGGTCAAAACTCATCATAGGCAGCCTTCTACCGTCCACCTCGCTACCGACATAGCTATCGCCGAGGAGTTAAGAAATAATGTAAATAGTATAGCTAGCCGTTTTTACGGATCATGCTATAATTCTAGGAGGCGATTTCAATCTGCCTTATATTGACTGGCGTAATTATGTTCACATCACAGGTAACAGGCATAAGGCAGCTTCTGAAGTAATTCTCGAGTTGTTGTCAGATAATCATCTCGAGCAGCTAGTTAATGAACCTAAGCGGTGCCATAACGGTAGTGAAAACATTTTAGACTTGCTGGTTACAACAGGCCAGAATTATTTACCGACATTTCAACGACCACAGGAATAAGCGATCACAAAGCGGTAATTGCGACTGTCAAATTAATGACCAAGCGAAAAAGGAAAAAAGGGCGGATTGTATACAGATTCAGTAAGGCCTCAAAGGAGTGTTTTAGAACCTACCTGATAAATAATTACCATAACTTCCAGTCAACAAAGGACACCGTTGAAGAAATTAGGCATCGTTTTATACATATAGTCAGGGAAGGAATGGAAATACATATACCAAAGCGGACAATAAAGGGGGAGAATGATCCACCGTGGTACACATGCAATGTCAAAAGATTAGTCAAAAAACAAAGGAAAATACACGCATGCTCATGAAGGAAGGGGTGTCGCAGCGATTTAGAAACCTTAGCTGATTTAAGAGGACGTATTAAGAATGTAATGCGCGAGGCCTTTAACGATTTTCACTCCAACTCTCTCTCTAAGAGTCTCACAGAAAACCCAAAGAAATTTTGGTCGTATGTACGAAAAGTTAATAGGCTATTTGACAATATTAAAAAAATATTATAAATTGAACTCATTCTCATAGATTATTGCTTCAGGAAGCTAATTTTTTAAATTTGAAAAGAAAAGTGGATTATTTTTAATAAAAAAGCGAAATAAAAATTATACTTTTCTTACCTCTGGCCACGTGACAGAAAACGCTTTAGGATTGGTGGTCGCTTGAGTGACGTCACACGTCTGTAAACGCTGCGGCTAGGAATGGAGCGTTTCCTATTATCCAAGTTTTCGACTATTTTTATTGTTTGTTGCTGGTCATTTCTTGTTATTAATGAAATTCATTTGAATACAAAATCGAGAACATTATGCAAAAGCCTACAGCGGAAAATAACGAAAATATACGCCTTATTTGTGGGACTGGCTATAGGGAAAAAAAAGCTGACTTTTATTCTACTGAGCTTAAAAATGTAACAGCTTCTATTTGAGACTCATTTATATTTAAATTGAAAGTTAGAGTTTGATTGTTTTGCGTTAGCAAACCATACGTCGAAAAATTCTGTACGCGAAATTTGTGCAGTCATGCTGAAATTAAAAAAAGATGTATGGGTGTCGCAAATATGCGCAAACAAATTAAGGTATTTCTTGTAGCTAATAAGCAGCTCTTTCAAATAAATATAGTGGAGAGATCGGTATAATGTGGTATATGAGCTAAAACTCAACATGAAATTGGCTCAGTAGTTTTTTTTTTAATTAAAAATAATCTCGTTCTGTTTTAATGATGCTATTGTATCACGGAAAAATCATGCGTAAACTTACCTTGAAGCTCGCCAAAAGCAATAGCAACACACAAATCACTACTAACACGCAGAAATACAGCGTAATCATCGACCAAACTCAATGGATTATCGCGGCCGACTGAAGCGCTTGTAGGGTGGATCACAGGAAGCCCATTGTTCAAATTATTTTTTCTATGTTAGGCGTGAATTCGTGTGAATGTTCCGAGTAGTATGGTTCATCTACTTTGAATATAAATAACTACTTTGCCTGCGTAGACAATTATCAAAACTGACTTTTGTCCCTCTAGATTTAGAAAATATCACACTGTGCGGCGTCCTCCCGGATGCGAGGCCAGAGCGTTAACCGCTCACTCACCACGCGGAACAACTGGATGTTGTGGGCCATTTTTCTTAATTGCAGATTAAAGATCATGGATAAATAATATTTTTTTGTCATAAAATTGAATTTGTTTGTTATTCATTAACCTACCTCGTTTCACTTCATCTCACATGAAGAAACTGTGAAGTGTTCACTATTAACATAAAGAGAAGCAATTAAGTGGTGTCAGGATAGCTTCGTGATTGAAGAGTGGTAATGGAATTCAGAACGTCCTACGTTCGAAGAACCTAGGTTGGGATAATATTTTTTGTGTGAATTTTTTTTCGGTATTTGTTTGCTGATTTTTGCACTACTATTCGAAGAATTCATAATAGTTGCTAAGCGTCATGCAAGTGTTTGAAACAAATTGCTACCATACATGAAAAGTTTTAATTTTTAAACTTACCAGAGATAGAATATCATGCAAAAAAATACAGATGCACGGCCGTGAACAATGGAATTTATTTTAGAAGTGACATCACATGTAGAAATTTCATGCTAATCTTGCAACAGTTCCGGAACGCTTTGTGTCCTTTCCGTTGGAATTTTTACGTGACGATACAACTGTAGGTTACCTTCCTGACATAACTGCGTCTATTAGACGATATTTACTTTTAATGTGCAAGTCATTTTCATTTAAAAACAAAAAAAACGAAATTTTTTCGGTGTGCAAGTAAGGTCCAATTTCCTTTTTGAAATCTTCTTTGGTTGTTTCAAATGGTTGTAATTCGCTTGTTATACCAAAAATTTGTGAAGTCTTCAGAAAAAGAAAAGAAAAATTAAATTGATTTTCTGGTGGATTTTCGGGGAAAAAATTATTATGCAATGCAACCAACAGCAACTAGTATCCAAAGAAAATGACAAAAGAAAACCAACTGAAAATATTCCGAAGCGAGGATCGAACCTCAGGACCAACCCTAATAATTCTCGCCTTAAACAACGTATTACATTTACTCTACGAAATTGCGGTGTAAATGAGATTCACAGAAAATCGTAAGTGACTTTGTTGCAATATCAAATTGAAGTTGTTACATTTTTAAGCTCCACAGAATAAAACTCAGTGGTTGTTTCTATAGCTAGGCCCACAAATAAGGCGTCTACTTTCAATATTTTTCCGCTGTAGGCTTTTCCAAATTGTTTTCGATTTTATATTCAAAACGAACCTTCATTAATAACAAGAAATAACCAGCAACAAACAATAAAAAATAGTTGAAAACTTGGGTAATAGGAAACGCTCCATTCCCAGCGGCAGCGTTTACAGACGGGTGACGTCACGACTGCCGTTGCACGCGCCAGGCAGCAAATGAGTGTTTTGGCGGGCTTTTAAATTCTTTAAATTTTAACTTTGAATTTTTCGCAAAATAATGCACTTTTGTCAAAAAATCTCTTCACTCGGTGAATAAGGTGTACCAATAAACAATTTAAAAAAACCATTTTCAAGAAGTAGTCAAATACCTATTGTATCAACAGCAATATTCCAGCACTAATTCGTGAAGGTTCCGAGGTTAATGAAAGCCACGATAAAGCTAACGTACTAAATACTGTATTCAAAAATTCATTTACAAATTGTTGCATTTCTTCTCTTAGAAAAGCACACTAATGCTCGCGGATGGTGGGATTTAATCATTTACGAAAATGTTTGAAGCAGCAAATTCTGCTGACGCGGTCGCCAGTTGATTCAGCTTTTAAGAATCACATAAAAAAAGAATAACAAAATTAACTTTTCAAGTTTAATAGAGTTCAAATCTTAAACCACACCAGTCGTGGCGTATATTACATCGGACATCTATATATATATATATATATATGTATGTACCCGAAGGTTGCAGAATCCTCAGTTAAAAACGGTTCACATCAACAATCCTTTATAAATTACACTCGCATTTTCACAACTAGCGTTCAACATTAAAAAAAAAAGGGAGTTCGAGAAAAACTCGCACATGGGTGGCGTGCCCGATGAGCTCGGCTGCCCCAGGAAGACTAGCCGGTACCACAAGTTGGGTTCGCGGGAGTTTTTAATTGTCTTCCGGTAGCCGGCATGCACTCCGGGGTCTTCCACGGTACTCCCACGGACCGGCGGGAAATTTAACATCAACTCGGCTGTATTCCAAATAGCACAGCCGGTTTTCGATCTCCCGGGCCACCGACTTTGGAAGCAGCCTCTATCATATGACTATGCTACAGCCCCCTCAAGTTTAACATAAGATTTTGGATATTCAGACAAAATGGCCATGATGAACTTCTTCAATGGACTAATGGTCCCCAAGATTACTTACAAACTTCACTCCACATTCACTCACATACAAATTGCAACCTCGGGTTCCTATCCTAAATACCATACTAATATCCCTTTACTGGTGTGGGGCTTCAATACTATTTCCAAACACGTCCTTATTAAAATGTACACAGAAAATAATTTATAAGTAAAAGTAAACATCAAAATAGCTTCACAAGGAGACAGGGAAACACATCAAGATTATATCAAAGAAACCGCACAATATATTATTATCTGAATTGCATCTTTTGGGGTGCGATGATTGTTCTAGACCATAGTTTTAACTGTCCATGCCAAATGTCTATTGTCACTTTTACTAAAGTATCACTTCCTCTAAGAAATTCTGTAAACTGAATATTAACATATTTAGAGAGAAAGAACAAAGATACAACGGTAGTCTGCTTATGCTAAATCACAAAATACACAATACAAAATCATTTATATTCATCCAAATAAACTTAACACGAATTGTACTCCAGAGCCGTCACGGAATTTCATGTTACAATTAATATTCATGGAGTCCTTCATCAGCAACAATGGAGAAAATAACACTAATAATAATAATGATAAAAACCACTTCCTGATGCACACCCAGAACACTTATTACTCATGATTGATGTCTTCTTTCTCTTGGACGATGCTCCAGGTGTATTCTATGTGGATTGTTGACTCTCATGTTAACATACCACCTTTTACTCCCTCAGCACTGCTTCAAGTCAGGAACGCAGCAACATACACCGGTTTATTACTCCACTTTCATTAACTCATTTGGGAGGAAACTTTATATTGGAACACCACCGTATGTCACATTAACTGTCTTGAAAGGCTTTAGTGCCACCACATTATAATTTCCTTTAACTTTACCATGTTTAGGGTGAGCCAAAGTATAGCAGTTTCCCTTGGTTCGGGAAACGACTTCATAGGTCCCTCGTACAACAGTTTAAACTTTTTAATTTCATTGTCTATAGATGATGATTTAAATGTGTCTTTAACAGAACTAGGTCACCTATCCCATATGCTGTGGGTTTGAGGTTCCTATCATGGCTCCTTTCTTCTTAAGGCACACTTCTTCAACTCTTCCAAAGCTATCTTAATCTTGTCAGGATAATCACTATCCCTCATCGGAAAGTGGAGGAGCTCATAAACAATTCGGGGAGGTTCCCTCTTAAATATGATTTCATATGGTGTTAGTGAAGTGGAAGCATGGGGAATAGTATGAAAACTCCTTCAATTTCACTTAATTCGTATGCCCACTTCTTATGGTTGTCCTCACGGTATGTCCTGAACCATCTACCAAGCTCTCTCATTACTGTTCTATTGCATTCCCTTGTGGATGGTAGAAGACGTTAACTGTTTCAATACTTAACTCTTTAAAGCATTCAGCCCAGGCTTTACTTGTGAACTGGGGTCCATTGTCTGTCAATACTTTGTCAGGTTTTCCTACATGTGGTATATAATCATGAACTAACTTTGAACAGATTACTTTGGCTGTGGCCCTCTTCAGTGGGTACAACTTTATATATTTTGAGAAGATGTCCATGACCACACAAATTTGAGTTACTCCCCCACGGGACCTAGGCAGTGGGCCAAAGATATCTAAAGCAACTAGTTCATGTGGTTTATCAGGGATCACACTCTGCATCTCCCCGGCCCTCCTGACGTTATCTGCTTTAGTTTTCTGACATAACTCACAACGAGAAACTACCTGCTGTATCCGCCGAGACATATTAGGGAAGTACAAGGTTTCCTTCATGATCATATGACACTTGTTTATACCATAATGGCCGTAACTAAGATGATGTTGCTTAATAAAATGGTCCACATAGTTTTCTGGCACCCATACTTTCCACTCTGAACTAGCTTCATGGTTTCTTCTGAATAAAATTCCACTCACCTGCATGTAGTATTTGCGTAACTTTGACTGTGGGTCACTCTCAATTAACTTGCCTAATAACTCCCTTATATTGGGATCCTTTTCTTGCTCCTCTTTCATGAACTTCAGGCAATGTTTACCTCCTTTTCTCCATCCACTCCCTTAATGTAAAATATCTGAGCTTCTTTCCCTACTGACATTGCTGGACTCGCTTTCTTCTAAACCTACTGGTAACCTTGACAAGGCATCTGCTACAAAATTTTCCTTTCCTGGAATATATTTAATATCAAAGTCATATTCCTGGAGTAGTAAGTTCCATCTTGCCAACCTTCCATGGACTAATTTACACTTCTTCAAAAACGACAGTGCCTTGTGGTCAGTATGTACTATCACCTTCCTGCCCAAAAGGAGGTACCGAAACTTTTGGAAGGTCCAAACAATAGCCAGCGCTTCCTTCTGGGTAACACAGTAGTTGCATTCAGACTGGTTTAGAATCCGGCTAGCAAAAGCGAGAGGTTTCTTTATTATTTCATCTCCCTCTGCTATCTCTTGGAAGATCTCCACACCCAGGCCATATTCCGAGCTATCTGTGGTAATACAGATAGGAAGATTCCAATCTGGGGCACTTAGATGTACTTTCTTTAATAAACTACTTTTTACTTCTTGAAAATCTTCTTCACAATGCTCAGTCCAGTCCCAATGTGCATTCTTTTTCTTGAGTTTCCCAAAATATGGGCTGTTCAGTATTTGACCTCTGATAAATTTACGATAATAATTACAAAGTCCAAGAAAACTCAATAGTTGTTCCTTGTTTTGGGGTCTTGGGAAATTCTTGATAGCGTTAAGCTTTTCCTCATTGGAGTTATTCCTGATGGGGTGATAGTATGACCCAAAAATTCAATTTTGCTTGTCAGAAAAACACACTTCTTCGCTTTAATAGTCATCCCCCCTTTCTTTAAAGCGGTTAATACTTCTTTTAATGTACTCCAATGTTCCTCGACGATTGAGCTTGCAATTAATATATCATCGACGTACACATGTACTTTGCTCAATAATTCCTTACCAAGGAAAGCACGGGATGAAATTCGCGACTGCATTATTCAAGCCGAATGGCAAAACGCGGAACTGGTAACTCCGGCCTTGGTACAAGAATGCAGTATATTTCCTGGATGTTTCTGCAATTGGAATTTGCCAATAGGATGCAGTTAAATCCAAGGAAGTTAGAAATTTCTTATCTTGAAAGCTTTGTAATATTTCATCAACCGGGGGCGGATGGTCCCTTTCAGTGACGAGAATTTTATTTAAAGTGCGAGCGTCTAAAACTAACCTGACAGATTGGTCTGCTTTTGTGACTACAACTAGTGGGTTGTTATAAGGACTCTTGGATCTTTCTATGATTTTCCATTGCAACATCCTGTTTATCTCATCATCGACTTGCTTCCTCTTTGAAACTGGAATGACGTGAGGTTTTACAAAGAAAGGTGTCGCACAATTAACAGTAAAATTGCACTCGTAACCTTTTACAGGTCCAGGCTGATCAGAAAATACTTCCTTAAACTCGTCTATCAGATTTCTTAGCTTTGTACGGTGTTCACTGCTAACACTGTCCACTATTCTTAACTCATTCTTCTCCACCTGTCTGCTTGGTTGCATTGACAATACACAAAACCGTATAAACTTTTGAAGGAATTGGGGTTCTTTCCCACTGGCTACTGCATTTCCCCACGATAGTACATTAACTGACGCCATTTCCTTCTCCTTCCAACATTTCTTCATACTAGTTCTTCCCTTGGACCCATTAACTTGAAAATCCAATAATCCTTGTTCAAAATACAAGATAGTTTTAAAAGCACACAACCAATCAATGCCAAAAATACAATCAATCGTAAGCCCTGGCACCACAAAAACAACGAACTCAAAGAAATAGTCTTCCAACTTTACTTCTAACAACATCTGCGTTTTCACTAATTTGCTCTTGCCCCCTGTGGCAGTGATAACTGACATCCCACTTACTGGTAAGGAAACCACTTTATAGTTTCTTTGATTTGCAACTTCCAGTAAACTCTCAAACAAATTTTCTGAGATGCATGAAATTTCGGCACCTGAATCCAACAATACTTCAATTTGTTTTCCACGACATGTCACTAAGATTATGGGAGCCTGGACCAACTGTTCTTCCTTCTGGAACTCTTCCTCTGCTAAGTCTTCACTCGGGTTGTTGTGGAAAATACTTCTAAGCTGGTTCCTCTGTTTTGATTGTATCGACCCTATTAACCCATCTGCCTCAGTCGGGCCAAAAACTTCGGCAGTCTTCAGTTTTTTGTATCACTACCATTAGTTTGTTGGCTTGTACCGGGATCATTTGTGACATCATTACTACTTACTACCGTTGTTGGGCTAAAGTATTCTTTAGGACTTCCCTTTCTTCCAATTCTTCGAACATTGTTTTCACTATTTCTATGTGGTGGAGAATTCCTCCCCCCTCCATTGGTGTGGAATTGATTTCTTCCTCTTTCCTGATCATATGTCATTCGCCTTTCATGACGGAATTCCCGTTGATCTTTAAACTGATTCCTGTTCTGGTAGCTCTCCTTGAATCTATCTCTGACGCACTGGGTTTCATATCGGTGCACAAACTCACTCGCTGCCTCAATCGTTCTGACATCATGCATGACCAAAAGTTTTTGAATCTCCCCTGGCATCCTGTGAGCAACATCCAACACAATTTCTCTTTCAGGTGGTGGGTTATTCAGGTAATAACATTTGGAAGTTTCATTTAAAAGGAAATCTTTGAGTGATTCCCTCCCAGGTTGATATTTCCGCCATACCAGAGACCCCTCTTAACTTCATGTTGCCTTTCCTCTGACCAGAAATTATTTAGGAAACTTGCTTTGAATTCTGCATATGTTTTACAAATCTGAAGCTGCCTTTCTCCCCAAATTCGAGCACTACCCCTTAAATTTTGATATACACTGTTCATTTTTTCACTGTCATCATAAACACTGAAAATCCTGTACTTCTCAAAACTATTGATAAAATTTACTGGATGGATACCTCCCTTGTCACTAATGTTCTCAATTTCTACTTTTTCTGGTATAGCCAGGGATATTGGGTTTGCCACACCAACTACATGTTGCACCTGTGATTTCTTTAGATGGCACTTCACTTCTTGTAATTCTTCCCCAATTTTGGTTACTTGACTCTCAAAGTTGGGAATTTTATTCATCTCCTCACTTAAATTCCCCACTCGCTTATCCAACGTTTCACAGCTTATTGCAACTTCATCTACAGCTTTTTCCAATTTAATATACTTTTCACCAACTTCATCTACTCTTTCTGTGACTCCTTCAAGTCTTATACTCAACTGAGTATTTTGCTGTTTGATATTTGCTATATTGTTTTCATTACTATCAATTCTTTGCCTGACATTTACTTCAAGGCATTCAATTTGTTTCTGTGTCTCCTGTCTAACAACTTGGCATGAATTTTTACATTTTTCTATCTCACTGCAGACTTCATCAAGTTTCTGTGTCACCCCTTTTAATTCCTCCTTTATTTTACCCTCTAACTTTAACTCCAGAGCTGCTAGTCCATTACTGAACCTTTTATGGACATCTTCTGCATTACTTTTGAATTTATTTTGTATGTCAGTTGATTGTATTTCAAAACTTCGTTTGGATATCAGTTGATAAATTTGATAACATTGTGAAAATCTTAACTATCAGGTTTGGATTATCCTTCTCAGGATCTGCTGGATCTTCAAATGCTTCAAATATTGATGCATTTGTAGTGAGTATGGGAGAGCAAGTTTCAGAGTTTGGTGGACTGCTTTCAAGAGCTGGTGACAAACTTTCATTGACTGGTAACTCGGTGTTTAAAAATACTAACAAAGGTTCCTGGCTTGGGGGATCTTCTTTACTAGCTTCCCCCCCATTTTCAAAACTGCTTTCCTTATTCATGGTGAAAATTTAAAAAGAGGGGAGAAAAAAAATCGCCTATAATGGGTTTCCCTTTAACTGTTCAATTTTATCTGCACTGCACTTATCTTTCGACGTTCTGCGCCGCATGTGAGCCCTTCAATTTTCTTCCAATCAGTTGTTAGTTGTTATCCCGAATTATCGCTGCCGGGTCTTCCTCTGTTGTTGCGGCCGCGTAAAATATCTCAGCTCCTCGTCTTCTTTGGTTTTGGATCTTCTGGCGCACTGCTATTACTTCACAAGTTTGTTGATGTACCGTTTTAACTTTTTTTCTGGTCGGTTTACTTAATAAATCACTTTATTCGTAGGTCGCGAAAGTCCTGTCCATAGGTAGCCATGTTGCATTTCTTCTCTTAGAAAAGCACACTAATGCCCGCGGATGGTGGGATTTATACATTTACGAAAATGTTTGAAGCAGCAAATTCTGCTGACGCGGTCGCCAGTGATTCAGCTTTTTAAGAATCACATAAAAAAAAAGAATAACAAAATTAACTTTTCAAGTTTAATAGAGTTCAAATCTTAAACCACACCAGTCGTGGCATATATTACATCGGACTTCTATATATATATATATATATATATATATATATGTACCCGAAGGTTGCAGAATCCTCAGTTAAAAACGGTTCACATCAACAATCCTTTATAAATTACACTCGCATTTTCACAACTAGCGTTCAACATTAAAAAAAAAAAAAAGGGAGTTCGAGAAAAACTCGCACATGGGTGGCGTGCCCGATGAGCTCGGCTGCCCCAGGAAGACTAGCCGGTACCACAAGTTGGGTTCGCGGGCGTTTTTAATTGTCTTCCGGTAGCCGGCATGCACTCAGGGGTATTCCACGGTACTCCCACGGACCGGCGGGAAATTTAACATCAACTCGGCTGTATTCCAAATAGCACAGCCGGTTTTCGATCTCCCGGGCCACCGACTTTGGAAGCAGCCTCTATCATATGGCTATGCTACAAAATGAACATAAGGATAGTATTCCCGTTTTCCCACGCCGTGGCGAGTCGGTGATGGAATCATTACGAATAGATACTGCAGGTATCGTTAAGCAATTAGAGCTCCTGAAGTGGGGGAAAGCACCGGGCCCGGATGGAATTCCAGTAAGAGTATTTTCAGAGAATGCGGCGGAAATTGGGCCATTTCTGTCTGATATATTCAGCAAATCATTAGAAGAGCGAAAAGTACCTTCAGACTGGAAAATAGCGCAAGTAACTCCGATTTTCAAAAAAGGTGATCGAAGTGATCCTGGAAACTATCGTCCCATATCTATAACATCTGTTTGTAGTAGAGTTATGGAGCATATTATATGTTCGAAAATTATAAATTTTCTAGATGATAATAATTTGCTTACAACAAATCAAGACGGATTTCGGAAGAAAAGATCATGTGAAACACAGCTGGCCCTATTTACACATGACGTAATGAAAGTTATCGATGCAGGTTCACAAGTAGATGCAATTTTTTTAGATTTCCAAAAAGCCTTTGACTCTCTGCCACACAACCGCCTTTTAGCGAAGCTTCGAGTGTACGGTATATCGGATCAGCTTTGTGAATGGATAAAGGATTTTCTAACTGGTCGGTCGCAGTATGTTGTCGTTGAAGGAGAAAGTTCTTCTAATCTAGATGTTACATCGGGTGTACCTCAAGGAAGTGTAATAGGACCGTTTCTTTTCTTAATTTTTATAAACGATCTCGGAGACAAAGTGAAAAGCCTTTTTAGATTGTTTGCTGATGATGCTGTTATTTATAGGGAAGTAAGAAATTTGGCCCATTGTTTAGAAATTCAGCGCGATCTGGATGTTATTTTGGCTTGGTGCGCTGAGTGGCAACTTACTCTAAATTGTAAAAAGTGCAAGACAATGAGTATAACTAACAAAAAGAATCCAATTGTTCAGAAATACGAGTTAAACAATACAGTTATTGATATGGTCGATTCTATGAAATATTTGGGAGTAACAGTACAAAGGAACATGAAATGGGACATACACATTAATTCGTTAGTAGATAGAGCAAATTCTAAGTTGCGATTCATAGGTGGAATCTTGAAAAATTGTAATGAACAAATAAAGGAGATAGCGTACAAATCTCTTGTGCGTCCACATTTGGATTATTGTTGTGCCATTTGGGACCCGTTTCGTAAGGGATTGATCGAAAGTATAGAGAAAGTACAGAGAAGAGCCACTCGATTCGTAACCGCTTGCTACAGTCCTTATGAAAGCATCACAGAACTGATTAGTAGATTACGTTGGGAGTCTCTGGTAGATAGACGACACACGTTTCGTTTAAACTTATTCGAAAACATGCGTACTCCCACTTTCACTTTTGAGTGTAGTGAAATACTTCTTCCACCAACCTATTTGAGTCGGAAGGACAGGAAAGATAAAATTAGAGAAATAAGGTGCCGGACTGATTTTTATATGAATTCTTTTTTCCCTCGTACCATTAGGGATTGGAATGTACAGCAAAGAGATTAGCTTTGGTGCTGAGCACCCTCTGCCACCCACAATTTTGTGAATTGCAGAGTATATATGTAGATGTAGAACACAACTGGTAATTGATATGATAAAGGAGCTAGATTGGGATACATTGGAGGATAGAAGGAGGGTGAAGGGAATCATGGGAGTGTACAAGGCCTATACTGGTGATGAAGCATAGAAAGATATTGGTGGGAAAATTAAGAGGTGCTTGGAAGGGAAAAGTTTACCATGACCACAAGCCGGCACACAATTTCAGGCACAAGGGTGTGGGAAAGTTTTCTTTAGTTGGAAAGAGAGTGAGGGACTGGAATAAATTGCCAAGGGAAGTGATGAATAATATATCGGAAACACTGACAAAATTTAAAGTGAAAATTAGTAGAGGGCAAAAGTAGGTTGGAAAGGGAAAGGGAGGGGGTGTAGGGAGATTGCCACCGGAGCAGGCGCTCCATTGCAATTTTATCAGTTATATTATTATATTATTGTAAAGGCAACTATTAGGGGAAAAAAAGAAACCAAATACCTTTAGGCTTTTCTAAAAAAAAAATAATTGGGAATCGGATAGAAATATCAGCAAAATATGGCAGATGTTAATTAAATCTCCAAGCAAAAATAACTATAAATTAATTATTAAAAAATACTTATTATAACAAGAGTAATAATTTGCTTTTACTATTATAGTTATTTCTATATTCTATTATTTGTAAAAGGATAATAATTCTCAGAACTAATTGAATAAAACAACCTACAGCAATTTTACTGATTAACTGATATTTTTTTAAATTTATGGCACTACAAGAGACTAGACAAAAAAAGTGATGAAATAATCCACCATGAAAAGAAAATTTTAATTACTTTTTGTTTGAAATTATTTCGTACAATATATTGCAGATTGATTTCACCACACACAAAATCTGCTGTCACAGGACTTGTTGAAATCAAAATCATCACAGGTCAGAAAGTATTGGGTATATGGAAAAAGAAAGAATTCAGCGATGTCATTTTCAAAATATTATCTCTGATACCACTAGAGTAACATAAGGAAACAAAAAAAATATAAATCTGGATGGTCTGATGAGGACTGCACTTGTGATTCCCCAAAACCTTGCCCCAGCCCAGTCATGAATATGATGGCCATATAAATCTATACCATTAGTTTCTGTTGGCCATTGCAATAAGAGGCCACTGCTTAATAACTGGGAAATCCAGAAATTAACTTACATTTGTGCCTAGCGTGCACATCGGTGGGGTTGGAGCAGCCATCTTGGAAAAAAAACGTTTCTACGCTCAGTACACATCACACTGTTATAGCATATGAACTGTGATTTTTCTACTTTATTGTGAGAAGCGCTCAATGATTAGGTTTCTACAGACAAAAGCCTCAAACCAATTGAAATCTATCGGTAAGTTAGTGAGAGTTACAGAGACAGAAGGAAGCAGTGATGCATTCACTTTAAAAATGGCTGCACTAATGTTTATGATTAGGACTCCAGTGGTCAACCTAGCTTTGTGACTGATGAACTAACAGTGAAAATCAATGATAAAATTAATGAAAATTGCCACTTCACAATTACAGAACTCTGGCTTCATTTCCTACATATTTCACGAAGCGGTACATAACAAGAGTCGGAAAACTGAATTAAAAGGATTCCAAAAGATAAGTAAATGATAATTATTACTGTAAAAGTTTAATAAACCACTGAGTTGGTATTTAAAAAGTAATTGCACTTCATTTAAAAGATAGTTTATTTTCAGCAGTGGTAATATACCAAGTATTGGATATAGAGGATAAATAAAAGTCATATAGTGCTTGAATCTGACTCTGGAAATCGGAGAATAAATATAATTTTCTATAATATTTAATTGTAAGGGTTGAAGCCGCAGTTATGGATAAGTAATAGGTGGCACAAAAAGAATGCATGAATTTTATTTGAGTAGTATAAGTGGTGGGAGTGGAATGTAGGGGTGGGGGATCTGTTGTTTTGTAGGTTAGAGTGTCCATTTTCAGTAGCAATGGCACAGTGGTCCGTGCAGCATCCCGATTTCACTGTTGAACATTTTTTCAAAAGTAATGAATCTGTTATCACAGTTCAACGTCTTTTCCGAACACAGTTCAATGTTCCGCAAAATGGTTTGGTTCCTGATCGCAACACAATAATTCGTTAGGTAAACTCTTTTCAGAAAACTGGAAGTGTCATGAAGCAGAGGTCGTCTGGTCGTCCTCGTACGGTGCAAACCACAGAAAATGTCGACAGAGTAAGAGTGTCTGTTCTTCACAAGGCGGCGTGCTCCAACTCTGGGTTTGTCTCGTCACTCGCTGCAGCACATCCTGAAGGATGAGTTAAGATTTCATCCTTACAAAATAATGATTGTGCAGAAGATTCACGAACGTTATCATGAGCAACGGAGACTGTCTTGTGAGAGAATGCTTGATGTTCTTGCTGATGATGATGTTTTGTTTATGATGAGCGATGAAGCTCACTTCCATTTAGACGGTTATGTAAACAAACAAAATTGTCAGTATTGGGCAGCAGACAACCCACAAGAACTGCATCAAACACCATTGCACAGTTCAAAAGTCACCATTTGGTGTGGAATTTCAAAAGTGGGAATCGTTGGGCCTTATTTTTTGAAGAGGGTGGTGTTAGGGCCTTATTACACTAGGTGACTTGGCGGCGCAACCAGCCGCGCCACTGGTGTCTCTGTTGGCGACGCAACCAGGATTCTGGTGGCGCAGCCAGCCAGTCACTCGTACAACCGAGCAGTCTCTTTGCTGTTATCCTCGCATTGTATGCGAATTGTGTAGTTGAATTTGTCCAGTGAACTACAGAATGTCACTGTAGAAATTAATGGAAGTGAAAGTGTAGAGAACACAAAGGAGTAAAGCAAGAAGAATTTCTCATTTTCGTATCTTTCCCGGTAATATCAACCTTTACTAAGTACAATGATTAAAAGAAAGATGATTTACACATTCTTAAGTAATTAAAAAACTTGTTGTCGTCTGAATACAGCTCATCAAAAAGAGTATAGATTCCCTTAGCAATAGAATATAATGTACATACATCTTTCTCTCCTTTCGCCTTCTATTTTTCATTTTAATTATTTTTAATTAATTATTAATTTAACTGTGATGGAGCTAACACTCCGGTAGCAATTTCCCTAGTCATCTAATATCCCCTTTATGTATATATTTAAATTTTCTTTTATAGCTGGAATGTTAAATTCCTACGCCATTTACTTTTCCGATTTATAAATTTTAATTTTAAAATCCTTAAGCTTTTTTTTCTGTAAATTATTCATCATTACACTTGGTAATTTGTTCCAATTCCCGAAGCCCTTAACAACAAAAGAAATTTTTTTCCACTCCCTTATGCAAGAAATCGAGCTTAAGCTTGTGGTCATGGTTGCCTTTCTCCTTCCATGCACTATTCCTAATTCTTTTACCAATTTCCATCCAAGTCCCATCAGCAATATATGCCCTGCACATTTACAGCACTCTCTTCACCCTCCTCCTTTCATCCATGAGTCCCAATCCAGCTCCTGTATCATATCAGTTACTGACTGGGTCCTGAGATAATTTCCACAAACAAATCTAGCTACTCTTCTTTGCACACCTTCAAACTCCTGTATTTGATCTCCAAAATGTGGTTCCAAACTACACCACCATATTCAACAAATGATCTGACTAAAGTTTTGTAACCCAACTCCCTAACTTCTCTGTTACATCCTCTCATCACCCTCTCCAGCAAATGAAGGATTTTGTAACCATTTTCTACCACCTGCCCAATTGAGTTTATCAAACGTTATGCAAAGAATTTAAACTTCATCAAGCAAATCTGACCCCACTCTGTAATCATAATTAACCTTTAGATCTATTTATCTGTGTACCTTATAAGCCGACACTTCTTGGCATTTCTTCATTCCATGCTGACCAATCCATTTAGATATTCTATCCAGATCATCCTGCAAGTGTTCAGTCTTCACCTGCTTTGATCCTATTGTATACCATTGTATCATTTGCAAAATACCTAGATTCTGACTGTAACACAGTCATTCATTAGAATAATGAACAGCAACTCCCATATTTACTTCCTCTTCTTTTGATAATGTATTTCCTACTATAACCCTTTGCTTTCTGACTTTTAAGAATTCCTGTGCCCAGCAAGTAACTTTTTCATCCAATTCAATACATTTCAGTTTATTTAAAACCATTTTATGGCTCACTCTGTCAAATGCCTTAAAAAGATCTAGTGCCACACTATCAACTTGGCCTGCCTCCCATTTGCAATTCATTTGAAATATCTTGCATATATCCCACTATCTGAGATTCAAATGAATATCCTTGTCTAAGGCCATGTTGTCGATCTGAAAACTAGTTTCTTTCTTCACAGACATTTCTGATATACTTGCATATCAGTCTCTCCATCATTCTGCCTATCGCTGATGACAAACTAATTGGCTAGGAATTTTCACCATATTTTTAACCTTTCCTTTATGATCTGGTGCTACTATCGGTATTTTCCAATCCTTTGGTAAGCAGCAAGTCTCCAAACTCATTTTAAACAAAATTTTAAGGTAAGGTACAATATCGTATCCCACAATCTTTAATAAATCTGTAGTAATATTACCTACACCAGTTACGTCACTTTTTTTAGCTTTCTGAGTTACTTCGCAATTTCCTGAGAATTTATTTTAAATTTTGTCGGTTCGTCATTTATACTCTCCTCTGATTCAGTCCCTCCCATTATAGGATGACTGTCCCTAGTTGTCTCACCAAACCTGGCACTCAGTATCTCTGTAATTTTAAAATCGAAAAGTAGGAAGGGGCATAAGAACAGCAGAGTCTAGCCTAGTGTAATAAGCTAGATAAGATACAACGCGCCGCCACGACTTTTCACCACCAGTGGTTGCCGGCCAGTTTCTGGCGGCGCCACTGGCTGCCCTAGTGTAATAAGCTCCGTAACACTCAATGCCCAGTGACGAACAGAGCCACCAGTGGCTCGGCTGGTTGCACCGCCAAGTCGCCTAGTGTAATAAGGCCCTTAGTGTCTACGCAATTTTTTGCGGCCACAACTTGACACTTTAGGGATCAACATGGCAGAGATGTGGTTCCAACAGGATGGAGCCACCGCCTACACGGCAAATGATTCCATGGCAGTTGTCCAAAAAATGTTTCCACAACACATGATATCACGTTTCGGCGATGTACACTGGCCTGCATGCTCACCAGATTTGTCGCTTTGTGACTTATTTTTATGGGGTTACTTAAAAAGTAAAGTTTACTGCAACAAACCTCGTACACTCAGTGATCTGAGAGTTGCAATAGGTGAAGAAATCGCTGCTGTTCCACATGAGACTTTGAAGAAAGCAATGGAGACTTTTAATGTGTATAAATGAAGAAGGCCGTCATCTGTCTGAAATTCATAAACTGAATAAATTACATATTGTATTGACATGAGTACATTTTCTGTGTGACCAAAATAAAAGCCAATTATTACAGTTTGAAATTAATGTGTTCTTTTTGCGCCACTCTGTACATACAGGTAAGAAGAGATGATTAACCTGTTGCAAGCTCTTGGATGGTTTTGGGTGGGAGATGTTTGATCACCTACAGTACAAGTCCGGAACTAGCACCTCTTTTCGGCGATGAAGACGTTCACTCACAACACAGCACTTTTATAGTGATAGATAACTTCATACCGGTATAAACCAGTGGTTGTAATGTAAGGCAGCAGATTTCTACAGTGACAAACTGAAACACCTTGATCATCGCCATGGTAAAATGACACAGCTTAAGTGGCAACTATGTAGAAAAATTGTTTAAGATCTTCCCCTGCAAATGTGTATTATAAAATTTCTCTTTCTTATGTGGTTGGTTCTTTTATTTTCAAACATCTCCCGTATAACGTGCTTAAATTTTCAACAGTTGTAAGCTGAACTCATCTGGGGATTGATGAAACTGTGAATTGCAACATCACATAAACTACACCAAATATCAAGGACAAGTTTTCCTCACATTAAAATGTAACACAGCAAACAGTTTTAACTTTTTTTTTTACCATAAACTAAAGTCTGGTACCCATAAATTGGAATAATGAAGTCACAAAAGCCTTTTGAAAGTAGTAGATGTGTACATTAGCACATGAAGAGGGAGGATTATGAAATGCCATGTTCAGATTTATTTTTGGGCTCCTTGTCTCTCCAATGTTCAATCTGGAACACTCACTAGGACACTACCAGATGTTCAGATCAAGGCATTCAAACTAGGAGGAGGATGAGGTGGGTGATGGGAGTGTACAGGGTGTATACTGGCGATGAGGCATGGAAAGATATTGCAGTAGGTATGAAAAGTAGTTCATGGAAGGGAAAAGATGACCATGACCACAAGCTGGCACTTGATTTCAGGCACAAGGGTGTGGGAAGATTTTCTTTTTTAGGTAAGGGTGTCGGGGATTGGAATGAGTTACCAAGGGGATTGATGAATAACTTACCGAAAATGTTTAAAAAATTTAAAGTTAAAATTTGTTGAGGGCAAATGTAGGTGGGTGCAGGATAGGGGGAAGTTGGGTGTGTAGGGAAATTGCCACCGGAGCCTGTGCTCCATTGCAATTAAATTAAATTAAAAAATTAAAACTTCTGGGGCATGTGGCGCTCTCCAAAGGATCAGGATGTGGATCAGACATAAGATGAAACAAAGAAGCATTATCTGACAAAACTGAACTGAAAGTGATGCCTTGAATTTATATTCTGCTTATGTTGCTTTAGTCTAGCATGTTGATTCCATATCAATTGAGGCAGGGGGGTGACCTTCATAGCCTCAAAAGTTTTAAATTTAACATATGTTAAAATTTAGGTAAAAGTAAGATACCTGTATATTTTTGTTTCGCCCAAGAAAATTCCTTGTCAGCCAAAGATGGCATCCGGAGACCCATTGCTCACTTGGAATTTTTGATAAAAAATTTTAAGTGCTTTATCTTTCATCAGTGAAAGATATTTTATTGCTTTTTTTATCTTAAATATATTACTTTTCTGTGTAAAATGATATACTCCATTTTAAAAAATGTGTTCAACTTTATTTTGCTGCAGGTTTCTGAATTTTTTATTTAAAAAAATAATAAACTTCACTTTTGAATTTAACAAGTTTTAGAAATGTTTAAAAAATTCAGAGAATTCTCCTAATTTTTATCTATATTTATAGTATCTGTCAGGTTAGGCTTAATATATATGCTGAGAAGTACAACATGCATCTTTGGTAATAAAAGTGTTCATAATTTATTTTTTTAAAATACTATTATTGGAACAATGTGCTCAATGTGAGTGAATAAAAATGATAAATGAAACTAAATTGGAGTTTTTAAATTTTTTACTGAATCAACTTTATAATTTCAGTTGTTGGAAGGGGAGGGGGGCTTTAAGGCACATCAGCGATGGGGTCATTAGTGTATTATAATTTCTGAATGTAAGAAAACCTTCTAGAACAATGTTCAATGATCTAGATAATTTCACAGTGTAATAGAATCTTCTATATCAATGTGGAACCATCTCGATAATTCCACAATGAGAGAGAACCTTCAAGAACAATGTGGAGCCATTGAGATGATTCAGTGTGTTTGGCCCAGCATATAAAACAGGTAGATAAATTCACAGTTCAGTTGTCAACAGATATGCAAAGAGAGCAAGTTCACCAAATTTTGTGGTTGAAAAGTAAGTTTATAAGCCTCTGAGAAGATTTTTGTGTGGTGTTTTGTGGAAAAAACGGAGTTTGAAATGGCTTCTAATTGGAGCCGGTGAAGTGTGCAGACTATTCGCATATCCATAAAATATATATATAACAGTAACAAGAAAAACAGACTTTACTCAAGTTGCAAATAGAAGCGCTCATTTGGAGGCTCTGTTTCGAAGTTAAGATCTTTCCAGTAGTTACTTTCTGTATCCTAATTGCTTTTGCAGAATATCAAAGATGACACTGAACTTCAAGAAGAAGTCTCCCATTGTGTGGATGATGATGATCTGCAGCAGAAGAATTAAACTCCTTGAATCAGTCAGCTGTAGAGATTGGTGTTAGTCCATAATCAGTCAAGTCATAAACTCTATGCATCAAGAAAAGTGTAAAGAAATTACTGAAGCTGTGGCTGAATACACCAAATGAAAACTGGCCATTGTTCAATGTTAAAATTGCAACTTCAAAAGGAAGTTAACCTAAAAAAACTTGTGAAACTTCCCAAGCATTTATGTCGAACATCAATTCAGCTGTTGTATCGTGTGAATCCTACAATGAAAAGGTGTGATTTTTATCATTTTTCCCAGTGTCTGTAGCCAAACTGTGACTGGTGGATTGCGGAGGTCATAGATATCAGTTGTGAGTAAAATTAGATCATCATGTATGTTATGCTCGCACACAGACCATCTGCTGGATATACATTTCCAGCTGCAAGACAGAGACACCACAACCACTACTCACTTCTAATTCACAATGTTTTAAATGTGGGTAGTTACTCCAGTTCCTACTGGTTTAATAGGAAGGCATCACTCTATATCAAAGGAAGATACTGATGTAGTTCAATAAATTTTTAGTTCGCTGAATTTCTAATTTCAGTTTTAAAAAGTACACAGGGAGTGTGGTATATTTTTGAACTTGCACATATATTTTGTAAGTTTTAGTATGTGTTTTCCTGAAATATGTTTTTACAAGTATTTTAAAAGCTGTCTGTTTCTTGTATTTACTAAGAATTAAAAGGCTGTCAAAGACCAAACTTTGATATCATGAGACCAATAATTAACTATGATGTAACAGAAACTGGTGAAATGTATGGAAATATTTACACTGTCTCCAAAACCTGTCAATCTCAAAAACAGAAAATTACCGAGTGTGGTGGTGTAACAGTTAGCGTTCTGGCCTTGCATTCAGCAGGACAGCGGTTCCAATCCCCGTCCAGGCATCCAGATTTGGGTTTTCCATGGTTTCCCCAAATCACTCCAGGTGAATGCCGGGATGCTTCCTTCAAAAGGCCGTGGCCAAATTCCTTCCTATTCCTTGCCCCCCATCCTTTCCCGTATCTAAAGACCTGGCTGTTAAAAGATGTTAAGCAGTTAAAAAAAAAAGAGGAAATTCTCCTTTTAAGGGAAAACAGTACTCAATAGTATTGATCAAAAGTAAAAAACTAAAATTTTTCGATATTCTCATTTTTAAAAAATTAATAATAATAATTTTATAAAAAATCAGAAGGCTGCAGCAAAAAAAGTTAAACACATATTTTAAAATGGAGTATATCATTTTAAACATAAAAGTATTACCTTTAAAACAAAAACAAAGAAGCAACAAAATATCTTGCTTGCACTGTTCCAAAGATAGACTAATTTTTTTATTTTTTTACAAAAAACACTAGTGAGAAATGGTGGCTGGGATGCTATCTTTGTTGGACTGTATCTTCGACCAGATTTTTTTTTGGAAAAATCAAAAATATGCAAGTACCTTACTTTTTTCTTAGTTTTAATATGTATTCAATTCAATAACTTCGGAGACTATAAAGGTAAGATTTCGCCAGCCTGAACTAAAATTGATTATACCCGCAGTTGGAGGCAGGCATTGGTAACTGGGTTTCTGGAGTTGAAGTTTCCATATGCTTTTGTGTTACTTTTGTGGTAAGGTTTTGTAAAAGAAGTAATTAGAAAATTACTGGTATTTTAACTATTGATATTTTTTCATCAAATTATTTTTTTTATTTTAATCAAATATGTAGTTTCAACTATTTCCTTAACACTTAATTAACTGCCATTTATAAATCATGTCCAAAAGTTATGACACAGTTGGTTTCCAGGAATTACAATTATCACAAAGAATCACAACCATCAGGTACTCTGCAAACTACAGTAGCCCTCTTTCACCTTCCCAGCCATTGCATCTCAATTACGAGCTGAGGACTATACCGCACTTTGAATGACATTTGTCACCTAAAGAGGCTTAACTACCTGAAGACATGGGCTCATTTAAATAGTTGATTTATTGTAGAACAGTTTACTTGTATTACCACAGTGCCATATTCCACCCACACACATTATTGGTTTGTTTGTAAGTTCAGGTAGATGGAGTAGCCGTGGGCAGTCCGTTACCACCAGCTATTGCAAATTTCTTCACACGGAGGACTTTGAAGACAAGGCAATAGCAAGCGCTTCCATGAAGCCCAGCGGTTTCTACCAATACGTTGATTACACCTTTGTGGTCTGGCCACACAGCAGGGACAACCTGGAAGCTTTTCTCCACCAACTGAACAGTATAAATGAAAACATCAAGTTTATGATGGAGATGGAAGAAGAAGGCCATCTGCCTTTCACAGTCATTCTTAGAGAAAGGAAACCCGACGGGTCTCTAGGACACTCGGTGTATAGAAAACCGACGCACACAGACCTGTACCTGAATGCTCTTACCCATCACCATACGGCACAGTGTAAGATAGTACTCACAATGCTTGTAAATAGGGAGTGAGCGATTTGTGATGACGACAGCCTACCCGGTGAATTGACTCATCTGCGTCAGACCTTCAGGCGAAACGGGTACACTGATTATCAGATAAGACTGGCGTTCTCAGAGCCAAGACGTAGGTTTAATAACAACAAGGAGCTACCTGATCGTCTAGCCTTTTTATCGTACTCTGGCACTACGTCAAAGGTAGAACGGGTTCTACCAAAAAGTGAAATTAAGAACATTTTCCTACTGCCACCAAAGGTGAAGAACATTTTGCTCTTCCCCAAGGATGACCTTGCTCTGCAGACACCTGGCGTATATTGCATCACTTGTGAATGTGAAAGAGCTACAGTGTGTTAACCAACGTTGTCTAGAACATGCTCGATACATTTGTGTGGGGCAGAAAGAGAAGTCTCAGGTGGCAGAACATAGCCTCGAACAGAGTCATGTTTACAATTTAGAAAATACCAGAGTACTGGTGCATACTGGGAGCTTCGGGAACAGCATTCTCACTGAAGCAGTAGAAATTTGTCTCACATCAAACCTCATCTACCGGGACTGCGGGTACCAGCTGAGTGAAGCGTGGACGCCACTCATCGATACTATTCGTTGACAGCTAAACAATTGTTGCTCATACATCACTGAGCAACTTGTGGCCAAGGCTTTGTCTCCTGATATTTCTTTTCAACGAGCGATGACTTTTGGCACCTCTGCTATGGGCCATGCAAACAGAGGCATCGAATCAAGCTGTGGCTCCCTCATGGCATCAAATCAAGTTGCGACAAGACAGGACCCCAGCTATGACCGTTTCCAGAGCTGACCAATCACAGCCTAGCAGCAGGAGTCTGTTTTGACTCAGCAACATCGCACATTCTCGACGACACACTTCACAAGAAGATGGCGAAGACAAATGTGATTACCAAAATATTGTGTAGTAATAACACTTCTTTAACTCGGCTAGTTACCCAAGAACATTTCATATATGTTTGTAAGTTATCGATCGCTTAACCAATACAAGCCATAAGAGAGCGTCCAAAAACCACATAGCTCCATTTTGGTCTCCTGTGAACCCCTCCCCCCACGTAGCTTGACATGGCTTTTGCCTCTACCCCCCTTTCACATAGAATGTAGCTTTTTTCCCTTTTGATTACAGAAAACATTTTGTACTGCTTTCTCGTCTGACTATTGTAAATTACAAATGGAGATGATTAAATGAAGGAAATAAATATTTAGATGCTGTTGGGTGTTCTGTAACTCATTTTAACTGTGAAAAATGATATGAATGGAAAGCTATGTGGCCTGTCTTGGAACCCCCCCCCCCCTCACGTAGTGCAGAATATCCCTCTAGTCATCCCCTCCCTCCCCCTAAACCAAGTCACCAAGTTTATGGATGCTCCATACTAAAAACTAAACTAAAAAAAAATAATATTCTATATCCTTTAATACAAAAATTAAGAATATAAATATATATCTTACCTTAATTGTGAAGTTGTAGATTGAATTTGTGAAATTTTCCCATTGTGTTTGTGCAGTGCAGTTGAATCTTCAAATACCTTAGAGCAACATGCACAAATATATAAAGGAGAGGTGACAGTGTATATATGCTGGAATACATGTTTAACTAAATAATGCCAAGATGAAAAATTCTGTGCACATAACGCACATGAAATCTGGCATAACGGCCCACTGTTATGGTATGAGATATGTGTGGACAATGTTAACATATCTGGAAACACATCACCACAGAGTTGGCAGAGATGTGACGGTGGATTCAGTATGGTGAAATGGCTGAACACATGCATGATCAGCAAATTTGGTGTCGAAAATTTCTGTAGACACACAGCACATGAGAACTGTAATGGCCTGGTAACTGGTAAAGTTTCATTGCTTCCATCTGACACGCAAACACTGTCCGCAGGACAGTCAATCAAAATGGGAGCATTTATTTCTGCTGATTCACTTCCAGAGAATTCCACCACATTAGCACTCTTGTCATGGTAACGAAAAAATTCCTCTTCTTCAATTTTAAATTGCGACCTAGGAAAAAAAAAAAAAAAACAATTTATATATAAGGTGTGTAAAACGTACCAATACTAGAGGTACAAACTTTTAACAGGAGTTGTGGAGCAACAAAAGAACTGAAAATTGCATAGCAACATATCACCAGAAACATTACCATTCATCACTAGGTGACACTGTTCATGAGGGTGCAGGAGCAAAAACTTAAATTTCCTCATTCAAGCAATAATCGCCATATAAACAGAAGCTAACAGCCATCTTACAGATACGCACTATCAAATGGCCGATGGCTATGCACCAGCAGATGGATAACTGTATCAAGAACAGTTCATTCAAAGATATATACTGGGCCACTGTATTTTCTCGCATCTGCTTCACAATTTGTTAGAAAATGAATGAATGAGGGCAGGTCATGATGACTCGTACAGCTGCCATGGAGTAAAATGTGTTTACCATAGGAGTGTTTCATTATACTGCAGTGTATTTTGCCTACCAAATGTGCACACTTACACCATCTCAAAAGGACATAGTCGCTGTTTCCTACACGTCATCCTTCACTGGTGTCTTTTGCCCAGTGGCTTCTAGAGAAATGTTCCAAATATTTTTATTCCCCATCATATGTTTTCCTCGTCAATCAGCTGCCTTTCTCATAAGATGGCGATTTTGATCGACACAACGCAAATTGGTGTGAACACAGGAGTCCCATCAGCGAGAAACCGCAAGGTGCACAAAATCGATTCTTAGTGAATGTTTGATCAGCAACATGTTGCCATCACATGTGATATTAGCAAATTTCTTGAATAGGTTCTTCCTGGCTTAGCTAAGACTGTGCCACAAAATGTGGTTCTAACAAGGTCGAGTGCCTCCCCATTATGGATTGCGTCTTTGTCAAAATTCGACTATGTAGTTTGATCAGCCATGGATTAAGCGTTATGGATCAATTGCCTGCCTCTCCAAATATATGCATACTGAACACCTTTATCTATGGAGTACTTACATCTGTTGTATATGAAACACATGCGAATATTGAACTGGATCTGATCGCAACAATCATCTGTGCTGTTGCTGTTATTCAAAATTTGTGGTGTTTTTACTATGTCTGCAAAATCCATGTTCTGTCAGTATACCATATGCCACAAAACCAATGGTGGATACGTCAAAAATCTCCCTTATCATTATGAAATGGAATAAACATTTCCTTCTCACATCAGCCTTGTGTCCTTTCATTTCATGCACCTCTTCTACAGCTTTCCTGTGGTGTTTCTGGTAATATGTTCTGAATCGTTTTTATGTTCCTTACCTCCTCTTAAAGTTTGTATAGTGAAAAACCATAGATAAATACAATAATCTACACAAATATTATTTTCTCAGAAAGTAAAATAAAGAGAGGATGTACTAATACTGCAGTAAATAAATGAGAAGTAATACTTGAGACTAAGTATGAATGAATTACAGATCAAGAATATTTTAAATAGTAAGGCTGCTTGAGGTAAATGGTAAGGAAAGTATTTTGTGAAAACAGTTTATTAGTTTGTGAAAGGTATTAAAAATCAGTTTAAAAATTACATCTTTGTATCAAAATATCCTGTTAGCAGATTGGTCTGAGAATATTTAGAAGTTACTGAATGGCTTAAACAAAATATTGGGGAAAGGTTTTAGTCCAAATATAAACCAAAGCAAGACAAAAGTGATGAAATGTAGCAGAAATATTAGCAATAATAGTATATTAACTATCAAAATAGGATTGGATGCAACAGAAGTGAATTCTGCTACTTGAGAAGTGAAATTACAATTGATGGCCAAAGCAGGAATGATCTTAAAAGCAGAATAGCAATAACAAAAAGAGCCTTCATGAATAAGGTGAATCTTTCAGTTTCAAATATTGATCTAGGACTTAGAAAGAACTTTTCAAACCTGTACACGTGGAGCCCAGCACTTAATGATAGCGAAGCATGGTCTTAAGAAATACCAGAAAGAACTATCAAAGCATTTGAAATGTGGTGTTATAGAAGGAAGCTGAAAATTGTACGGTCAGATAAAGCATCAAATGAACGTATTTTGGAAATGGTGGGTGAGGATGGAAGTTTGTGGACTAATCTAACAGTGGGTGTCTCACAGAGGGTGTCATAGATAAGGATGGTGAAGAAGTTACTGAGAATTTGAAAAAGGCAGAGATTTTAAGTAACTTGTTTAGTGAGAGCATTAGGGACAATGAATCAGAAAAGGGAGGGTCTAATTCGGAGAATGAGCTTAACAATACAATTATAAATGAAGATAGCAAAAAATTTGACATACATCCTGATGAAATCATGAACGAAATAAGAGAGCTGAAAAAAAAACACATAAAGGGGCTGGTGTAGATAATATTATTACAGATATCTTAAAGATAACTGGATGTGACATTGTACCTTACCATGAAATATTATTTAAACTGAGTATGGATACTTGCTGCTTACCACAGGACTGGAAAAGTGCGATAGTAGTTCCAGTACATAAAAGAGAGGTGAGAAATAGAGTCGAAAATTATAGGCCAATCAGTTTGACATCAGTGGTAGGTAAATTAATGGAAAGATTGATATGCAACCACATCAGAAATATATGTTAGGAACGTAAGTGGTTTACAGGTAGACAACATGGCTTTAGGCAAAGATTTTCTTGCAAATCTCATTGGTGGGATATATGCAAGATCTTTCAGATGAAATGGACAAGGGAGGCCAAATTGATAGTACAGCACTGTCGGTGAGCCACAAAATGGTAGTAAATAAATTAAAAGCTATTGGAGTAGATGAGAAAGTGTTTCTCTGGGTAGCAGAATTTTTAAAAGGTAGAAAACAGAAAGTTAGGGTATGAAATGCAGTGGAAGTAAAAATAGGAGTGCCACAGGGTAGCGTATTGGGACCATTGCTATTAATTATTCTAATGAATAATTGTGTTGATTAATTACTACCTGAAATTAGATTGTCTGCAGATGCCATAATGCTATATAAAAGGATCAAAACGGCAGAGGACTGTAAACAGTTGCAGGGTGATCTGGACAGGATATCTAGTTGGATTGGTAAACACTGGATGAAGATAAATGCAAAGAAGAGTCAGCTTACCAGATATACAAATAAAAAACAAAAGGTTGATTTTGATTATAAGGTGGGGAAATACTTGCTTGCTGAAGACTTGAAATGTAAAACCTTATCATTACATTTGATAACAAGCTTAAATGGGCAGGACACATTGGACAGATGGTAGGAAAAGGTTTCAAAATTCTGCACTTGTTGGAGAGAGTGATGAGGGGATGTACGAGGGAAGTATAGGAATTGGGTTACAAAACTTTGGTCAGACCATTGCTCGAATATGGTAGTGTAGTATGGGACCCTCATTTCATGTATCAAATACAGGAGTTGGAGAGGGTGCAAAGAAGGGCAGCTAGATTTGTTTCTGGAAATTATCGCAGAATTCAATCAGTGACGGATATGATAAAGGAGCTGGAATGGGATTGATTGCAAGACAGGAGGAGGATGAGGAGGGTCATGGGAGTGTACAAGGCGTATACTGGTGATGAAGCATGGAAAGATATTGGTGTAGGTATGAAAAGTAGTGCCTGGAAGGGAAAAGATGACCATGACCACAAGCTGGCAATCGATTTCAGGCACAAGGGTGTGGGAAAATTCTCTTTTTTAGGTAAGGGTGTCAGGGATTGGAATAAGTTACCAAGGGAAATGATGAATAATTTACCAAAAACATTGAAAGAATTCAAAGTCAAAATTTGTAGAGGTCAAATGTAGGTGGATGCAGGAAAGGGGGAAGATTGGTGTCTTGGAAATTACCACCAGAGGATGTGATCCATTGCAATTTAATTTAATTTTTTAAAAAAAAGGAGAGGTAGAATGGTTGATCACATTCTGAGATATGTGGGATTGGATAATTTGTTGGTGGAGGGAACAGTAAAGGGTATGAACTGTGCCCTCGTACCATTAGGGATTGGAATGCACAACAAAGATTAGCTTTGGTGCTGAGCACCCTCTGCCACCCACTATTTTGTGAATTGCAGAGTGTAGATGTAGATGCAGATGTAGAAGACAGAGATTAGAATATATAAAGCAGATAATTGAGGATGAGGGTTGTAAGGGGTATGTTGAGGTGAAAAAGTTAACACACGATAGGAAGGGATGTAGGATTAAATTAAACCAGTCAGGAGACTGATGACAGCAAAAAAACAATCTAAGATCAACAGATCAATAGTGCTGTGGAATAGCTGGGTAATAAATGTATTGCTGTATTTTTCTTAGATTATAAAGTAACATCAGTCAGGTAGACCTGTTAAGTGTAAAGTCTAAGGTAGGAATGAGAAACAGGAAAGAAGAAATAGAAGCTGGTACTTACCAAGCTATAAAAAACATACAAATCCAGACAAAACCCACCATTTTAACTCATACAACATTATAGATTACCAGTAGAGACAACTGATCTTCTATATAAAATTAGCATATAAAACTATGGATGTGTTTAATAATACATAGAATTTATTTTGTAATGAGTATAAACTATTAAATAGGTAACTGTGACTTTTTCCTTGTTTTGAAATAAGATACCACACTACACTTCCTTAATTCTATCAATGAGAATCAAATAGGAATATAAATGAATAACTTTTTATTTGATTCTCTAACTTATTATAGCCTAAGAGAGTGTCCATTAATGACGCGAGGTGTTTTTCCGGAACTCCGCCCCCCTCCCCGCCTCTGGTGAGACTTCCTGAGATTTGGTCGGACCCCCCCCCCCTTAGATGACGTGACCTCGCAACTTTTTGAGACCGTTTTTTTAGGCCTCATGCTTTCAAGGGCAGTTATACTCCCCCTAAGATCAGTTTTTTGACAAAAATACCCTCCTAAAATCGAATTTCGCGTTTTTTTTTTTTTTTTTTTTTTTTTTTTTTTGCTCTACCATCCTACAAGAATCTCCCCCTTGGTGAGGTTTCGTGAGATTTTGCTGGACCCACCACCCCCTCACATCATTAATGGCCCCCCCTTGATGACATCAGCTACTAAATATTTCCTTATTTAAGGCCACAAATATAATATGATCCTTGATTTGTATAATGAGAGAGAAAGAGTTAAGTATTTTCTTTTATAAACTAAACATGTTGCTGTAATTAAGAAATGCATACAGTCGAGCGTGCCAGCGATCGATAGCTAACATTAATTGAGCATTTTACGAGCCGGCTGACAGTGTACTGACCTCGAACAGTTCAAGCATCTCAACAACAAACAGAAGGAGTGAGAGTGAGTCATTGTCTCCCCACTCGTTCCCAATTGTTGCCATGGTGTAGCTACTTATATGCTTAGTATACTTCATTCTAGAAACTAGTCACTGTAATTCCAGCTAATCCGAACAAGTCGGTAATCCAAACAAGGTCTGGTCCCAATTAGTTCGGATTAGTGGGACTCTACTGTAAACCACAATGGACAAATAGTTGCTTCCAATAAGAAGTCACATTCTCAAGCTAAATATTGTTGGTTTGATTCCCACTCACAAAGATATTTGCATTTTCTGTGTGCACTCATTTTTGCTACTGTTAATTAGCATTACAAATATATTTTTTACAAAAATTTACCTAAATGCAAATTCTTTCTGTTAATAGAATTCACAAATATTTGAAATCAGACCAGTAATATTTGATGAAAGCACATTTTATTTACATTTCTAAATTCCAGTTTTTCCTCTGTCAATTTTGAACCATATCAGACACAAACATAGGCCCAGGGCTAAGCTGGTAACATTATATACATATATTTGTCTGTTTGTTACAGCAAAATTCAAAAACAATAAATTTTGATGGAACTTTCACTGTTTGATAGCTTGTAAGAAAATATGGTATATTGGCATTCTGCTACAAAGATAAAATATTACCATAATTGTTCCAGTCTTCTTTTTATTACCAGAACAATTAGTAAAATATCAAATTAAAAATTATAGTAATATATTTCAAGTGGATGCAAGCCCGTTGTCTCACAAGCTTAGGGTCTGGCTTGAAATTTGATGTAAATTCTAGGACACCAGAGAGGGAAATTAAAATCTGGCTTTAACTCCAAACTGTCTTAATGTGATCTGTCATTAATTCTTATTGGTTAAGTTGGTATGCAAAGTCTTAAATACAAACAAAGGTGAATGAATAGTATGACTCCACAATTATCTCTCCCTAATGCCATTTGGTCTGACTGCTCATCACTTATGAGAAACTGTGGATTAAACGGTGTATAAGCCGAGTTTCCAGTAAAAAAGGCATTTAACCAAGAGCAGGTACACAGCTGCATGCATCATGTTTCCATGTCACAAGTCATTGGTTTGATCCCTGCTCAAAGCATCTACCAGTGTTTTCTATCTAAATTTTTGCTGTTCGGGGTTAATAAAGCAGTCTAAACACACAAGTAACTTTTTAATAAGCTCAGAACATACACTGATCAGCCAAAATATTAGGACCACCTGCTTATTAGCATGTTGGTCCATCTTTGGAGCAAAATACAGCAGCGATTTGGCATGACATGGATTCAAAAAGTCTTTGTTAGCTCTCCAGAGTTGTCTGGCACCAGATTTCTAAGAACATGTCACGCAATTCCCTTAAATTACGTGCCGATGTTTTGTGGGTGCAGTGCTTCAGAACGAGTATCTCGGAAAAGGCAAGGCTGGTCGGGTATTCGTGCAGTACTGTAGTGAGCATCAATGCATAGTGGTTTTCATCAGCAATACACCATTGTAGTGCTGCAACCACCAGAGCTTATGGGTTGGGCATACTGGCAATAATGTTCCAATACTTATAAGGTTGAAAAGGGAATAATTTAAGTCATAGAAGGTCAGTGAAAAGATTACTAGACCCAGTAAAGAAATGGGGCAAGCAATCAGAAGGCAGTAACCTTTATACAGGAACCAAACTAGCATTCACATCTTTATTTGCGATGGAGCACACACTCCAGTGGCAATATCCCTAGTCACCTATTCACTGCATATCTTATTATTATTTTCTATTATCTTTAATCCTTAGAGTGTAATTTCCCCATCATTAATCTTTTCTCTTTATGGATTTTGATTTTAAATTATTTCAGTGCTCTTAGCAAACTAATCACCTGTTGTTTGGGAATTTAATACAAACCCTGACACCCTTACCAACCAAAAAAAAAATTCCCAACTCCCTTCTGCCTAAAATTGAGTGCCAGCTTGTGAAACCAGCCTTATTTTCCTTTCTACGAACTACTTCTAATTCGTCCACAAATATTGTTCCCAGCCAACATACCCTTTGTACACCCCCAGTACTTTCGTCATCATCCTCCTGTCTTTCTCTACCCAGCTCTTTCATCATATCAGTTACTGATTGTGTCCTGTAGTAAATTTCACATACAAATAGAACTGATCTCCTTTTGATGCCCTCCAACATCCATATTTAATACCCAAATTGTGGATCCCAAACCACCACTAAACCAAGCAATGATCTGGCCAAAATTTTGAAGCTCAGATCCCCCACTTCTCTGGTACATCTCATCACCTCTAACAAATGAAGGATTATATAAATTCCTTCTCACACCTCCCCAATATGTCCCATATAATTGAATTTATTACCAAATGTAATGCCAGAAATTTACAATTCAAGCATCCAACAAGCAGTTCTGTCCCCTCCCTATAACCATAACCAACCTTTAGTTTTTTTTTTATATTTGCATCTACAAGCTGACATACCCAATTAGATATTCTGCCCAGGTCACCCTGCAGCTATTCAGTCTTTTCTCATTTTGATCATATGTCATCTGAAAACAAGCTAAATTCAGACTAAAGGATTAACACAATCATTTATTAGAATTATAACAACAATGGTCCCAATGCACTACCCTGGGGAACTTCTACTTATTTTCATAGTGCATTTTCCACTCTAACACGTTGCTTTCTACCTTTTGAAAAACTACTCAACCCAGCAAGCCACTTTTTCATCCACTCAAATATTTTTTTACCGTATTTATGACATTCATGCAAATCTTATTTAGTATCTAATATACAAGGTATTTTCATGGAAAAGAAAGGGAAAATACACTCTGGAGTGGCTGCATCGAAGTCTTGCGCAAGCCCGGCCACCTACCTCTGTTAACTTGAAAAAGAGTTTTTCACCTGAAATATTGTTTTTTCTATGTTTGTGCATTGTTTGGTGTTGCTGCTGCCCTCCTCCCTTCAACTCTGGTGAGTGTTGGGTGTATTTTCCCTTTCATTTCCATGTAAATATTGCCTCACGGCATTTATTTCTTTTAATTGTTACCTATACAAGGTATTTGGAATGAAATGGACAACGGAGGCCAAATTGATAGCATATCACAAGATTTTTCAAAGGCTTTGGATAGACTTGTTCGAGAGACTGATGAGGGGATATACTACAGAAGTATAGGTTTTTTTTTTTGGCTTATGGCTTTACACCTTGCCAATGCAAGGCTTTCTAATGCTTAGGAATTAATTAACTGTAGCATTAGCATATAATACTGAATACTGGGATTGTTTTCAGAATGGGCGTTTCGAACTCACGTCCTCCCGAATGCGAGGCCAGAGTGTTACTGCTCACCCAGCATGCAATGAGACATAATAGAATTTGGTTAAAAAATGGACACGATCGGATACACAAATGCAAAACAATTTCCGGACAACACACAGGAAAGAACCACCAACAAGATCATCAATTCGTCAGTGGCATTGGCAGTTCATGGAAACTGGTAGTATCCTCCATCATAAAGGCGCTGGTCGAACATGCTCAAGTAACGAAAGTGTTGAACAGGTTCGTGGGGCATTCACTCATAGTCCCAAAATATCTCTCCACACTGCCGCCAGAGAGTTGCATTTACATTGCTCAACTATACACAGATGGTGTCACTTGTATGCATACAAAATGCAGCTGTTGCAAGCCATCAAGCCAGGAAATAAACAGAGATGTGTCGCATTTGCTGCAAACATGTTGAAGAGAATGGACACTGAGGATGGTTCCCTTAGTCATGTTCTCTTCTCAAATGAGGCCACCTTTCATGCGTCAGGGTTATTTAACAGGCACACTGTTCAAATTTGGGGTTCTGAACCTCCACATGCATTTAGAGAGATACAGCGTGACAGCCCAAAGGTGAATGTGTGGTGCCGTGTTATGCACAACCAAATCATTGGTCTCTTCTTCTTTTCTGAGAAGACAATCACAGACCCAGTTTAATTGGATATGCTAACAGAATTTGTTGTTCCCTCAATGGAAGTCCTTCAACCGACAGTCATCTTCCAGCAGAATGGTCCACCTCCGCATTGGGCTAATGATGTACATGATTTTCTAGATAACCAATTTCCTGGTCGGTGGATAAGAAGAGGAGGTCCAATTGACTGGCCGCCTCGTTCACCTGACATAACCCCCTTGGATTTCTTTCTTTGGGGATATGTAAAAGACATCGTGTATCAAACCCCGGTTAGAAATTTGGCAGATCTCACGCAAAGGATTTCTGCAGCAAAAGGATGCTCCAAAGAACTTGGTAAGAAATTGAATATCGCTTTAATATTGTACGTGCAACTAATGGTGCACACATTGAAGTGTTTTAGAGACGGAAACAAAACTTTGAGAGATACTCTTCAAAATGCAAAAAACTGCATTGTGGTATCTCATTCCAAACATAATTTATTCAATGTTGCAAAGATAATTCTAGGACACTGGAATCTTGCTTCTTGTTCATCTTAGATTCACAAGAATTTTATTGCTTAAAGCTATGTTGTCAATTCATGAAACAATTTCTTTTGTGACACACGTTTCTACTGTGATTGTATATCAATGTCTCCATTAATTTTCCTACCACTGATGTCAACCTAATCCTGAAATGTTTGACCCTATTTGTCATTTCTCTTTTATGGACCAGTACTAACACCACACTTTTCCAGTCCTCGCCAAGATTCTAGACTCAATCTAAATAACATTTCAAGGTAAGGATACAACTTTTAGTTTCAAAGCGTGCAGCAAGATGAGCCCATAAAAACAATGAGCCTATTATGTCAGATGTCTAGGTATAAGTAAAAACACACTCTATTCTCTTACAAGCCAACAAACTTTTTACTAATGACATGGAATACCTTACCTATCAGGATCAGGTGCCGAAACTGTATCCTCATATTCAGCATCTAGTGACACTTCCTGCAAAAGTGAAAGGAATATACTACATTACAATTACAAAATATAAATGAGAAATTAAAATAACTAAGATTAATTTAAACATACCAAAATAAAATAATATCACAATTTCACGGTATAGAGTTATCATTAAACATGGAAAAAATATAAACTCTCTCTTATTACTTATTTTCAAGAAACATTATAAAACACTGTCAAGTTTGATTGTTCCTTAAACAACGTTCGAACCTCCGCATGCATTTAGAGAGATTGAGTGCGACAGCCCAAAAGTTAATGTGTGGTGTGATGTTATGCACAACCAAATCATTGACCATTTCTTCTTTGCTGAGAAGACAAATCACAGCCCCAGTTTACTTGGATATGCTAACAGAATTTGTTGTTCCCTAATTGGAAGTCCTTCAATGAACATTCATCTTCCAGCAGCATGGTGCACTTGGACATTGGGATCATGATGTCCGTGATGTTTTAGATAAACAATTTTGCCACCAATATCTTTCCATGCTTCGTCACCATTATAGGCCTTGTACACTTGTCACATGGTAGCCTATCTTCCAGGATGAAAGATGGTTTCTACCATAATGGAGCGTCCATTAACCACAACTCCATTTTAGCTTCCATTGAACCCCTTCCCCCTACACGTATCCCCCACTCCCGATACATGGAGTCTTTATAATACTGGAATTCTGCTAGCTGATTGTAACTGCTCTGTAGTGAGCTCAAAATTTGATTTTGCTACAGTTATAAGTTGGTTTAATTGGGATTATTGGAGATCGCGATTCCGTGAGGAATTTGTGTCATAATACTGCAGTAGTGAAACGCAACGTACTGCTAAAAGTACTTTCAGAAGTAGGTTTTTAGATTCTGCAGTATTAAGCTGGTCTAGGATGTATTACAACATAATTACTGCTTGAAAATAATACGTCTTGTGATTGAGTAACACAATATTATGACATCATTAATGGAATGTTGTAGCGGAAATGTGATCTCCAGTAGACGCCCAATAATATTTTAAAACACACAAATTGACTATCCAACATAAACACAAAATTCTTAAAAATAACCTGTACCTCAATGATCGGATTTCTGTGTTATAATTTAATTGCAATGGAGCACAGGCTCCGGTGGTAATTTCCCTACACAACCAACTTCTCCCTACCTTGCTCCCAACTACATTTGCCCTCTACAAATTTTAACTTTAAATTCTTTTAAAGTATTCGGTAAGTTATTCATCATTCCCCTTGGTAACTCATTCCAATCCCCGACACCCTTACCCAAAAAAGAAAATCTTCACACACCCTTGTGCCTGAAATCGAGTGCCAGCTTGTGGTCATGGTCATCTTTTCCCTTCCATGAACTACTTTTCATACCTACACCAATATCTTTCCATGCCTAATCGCCAGTACGCCCTGTACACTCCCATTACCCTCCTCATCCTCCTCCTGTCTTGCTCCTTTATCATATCTGTTACTGATTGCATTCTGCGATAATTTCCAGAAACAAATCTAGCAGCCCTACTTTGCACCTTATCCAACTCTTGTATTTGGTACCCAAAATGTTGGTCCCATACTACACTAACATATTCAAGCAATGGTCTGACCAAAGTTTTGTAACCCAATTCCTTTACTTCTCTCGCACATCCCCTCATCACACTCTCCAACAAGTGCAGAATTTTGAAACCTTTCCCTACCACGTGTCTAATGTGTCCTGCCCAGTTAAGCTTGTTATCAAATGTAATGTCAAGATATTTACATTTCAAGTCTTTAGCAAGCAATTCTTTCCCCACCTTATATTCATAATTAACCTTTTGTTTTTTATTTGTGTGTCTAATTAGCTGACTCTTCCTTGCATTTATCTTCATCCCATGTTTAGCAACCCAACTAGATATCCTGTCAAGATCAACCTGCAACTGTTTACAGTACTCTATCGTTTTGATCCTTTTATACAGCATTATGTCATTTGCAAACAATCTAATTTCAGATAGTATACAATCAACACAATTATTCATTGGAATAATAAACAGCAATGGTCCCAATATGCTACCTTGCAGCACTCCCATTTTTACTTCCACTTCCTTTGATACCGCATTTCCTACCTTAACTTTCTGTTTTCTTCCTTTTAAAAATTCTTCTACCCAGCATTCACTTTCTCATCCACTCCAATAGTTTTTACCTTATTTACTACCATTTTGTGGCTTACTCTGTCATACGCCTTTGAAAGATCTAGTGCTACACTATCAGTTCGTCCTCCTTTCTCCATTACATCTGAAATATCTTGCGTATATCCCACAAACTGAGGTTCACATGAATATCCTTGCCTGAACCCATATTGCCTACTTGAAAACCACTTACGTTCCTCACATACATTTCTGATGTGGTTGCATATCAATCTTTCTATTAATTTACCTACCACTGAAGTCAAACTGATTGGTCAGTAATTTTCGATTCTATTTCTCACCCTTCCTTTATGTACCGGCACTACTATCACCCTTTTCCAGTCTTGTGGAAAACAGCAAGTATCCAGACTCAATTTAAATAATATTTCAAGATAAGGTACAATTTCACATCCAACTATCTTTAAGATATCTGGTAATTTTTTCTGAACCAGCCCCCTTATGTTTTTTCAGCTTGCTTATTTTCTTCATGATTTCTTCAGGATGAATTTCAAATTTTTTAGTATCTTCATTTCTAATCGTATTGTTAAGCTCGTTCTCCAAATTAGACCTTCCCATTTCTGATTCATTGTCTCTAATGCTCTCATTAAACCAGTTACTTAAAATCTCTGCCTTTTTAAAATCCTCAGTAACTACTTCTCCATCCTTATCTATAAGCGTCTCTACACCCTCCCTTCTCCTCTGTTTCGTGATATAGCCATAGAAATTTCTAGATGCATCAGTCAGTGGTCCTCATGCACTGACAATAATAAACCCGTCTTTTGCCACTTTCTTTACTGTTATTAAGTTCTTGTTTAGTTGTTTCAAATATTCCCTACTACCCTGCTGTCTCTTAACTCTGTTATGTTCTCTTCATACCAACTTCCTCACTTCCCTATTATAGTACACAGGTTCTCTACTTCTCTTTATTTTCTGCTTTGGAATGAATTTTTGGGTAATATCTAGATTGCGATACCGCTGCAATCACTTAACGCCTCGCGATGTAAACACTTCCAGATGGAGAGAGTATGAAGTCACTTCGATGTTGAATGTGACCTGTACGTTCCACGCGCAGCTTTAAATGTCAGTAACGGGGCCATCACTAATACGTCTCATATCGTGAAATAGTTAATTTTGCACTAGTAGTACAGGAATAACTTCATAAGCGATGAGGTTTTGATGCAGCTTGGACCACATTGAAATGTAACTAATGAACACCTTATTGCGGATATCTAACTTCTGTGTCGTATCCATCGCTCTTACTGTCATTTACGTCTTAATGCAGCCCAGACCATAGTGAAACGTAGTCGTTGCACATGATATTGCTGATACACAATTTCCAAATCGTATCTATCTCTCTTAGTATGGTCCAGGCTGTGTTACAACCCAAACGCAAACGTTTATTGATGAAACATTTTTTTAATAAATATTTTATGTCATTTGAATGATTATAATAGCAATTTCAGCCCCGCGAGGGAATATAGAGTAATGAAATCAAATACAAATCAATGGAATTGTGACTAACAATTACGGCAATGTTACTAATGATATTACGGAAAGTTACTAATGAATGGTATCAATTATCAGTATGGAATAATGTTGATATTTTAATAATATTATTAATTGCTCAATTAATAATTTTCTTTAACACTTTTAATCTGTATTTTTTTTTTAATTATTATTACTATTGGTTACGTTACATTCTATGGTCTCACGTGTATTCACAAATCGAACGAAGGCAAATGTAGTGACGTCATACTCTCTCCATCCGGAAGTGTTTACATCGCGAGGCGGGAAGTGACTGTAGCGGTATCGCAATCTGGATATTACCCGAATTTTTCTTCCCCCTTTCTTATTATCTCATTGAACTCTTCCCACCTTCACTCTACTGTACTTGTACCTTCCTTTCATTTGCTGAAACGTTCTCTGAAATATCTCTTCAAATTTGAAATCTGTGCTTTTTTATATTTGTACCCATTTCCTCCTTCATTTTTGGCTGCTGGTTTACTGAATCCTCTAATATCCATCAGAACTGCTTCATGATCATTTATTCCTTCCGTTACTTGACACCCCACAAGGTTATCATTGGGCTTTATTAGGAATATATCAAAAATATTTTGTCCCCTAGTGTTTTGCTCAACCACTTGTGCAAATCCTCCTTCCCTTATTAAGGTATTTGAAAATCTTTGTTCCCGTGTGTTATTAATCTTATTTCCTTCCCAGTTTACAACTGGTAAATTTAAATCCCCACCAATAATCATCATTCTATTCTCACCTCTGAGATCTGAGTATGAAATTAATTTTTTCCCCAAGAGCCTCATCTTCATCTGTCATTCTTCCACTGCGGTAAGCAGCCAACACCCTGATTTTTTTCTTTTTTATTACTCCAGAAATCTACCCCAAGTAACTCATGGTCTTGATCTATGACCGCCAGTGAATTGTGGTAGTTTTGCAAACTAGTATGAAGACTCCTCCACCAATTGCTCCTCTATCTCTGCGGTACACTCTGTAACCATCAAGAAAAACCTCACTGTCTAGTACGTCTTCTTTTAACCAACTCTCTACCCCAATTATTATTTGTGGTTCGCGTATCTCTATTAAGTTTGCAAATTCGATTACTTTGTTCATTATACTTCTACAGTTTACCATTAACACCCTTATCACCGACTTTATATTTTCAGCATTTATCTCCTCTTTCCCAGTTTAACCCCAGCCACTTATTGTTTCAGCAACTTCATCTATTTCTTTAACCAATGGGACTTTATGCATTCAAACATACAGTAAACAACTGGTGTGTATGTATAAAATGAGCTTTTAAATTAGAAACTGTGCAACACCAAACGGGTATCGACAATTTTTTTTTTTTTTTTACTTATTGCTTTCAGCCTTGTCGACGGCTAAGGTCATTAGAGACGGGATGGGACTAGGGCCAAGGAATGGGAAGGAATTCGGTTTAATTCGAGATGGCGATACCGCTGCGTCACTACTGTTAACGTGACATCATCGTGACGTCACGTTCATGTACAGTCGTAAAAACATATATTGTGACCGATAACACAACCAGTTGTTCAATGTTTGAGGTGAAGCTCGTATTTCATCAGAGAAATATTACAAAATATTGCTATGATGATGAAATGCGAGCTTCACCTGAAACATTGAACAACCGGTTGTGTTGTGTTATCGGACATCTGCAGCCGCTTACCAGCGGCCGCCTGCATCTGATCCACCTTCGGGATATCAGTTTATGTTGATATTGTACAGCTTTAAATTATTGTGACCGAGAGTGACCATTTTGAAGGAAGCATTCCGGCATTCTCCTGGAGTGATTTCGGGAAACCATGGAAAACCCAAATCTGGATGCCCTGACGGGAATTCGAACCGGCGTCCTCCCGAATGCCAGGCCACAACGTTAACCGTTCACTCAACACGCTCGGTCCACTGGAAACAGTTATAACTAAAGTGCGTCACTACAAAACCATAAAAGTTATAAACTTACCTCTTGTTTAATGCACACCGCGTTAATTGTCTCCATATCACTTCATTTAATCGTCCACAAATAATTATCTATCTCTCACACAAGACATAACCTCTATCTTTCAACAGATAATTAAAAACAACACAACGACACTACCCTATAAAGAGAAAACTCCACCCCCCATCAGGGTTGCCAACTCAAAAAAAATTTTACCCCTAAAACTTATGTCAAAACCACTAAAATCAACAAAATGAAGTGAAAAAACCCCTAAAAAAATTTTTTGATTAGTAATATTTTTTATTTATAAATTATTCAATATTTCTAACACCATTTCGTTTTGTTCTGATTGTACAGAGTTTTTGAGATCATTATGTTTAGTACAAAGCTATATAAGTTCCTATCATTTCATTTATTTATTTTTTTACTTTCCATCCTGATTTTTAACAAACCTGACCTACCTGTAGAATGTAGGGTAGGTATTGAAAATAAAATACTTCTTATGAATTTCATCGAAGAACAGTTTCAGTTGTAATTCAATGGCACCTATCATCATGTGGAAAAAAAAAATATTATATTTACTATTTGTCGTCGTTACCTGATTCATAATGAAAACAAATTATAAAAATTTAACGAAACTACCTTTTTAATCTGGATCTGTTTGCCACGTCTTTGTATACTTTTGACTGTATTTCTTTAATATGATTAACAAATTGTTTGCCAACACACTACAGGATACACAAAACAGCACAGTTAATTCGACCAGAAATAACTAAACGATAACGGCTACATTGTTGCACGTTGGTTGTTCACACATCAACCAAAGTCTTTCCATAGGCCGGCATTACACTGTAAAAGATCTTTGTCAAAGTTCTTTGATAAAAGATATTTTATAAAATATTTTACAGTGTAATGGGGCATATTTTATAAAAGATTTCTTTTATAAAATTTCTTTTATAAAATGTAAGACGTTGGCATTACATTTTATAAAAGATTTCACCACCCTGCAAACGTAAACAAAGAAAATGGCGTAAGGGACGTTACCAAAGTTGGTTATGACTGTCGAATCCACGAAAGTCTTTATTTCTGAGTATGAACAGAAGGAAATGTTGTGAACTCAGAAACATATAGATTATAGACTATAAGATTAGGAGTAAAAAGGTGAAAACTTACGAAAAGTTAATTAGTGCTATGATAGAAGGCTGTACTGTACAAGACGTAAAAAGAGAAAATTAATGTGTTAAGTAATTAGTATTTGACAGGTTTCTGGAATAATAACAGAAGTAATGCGCAGACCAATGCGTGTGCTATATTACAGAATGGTGTAGATCCGTCACCATCAATCGAGTACAACCCATGGCACATACACCGTAAAAATAAACACCCAATAGTATATATGGGGAAATAATTCTGATTTAGAAATTTATGAAAATATTGTGGTAAAAATTTATTGGACGTATACTTCAGCATCAACCGTAATTTTTATTATTTGGCATGTCCTCACATTGCAGCTCTTTCACTAAACTATGATGAACTCCTATCATATCAAGTCTCGTAATCTCTCGGTCTAACCTAAATATGTTTATTTCTCTTCTTTATCTTCAATAAAATGCATATTGTGACAGTTGCACTAACTGGGTCTGCAAAAGCTTACAAGTTTACTCCATTCATTTCAGAGAACTATGACGAAAAATTTTATGTAGTGTAATGGGACTGAAAAAATTTCATAAAATATCTTTGATAAAATAAATATGATAAAATGTTTTATAAAAGATCTTGGACAAAGATCTTTTACAGTGTAATGCCGGCCATAGGGAACCGAAACAATTATATGTCTCTGGTAAACATTAAACGCTGAATCTATGATTTTTTTCAACACAACTATGTATCAGAAATAAATATTTTATTCTGTGGCCAGAAAAATATATTCAGTCATAGAGAAGTCTGAATTCATAGTAACGAGGATCTGTACGAGGATTTGATGTCGCTATTTAAATATTCAACTAATAAAAACAAGAAATCATAAAGTATCTAAAAAAATACCCCTAAAAATTCCCCTAAAATTATAAAGCCCTAAAAAAATCCCATCACGCGTATATACCCCTAAATTTAGGGGGAAAACCCCTAAGTTGGCACCCATGCCCCCCATCATTCCACCATCGATTTGTATTTTGATATTATAATCGATTCTTTTATTGTGTAAACTGCAATTAGACTTTGTTATTCAATGTTTTCACATAAACAACAGCATCTGGATGACCAAGCACTTGTTGTCTTTCGATTTTTGTTCAGTAGGCAAAATCTCATCAAGATCGTCGGAGACGTTTGTGAGAAATTAATATTACGTTAGTACAAAAGTTGCTCGTATTGGGAAGATGAGACATTTATACTATATATTATTTATTTCTAAGGCATCTACAAAATAACTGCCAGTAGCATGTGTAAATGTAGTTCACATCACTAATTTACCATGTATGCTATGACTGCATATCTCCTGGTGTATGTATTATTTTGTTTTTTTGTATTTGTATTTGTATTTATTGGTCCCTTAGCATCATACATAGTACAAAGTACAAATGATATGGGATAAGTCAAAAATAGTCTGTACGCAGACAGACAGTACATTCTCTCTCTTTCTCTCTCTCTCTCTCTCTCTCTCTCACACACACACACACACACACATATGGGCATTTTATCAATGCCGTGATCATTCATAAGATAACTGTACAAGTTTGATAAATTTATAATTACAAATAACACATGATTTTTCACTATTTAAGTCTATCATTTGGTTTGAAAATACTCATCAATACTGTAGAAGCAGTGGCCGAGCATGTACTCCTTCAGTCCTGAAGTGAATTTAGTATTTTCTTTTACAGATTTGATACTATGTGGTAGGTTATTATACAATCTGATTCCTGTATGTAATGGTCCTTTCTGACATAGGGTAGTATTTGTTTGTGGTACATGTAAATCTAATGTCTGTCTAGTATTATATGTGTGCACAGTCATTGTTTGTTTGTAATGTATACCCAGAAGCTTCAGTATTTTTTTTATGAATGTTATAGTTTCCAGCATATATATACAGGGCAGTGGCTAGAATTCGCATCTTTCTAAATAAAAGTCTACATGAGGTTCTACTCTGTACCCCATTCATAATCCTAATAATTTTTTTCTGCATTTTGAAACATTTGATACTTTGTGGGGAATTTCCCCAAAATATAACACCTGTACCTTAATAATGAAGTGCACATAAGCAAAATAAATATTCTTAATTGTTTCATCTGATATGCAGCCAACTAATATTCTCATCATGTAGCAATGTGTATTTAATTTTTTACAAAGGTGATCAACATGTATATTCCATTTTAAATTATCTTGTATCCATATTCCCAGAAATTTAGTTTTTCCTACATTTTTCAGTAGTTCATCACAGAGTTTTACTGTAGGTACTGGGGTATCTAAATTAGTTTTTGTCCTGAAGTGTATGGCATGTGTTTTTTCTGTGTTATTATTAGTTTGTTTTGAGAAAACCAGTTTGCTAAGTTTTTAGAACAGTGTTCAATGTTTTTCACTAATTGTTCCTTATTACAGTCTTTTATTAATACGTTGGTGTCATCTGCATATTTAATATACTTCTGGCAGGTACTTGTAGTTTCTAGATCATTTATATACACTAAGAACAGTAAAGGCCCAAGAATTGATCCTTGCGGCACTCCATATTTCATGTGTTTGCAATCTGAGCGCACATAGTTTACACTGTTGTTAGTCTTAAAACTACATTCAACAATCTGTTTCCGATTATAAAGGTATGACTTTATCCAATTTTTTGCTACTCCTCTAACTCCTAAATGTTCTAATTTTGTGAGCAAGATATTATGGTCAATTACATCAAATGCCTTTGAGAGATCCAAACATATTCCAGACACATGTCCTTTTTCATCAAGTGTCTGTAAGATTTCTGTATAAAATGAAAAAAATGCAGTTTCAGTTGATTTATTCTTCCTAAATCCATGTTGAGTATTTGATAATAGTTTATTATTTTCTAAAAAGTTCACAAGTCTTTTGTGAAATAGTTTTTCTAAGATTTTGGAGAAACATGAGAGGTTCGACACCGGGCGATAGTTTGACACATTTTCTTTTTCGCCTTTTTTGAATAGGGGTTTAACTTTTGCTGTTTTAAGCCTGTCTGGGAATATTCCACTAGAAAATGAACTATTACATATATGAGAGAGAGGGCAAGCTATTAATTTAGCACATTTTTTTAAAAGAAAATCTGGGACATCATCAATTCCGGATGAAAATTTAGGTTTTAACTCGCCAATAATTTTTAATACTTCTTCTTCATTTGTGGGTTGAATAAAAAGTGTTTTCCTATTAGTTTTACTGATATTAGCTTGTGTGTTGATGTTGGACTTATCAACATTTTTCTTAATCAGGTCTTCAGCAATATTTGAGAAATATGTATTAAAGGTATTGGATATCTCTAAAGGATCATATATTATTTTTTTATTCTCTTGCAGTTGAATGTTATGGCTATCTACCTGTCTTGCTCCTACTTCATTCTTAACTATCTTCCACATGGCTTTCATTTTATTAGTAGCTGAGGAAATATATCTGTCATTTTCTAATTTTTTTGGCATATCTTACTACCCTGTTAAGAACCTGTTTGTATTTTTTGAAATATTTATCAAATTCTGGTATTGTTTCCTGTGTTTTTGAGATTGTATGTAATAGTTGTTTCCTTTTTGTAGATATTATGATACCAGCAGTAATCCAGCCTTTTGTATTATTTATTACATTTTGCTTTTTTGTCCTAAGTGGGAAACATATTTCAAAATAATACAAGAATGTATTAATGAATGACTCATATTTCTCATTTGTATTTGGGCAACTATGCATTTCTTCCCAACTTTCATTTTTTAAGAGATTATTAAATTGGTTAATCTGTTGATCCTTAAAACTACGTGATTTTACTGTTGTCTGTGTATTAGTTTTAGATTCCAACTTTAATGTTAACATTTGTGCTAAGTGATCTGAATAACCTGTATCAAAATTTACTGCATCGTGGGCTATAATTACTGCTATTTACAAAAATCTGGTCAATTGTTGTTGTTGTATTTTTTGTAATTCGTGTGGGTGTTTCTATCAAACTTTTAAGATTGAAAGAAGACGTTAACCTCAAAGTATCACTTCTCAGCTTTGAGTCCTTAGAAAAATCTATATTAAAATCACCACATACAATTATAGTTTTATTTACTAATGGTAAACTTTTTAATGTTTTCTCAAACAAATTAAGAAATGTACTATTGTCACCATCTGGAGATCTATATACACAAATTAGTATGATTTTATATTTTGGGATGGATATACCAGATACTTCAAAGTGCTTTTCTTTAGAATATTTTTTCAGTGAGTTTATTTCTTTAAAATCAATGTCATTTTTAATAAATATACAATTTCCTCCCTGTTTGTATTCATTTCTGCAAAAAAATGAGGCTAAGGTAAAGTTTGGGATGCTTGTTACATTTAGTTGTGCTGTATTGAGCCAGTGTTCTGTTAAACATACAACTGCCACATCTTTAAGATGTGTTGAGAGAAGTAATTCAATTTCAGTTTTCTTATTTTTAAGAGATTGCACATTATGGTGACAAATTATAAAGTTTGAACTTGCTTTTTCGGTATGTACATTTGCTCGACCACTTACCTCTTTATTGGTGCCCTCTACCTTACAAGCTTTATTTGTATTGACACTTTTTTCACTGTAGCACAGTCTCACTTTAGGTAGAGCTAAGGGGATCACCACTTGCTTATTGTTATTTATCTGGATGTCAGTTTGTCTGCATGGCGAGCCCATAAAAAAATCAGCATCTCTTGTTGGTTGCTTCTTTGTGCGGGTTGATGACCTTATCACTAGTCTTGGGAAATTTTCTGCTTCTGCTGCTGAGGTAGTTGGGGTTT
>JARYHS010013630.1:13196243-13229250 GCA_031002005.1 Vandiemenella viatica
GTTTCCCAAATCACTCCAGGTAAATGCCGGGATGCTTCCTTCAAAAGGCCATGGCCGAATTCCTTCCCATTCCTTGCCCCCCATCCTTTCCCGTCTCTTAAAGACCTCGCTGTTAAGAGACATAAAGCAGTTTAAAAAAAAAATGCGACCGCCAAAGAAAATGAAAAGATAAACTCTCTTCAGAAGTGGGGATCGAACCCGCAACCTTAAGATTGAGTGTTTGCCGTCTTACTGACTATGCTGCCAAGGCACTAGAATTTCCTTGTTTTTAGAAGCCACTAGGGCGGACTGTTTGTTCGTAATCGGAATTGATCGGTAATCCGCGACATTTTTCGGGAAGTCGGTGGTGGGGCTAGAGGATTCTTTTTTATGGGAATTGTTTTTTAATTAGTTGATCTGCTTGCTAGATTAATCTTTAATTATTGTACAAAAATCGTTTAGTTACTGGCACAAAAAAAAAAAATCTGCAAACTTAATTTATTCATTGCAAAGAAGCTTCTTTTATTCCATGTAATCGTATTTCACTAGATCTCGATCACAACATTTTTATTTATTAACGTGAATATCCTTGCTACTATTTTGCAACAATAAAACAAAAAACAATAAACTTTTGTAAAAAATAACATTAAACCCATTCTATCGTTTGTAACGTAACTTTCTCTGCTGCAAAAAGTCTGTTCTTATTCAAACAAGTTGTACATTTTGGTAAAGTGTATCAACTCGTTAACGCGTGGCAAGCCACAAAAGGTAAGCAAGCTGTTACTCATTGAAAGCCCTTTGTCACTGATACAAAACAAAATTACTGTGCAGTAGTTTCATTTCCAACTTGACGTTATCAGTCGCAACATTGAAAGCCAACAGGGATTTACTTACAATAAGCGTCAACCCGCAACAGTAACCGTAGTAAAAATGTATCCCAATAAACAATAACAAAAAAAATACGGGTCCTTACATTTTACAGCAACTGCTCAAAATGTCCTCCCTCAACTGCAATACCGGCACGACAACGCTGAGTTACTGAATTTGCGAGTCTTCCTAAAATTGTAACTTTCTCTAATTTCATCAAAAGCTAGAATTATCCTAGCCAAAAGTTCTTCCTCTGTTTCTGCTCCAGTCTCATAAACAATGGCCTTGACAGCTCCCCAGAGATAAAAATCCAATGGGTTGTTGTCTGGTGACCGAGCTGGCCAGTGAATTGGGCCTCCTCAACCAATCCACCTGTTAGGATACAATGCACCTAAGTGTTGAGGTACCGGTAGTGCAAAATGCGGCGGCGCGCCGTCATGTTGAAACCACATGTCATTAAGAATTGCCAAAGAAACGTCTTCTAAGTACAACAGAAGGATGTTTTCATCAAATGCTAAATAAGAAGCGCCATTTAAAAGTTGCAGAAATAGAACGGGGCCTAGTATAAACTCGCCCAAAATACCCACCCAAATGTTAACACTAAATTTGTGTTGGTATGACTTGACAAAAATTGCATGCGGATTTTCGACATCCCAGATGTTGCTATTTCGGCTATTAAAACACTTCTCCCTGGTATAGCACGCCTCATCCGTCCACAGCACCTTCCTTTCAAAGTTTGGATAATCGTTACATTGCTGCAGGTACCACTGTGAAAACTGAACTCGAAGTGGAAAATCGTCTTCCTCCAAATCTTGTTCCTTTTGAAAGTGAAAGGGATGTAACCCTTCGTCGTGAAGGACGTCAAAACAGTGGCATGTGAGGCCTGGTAATTAAAAAACAACAAAAATGACCCTATTGAAAGGCTGCATTTAAACGGAGAATTTGAGGGATCACTTAGACTGGACGTATCTGCAATGCATTGGCAATGACCCTAGAGCTTGTCCTCGGATTATCAGCAATCATTTCCAGGACATTGTCTTCAAATCCTACACTCCGCTTGAACCGATTTCGTCCGGTGTTGGACCTGTGGACAACAATACTTCCCGTCTCCCTCAACCTTCTGTCAACCAACAAAAAATTGTTGGCCAATGGAATCACACAGTTAGGAAATCGAGTCGTGTAAATCTTAACTGCTTCGGCCCTGTTTTGTCCAGCAGCGCCATATGCCAAATGCATATCGGCATACTCTTCAAACAAAAATTGATGACGTTGTATGATGACAGTGTCTTTATCAGTTAGTTGCGTTCGACTGCGAGACTTCTGGCATGGTCCTTTAGCCCCACCACCGACTTCCCGCCCTAGTGGCTTCTAAAAACAAGGAAATTCTAGTGCCTTGGCAGCGTTGTCGGTAAGACGGCAAACTCTCAATCTGAAGGTTGCGGGTGAGATCCCGCCTTCCGAAGAGAATATTTCTTTTCGTTTTCTGTGGTGGTCGCATGCCTCGAGTACGCTTGGAAACACCGCCGGTGGAAGGCTGTTTGAATTCACCCGCGCAGAGCTCTTATTGGCCAACTTTAGCTGCGAATAACTCAAAAATGGTACGACTTTTACTAGATTTTTTTTTGTATTTATTTCGTTAGTGCAACGTCCTGAACACCCTGTATATATAAGTAGACATGTGTTTTCCTATATTTCTCATTTCAGCCACCACTACCTAACACAGATCACTGGTCTTTGTGTGTGGAAGTAGCATGGAGTTTTCTGTCGTGCACAACGTTGGCCGAATGTCGATACCTGTGGGGATGTGGGAGATATGATGGTTAAAAGTGGTCCATGAAGGGCATTTTTGTATTTTGACCAAAGACATGTGTCTCCGTATTTGTCACTCTGCTGCCACAACTACATAGCATAAACCATTGGTGTTTGTGTATGGTAGTGGTATCGCATCTCCTGTCGTGTACTAGGGAGGACACTTCCACGACTCGTGGAAAAAAGTAACACTAATTCCTATTTTAAAACCTGGGAAAGACAAATTGATGCCAGGTAGTTATAGTAGTATTTCCTTAACAAGCTGCGTGGGGAAGACACTGGAGAGGATGGTAAATTGCCACCTCATCTGGTGTCTTGAGTCCCATAATCTCCTGAACCGCTTTCAGTGTGAATTCAGGATGTTCCGTTCCACTTTGGACAACCAGATTCTGCTGGAGGCGGCAGTACAGGATGCGTTTATCCGCAGCGAACACCTTGTGGGTGTCTTTTTCGACATTGAGAAGGCCTACGATACTACCTGGCAGCATGTTATTTTAAAACAATTACACAATTGGGGTTTTAGGGGTAACCTGCCCCATTTTTTAAAATCATTCTTATCTGGCCGTTGCTTCCAGTACCGAGTCAGTCATGAAGTGTCTGATCTTTTTATTCAGGAAAACAGTGTTCCTCAGGGGTCAGTTTTAAGCATGGCCCTTTTTGCCATTGCAATTAATCTACATCTACATATATACTCTGCAATTCACAAAATTGTGGGTGGCAGAGGGTGCTCAGCACCAAAGCTAATCTCTTTGTTATGCATTCCAATCCCTAATGGTACGAGGGAAAAAAGAAATCATATAAGAATCATTGCGGCACCTTATTTCTCTAATCTTATCTTTCCTGTCATTCCGGCTCAAATAGGTTGGTGGAAGAAGTATTTCACTACACTCAAAAGTGAAAGTGGGAGTACGCATGTTTACCAATAAGTTTAAATGAAACGTGCGTCGCCTATCTACCAGAGACTCCTAGCCTAGTCTACTAATCAGTTCTATGATGCTTTCATAAGGACTGTAGCAAGTAGTCACGAATCGAGCGGCTCTTCTCTGTACTTTCTCTATACTTTCGATCAACCCCTTACGAAACGGATCCCAAATGGCACAACAATAATCCAAATGTGGACGCACAAGAGATTTGTATGCTATCTCCTTTGTTTGTTCATTACAATTTTTCAATATTCGACCTATGAATCGCAGCCTAGAATTAGGTCTACCTACCAACGAATTAATGTGTAAGTCCCATTTCATGTTCGTTTGTACTGTTACTCCCAAATATTTCATAGAATCGACCATATCAATAACTGAATTGTTTAACTCGTATTTCTGAACAATTGGATTCTTTTTGTTAGTTATGCTCATTGTCTTGCACTTTTAACAATTTAGCGTAAGTTGCCACTCAGTGCACCATGCCATAATAATATCCAGATCACGCTGAATTTCTAAGCAATCGGCCAAATTCCTTACTTCCCTATAAATAACCGCATCATCAGCAAACAATGTAAAAAGGCTTTTCACTTTGTCTCCGAGATCGTTTATAAAAATTAAGAAAAGAAGTGATCCTATTACACTTCCTTGAGGTCCCCCCGATGTAACATCTAGACTAGAAGAACTTTCTCCTTCAACGACGACATACTGCGATCGACCAGTTAGAAAATCCTTTATCCATTCACAAAGCTGATCCGATATACCGTACGCTCATAGCTTCGCTAAAAGGCGGTTGTGTGGCACAGAGTCAAAGGCTTTCTGAAAATCTAAAAAAATTGCATCTACTTGTGAACCTGCATCAATAACTTTCATTACGTCGTGTGTAAATAGGGCAAGCTGTGTTTCACATGATCTTTTCTTCCGAAATCCGTGTTGATTTGCTGTAAGCAAATTATTATCCTCTAGAAATTTCATAATGTTCGAGCATATAATATGCTCCATAACTCTACTACTAACAGATGTTATAGATATTGGACGATTGTTTCCAGGATCACTTCGATCACCTTTCTTGAAAATCGGAGTTACTTGCGCGATTTCCCAGCCTGAAGGTACTTTTTGCTCTTCTAATGATTTACTGAATATATCAGACAGAAATGGCCCGATTTCCGCCGCATATTCTGAAAATATTCTAACTGGAATTCCATCTGTGCCCGGTGCTTTCCCCCACTTCAGGAGCTCTAATTGCTTTATGATACCTGCAGTATCTATCCGTAATGATTCCATCACCAACTCGACACGGCGTGGGAAAACTGGAACACTATCCTTATTTTCATCAGTAAATGAATTTTTGAATACAGTATTTAGTACGTTAGCTTTATCGCGGCTTTCATTAACCTCTGAACTTTCACGAATTAGTGCTGGAATATTGCTATTGGTACAATTGACTTTTCGTACATACGACCAGAATTTCTTTGGGTTTTCTGTGAGACTCCTAGAGAGAAAGTTGGAATGAAAATCGTTGAAGGCCTCACGCATTACATTCTTAAAATGTCCTCTTAACTCAGCTAAGGTTTCTAAATCGCTGCGACACCCCTTCCTTCTTGAGCGTGCGTGTATCCTCCTTTGTTTTTTGAGTAATCTTTTGACTTCGCATGTGTACCATGGTGGATCATCCTCCCGATTTATTATCCCCTTTGGTATATGTATATCCATACCTTCCCTGACTATTCGTATAAATCGATGCCACATCTCTTCAACAGTGTCCTTTTTTGACTTGAAGTTATGGTAATTATTCCTCAGGTAGGTTTTAAAAGACTCCTTAGAGGCCTTACTGAATTTCTATACAATCCGCCGTTTTCTCCTTTTTCGCTTGGTCATTAGTCTGATAGTTGCAATTACCGCTTTGTGATCGCTTATTCCTGTGGTCATTGAAATTTTGGTGAATAATTCTGGCCTATCGGTAACCAGAAGATCTAAAATATTTTCGCTACCGTTATTTCACCGCTTAGGTTCATTAACTAGCTGCTCGAGATGATTATTTGAGAACAATTCGAGAATTACTTCAGAAGCTGCCTTATCCCTGCTACCTGTAATGTGAACATAATTACGCCAGTCAATATAAGGTAGATTGAAGTCGCCTCCTAGAATCATAGCATGATCCTGAAAACGGCTAGCTATACTGTTTACATTATTTCTTAACTCCTCGGCGATACCTATGTCGGAATCAGGTGGACGGTAGAAGGCGCCTATGATGAGTTTGGCCCAGCAACTTTGAGTTTAATCCATATGATTTCACAGATCGTATTAACTTCTATTTCATTACATGGGAGAGATTTACTCACAGCTATAAATACCCCACCTCCATGAGAATGTAATCTGTCTTTACGAAAAACATTCATGCTATCTTTAAAAATTTCGGCGGAACTTATTTCCGGTTTTAGCCAACTTTCTGTACCGATAACGATATTCGCTTCTGTGCTACAAATAATGCTATCAAGTTCCGGTTGTTTGTTACAAACGCTTCTGCAGTTAATTACGAGAACTTTTAACTGTCGAGATTCTTTTACGCTCCTCCTACATTCCGGTGTTACATCTGATTGGGTTGCCCGTAACTGTATTTCGTGTTTCAGGTCTTCCTCCCTCAGCCTTAAAAACCACCCAGTGCATTCCACATGGCCCCTGCTACCCTAGTAGCCGATTCACGTGTGTAGTGCACACCTGACCTATTAAGGGGAACCCTACATGACTCGACCCTATGGCGAAGATCGAGGAATCTGCAGCCAATATCATCACAGAAACGTCGTAGTCTCTGGTTCAGCCCCTCAATACGGCTCTGAACCAGAGGTCCACAATCAACTCTGTCTACAATGCTACAGATGGTTAGCTCTGCCGATATCTTGCGGCCACTGGCCACAGAGTTCACCCTTTCAGCCAGCCGCCGGAAGGAAGAGAGGATAACCTCCGACCCAGGGTGACAAGCTTCATTGGTGCCGACATGAGCCACAATCTGTAGTTGGCTACACCCCGTCCCTTTTATGGCATCCGGGATGGCTTGTTCCACATAATAGTATATTAGTCATTATAAGGAGTCCCATACGGTACTCCTTGTATGTGGATGACTTTTTAATTTTTAATACATTGTCCAGCCTGAGAAGCGCAGAGCAGCAGTTGCAACTCGCGCTGAACAGGCTGGAGGAATGGTCAGTGTACACGGGATTTTGTTTTTTCGGCTGAGAAAACCCGGTGTGTACTTTTTACTTGTAGTAGAAGTCTTTTACCAGAGCCCCACCTTACCTTGAGGAACACCGTTTTAAGTTTTACGGAATCTGTCCGGTTTCTGGGCCTCATTTTAGACAATAGACTAAGCTGGCTACCACATCTCAAAGATGTGAAAGCCAGAGCCTCAAAAGCTTCAAATGTTTTAAAATGTCTATGTGGCAGATCCTGGGGCGCTGACCACTCATGCCTGCAACAATTTTACAGAGCCTTTGTATGGTTGCGTCTGGAATACGGCTGCATCGTTTACGGATCGGCACGGGACAGTTATCTCCGGATGGTGGATAGTGTCCACCGTGCTGGTATTCAGCTCGCCATGGGTGCTTATCGCTCCAGCCCAATTGTCAGCATTTGTGCTGAATCTGGCGAGCCGTTGCTTACCATCCGCCGACATATCCTCATGGTGCAACACTACCTAAACATTGCCAGGCAGTCCCAGGCACGGTCTAGTTATGCATTCAGACTTCGAACAGCTATACTAATCGCCATAGAACGACTAAACCGTTCAGCTACCGTACAAGGGCTATTTTAGAGGAATATGGTTTTTTATCACCAGGGCTGGAGTAAATCTCCTCCCTGGCTTTTAAAGAGGCCCAGAATAATTTTAGATCTGTCTTGGTATAACAAACTGTTTACCGCAGACAGGGTTTTTATTAATACTAGTGATTGCCCAGGGGTCGAAATTCGACCATAATTCATTAAGTTATTTAGTTTCTTTCGTGAAAGAGTAATTATCATTATTTGAATTTGTTCTATAGCGTTTGCTGCGAGCATAGATATATACTGTATACATTGACATCATTGGCTGCGAGCGTGTACCAGTACGTTATTAGCTTAGTTGTTTGCCTTAATTCCCTGCTTTACCTACAAAATTAAAATGAAACACTTCACGCGTGACCGTATTAGAAATTTTAGCTTCTGAACTTACCATAGCAATTGATGAAATGTATTTACCTGTATGAATGTTTTCAAAGTAATTATTGATTTTCTATTTACTGATGGTTCATTTAAATTCAGTCCACCATACAATGTTTTAAAATATTCATTTTTACTTATGGCCAGTAAAACTGCTTTAGTTTTATGACAACATTAAATGAATGCAGTCCTTTAACCTGAAGTGACTTCTGATTCGAAATATTTTGCATTGCAAAACCTACATTGTAAATCCGAAACTATAAAAATTTCTTTGAAAGACATTTTGTGAGCATTTAAATGTATCCATTAAAATTATTCTATCATTTTGTGTGTTCACTATTTAAATTTGGCCATTTGGAATTTCCGCAAATAGATCTTCCTTCTGTTTCTCTATGCAACCTGTCAATGTTCTGTATCGAGACATAATGGAAATAGATGCAAATATCTGAATGAAAAAAAAAAAGTCAAGAAATTACCGAAAATCAAAAATAAAGAGACCCTTAACCAAAGTTTAACCTTTTAAATAATTAAAAGACCATACAGTAACTGGCAGAATTGCTACATTCCTCTTCACAATGTTCCTTTCATGACTTCAAAGATTAAGGCGTCTCTTTTGTTTCACCAAAGACCACAGAGTATTGGAAATGTTAGATAGTTGGCTCCAATCCAATTTCATGCACACACACGTTTGCGAATTTATTTTTTAACTAGCAGTTACCCGCGACTTCGTCCATGTGGAAGAGTGTTGTAATATAAGATTTTCTTGAGAGGTCTGGTCGCTCAGTGGTTAGGGCATCCAACTGGACATGGAAAAGTCCCCAGCTTGAATCTCAGTCTCGCAGAGGATTTTCATAGGTCCTTAGCTCGACCTTCACCTCTGGCACAGGTTGTTGTGTGATGTGAAGTGCACCAGAATGCTCACGTGGTTCTGATTCCACGTTGAACTGTAGGTCCTCTATGCCCAGTATGATTACTGCGTTAGGTTAAGCGGCTACGAAAGGGGCTGATTGCATAGACGTAATGAAGCCTTGCCACCAGGTCAATACGACCATACAATTTATTTTAGAGCTATTTTTATTGGTGATAGTAGTAATAAATACTGCAATGAAATAACAAAAAATTATTTGTTCCATACAACTTCATTGAACTTTTAAAACAATAAAAATATTCTGTATGTCAGGAGTATTTTCAGTTTAATACATCGGTTTATATATTGTAGGACTTGTTATTTTCTGAAAAAAACATGTAAAGTTTTTGCACTCGATACCCGCTAGCAGGTAACATATAGTTGACCAACGGAAAAGCAGTGAGTATCCAAGTGTATTCCCACCAATTTCAAAGTTTGTTCTCACGATTTATTAATTGTGATTGAAAATGCAATTTTTAATGGGAACTGTAATGTTTTAAATTCAAAGGGAATATTATTGGGAATAATTGGGATATGCGAATTTATAACGGCTTCCCCTTTAGATACACCGGTAAGAATTGTCGCCTTCACAATGTTTCTTCCTAGTTCTGTGATGTGTAATCTGGTGTCATTGCAATACCTTGAGGGGGGGGGGGGGGGAGGGTCGAGATTACACATCAGGAAAACTCGAGTGCCAACCGTAAGCTCGAGTTTGTGGGATGATAGCCCAGATAACTCGAAGGAGTTTGAAAACTCGACGGGGTAGGTAGCAGCATCGTCAGTTAACATTACTGTATCGATGGAAGAGTGTGTTGTCACTTCCCCGACTATTTCCTCTAATATCTTTTTTAAGCTCCAGAATCATTTTTCGGGGCAAGTATTGTCCTTTCACATAACCAATTTTCGTCATTGATAAAACATTAGTAATGAGCTCGCGTTTGTTCAGGTGTTTCAGCAACTCGTTGCAATGCCAAATATGCGGCGTATTGTTGTTGCCGTCTTTTTGTTTGCTTCGGTGTTTCAGAAGCTCTTGTGATTGATTGTCAATCCGCTTGTTCTTGGCACCGAGCTCGCGATTTTCCAGGTGTGATCTTCCAGACACCAAGTGTTCATTTTGGTGTTGTCGCCCAACTTGCGACTGCTCCGGCAATTCAGCATCTCCAGAAGCCGCGATACGTGCTAAGTGCTCAACTCTGTGCAGCCCTGCTAGAGGATTTGTTTCTGGGTTTTGGCTTTTTTCACAGCCATGTAGTTTTCTTACATTTCATTGAAAGATTTTAATTTCATTTACCTGTCATCTCTTAAAATTACTAATTTTAAGACTTGGGAATAAAATTTAATATAGTTTAATTATTGGAAACTCAAAATATGATGGAAGCGACTAAACATCCAAAAAAAATTACTAACATTCAAGAGCAAATAAATACCTAAGTGGCCCAAGGATGTTGATTTCGTCAAAAAATTGTGAAACTAAAAATGTATATTTTGATTTGCGGTGAATATCTGAAAATTACTAATCTTTTTATTGTGAACTTAATTTGCTCTCTGAATATTCATTTTGTTTTGAAGATATGTGGGTTCCATCAATTAATTCTGTTTTAAATAAGAAATTTAGGTATTATAGTAATAATTGATTCTTTTATTCATAATGTTCAGTGTTAATGTTCGTCTCTCTCTCTGTGAAAACAGTTGACTGCATGTAGATCAGTATACTATAGTTCGTTCGTTTCGATCCATTAATTCAGCTCTGAAATATAAATTACGATGTTAAAGTAGTAATTAATTCTTTATTCATAATAGGTTTCTCAATCTGCAAACAGAATTGAATGTCTACCGGCAAATCACCACTCTGCTTGTCTGACACTCCACTATCTGAATAAAACATTTATAAATTTAAAAAAATTAGTAATTGATTCTTTATTCATAATAGGTTTCCCAATCTGCAAATAGAATTGAATGTCTACCGGCAAATCACCATTCTGCTTGTCTGACACTCCACTACAGTGGACCCCCGATAATCCGGCCCCTGTCTAATCCGGCGCCCCCTGTAATCCGACATGACTTTGAATTACAGTGGACCCCCGATAATCCGGCCCCTGTCTAATCCGGCGCCCCCTGTATTCCGACATGACTTTGAATTATGTTTGACAATCTCGCTAATGTAGATCACGCAGGTTTGAACAGGTCACAACTCGTACGCGCCACCGCTATTGTGCTCGACACGTATTGTTTTACTTAGTTTGAATTTGACTACTAGTGATAGCGGTACGGCCTAGCGTGCGTTCATTGTTTACTATTTATTCATTGTGTATTAGGTATAGTACCTAGTAATGTCGTCACAAACCCAGAAGCGAAAGCACAAAACGTTGACAATTAAAGAAAAATGTGATATTTTAGATCGCTTAAATCGCAATGAAACTTTCAGTAGTTTAGCAAGTGAATACGGCGTAGGCCGATCTACAATTTATGACATTAAAAAAAACCACGAGAAGATTAAGAAGTTCGTGTCAACTACTGACTGCGTGCCAGGCAAGAGACAGACACTCAAGAAAGCTGAACATCCAGAAGTGGAAGAAGCTTTGTACATGTGGTTTCTTCAGGAAAGAAATAGGCATGCACCAATTTCGGGACCCATGTTGGCCATGAAAGCTAAGTTTTTTTATAAGGAAATAACAAAAAAAGATGATTTTGTGGCCAGCAAAGGATGGCTAGAACGTTTTAAAAGTCGTCATGGCATACGTTTAATGACTATTACAGGAGAGAAACTTTCTAACGATGCCACCTGCATAGAGCCCTTTAAATTAAGATTTTTGCAAAAGGTGAACGATTTAAATCTTGACCCGTCACAGGTGTACAATGCAGACGAATCAGGGCTTTTTTGGCGTGTGATGCCTAACAAAACTTTCGTTTCTTGTAACGAAAAATCCGTACCTGGACGAAAAGTGAGTAAAGAGCGTGTAACCATACTACCATGTGCTAATGCTGCAGGTACACACGCGCTTAAGATGGTGGTCATTGGGAAATCTAATAAACCAAGGGCATTCAAAAACATTGATTTACCTGTACACTATTACGGACAAAAAAGTGCATGGATGACAAAAGACCTTTTCAAAAAGTGGTTTGATGAATGCTTCGTACCTGAAGTTAGAAAATGGTTAAAAGATCATAATTTTCCAAAAAGCGTTGTTGCTTCTTGATAACGCTCCTGGTCATCCGTCTGAAGAAGAACTGACAACTGAGGATAAATGCATCACTGCGATGTTTCTTCCGCCAAATTGCACTGCACTGATTCAACCAATGGACCAGAACATCATTCAGTTTGTTAAGCAAGACTATAAAAAAAACCTACTTCTGAGAGCAGTATCAAAAGACCAACCAATAGAAAAAACTTTAAAAGAATTTAATATGAAAGACTTGGTTTTTGCTCTTACTCAGTCGTGGAGTGCGTTACCGTCATCAACTATTAAATCGTCTTGGAAAAAGTTATGGCCAGATATAGTCACCACTCCTAGCAACGATCCACAAATCAGTGTAACTTCGGAAGTTATAGAACAAGTCGCTACTGAAACACAGATAAGTCCGGAAGATTTGGAATTCTGGTGCCGTGGAATGGATAAAGAAGAAAATGTTTTTCATGAAATGTCTGACGAAGATATTATAAAAGAGGTTTCTAATTATACAACAAACAATCAGGAAGATAACGACGACGTGATTGCAACTGCTCCACAAGTCACAGCTTTTGAGCTAGGTTTACAATGGGCTGAAGAGAATGGTACATCCTACAACGAACTTTTACTTTTGAGAAGACTGAGGGACAAAGCTCTGATCTCGCGTTATAACAACCTTAAACAAAAAAAAAATTGATGAATATTTCAAAGCTTCATAATTTGAAATATTCACTACATGATTTTGATTAATAATTCTTGATTATTTTGGTAGATATGTATGTGCATTTACGCTTAATTTTATAATAAAACGTAAGCTCTCAATTGTTATTTAATTTACTAAATTCGACTTACATAAATTAAGTATGATTTGTACTTCAAAGTACATATGTACATACAGTACAACATACAGTATAGATTCTTATCATTGGATATGTAATTTGTCGGATAACAAGGTACTCTTTTGTAAAAAATTCCGGACTATAGCGGTCTTAGGCAGTTGCTCTATAATCCGACAAACTCGATAGTCCGACACTGCCCTGCATAATGTTTGTCGGATTACCGGAGGTCCACTGTATCCGAGTAAAACATTTATAAATTTCAAAAATTTACTTCGAGCAATTCCGTGCGTTTTGCTAAATCATCCAAGCTTATTATATATCTTTTGATATAATATCATTATAAAGCGATATATGAAATCACTAAAATGGTGCTCGTGAAGTAAAATTTCAAGAAACGAGGCTACTGTGGAGAGAAGACCAGTGGTGGCCCCGACGGGTGAAAGAGGCAGCAGAAATTTTAAAAAACACCAACAACATCAACGAAGATAGCGGCCTCTTACTCTGCGATGCTTGGCGCTCGTTGCTATGTCAACATAAACAGTATCTCTGACGAAGGCTGGAGGATAGCAGCCGAAAGCTTAGGTAATGAAATAAACAACGCGGCAAAACCCGAAAGTCAATTAATCATGAATAATGTTTCAGTTCTCATTTTGGCCCAGGCTGTATTTCAACCAAGTCACAAACTCCTCTAATAATACCGCTAGAAAATCAAAGCTTCTATCACTCGCGCATTATTACATTAGTAACGTGAATTATTATTTCAGATTACAGGAAAATAAATACTGAATACATATGAAACTACATTCATTATTGAAGTTACGTAATTAAAAAAATTTATACTACAATGATTGTAAATTACAGTGTACAACGGAAAGTTCATATTTCTCTACAAACCTAAGACAACTTTCATTAATATTCCTGGTCAAGTTTACATCACAATAAAGTGACTGTTACTGCTGGTGATTTAGTAAGGTGTATAATAAAGTGTAATCGTAAGTTTTCCCGGCGGATCTCATGTTTGAAGATCTCTCGGGCTGCACGCCCGAGAGATCTTCAAACGTGTATAATGAAATTAAATGTGATGGTAATTTATGCTACACTATTTAGGAATCTTGATTTAGAAAATTCTCTAACTACTTGAAATGAAGTTCCCATGCATTTAATGTGTTGAGGTGTGTTTGTATCATTTGATTTTATAGCGGCAATATTAGCAGAGATAGTGGTTAAGTTGAAATGCTGCCTGGACCAGAATGTTTTTGTTACAGTAGAAGGCAGAAGTCATTTAGTTATTATTAGTAATAAATAAATAATTTAGTTATTATTAGTAATAAATAATTTCATAAGCTCCGTGTAAATGAGGTGTATCGCGTTGTAAATGACTAAACGACTTGCAATATTGCTTCATGAAACATTAAGTCTCTACGTTAGTCCGTTGAATACATTCGTTTTAAGTGAAGAATTTATGGGAGCAGTTTACGTGGTGATACATAACGTCACAATGTGACATAGTGCTTATGAAAGTTGCTTAAATAACTGATAACTAAATTTCTCATGCCATTGGCTGTGACAAAAAGATTCAGTTTTCATTATGGTCCAGGCTGAATTTCAATGTAACCACAATCTCCGCTAATATTGGCGCTACAAATTCAAAACCTCAACCACACGCGCATTGATACAATTATTTTATCCTAAGTTAGCAACATCATGTATCGCGACGTAAACTTGAACCGGATTTATTAGATATTTGTAGAAATTGAACAGTAAGTAAAAAGCACTGTTTCCTGAATCATAGTCTACTATTTGTTTATTACTGATTTATTCAAAAATTTTGAACAAAAAAGGGTTAGTTAATAATTTGTAATAATACAGAGACTGTATAGTGGCAAAAAAGAAGACACACAGGAAATAAATTAAACCGAGATAGAATGGAATCCTTAACATCTTTATAAATACAACATTTCGAGCACGGGCATTTTGCACTTTAAGTAAATCGACTTTTGTGCTGGTATAATCATAGTATTTTGCGTTGTTTTTTTCCAAGCTCCGATTTTTCACATTTAGTATATTACGATCGAAATTATGGTGTGATATTTGAGATTTCATACTATTTTATGTAAGTAAATGAAAAAATCTCTTTGCGAACGTAACAACAGTACCTACCTTTTTTTAAATTAAGGTTATGTACATGTTTATAGTTCGTGCTTCCAAACTATTGTTTGTCAAGTGCATCGGTTTTATGGCTTTTAAACTAAACACAAACTTGCATATGTAAGGAGGTTTTCACTTTTATTTCTGAAAAGTAATGTTTGCGATTTATGTAAAAAGCAAAGAGTAAACGTTGCACGGCTGTCTACGAAGTAGGAAACTCTTTGTTGTTTGCGAATTGATATTAATGACAATTTCTAAAAGAACTATACTTTTTTGCGGGATAAAATTTATCCTATGTCACTTCGCACGCAATTAAGTGACTTCATGCCAAATTTCATTTAAATATGTTGAGTTATTATGACCGAGCGGGGCGGTGTAACGGTTAGCGTTCTTGCCTCGCATTTGGGAGGACGGCGGTTCGAATCCCCATCCGGGCATCCAGATTTGGGTTTTCCATGGTTTCCCCAAATCACTCCAGGCAAATGCCGGGATGCTTCCTTCAAAAGGCCATGGCCGAATTCCTTCCCATTCCTTAGCCCCATCCTTTCCCGTCTCTAAAGACCTCGATGTTAAAAAGAGACGTAAAGCAGTTACAAAAAAAAAAAGAGTTATTATGGCTTTATTGATTCCAGAAGTACATCCAAACACACATCCGAATTTTCTCGTTTTCTCATTTATAGATATATAGATTAGTAATGTATTTGTAACATGTATTAACTGTGCTTATTATTATTTTTTATTTACTGTTGACCAAAGACACCAGATATTGGTAGAATCGCTAATGTCGTTGTTATTAAAAAAAATAATAATAATTGAATGTAAACAACAAATTGTTTTATTTCATTTAATTAAATGTATTTGTAACACATATTATATACAGATTTTAGCTTGCTGCACTTCTTCTCCATGTAAACTTTAACTATGCCAAATCCCACACTCCTCCTTTTCTGCAATATTCTTAAAAAGGGATCCGAAATTTTCGCTTAGCGTATTAATATATAGATATTTGGAGATATTTTAAACCAGTATCACATGTTTACCCTAGTATATACAGATGGGTCTAAGCAGCCTTACGGAGTTGGTTGCTCTGTAGTGTTCCCTCGAGCGACTTACACATTCAAACAGGATGGCAAGTGTAGCGTTTACACCGCCGAGTGCTACGCTGTGTTAAAGTCGCTCCAGCATAGGAAAGTAATGCGCAACAAGTGTTTCATCATATGCTGTGATTCCCTCAGCAGTATTCAGGTCATAGGAAATATATACCCACGCTAATGACCTCGACGTCGACGCGCCCTGAAACAAAAAACAACGAAATATGTACCCAGCAGACCGTCTAATTCAAGACATCCAGGACACCCTCCTTTCCTTCCAATCTCATAGAAAGGAGGTTTTATTCTGCTGGATACCCGGCCATGTGGGAATCTGGGGGAACGAGGCAGCTGATGTAGCTGCCAAGTTAGCCTGCGACAAGGTCAGAATTGACTTTTCTCCGGTCCCAAAGTCAGACCTTGTCTTGGCAGCGAAGAGATTTGTTTTTGATATTTGGCAGAGGCAGTGGCTGGAAGTTGGGCATAATAAGCTCCGGCTGGTCAAGCCGACTGTTCAGCTGTGGAGCAGCTCCTTCCAGTGGGTGAGGAGGGATGAGGTTCTCCTTACTCACCCCCGTATAAGGCTCTGTCCTCTGACTCATAGCTTTCTTCTCCGCCGAGAGGACCCTCCGGAATGTGATACTTGTGGCGTACCTTTGACAGTACGCCACATTTTAACGAAATGTGAACTGTTTTTAGATTTAAGGGCAGACGTTGACCTAGCCAACGATCTGTCCCTTATTTTAAACGATGACAGTGATAACGTGGCTAAAGTTTTGCAGCTTGGCCGGTCTTGTCCCAAAAATTTTGGGCATATCGGAATAGGATTTAGATTGGGTTGGTGGCCTTTTACAACCACCAATCTATGTACTGTTTTTAGTAGTGTCCTTGTTCATTTGGCTGGCCTTTTCCAGCTAGCCTATTAGTTCGATATTTTAAACTGGTCGGCCCTTTTATAGCCAAGTGGTCAATGTATGTATTTTTACACTTTGTGGCCTTTCTACAGCCATAGTTTTAGTTTCATCTTTTATTTTGTCATTTGTGTGGCCGACCACCTTATGGTCAGCCATGAAGACAGTATGTCTGTCAGTATTTTAGTATTTTTATTGTGCTGTCTCTGTCGCCGACTTTTCTACAGTCGGCCGCAAAGATGGCAATTTTGCCACGTTGTCACACCAGGTTTTAGTTAGGGTGCTAATAACCTTGATGCAGACGTGCCCTAAAGCCCGAACAACCACAACAATTAGATGTGGGTAGCTATAGGGTTGTGGAAGATATGGTGGTTGAAAGTGGTCGACCTGCCGCACTTTCATATATCTAACAAAAACGTTTCTGTCATGGTGTATTACTTTTCAGCCAAAACTATCTAAAACAGATCACTGGTGTTTGTGTGTGGTAGTAGTACAGAGTCACCCGTCGATCACAATATTGGCCGAATTTCGTTAACTGTGGTAGTGTGGGAGATATGGTGGGTGAAAGATGCCGATCAAGGATATTTTCGTATTTCGACCAAAGACAGGTGTCTCCATATTTGTAACTCTGCTTCCAGAACCACATAGCATAAACCATTGGTGTTTGTGTGTGGTAGTGGTATCGTGTCTAATGTCATGTACTATGGTGGTTAGATGTTGGTAGCTATGGGGGTGTGGGAGATATGGTGGTTGAAAGTGGTTGACCTGCGGCATTTTCATATTTCTACCAAAGGAGTATGTGCCATGGTGTATCACTTTTCAGTCAAAACTATTTAGCACAGATCACTGGTGTATGTGTGTGGTAGTAGCACAGAGTCACCCGCCAATCACAACGTTGGCTGAAATTCGGTAACTGTGGTAGTGTGGGAGATATGGTGGTTGAAATTGGTCAATCAAGGATATTTTCGTATTTCGACCAAAGACACGTGTGTCCGTATTTTTTACTTTGCTGCCTGAACTACATAGCGCAGATGACTGGCGTTTGTGTGTGGTAATAGCATCGAGTCTCTCATCGTGCACTATGGTGGTTAGATGTCGGTAGCTGTCAATTCAAATTCTTTACAAACACGAACGATTTCATGGGCACCAGGTAGTTGTTTTTAAATGTTAATAATGTGTAAATCTGCAAATCAATGCAGAACCATATCACTGCATACACAAGAATACCGAGGACATTCCTGGGCCACTATCGTTTTGCTATATATAAATGATCTAACCTCCTTTACTTATAAAAACTCTAAATTTGTTCAATTTGCAGATGAACCAAACATAAGATTTCTCTATGGAACATATTACAAATTATATGTTTCACCTTATTAATAAATGGTTTGTAGCTTGTTAGTATAGAAAATTATATTTATTCTCCAATTTTCAGTGTCAGATACCAGTGCTATAGGACTTTTTTTATCTTCTATATCTAATACTTTGTTTATTGCCACTGCTGAAAATAAACTATCTTTTAAATGAAGTGTAATTACTTTTCAAATACCAACTCAAATCATTTATTAAACTTTCACCATAAAAATTATCATTTACTTATTTTTGGTATCCTTTTAATACAAATAATTCTATTTAAATTTATTCATACTATTAACTTTCTTCTATGCCCTTGGACTTATTTTATCAAATATCAAATTACAACTTTAATTTCCTTCCACCAGGATATAAAACATCTTCACATTTCTGCCTCTCAAGCCATATTTTTTCCACATCCAACCGATAACCAAAGTTCTTCTTTCATTTGGGCATGACGTTCACTGACCTTGAAAACTTGAATATGAAAGTTAGTCCATATAATTATTTACTAACAAAATATGCTTATAATAATAAATTTCAGAAAGTATGGTTGTGAAGCTCACAAGCTGTTGGGTATGATAGGCTATGTGTGTACATACATTGTTGTGGAAAAAACCCTTTTGAGCTCAGTTTTCCCAACGCTCACTTTGTGCCACTTTGCAAAATATGGAGGAAATGAAGCCAAAGTTCTGTAATCATGAAGTGGCAATTTTTATTAATTTTATCATTGATTTTCACTGTTAGTTCATCAGTCACAAGCTAGATCAACCACTGGAGTCCTAATTATAAACATTAGTGCAACCATTTTTAAACTAAATGCACCACTGCTTCACTCCACCTTCACTAATTATTCTGTCTCTGTATCCCTCACTAAGTTACCTATAGATTTCAATTGGCTTGAGGCTTTTGTCTATAGAAACTCAATCATTGAGCGCTTCTCACAACAAGGTAGAAAAAAAGTTGCAGTTCATATGCTATATTATAACAGCATGATGTGTACTGACCATAGTGAAGTTATGTTGCCAAGATGGCTGCTCGATCCCCCCCTCATGTGTATGCTAAGCATAAATGTAAGTTAATTTCTGGATTGCCCAGTTATTAAGCAGTGACCTCTTATTGCAATGGCCAACAGAAACTAATGGTTTAGATTTATATGGCCATCATATTCATGACTGTGGTTGGGACAAGGATTTGGGGGGATCACAAATGCAATCCTGATCCAACCATCCAGATTTACATTTTTTTGTTTCCTTATGTTATTCTAGTGGTATCAGAGAAGACACTTTCAGTAGGACATGCTCAAATTCTGTCTTTTTCCGTGTATATAATACTTTCCGACCTATGATGACCTTGATGTCAACAAGTCCTGTGACAGATTTTGTGAAATCATTCTGCAATATATTGTATGAAATATTTTCTAACAAAAACTTGGCCCTAATTAAAAGTTTCTTTTCATACTGGATTATTTCATTAATTTTTTGCTAGTCTCGTCATTAATTTAAAACAATATATTAAAAGATTATCAGGAAAACTGCTATATGTTGTTTTATTCAATTATTTCTGAGAATTACTAGTCTTTTACAAACAATAGAATATAGAAATAAATATAATACAAAAAGCAAATTGTTACTGTTATTAAAATAAGTATTTTTAATAATTAATTTCCAGGGTTTTTTCTAGCTTTCTTTATCAATTTCCATGTTTTACTGATATTTCTCTCTGATTCCCAATTCTTATTTAGAGAACCTGAAAAGTACTTGGTTTCGGTTTTGTTTGCATAATATTTGCATTTACTAATATTCAGACTTTGTTTGCATGGGAAATAGTAGTAATAACCCATTATATAATTAGATTTTTTTTAAAAAAATTTTTGCTAATGTAATTCTGGAACTTTATTCTAGCATTTTTTTTATCGCCAATAAAATATTGATTATATAGACAGAGAATTTTTGATTTTAACTTTTTTATTATATGATGATGAAGAATATATTCAGTGTGATGTGTGTTCTGTCAACTTACAACTAATTATTTCTACTGCTATTTAAAAGCTGTTGATAAGAAACAATTAAAATGTGCTCATATTCACAGTTAAAAAAAATGCTTTACCTGTTTATTTCAGAATAAAAATTTTAGCGTTTGATTAAATTTCACTCTAATTCTTACTAAGCTTTCTCACTTACATTTATTTAGTTAAATTGTGATTTATTGGTGGTGTATTAATTGAAATGTTTTTTTAGGTACAATTATGTTAGTCAAAGTAGAAATTACTTATATGAGCAGCGATGTACCCCAGTTCAACGATTGAACAACAGTAACATGGAGATGGATGTTATGTCTTCTGCTGGTAATAGTGAGAATAATACACAGAATTGTTCTGAGGCCAAACAATTGTCCACCATATTTTCGCAGTATAGTGACCACACACAGCATAAAGTCTGTTTAGATCAACTGGCTTTCATTTGTAAATTTTGTGGAAAATCATATACTACTGTTTCTTGCTTAAGATATCATGAAAGAGTTCATTTGGAGAAAAGACCTTTCGTGTGTGAAGTTTGTGGAAATTCTTATGCTCATCTGAAGTACCTTACAATTCATAGAAGAATCCATTTACCTGATGGGCAGTTTTCATGTGAAATTTGTGGTGATAGATTTTCTCAGTCTAGTGTTTTTTCACACCATATAAGTATTGGGTGCCATAGACGGCAGTTGGCTTGTAACGTTTGTGGAAAATTGTTTGTGAACTCTAATGATCTTAAAACTCATAAAAAAAGACACTCTGGTAAACTGCCATTTTCATGTGATGTTTGTGAGAAAATTTGTCCTACATCTGATAGTTTTTTTTTTACATAGAAATACACATTCAGGTGTACTGCCTTATGCATGTAAACTTTGTGGAAAAATTTGTCATAGTTCAGTAAGATTTGTTAACCATATACAACTCCATTCACGTAATCAGCCATTTGTTTGTAAAGATTGTGGAAAATCGTTTGTTAATTCTAGTAGCCTTTACATACATAGAAAAATTCATTTACCTAAAGGGCCCACTTGTGAAATCTGTGAAAAATCATTTATTAATTCTACTGGACTTTTAGTACATAGACGGACTCATTTACCTAAACAGCATACTTCTGAAATCTGCAAAAAATCATTTATTAGTTCTAATGGCCTATCAAAACATAGAAGATTTGATTTACATGAATGGCCTACCTGTGAAATCTGTGGAAAATCATTCTTTAATTCTACTGGACTTTCAATACATAAAAGTATAATTCATTTACCTAAACAGCATACTTGTGAAATCTGCAAAAAAATCATTTGTTAGTTCTAATGGCCTTTCAAAACATAGAAGATTTGATTCACATAAACGGCCTGCTTGTGAAATCTGCGGAAAATCTTTCAATAATTCCAATGACCTTTTAATACATAAGTAGAATTCATTTACCTGAACGGCCCACTTGCAGAAAACTATTGCAGACAATCGGTTATTAGTTCTAATGGCCTTTTAAAACATGGAAGAATTCATTTACCTAAATGGTCTACTCATGAAATCTGTGGAAAATTTTTACTACTTTTCCTTACTTCGTTCGCCACAGGGAAGTTCATACTAGGTAGTTACCATTAATGTGTAAAGTTTGTGGAGAGCTATATGCTGTGTGAAAATTGTATAATTTATTTTAAGATTGATAATTTAAAACTATTCTTGTTTAAGAAGTTTATTCTAATGCAACTACTGAATATCAGTTTACTTAACAATTTTTTTCAGCTGACCATAAATTCTATAAAGCAGTTCATGCTGGGTTATTTTTAACATCATAATTGTTGAGTGATGGAGTTTGTAGACACTCGTTTATCAGTCCTTTATCGTTTAAATCTTTAAGAATAGCTGGTTGTGGCTGTGGATCTTTTTGAATATTGTTTCTTTGTTGACCTTAATGCTCAGAAAATATATATGCCAATTATTATTTGCCTGTGAAAGTTTTCCTTTAATTCCTTACATTAATGGTACCTCTTTACCTTTAAAGCTCAGAATAATTTGCTTAATGTAATTTATGTTCAGCTGTGGCTTTTTTGCACTCCACTTAATGCAAAATGAAAATTCAATTCCCGTTTCATTTCTTTGTTATTCATATGGAATTTCATATTTGTAAAATGCTGTTTAAGGTACTATTTTGCATACTGTTCGATCAGTCATAAAGCATTTATGGTTAAATCATCACTAATTCAATTTATGTGGGAAAAAATGATATTGGAAAGATGTTATTGCTTTATGGTTGTATTTAGTTTAATACTAGGCTTTAGAAAACGTATTTTTTTTTATAGTGTATTGAGTAGTTTATCTCATAGTGATTTTTGGCTTTACTAACCCTGTTATTTGTAAATTCATGAAACTTTGGTTTTAGTGATTGAGTTTCGGATCATTGAAGATATACTTTTATAAAAATTTAGTTTTCCTGAAACTCATTTGTAAGTTATTTGCTGTATTGTAAATCTATTATTAAATTTGGCTAAAGTGAAATTTTTCTTCTTGTCCAGGCTGCATTTCAACCTAACCACGTCAATTTTGAAATACGATATCACGAGAACTAAGTGAGATATTAAAAGAATTTATTCTTTACTTTCAATTTGCCTCATCGAGTTACATAGGATTCCATCATCAAATTGCGGCTCCACGGTCATCGTAGAATCCCCAAAAAACTTATCTCTTTTATGAGCTTCAATATTCACTGTGTGTGCAAATCAATCTAGATCATACCGGGCAACGCGGGGAACTCTGCTAGTAATCTGTAAAATGAATATCTTGAAAGTAGTTAATATACTTTTGTTGGTGAAAATATATTAATTTTACTTATGTCATTATTTACTTCTCCTTGTTCAAAGATTAATGTAGTATTGAGTTTTTAGGAAGAGAGTGTTGAATTTTTTTCCATCACCAGAATTGGCAATTTTTTAATTTAAATTTAACAAAAAACCTAGATCAAATCTATATTTCTGGTGTTTTGCATAAACAATTTTTCACTTTCTGGTATTGTGTCTACAGCTGACAGTGTTGTGTTATATTTCTTTACGTTTTTGTATTTAAAATCGTCAGATATTTATGATTTCAATGTGAGAGAATTAATCGGAATAGAACTAATATAGCATTGTAGTAATTTTTGTAGCAATGTAGAATATTACATCATCAGCATCATTATTCTCTAGCTCCAGCCTCCTGGGTACTGATCCACTTCTTTCCGTCCATCTTTGTATATGTATATTGTACACTGTGCTATAATTTAACTTTATATCTTCTAGAATCTTATTTATTATTTAACTGTAGAATATGGATAACAGCTGCTTATAGGCATATTGTCAAGTTACACATGAATTTTTTATCTGTACTGATTGTAACACTACAAATAAATAGTTTATTTTATCTGATACAAGAATATTTTATGTATTGAAAAATTTTCATCATTCATTGGTGGTAATTATGCTGTTGTATCTGATTACTAATTCTTGTTCTTAAGTTCTTGAACACTTTGTGCATTCTTAAAATTAAACACTGCTTATTGTTGTTGTTGTTGTTGTTTTTGGTGCTTTAGGGCGCGTCGACGACTTGGTCATTAGCGCCCTAACTCAAACACAGAATGACAATGTGGGATAAAATTAGCTACCGTCTGCATGGCCGGCTGTAGAGGGGTCGGCCACACAGACAGCATAATAAAATACGAAAACACTGACTAAAATACCGCCTACATGGCCGACTGTAAAAAGGTCGGCCATGTAGACAGCAGGTTTATATAAAACATTAAAACAATAACTGTAAAATAAGTAGATTATCTAATAACACTGGCTGGTGGCTGTAAAGGGCCAACCAGCTTACACAAACGCTAAGAATACAGTCTGAATGGCTGTAAAGGGGCCATCCAGTAGTAAAATAATCTTAAAAACAAGAAACAAAAATTAAAAACTGAATAAGTCAGTACACGGATTGGTGGTTGTAGACGGACCACCAAACCATTCTTAAAAACTAGGCCGATCTACCCAAAATTTTTGGGATAAGACCGGCCATATTACAAAATTTTAAAACCTTCACCACATTGTCATTATTTAAAATTACGGGCAGATCGTTAGCTAGGCCAACGTCTGCCCTTATGTTTAAAAACTTTACACAGTCAGTTAAAATGTGGCGCACCGTCAGAGGTACGCCACAAGCATCACATTCCGGAGGGTCCTCTCGGCGGAGAAGGAAACCATGAGTCAGAGGACAGTGCCCTATACGGAGGCGAGTAAGGAGAACCTCATCCCTCCTCGCCCGCTGGAAGGAGCTGCTCCACGGCTGAACGGTCGGTTTGACCAGCCGGAGCTTATTATGCTCGACTTCCAGCCACTGCCTCTGCCAAACATCAGAAACAAATCTCTTCGCCGCCGAGGCAAGGTCAGACTTTGGGACCGGTTCAAAGTCGGTTCTGACCTTGTCGCAGGCTAACTTGGCAGCTTGATCAGCTGCCTCGTTCCCTCTGATTCCCACATGGCCCGGTACCCAGCAGAATAACACCTCCTTTCCACGAGATTGAAGGGAAAGGAGGGCGTCCTGGATGTCCTGGACTAGACGATCTGCTGGATACATATTTCCTATGGCCTGAATACAGCTGAGGGAATCACAGCATATGATGAACAACTTATCGCGCATTACTTTCATATGCTGGAGCGACTTCAACACGGCATAGCATTCGGCGGTGTAAACGCTGCACCTGCCGTCCAATTTGAATGTGTAAGTCGCTCGAGGGAACACTACAGAGCAAGCAACTCCGTTAGCCTGCTTAGACCCATCCGTAAACACCGGGGTAAACTTGTGATACTGGTTTAAAACATCTCTAAAAATTCTGATAAAAACATTATCGGCGGTACACAGCTTGTTGTGCCGCGATAATTCTAAAATTATTCTGGGCCTCTTTAAAAGCCAGGGAGGAGATTTACTCCAACCCTGGTGATAAAAGAAGGAAGCTCGAATCCGTATTGTTCTAAAATAGCCTTTGTACGGTAGCTGAACAGTTTAGTGGCTCTATGCCGGTTGGTATAGAGCCGCTCGTAGTTGGGATGGAGCACTATGTCGTGCACGGGACTGCCAGGTGTTATGGCAACGTGCAGGTAGTGTCGCACCATGAGGAGTTGCCGGCGGATGGTAAGCGGCGGCTCGCCCGAGTCAGCACAAATGCTGACAATAGGGCTGGTGCGATATGCACCTGTGGCGAGCCGAATACCAGCATGGTGGACACTATCCAATATACGCAGATAGCTGTCCCGTGCCGAACCATAGACGATACAGCCATATTCCAACCGCGACCGTACAAAGGCTCTGTAAAATTGTAGCAGGCAGGAGCGGTCAGCGCCCCATGACCTGCCACACAGACATTTTAAAAGATTAAGGGCTTTTAAGGCCCTGGCTCTCACATCTTTTAGATGCGCAAGCCAGTTAAGCCTTGTGTCAAAAATGAGGCCCAGAAATCGAACAGTATCACTAAAACTTAAAACGGTGTTCCTCAGGGTAAGGTGAGGCTCTGGTAAAAGGCTTCTGCTGCGGGTAAAAAGTACACACCGGGTTTTCTCAGCGGAGAAAACGAAAACCGGTGTGCACTGACCATTCGTCCAGCCTGTTCAGCGTGAGTTGCAACTGCCGCTCAGCGCTTCTCAGACTGGACGATACAATAAAAATTAAAAAATCGTCCACATATAAGGAGTACCGTAGGGGACTCCTTATAATGGCTGCTATGCTATTAATAGCAATAGCAAAGAGCGTAACGCTTAAAACTGACCCCTGAGGGACACCGTTTTCCTGAATAAAAAGATCGGACACTTCACCACCGACTCGGTACCGGAAGCAACGACCAGATAAAAATGATTTTAAAAAACGGGGTAGGTTTCCCCTAAAACCCCATTCATGTAACTGTTTTAAAATCACATGCCGCCAGGTAGTATCGTAGGCCTTTTCAAGGTCGAAAAAGACACCTACAAGGTGTTGGCTGCGGATGAACGCATCCTGTATTGCCGCCTCCAGGAGGATCAGGTTGTCCAAGGTGGAACGGAACTTCCTGAATCCGCACTGGAAGCGGCTCAGAAGGTTTTGGGATTCCAGACACCAGACGAGGCGGCGGTTAACCATCCTCTCCAGTGTCTTACCCACGCAGCTTGTAAGGGCGATACTACGATAGCTACCTGGCAACAATTTGTCCTTGCCAGGTTTTAAAATAGGGATAAGTGTTGCTTCTTTCCACGAGTCGGGGAAGTGTCCTCCGGTCCATATTTCATTAAAAGTATCCAGAAGGTACTCTTTAGCATCTTTACGAAGATGCCTCAGCATCTGGTACTGGATCAGATCAGGCCCTGGAGCAGTGTCGTTAGCGCTATTCAACGCTGACTCCAGTTCCCAAAATGTAAATGGGCGATTGTATGCCTCTGTATTCGACGAATCAAAGCACAGCGCGCGCCTCTCGGCAGCGACTCTACGTCGCTGAAACCGAGGGTCAAAGTTATCGGGCGAAGTTCTCCGCCATCAGCTGCGCTATGCTTCGTTCGTCAGTAATAATACGTCCATGATCCAGTAACCCAGATACTGGTGCGCGGGAGTACCTTCCAGATATACGGCGAATGGACTCCCATACTTTCGACGAAGGTGTGGAACGATTGATAGTGCTCACAAAGTTCTGCCATGACCTCTTCTTACTCTCCTTAATAACACGGCGCGCCTTAGCTCTTGCTATACGGAACGCTGCCAGGTTGTCGGATGTAGGATACAACCTAAAACGCCGCAACGCCCGTCTGCGACCCTGAATAGCGGAACGACATTCGTCGTTCCACCAGGGGACGGGCGTCCTTCGCAGCGTTCCGGAGCTTTTCGGCATGGAAACGTCAGCTGCACGGTGAATCACTTCCGTGAAGTGATTCACCTTCTCTTGTATACTGCCTACAAGTTGCAGTTGTACAGAGCGGCAATAGAGTTGCCAATCTGCACAACTGACGTTCCATTTGCGCCGGTTATTTCCTCCCCCACGATCGCACTCGACGTGCAACCAAATAGGGAAGTGGTCGCTTCCATGTAGGTCGCGATCCACCTCCCATAGCACGGAGTCTGCGATTGAGGGAGAACACAAGGAAAGGTCAATGGCAGAAGACGTACCGGTAGCAGTGGTGAAATGAGTCATTTGCCCTGTATTCAGGATACAAATTTTCCTCCTGCTCCATCAATCTACCAATCACTCGGCCCCGGGGGCAATCGGTGGTGGAACCCCACAACACACTGTGGGTGTTGAAATCTCCCAAAAGGAGAAAGGGCCGAGTGAGTTGTCGTATAATGCCAACCAAGTCGTCGTAGCCGACTGACACACTGGGTGGCAGATAGACAGAGCATACGGTCAGTTGGATTGGACCGTGTATTTTCACCGCTACTGCTTGTAGATCAGAGGTGAGAGCAATGGGTTCGGAGTGGACTGTGTTCCGAACAAACACGGCCACTCCGCCCTTCGCTCGATCACCCTCGGTATCGTCCTTCCGGAATATGTCATAACCTCTTAGCACTGGCTGATGTTGTGGTCTAAAATGTGTCTCCTGGAGACAGAGACACAATGGATTAGACCGTGCTAAGAGTTGGACTTCCTCTTTGTGAGCTTGAAAGCCGTTTACGTTCCACTGAAGTATGGGAGCCATTCTACCTATTTAAAACCACCCGCCCCGGGTCGGGTGGGTCAGGGTCTGGTGTCTGCTGAGGAACGGGACCAGGGTCTGCGTCCACCAGCATAACGTCATCTTCGGGGTCCGAAGACGACTTTTGTTCTAAGGCCTCGGCGTCTTGCGGATCTTTCATCCGCCGAGGCCTTCCCCCCTTCTTCTCCCTGCCAGTTGGGGAACTGGGTGGGGAAGTAGAAGGGGACTTCAAGAACACAGTGGTGTCCGTGTGTTTAAACTTCGGACCCCGAACCTTCTGCACAGTTTGCCATCCGCTACTAGCTGATGGCGTTGTTACAGCTTTATCTTTAGCGAGTATTGTAGCCAACGATACCACTGCTGTGGCTACTGTAGCGGAAGGCTGTGCCTCTGCTGGTGGAACTGCTAGACCTGCTGTCTTGCTGGTCGAGGTTGCAGACGCGTTGCAACCGACGTCCGTGGTCTTAGGTGTTATGACCTTTGTGGCTTTGGCGCCACAATTGCATTGACATGAGCACGTTGTACTTGTGCTCATGTCCGCAAAGGACGTCTGTGTGGCAACGCTTTCCTTCTTGACGGGAGTAGACAAGGTTTTGGCGAAACTGGTAGCGAAGACGGGAGGCGCAAGGGCCTTAAACCTCTTCTTCGCTTCGCCATAAGGTAGTCGTTCCCTGGTCTTTAGCTCCTGTATCTTCTTTTCATCGAGATACAATCGACACTCCCTGCTCCAGGCTGGATGTGACCCGGAGCAGTTGACACACACCTGCGGGAGGGTACAACTACTACCTGGCTCGTGTGCAGCCTTTCCACATTTCCCACAGGTGGGGTTGCCCTTACACGTCATTGTCGTATGCCCGAACCGTTGGCACTTAAAACAGCGCATAGGGTCCGGGACATACTGACGGATATTTAGATTTAAATAGCCGGCCTTTATGGCTTTGGGCAACGTTGGAGTGTCGAACGTCAAGACGAAGGTGGCAGTCTTCTCAAGATTGCCATTAACCCTTCGTTTGATCTGCCTTACCTCGACCACATGATCTGTTGACCACTCCTTAAGGAGTTCCTCGGTCTCAATATCGATAAGGTCGCGGCATGTGACCACGCCCTTACTCGAATTAAGAGTTTTATGGAGTTCGCACTTAACTGCGAACTCCCCGAGCTTCTCAGACTTAAGGAGAAGGACAGCCTGCTTATGGGTAGATGTTTCCAAAAGCAGGGTCCCGTTCCTCAGCTTCTTGACTGATTTAAGGGTCCCGGCAAGACCCTCTAACCCTTTTTGAATATAAAAGGGGGACACCTTCTCGAAGGATCCCTCCTTCCTTGACATTATAATGAAGGCATTGTCTATTACAATGTCCTTCCTGTAACTGTACTCATTTTCTGGAGGAGGGCTTTCAACCCTCGCCCGCTTTTTTGAACTGGGTGTATTTTTATTAGCCTGCGACACACCCGGGCCGCAGGGGTTTTTGTTTTGTTTGTGAGGAGAAATTTTTGATCCCACGAGCAAAACAGGTTTATAAAGAAATGCTGCTACAACAGGGGTGCGCAGGTGCCCCTGAGGTCGCACGTTAGCGGGTGGTTCGCCTCACCACTCATCCACCTCCTTGGCACGTGTCCGACCGTGAGGTTGAGGGGTTTTTTATAGAGGTTTGTACCGTCCTCGCGATCCGGGCGATGAAGCCAAGATCCCCGTTCTCCTAGGCACACAACGTTCCACCGCCACGCCCTACGGTGGTCGTTGAAGCATGGTAGGAGTTTACGGTGTGGGAAACTTGCGGCGCTCACAAGTTTCCAGCTCGGGCACCGCGGGTTTGCCAAACCCGTACCTGGCACTTGCGTACCAGGCCCCTGCGGGCCACTGCTTATTAATCTCTTCTTGATAATGTTGTGTTATATCAGAAGACTAGAATGATTTCAAAGATGTTTCTTTCCAGCATAGGTTGAAATTTGAACAAGTTTAATCCTAAATTAAGGAGATGCATAGTGGTTAGGTAATGAGATTCAATTGGCTCTCGATCTAACAGCAGTGATACTGTATACTGCCAGTAGCATGCAACGTGGATAACAAATAAACTGCCTATGCACCAAGCAGTGGCATATGAAAAGCAATGGAACATTTGAGAAGCACTTGCAAGATCTTGATGATTCGTAACTCAGAAACTAAACATTACAACACTTTTAATTTCTTATGTAATATTATACTAACTGCAAATACTGATAAAATATGAACTAAAGCCATTTAAAATGTTTATTGAGGTTTTGTAATCTCTTTTGTAATTATTTTGGATAAAGTAAATAAAACTAAAAGTTGAAAATTAATGTATGTGTTACAGTTGTTCCAATTTTTTCCTTAGTTTAATCAAGGTTAGCAGAAAACTTCTCTGGTCTGTTACAAAAACCTTCCAACTCTAGAATCTGTTAAATTTGTATAATCATTTACTAACGTTTTATGAAATGCAAAGTCTTTTAGATATTTTAAAGCAGTTTTAATGATACTATCAATAAATTGAAACTAGCTGCTGAGTGGAGTATCTTAGAAAAAGGGAATATGTATGTTGGTTCAGAGAAACTTTAGCAAGCATGCTAGCAGCTTTGGTAGTGATGTTGGCGGTAGTTTAAGTGTAGCGCAGGAATAAGTAAGAACTGTGGACACTGAAGTCGTGTGCAGTAATACGTGTGATGGATTTATTACCGCAATAGTCAGTGTTCACTACTTAACAGAACCTTGCAGTCTTCAGATTCATGAAGTCCGATTAAAATTACATATATGGTGGATTACGATGGTTTGCTGTATCTTTGTGAACTTAAGCGTAATAAAAGGAAAAACTATGTTTATGAAAGATTGTTTAATTTGTGTAGTTTTGGTTTCTTTGAATGACTTTAAGTAATTAATATCAGGTAATTACCCATGGTGATCGAGTTCAAACTGAATCTGAAGTGATTTGAAGTTGATCAGCTCAGCTCGTACCAGTTACCATGTATGCAACCAGTATAATAAACAAACTGTAGTAATGCTAGTCAACAGAAACCATTACATGGCTTTGTGGCAGGACAGTGTTTTTTCTGCATTGACATGGATTATTGTTTGCAAAGAACAGATAATTCATTAATAATGAACTTGTATTGTCATGTTCAGAACAAATGGACAATATTAATTGATCAAAGGATTATCTTTTTAAATTTAAACAGTGTTTCTCAACCTGTGGTCACCTCATCCGCAGGCAGAGTATTACAAGATTAGATACCTTATTCGAGCTGTATAAGGCTATAAGCGAGTATGTATAAACTATAAGCCAAACTTTTAAGAAGCCACAAATATTTTAGTAATGGTGCAAAAATCTGGAATATTCAGCGTACTTTCACCAAAAGTCTATTCTTTTTCAGTTTGCATCAAAAAGATTGCCCTTTGTCTGAAGGATAAAAATAAATGATTGTTTCCTAAAGGGACCTGGGATGTGGAAGGGCTGGTAAAATAAATGTGGTGACGTAGACAAAAATAAAAGGTGATAGATTGGTGGTATAATGTAACATTGAGCCTATAGTAACATGATCATTCACTTTTAATTAACTTTTAATACTTTCAGTTTCTTAACTGTTTATGTTGGGATTCAAAATATTCTTCTAGATTGATTAAGTTATGTTTAACAATAAAAGATGTTCCAGATATTAGCAATATAGACATGAATAAAAGATTAGACCCTTATAAGTTACTGGTCTGCAGCATTATATTTGACAATTTACAGGTCCTCTGGTTGAGGAAGTTTGAGAAATACTGTTTTAAATGAGAAGATAAAAGGTAAAGGAGTGTATGTACTTACAAAATTCATATAATGCACGTTCAGTTTTGGATTTTTTTTTTTTTTGCTGATATTATTCTTTCGACTGGTTTGATGCAATCCTCCATCCCTTCCTATTTTGTGCTAACTTCTTCATCTCTATGTATACCTTACAACCCACGTCCACAATAATCTGCTTTATCTATTCCAATCTATGTCTTCCTCTTCAGTTCTTATCTTAGACTGTTCCCTCCACTAACAAATTAACCAGTCCAGCATTTCTTAAAATATGACCTACACGTCTATATCTCTTCTTTCTGTAAGCTTCTTCCACAAACATTTTTCCTCACCCATTGTTTACAAAACTTGTTCATTTGGTACTTTGTCTGACCACTTAATTTTCAACATTCTTCTGTAGAATCACATTTCAAATGCTTCAATTTTCTATCTTTCAGTTATTCCTAAAGTCCATGTTTCGCTACCATTAAGTGCTGTGCTCCATACTTAGAGTTTTAAAAAGTTCTTTCTAATTCCTAGATCAATATTTGAAACTAAAACATTTCTCTTTTTCACAAAGGCTCTTTTTGCTAGTGCTATTCTGCTTTTAACATCTGTGATTGGTATCATTTCTACTACATTTCATCACTTTTGTCTTGCTTTGATTTATATTCAGTCCAAAATCTTCCTTCAGTATTTTGTTTGTGCCATTCAGTAACTTCTCAATATCCTCAGCCTATTCTGCTAACAAGACAATGTCATCAGCAAATCGTAGCATACTGATTTTTTTTCTCACCGAACACTTATGCAACATGGAAATTTTTATTTGACTTTCTTTAATGCTTCTTCTAAATACAAGTTGAATATTAATGGGGATGGACTACAACTTTGTCTCGCACCCTTTTTAACTGATGCAGGTATCTCATGATTATCTACTTTTATTATAGCCACTTGATTCGTATGTAGTTTATAAAGTATTGTTCTACGAGGCATGTTTTTAAGTAAGTACCATTTTGAAATTAAAAAAAGACGTGCAAATATATTTCAATAATTTTTTTTTTTTACATGAAAGTCTGTACCTTACTCTACTTTTCTACATAATTCCCTTCTATATTGAGGCAATTGTCATAACGTAGTACCAGTTTTTGAAAACCCTCCTCATAGAAGTCTGCCACCTGACTTGTTAACCACTGCATCACAACAGTTTTGACTTCATTATCGTCTTCAAGATGCTGACCGCCCAGGTGTTTCTTCAAGTGTTGGAACAGATGGTAGTCACTGGGCGCCAGATGAGGGCTGTACGGAGGATGATCTAGAGTTTCCCATCGAAAAGATGTGATGAGATCTTTGGTCTGATTAGCCACATGTGGA
>JARYHS010013630.1:13230250-13319254 GCA_031002005.1 Vandiemenella viatica
TATTGTTTCCTGAAGGTTATTGCGTGCAATATGAATGTCATTGTGCGAAGAGTATATGATTGTGTCATCAGCGTACTGTGCAGTCGAGGTGTTTTGAGGAGTCGGTATATCTGAGGTGTATATGTTGAATAGCGTTGGCCCTAAGACAGATCCCTGTGGGACTCCTGCAGCTATTAATCGTGCTGTGGATATTTTTGTGTCTATTCTTACGCTGAAAGTTCGATTTTGTAAAAAGCTTTCTAAAATTTTATACAAATATAGAGGCAATCCTGTGTTTTTAAGTTTATATAGTAGGCCAATGTGCCATACTTTGCCAAATGCCTGGGCAACATCGAGAAAAGCAGCCAATGTGTGATGTTTGAGCTCAAAGCCCTTTGTAATATCTTCTACCAGGCGTAGTATTTGGTGTGAGGTTGAGTGCATAGGGCGGAAACCAAATTGACGAGGCGGAATAGTTCCCGTAGTATCGAGGAAGGAAGTTAGTCGCTTCCGTATTATTTTTTCTAGCAGTTTTTACAAAGTAGGGAGTAAACTTATGGGTCTGTAACTAGAGGGCAGGGATGCTGGTTTGTTAGGTTTGTTGAAAACTATGATATTAGCATGTTTTCTACTCTATTGGGAAATACCCGATACAGAGAATGCTGTTGAAAAGTGACGTGAGGTAGCTTACTGCCTTTGGGGGTAATGACTTTAGCGCGATGTTAGGTATGTTATCGTGGCCTGGGGATTTTCGTACAGGTAAGTTCTTAATTATTTGTCGCAGTTATTTCGGAGTAGTGAATTTGACGTAATTCTCCGCGCCAATGGTAACATACTGATTAGAATTTTCTATTTTTGTGTTGAATTCATGATCTATTGTAGGGTTTGGTTTGAAGGTATTTTCGAAATGATCTGCTAAGATTTCGCATTTATCTGAAGCGCTGGAAATGTATGTACCATTCCGTTTTAAGGGTGGTATGATAGTGGGTTCCTTGAGAATACGTTTTGTGGTTTTCCATAGAGACCTGTCGCCAGGTTCCATTTCCGATAGATACTTTTGGTATGATTCGTAACGAAATGAGTCAAGTTCTGTTTTTACCTGTCTAATTAATTGGTTTAGTAGTCGGCGTTGGTGTGGGAGTCGCTGCCTTTACCACTGTCTGCGAGTTTGATTTTTATAGTTGATTAATTCAATGATTCTTAGCGGTATTTTTTCATGGAATGATCTAAACGATTTTGTTTGTGATTTTTTGGGCGATAGTTCTATCGCCTGGTGAATTGCGGTCGTTAGTTGTCGTACGCCTTCATCAATATTATCTTTATTATCTTGCCTAGAGAACGATGGTAATATCTGATTAAGATTAATTTCGAATAGATTCCAGTTTACTTGTCCAGTTGATATCTTTGGTGTTTGTTCTGATATTTCTGGGTTTGTACCAAATTTTGCTAACACCGGAATGTGGTCAGAGTCTAATTCAGAGATTGCTTCCATATGTACTGGCAGTGGTGTATTTTTAGCTAGCGCAATGTCAAGTATGTCAGGGGTAACATTTGGGTTATTAGAGAAATAGGTCGGCCCGTGTGGTGCGATTATATGTAAGCCGAGGTTACCTGCTGCGTCGAGCAGTTTCCTACCGTTCGGTGTTGTTGTTCTGCATCCCCAAGCTTCGTGCTTGCTATTGAGATCCCCCATTAGTAAGGTAGATCGATTTTGATCAAATATTGGTATGAGCTGTTGTTGTGTAAGCCTCCGATTTGGTTGTTTGTAGGCAGCAACTATTATTATTTCGGAGTTTGTTTTAGTTTTGACTCGTATTCCAGCTGTATTGAAATCATTGGCGGCATCTTCCTGGTACCTGAATCGTCTACGATATGGTGTTAGAGCTGTTTTCGAGATACCAAGAGCAAAAATTGTCAGTATTTTGTAAACTTGGGTTTTTGCAGGGAAGACAACTATTCATATAAACTTAAAAAGCAAAATATTATCTAAATATGAAATTTCATACAAATCGTCATAGCCGTTTTTGAGATCCAAAGTATATTTATATACAAGCATTGCTCGTTTAAAGATATAAGATATCTAGTCTCTGACATAAGAACTGCAGTCGGTTAAATATAAAATTAATGAATGTAGATAGTTCAACAATTTATTTCAAACAGTCAGCGATATGGTAGTTTTTAATTATTATCATTATGCACAAGTTTTTTTTAAAATAATTAATTTAATTGAAATTGCAATGTAGCGCACGCTCAGGTGGCAATTTCCCTACACACCTATCTTCCCCCTTACCTTAAACTATTATTTCCTTCCGTACTAGGTTGCAGGTACGTCGACATTTTTCCTTTGAGATGAGCAGGCTTTACTTAAGAAAGTGCCATATGCTTCATATCATCAATAAAAACTGATAATCTAAGTCCACTTCAACAAATACAAAAGGGGAGGACGAGGAATGAGAGCCTATGGGCAGTGGGAACCTATCCTGAATAGTTTGAATATCGCGTGCTGGAATCCTGAGAGTTTCGTTGAAGGCACCAAAAGGGCATCATTCTTCTTTAGAATTGGTGGCTCAGTCTCCCTAAGTTTGCCAGATAGACGACAAATGTATTTTCGGCTGTCTAACTGCAATTTTTGCCGCTATTATCAGAAGCAAGTGAGTTATCTTAATATATTTTAATGGTTACGTGATTAATATAGTTTAACAATCACTTTTAAAACGGGAGGGAAAATGATATTATATACTTTTTTTTTTCTTTTTGACAAAAGCGTTAACTTGTGGAGTAATCAGAGCCCTGAGAAAGAGGAAATTTGAGCTTAGCCTGATTAACTATACCAAAATTAGGCCACCAACACGAGATTTTAGCTATAATATATTCTAACTTTCGCTCGGGATAATTTTTCTCAAGCTGCAGCTATGTAATGTAATTCCACCCAACGAAGCAGAGCTCAAGGTTGGGCAAAGTCACTTCCCGTGGGAAGCAGTCCCCCTACCAGGGTAACCCAGAAAGCCCTTAGCAAGGGATTTTAGACGAATAGGACTAGGTCACATGACTTCTCCCCACCACGTTTCTACTCTGGAGAGCGCAGTCGGGAGCAGCCTCCAGGAGCAGTCGATTCGCCGATTCCCAGGATGGACCACGTCGCCATACGGCATGCAGATTTTATTACGTAATGGCTAATGCAAGTTATACCCTCTGGCTGGCTTAGAAAGAATATTCCGAGTGAAGGATTTTTATTAGTAAGAGATTCCTTTTATGAGAGTTATTTTAAGCAGTGCTTTTCAGTTATTTCAAGTGTATGTCTACGTGCCCATTTTTACTGAAGTATTAAAGTCACTCCATTCTTTCAACTACATAGTTTCATTTGTATCACTGATTCCTACTCATTACTAGCATTAAGTGTGGGCAGAACGTAGTCACTCTGATCCTAGGGCCACATATCTTCGGAAACTAATCGGAGAGTGGTTGATCAGAGACGAATCCAAACTTTAGCCGTGGTGACTTGCCGCTCAGTTACTACAACACCCACTTTTCCCCCCCCCCCCCCCCCCTCACGAAAAATGATAGTAAAAAAACAGCATTCGTAGATTAAGACTGATTCACCTTTAAAAAATTCTATGAAGAACATGAAAAACGAAAGAAAAAAATTCAGAAGGCAATAAATGTGCGCCGAAGAAAAGATCCGCATTAACTTTAGAGAAAAAGGAAAGCAATCTTGAATACAAGGAGGGGTAGATCTCCTAATTTGAGATTTAGGGCTACAAGCCGTTTGTCGCACTCTTCATGGATGCGGTGAATGTATATAAATATCATTTGTAGGCTTTGCTTCACATAAGCAGAATCAAATGACTTTCATGTCTTGTGAAGCGTGTAAACATGTACAAAATCTGGACTGCGCAGATTGCAAACATGAATCGTCCTTGATTTGTAAATGTTCGGCTAGGAAACAATAATGTATTTTTAATATACAAAAAGTAAATGATTAATTTGTAGATCCACAAGACTGGAAAGAATTGTAATAATATTCAATTTTGTCAAGAAAACTAACCCACGTCTTAAGAATTCTTGTATCTACAAAGTTAATTTTTTATTCATTTCAATGGAATGGTTTCAACACCATTTATCACTGTCTTACAACTTATTCTGTTAAGTGTATTTAAGATAGCTACTACTACATAGTCAACTTTACGTCCCTTATCTATTTAATTGGAAATATTGTATAATTACGTAGTCTTTCTCGGCGTTGAGAATATAAATAATGTTCTCGGGTGACTAGCCGAGTTAAAGGAGTGTTATAGTTACACGATATTTCGGCGCTCTCAATCGTCACCCGAGAACATTATTTATATGGAAATATTGTGTTCATACTACACTGACCAAAATTCAAGTGAATACTTCCTTCTAAATAGAATTTCTGATTTTCAAAATTTTTTCCTGGGCCTGACACTCTCAGTATGGCTCTATCTCAAGCCCTCTTGCTCCTTGCCTGTAGATGAGGTTGAACTAATTAGTTTCACATCGTCAGTAACTTTTCATATGTCATCAAGTCAACGAATCCTTAACAATTCTGCGGTGATTTAACCGATACCGAGGCATTCGCGGTCCATTTGCCATGCGAGAATCCTCATAACATTTAGTGAGGATTTAGATTCAAAGTTTATTCACTTCAAATAACGAAGTGTTAACCAAAAATCGCTGGATTAAAGCAATTAAATCAAAAATGCTTACTTTCAGCCGTCGATACTCCCATTGCCTCAAAGCAGACTCACTGCTTTTTTTTGCGTCTAGTTAACGTGGGTGGGAAGAAACCGGGGCATGGAACTGAGAGGAATTCTTCTGAGAAGCCTAGCCATCGCCTAGAGCGATGTCGGGAAACAATGCAAAACCCAAATCTGGATGTGTGGACGGATTTTCAAACCCGCATCTTCCAGAATGCCACGCTGATGCGTAGTTACTAACCCTCAAACCCGATCCTGCAATAGCGCGATATCCGGCTACATGATATCTACGTCCATCTGATTTTTAATCGAAAAGCAATTTTTATGTACAATCATTAATGGCAGTATACGGTTCTGCCGGGTTTCCTACAAAAATATGGATTTTTAACTAAAATTTATAATAATTTCTTCTCAGAAATTTCGTTTACTTGTTCTTTTAGATAAATTAGGTGACCCGTGCGAAAATTTCGCGAATAAAATATAATGAAAAGTGAGGTTGAAAGCTTGTAATATAATGAAAAGTAGAACCACACTTTTGTACGAAATATTTATTTGTTTAGTGTAATAGGTACGTATCAAAATACTTACAAAATATTACGAAACAGTTAGGGAAATTTAAAACACACTGTACGTACGACAAACTTTCACTCACCTTAACAGAATACAACCAACCTGAAAAAAATTCACACAGCATATCAGCATCTCTGTGGTATGTGTTGCTGTGCAAAAAAATGTTTACATTGGAATTGTATAGCAAAACAAAAATGTTTCCGTAACAGAAAAAAGCTACTTATTGTATATATAAAAAAAAAACAGTTTATTGACATCTCTGTGATATCTGTTGTTACAATCTAGGGACATGACTATGAACTGTCTCATTCGCGCGCCCTAAGCATCAAATTCCGAAAAATTCTTTCTTAATTTCTGATTTTACCTAATTTTACTTAATCTTTAAAACGATATGTCTGTTATCGATTTCGGTTAGGTATTGCATGAGATAATGGCTCATAACAACAACAACAACAACAAAAAAACACATTATAGAAATATTATTGATACTTTTGCCCTTCAAGGATCGAATTCCAAAAAATCCTTTCATAAAATATGGTGTGACCTAAGCGGACACCTTGGTCCTTAAAATGGTACCTCATTTATCGAATTCGGTTAGGCATCAATGAGGGGGAAATAAAGTTTTAGAAAACGTCATATTTTTACCCCTTAAGTGTTGAATTTGGAGAAATATGATGTAACCAAAGCGGATACTTAAATCGTTAAAAAAAATACGTCATTTTATCGATTTCGGTTAGGTAGCAAGGGAGATTAATGGCTCGTGACAGAAAAATTTGTTGTAGAAATATTAATACTTTTGCCCTTTAAGGGTCGAATTTTGAAAAAGTTCTTTCTTAAAACATGATGTAATGAAGCCGAACACCCTTTAAAGACCTCAGTCTTTAAAATGATACCTAGTTCATCAATTTTGTATAACTATCGAGGGAGATATATTACTCGAGACACTAAAAAAGCATTTTAGAAATACTGATTTTTTTGCCCTTTAATGGATCAATTCAGAAAAATCCATTCTTAAAATATGATGAGATCTTAATATTTAGAATAATACCTGATTTATCTATTTCGGTTAATATAAATGGAGATAAAATGGATCATGGTACAAAAATGTGTTGAAGAAACATTGATACTTTTTCCCTTTAAGGGTTGAATTTTAAAAAATTTCTTTCTTAATATATGATGTCACCAAAGCGAAGACATTACTATTCGTAATCCTACTTTATTTACCGATTTCAGTTAGGTATCCAGGAGGATAAATGGCTCTAGACATAAAATGACCATTTTTGAAATATTGACATATTTGCCCCTTAAGGGTCCAATTACGAATAATTCCTTTCTTAAAATATAAAGTGACCACGGCGGAAACCTTAATCATTAATATGACACCACATTTATCTATATTGGTTGGATTTCCAGGAAGATAAAAGGCTCGTGACACAAAAAGGCGTTGCAGAAATATTTATACTTTTGCCCTTTATGCAGTGGCGGCTCTAGGCTAGGTAACTAGGTAACTGGCGACGGAGAAAGGAAACTCGGAAGAGGAATCGAAGTCGCGTAATCCTCGGCTGAAACAATAGGAAAAAAAAATAACTCTTGTGAGTTAGAGGCCGGCAGCATTCTTTTTGAAATTTTACTGCTCCTAGCGTTGAAAAAAGTTTGATACGTTGGCTTGGAAAATTTGTCAATGCGAGCAGGCAATATTGCTTGTGTATCTTAGATTCTCAGAAGGAGAATTAGGTGAGTTTATGAATTTACGTAACAGGAAGAGATTCTGAAGTGAAATGTATTAAATTATCGTCGTAGTCATCGAAGGCAGTGTCGGATAAGAAAGTATGAGGCCCTAGGCACTCTAAAAATTTTGAAAATAATTATCTGTGTTTTATAAGGACAAAGAAAACGTTTTATAGGTAATTAATAGAATTTATCATATTTTTTATTGTTAACAAATGAATTTTACAATTTATGATATTTTGAAACTTACTCTTCTTATCGTACACTACAATGAAACAAAAAAATAATAATTTTCATGTCTTTCATATTACTTTGATTGTTTTATTTTGGATGATTTTCTTTTTTATTATTTTTATTTAGTGAAAAAAACTCAGGGGCTCCAGATTACTGCCTAGTCGTGTCTAGTCCTGCCTATTTGGTACTCCAGCAGCGCTTGTAGATTAACTTGTTGGTTTCTGGCAAATCACTAAATGTTTGATCAATTTCAAAACATTTGTCTTTGATTTATTTCGATATCACTTCTTTAATCCGACAGTAATTGCAGATAAAGACTTTCACAGGTTACAAATCTTTATGTCGCTCTGAGTTATTTTTCCAGGCACCTTTCACTTCAATAATCAGTAAACCATTGAAACATTTTATTGTTGTCACTACCTCAACAAATCACTTCGGCCGCCACTGCCTTCAAGTGTCGAATTCCGAAAAATTCCTTGCTTAATATATGATTTCACCAAAGTGGGGATCTTAATCTATAAAATGGTACTTCATTAAACTATTTCAGATACGTTTCCAGGAAGATAAATGACTCATAACACGAAAAACGAATTTTAGAAATATTGACATTTTTGCCCTTTAAGCGTCGAATTAAGGAAAATTACTTTCTTAAAATATAATATTACCACGGATGAGACCTTAATCTTTGATATGATACCTTATTTATCTATGTTGGTTGGATATCCAGGAAGATAAATGGCTCGTGACACAAAAACGCGTTGGTGAAGTATTGATACTTTTGTCCTTTAATGGTAGAATTCCAAAAAATTGCTGTCTTAATATATGAAATTACCAAAGCGGAGATCTCAACCTTTAAAATAATATTTTATTAAACGATTTCAGATAGGTATCCAGTGATATAAATGCTCATAACACTAAGAACGTTTTTTAGAAAAATTGACATTTTTGCCCTTTAAGGATCGAATTACGAAAAATTCATTTCTTAAAATATAATGTTACCACGGCGGAGACCTTAATATTTAATATGATACCTCATTTATCTATGCCTGTTAAATATCAAGGGAGATAAATGTCTCGTGACACAAAAACGCGTTGCTGTAATATTGATACTTCTGCCCTTTCAGGGTCGAATTCCGAAAAATTCCTGTCTTAATATATGATGTCACCAAAGTGGATATCTTAACCTTTAAAATGATACTTCATTAAACAATTTCAGATAGATATCCAGGGAGATAAATGACTCGTAACACAAAATACAATATTTTAGAAATATTGACATTTTCGCCCTTTAAGGGTCGAATTCCGAAAACTTCCTGTATTTACGTACGGCATGATCAAATTGGATACCAGAAGCTTTAAAATTACACCTCATTCATTGATTTGGGCTATGTATGACGGGAGATAATAGCTTGTGACAAAAAGCACCTTATAGAAATAATATTTCACGAATAAAATGCAATGAATAGCGAGGTTGAATGCTTGTAATATAATGAAAAGTGGAACCGTACTTCTGTAGCTTTTTTTTATTGGTACGCATCAAAATACTCACAACATATTACGAAACAGTTAGGAAAATTTAAAACACTCTGTATATATTACAAACTGTCACTGACCTTAACAGAATAAAACCTGAACAAAATGCACACAATATATCAACATCTCTGAAATATTTGTTGCTGTGTGAATAAAATGTTAAACTGGAATTGTATAGCAAAATGACAGAAAAAAAATATCAGAAAAGCTACTTATTGAATAAAAAAATGTTTATTGACATCTCTGTGATATCCGCTGCTGCAATATAGGGACTTGGCTCTGAACAGTCTCATACGCGCTACCACATTAAGCACCAAATTCCGAAAAATTCTTTCTTAATATATGATTTTACCTAGCTGGAGACCATAATTTTGAAAATGATATATCATTTATCGATTTCGGCTAGGTATCGATGAAGATAAATGGCTTGGAGTAAAAAAACAAACAAAAAAACGCGTTGTATAAATAATATTGAGACTTTCGTCCTTTAAAGGTCGAATTCCAAAAATTTCCTTTTATAAAATATGTTGTGACAAAACCTGCAACCTTGGTCTTTAAAATGATGCCTCATTTATCGATTTCGGTTAGTTATCAACCGAGGTAAAAAAAAAAAAAAAGTTTTCAGAAATGATGATATTATTGCCCCTTAAGGGTTGAATTTGGAGAAAGGTTTTTCTTAAAATATGATGTGACCATTATATTTAAATCGGTACCTCATTTATTGATTTAGGTTAGGTATCAAGGGAAATAAATAGCTGGTGACAGAAAAATGCGTTGTAAAAATATTAATACTTTTGCCCTCTAAGGTTAGATAGATATTCATGGAGATGAGTGGCTCGAGACACAAAAAACGCTTTTTAAAAAAATTGACATTTTTGCCCTTTAAGGGTCGAATTGCGAAACATTCCTTTCTTAAAATATAATGTTAATACGGCGAAGATCTTTAATATGATACCACATTTTTCTATATCGGTTAGATATTAAGGGAGATAAATCGCTCGTGACACAAAAATGCGTTATAGAAAAAATTATACTTTTTCCCTTTAAGGTTTGAAATCCAAAAACATTCTTTCTCAAAATATGATGTCACAAATCTGATACATTACTACTCATATTCCAACTTCATTTATCGATTTTGGTTAGATATCCATGGTGATAAATGGCTCGAGTTACAATAAACGCATTTTAGAAAAACTGACATTTTTGCCCTTTAAGGGTCAAATTACGAAACATTACTTTCTTAAAATGTAATGTTACCACGGCGGAGATCTTATTCTTTTATATGATACTTTATTTATCTATATCGATTAGATATTAAGGAAGATAAATCGCTCGTGACACAAAAATGCGTTTTAGAAAAATTTATACTTTTGCCCTTTAAGGGTTGAATTCCAAAAACATTCTTTCTTAAAATATGATATAACAAAGCTGAGATATTATTCCTCATAATCCTACTTCGTTTATCGATTTTGGTTAGGTATCCAGTGAGATATGGCTCGAGATACAAAAAACGTATTTTAGAAATATTAATTTTTTTGCCCTTTAAAGGTCAAATTACGAAAGATTCCTTTCTTAAAATATAATGTTACCACGGCGGAGATCTCAGTCTTTAATATGATACCTAATTTTTCTATATCGGTTAGATATTAAGGGACACAAAAACGTATTGCAAAAATATTGATACTTTTGCCCTTTAAGGGTCGAATTCCGAAAAAATTTTGTCGTAACAGATGACGTCACTATAGCGGAGATCTTAATCTTTAAAATGATACCGAGAGTGGTGGTGTAACGGCTAGCGTTCTGGCCTTGCATTCGGACGGCGGTTTGAATCCCCGTCCGGGCATCCAGATTTTGGTTTTCCATGGTTTCCCAAATCACTCCAGGCAAATGCCGGGATGCTTCCTTCAAAAGGCCATGGCCAAATTCCTCCCCATTCCTTGCCTAACATCCTCTCCCGTCTCTAAAGACCTCGCTGTTAGAGAGACATTAAGCAGATAAAAAAAAATTAAATGATACTTCATTAAACGATTTCAGATAGGGAGATAAATGACTCGTAACACAGAAAACAGCATCTTAGAAATATTGACTTTTTGCCCTTTAAAGGTCGAATTCCGTAAACTTCAATTCTCAAAATATGATGTGACCAAAGTGGAGACTAATAGTTTTAAAATAACACCTCATTCTTTGATTTCGGTTAAGTATGAAAGAAGATACAGGCTTGTGACAAAATAATACTTTATAGAAATAATATATATGATGATAATTATAATTCATTTCAAAGAGAGACATGTATAGAACATAAAATAGTTTGGGTTGCCTATGTAAAAGTGGCCGCATGTGGCCTTAACCAACTGTCTATCAGGCGGTGTTGTTGCACTAACTCACTCACATATCTTTAACAGCTGACAGCACCTACTGGCGGGCCCTTTCACAGAGGCAACCCAAATTTTTTAAGTTCTTTACATGTCTCTCTTTGAAATAAAATATAATTTATCTAAACAAAAAGTGAACGAAATTTTTCAAAAATAATAATAATAATAATAATTTTCATTAGAAATAATTGCTGCCATATTTTGACCACATTCTCCTATTATTAATTCTACACAAAAACTGCATTTCGATTAAGAAACAGATAGACATAGAAATCATGCAAGCCGGATCTCGGGCTAAAACATCCAAGGTTATAAGATGCCAAATCAAGCGACTAAGGGAACGGGGGTGACAGTTATTCGACACAAACTGTTGTGTGTAGAACAAACTGTGCTTTGTTCTTATACAACCGTAAACATTTCTCACTCCATAGCTACCGTCGTGTTTTTCGAATAGCTTTGAAGACACCTTTCATGCCTGTGAATTAAAATGTCGATTTTACAGTTTGATCCTGAGGAACAATTCTGAACGAATGAGTCCTCTCGCATCGAACGACGCATGATCTTCCCATTGCTCATCACCTGCATTCAGTACTTAACTCTTGGCCAACTTCGTCTCTTTCACTTCAACGATTCTCGATTCGTTCCTGGCTTATATTCGTACATCCAGCTTTCATGGCAGGCAATGAAATTCGAAAAAATGTTTCATCAATGGAAACAAGTTCTTTTCAGTTCACATTAATGCGCCTCGTCTTTTGATCAATTGTCAACCATGTGCGCCAAAAGATGGAGTCGGAGAGCGACTCCGAAACGTCACTTCAGATTGACGCACACCCCCAGTGGGAGGCCCGCGAACTTTCCACAGAACAAACTTTGTCGCGATTCAATGCAAGCCTCATATTTCCGTTAAAATTCTTTGACATGTTTCACAACATAAACCAATTTTATCAGTGATTTTGGGAACTTTCAAATTACGGTCTGCAGAAGTCAGTTCTTGAAATTTTAGTCCGAGAGCTGTTAAAAATTTAGGGTTGGTATTTGAGGCACCGTGAAAATTTGTATGACACTTCCTTTGTAATTTCTGCGTACAGACCTGTCTGAAGAATATTGGCGCATAGTCCACCTTTTAATTTTTAACTTTGCATATTTTTATTTACAAAAATGTCCTTGAGGCATTTTGAAATTTTATTACCATCAAATCTGGAATGTAAAAATATTAAAACTAAATAAGCCAGATAATTTAGTCGGGTTTAAAATATTGCCAGACCGTTTCAAAATTGTATTTTTTAAATTCCGAAATATGTATTTGAGGCACGCTGGGTTTTACACAGGATAATGTTTACACCTAGAAGTAAATAATTCTGACAGGCGATTTGGATTGGATTTGAATTTATTTTAACTGTGATGGAGCGCTTGCTCTAGAGGCATTTTCCCCTTTCCTTTTCCCCCTCAACTTTTGTCCTCTTCTAATTTTTACCTTTAATTCTTTAAGTGTTTTTGGTAAATTATTTGTTACTCTCTTGTTAATTCATTCCAATTCCTGACCCACTATCAAACAAAAACAAAATCCCACACCCTTATGCCTGAAATCAAATGCCAACTTGTGGTCATGGTCATCATTTACCTTCCATGCACCTCTCCTAATTTTTCCGTTGATATCTACCCACATCTCATCACAAATATTCGCCTTGTAGACTTCTATGATACTGTTTACCCTCCTCCTATCTTCCAGTGAATCCCATTCCTTCATGCATTCAGTTACTAATGGTGTTCGGCGGTAATTTTCACATGCAATTGAAGCAGCTCTTCCTTGCATACCCTCCAACTCCTGTATTTGATACCCCAAATGTGGGTTCTATAATACACTACCAAATGCGAGCAATGATCTAAGAAACATTAGTAACCCAGTTCCTCAACTTCTCTGGTATATCCCTTCACCACCTTCTCCAACAAGGATTTTTAAACCTCTTCCTACCACCAGTCCAATGTATCCTACCCAATTCAGTTTGTTTTTAATCATTATGCCAAGGTGTTTGCATTTCAAGTATTCAACAAGAAATTATTTCTCCACCTCGTAATTATAATAAATGTTTAGATTTTTGTCTGCATACCTAACAAAGTTGACTCATCTATGCATTTATCTTTATCCCATGTTCACCCACCCAGCTAGATATCAAGTCAAGGTCACAGAGCAGCTGTTCAGTCTTCTACAATTTTGATTCTACTGTATGGATAGTATTATGTCATCTGCAAACAACCTAACTTCTTACAATAAGCCAAAACGTATTCATTTATTAGCATAACGAAAAGCAATGGTCCCAATATGCAACCCCCTACGCTGTCATATTTATTTCCATTTCTTTAAATACTGCATTAGCTACCCTAATGTTTCGCTTTCTACCTTTAAAGAATTCTTTTACCCAGCAAGTCACATTTTCATGCACTCCAATAGTTTTTACCTTATTTAGCACCATTTTATGACTCACCCAGTCCAAAGCGTTTGAAAGATCTTGTGCTATACCACCCATTTGACCGCCTTTGTCTGTTTTCACATAAATATCTTGCATATATCCTACTAACTGAGATTCGCGTGAATATCCTAGCCTAAAGCATTGTTGTCGACTAGAAAACCATTTACGTTCCTCACAGAATTTTCAATAGATAGATACATTCACTTTGATCCCATGTGATAATTATCTAGGACATGTAGAACAGTACATACACTTATTAGTAATGTCAATATTACTATATAATTGATCATATTATTATATATTGGCAACAAGTTAGCTACAACCCATTAGTATAACCAATATCTCCTGTAATCTACAAATACAATCCCGAGTTAATTAATACTATTATGTGGAACAGTGTATATACTTGATACCAGCATCTAATAACCAGTTATTTTCTTACCAACCAGTTACCATGATAAGTTTCATTGTAATTTGCGACTACATATTATATCATGTTAGTTGCTATTTATGTGAAACAGTACACAAACCTATTAGCAATATCAATTATATTACCAACAACTCATAAGCAGTCAATTACTTAAAAATCTGTTAGTATCATAATTTTTCACAGCAGTTTTTGAGTGCATGCTGTCCCATGTTAGTTACTATATATGAGTGAAATTTTGTAAACAGTGTAATTACTTAATTTTTCAAAAGTTTCAATAGAAAGAAAAACCTATATATCATTTTAGTAATTGTGGACAACTTTGTCACCTTCCCCTTCCATACACCATATATACTATTTTATCAGTCATTCCTTGTTACCAAATTCCAAGAAGAAAATTCTTTCACAGAGTAAAATGGTTTCTGAAGCAGAAACTCTTTCAGTTTGGACTTAAAGTAGTTGTGTTTTTGTAGATAACATTTAATTTCTGTTGGCAAGACATTGAATAAGGAAGCTCCAAGTAAATGTTAACCCTTTCTGTATAATAGACAGTGATTTGTAATCCTTGTGAATATTATATTTATTCCTAGTATTATGGCTATGTATGTCAGCATTAAGATTGAAGTGTTCAGGATTTTCCACTACAAATGATAGTACGGAGTATACATACTATAATGGCAATTTTCACCCAGATTTTTAAGTAGATTTCTGCACGATGTCTGTGAGCTTGCTCCACAAATAGTTCTTATAGCACGCTTTTGCAATTTAAATACCCTGTGTGCTTGTGACGAGTAACCCCAGAGTTAAATGCCATAAGTGAGCAAGGATATGAAAATATGCAAAATATACTAACTTTCTGGTTTCTATATTAGCTATTCTAGATATTACCCTCAGTGAAAATGTTGCAGAATTCAGTAATTTAAGAAGTTGTTGAATATGTTGTTTCCAGTTAAATTTGTTATCTATATATACACCCAGGAATTTTGTGGAACTGCTTTCATTGATTGCTTTTCCTTCTGATATCACATTATAGCTGTCCTTTGTTTTATATTTTGTAACAAACTGAAGTAACTATGTCTTTTCTACATTAAGTATTAGTTTTTTGGCATTAAACCACCTGTTAATTTTCTTTATAGCATCATTTACTGTATTTTCAAGGCTTTTGTGCTGATGGGTCTTTCAACGATATGCTAGTATCATCTGCAAAGAGCACCATGTGTTCATTATCACCTAGTACATGTGGAAGATCATTTATATAGATTAAGAATAGCAGAGTGCCAAGAATTGAATCCTGAGGCACCCCACATGTTAACTATACACCATTCTGAGTTTATAACATCTCAAGTATTAGCATCTTTCAGTGATACACATTGCTTTCTATTTTCCAGGTATGATTTAAACCAAAGTCCTGGCTTACCGCTAACTCCATAGTGGTCTAATTTACCTAGTAGGTATCTCATGATCAACACAGTCAAAAGCCTTAGCAAGATCACAGAATATACCTAGGGAATTTAATTTTTTATCCATTGATTCCAGTATGTTGTTTACAAAAGCAAAAATTGCTGCATCTGTTGAAACGCCTTGTCTAAAACCAAACTGTACTTTACTGAGTAGGTATCAGTATTCCTAACTTTTACATACAATTCCCTTTTATGTCTACAAGATGTTTTAATACCAACTGTAACCCAATTTTTGCTTACTCGTTTTTGACCAATTGGAGCTAGTTTTGTTGGGAGACACCTTTCGTAAATTTCCATAAACCTTTGGTGAAAGTAATTGAATTTTTATTTACCCCTTTTAATTTATAAACAGTGCTCCAGTCCTTATTGAGAAGTTCAACATCTAATGTTTTTATTGAATTTTTCTTTAATGGCAAAAATTTGAAAAATCCTTTATTTTTGTTATTTTCATTTCCCACAACATCCAAAGTAATTATTTGAGAATTATGGTCTGACAAACCATTTTCCATTGAAAACTGTTCCATGTATTTCTAATTTATTGTGCTCTACAAAAATGTTATTAATAATGGAACTATTATCTTTTTATATTCTAGTTAGAGAATTTACAGTTTTATAGAGGTTAAATGATCTAAGCATTCCTAGAAGATAATCTGTCTGGTTACATTCTACAGCAAAATTTATGTTGAAGTCTCCACAGAGGATAATTTCCCTTTTAGTTCGTGATAAATTTAATAGAACCACTTCAAGTTTATTACAAAATTTACTGAAGTCTCCTGTGGGAGCCCTATAAACTGTCAGCACTGTAAGATATTTGTTTTCTAATTGATGTGGTTGCATATCAGTCTCACCATTAATTTTCCTACCATAGATGTCAAACTGATCAACATGCAATTTTCTAACTATTTGTGACCCCTTCCTTTTGTATCGATACTACTATCGAACTTTTCCTGTGGCACGAAGCAAGTATCCATTTCTATTCAAACAACATTTCAAGATAAGGTATAATTTCGCATCCTGCTATCTTTAAGACATATTTAGTAATATTAACTACACTAGCCCCTTTATGCTCTTGTAGCTTTCTTAGTTCCTTCATGATATCCTCAGGACGAATTTCAAATTCTTTAGTCTGCTCGTTTGTAATTGTATTGATAAGTTCGTTCTCTAATTTACACCCTCCCATTCCTGAATCATTGTCCCTAATGGTCTCACTAAACGAGTTACTTAAATTCTCTACATTTTTCAAGTCCTCAGTAACTTCTTCTCAGTCCTTATCTATATTTGTCTTAACACCCTTCATTCCCCTCAGTTATCTAACAAAGCCACAGAAATTTAGGGAATCATCCGTCAATAGTTCCCCTGCACTAGTAATAATCTCCATAAATCCATCATCTGTCAGCTTCTTTGCGATTATTGATTCCTATTTCGTTGTTTTAAGTATTCCCTATTACCTTTCTTTGTCTGTTATTTTCTCTTCTTGCCAACCTCTTTAACCACTTTGCGTAACAATTATAGTACATAGCTCCTGCACTTCTCTTTATTTTTATTGTTTTAGACCATATAGGGCCAACCCCCGGCCCAGATTCGGCCCTCCACCAGCTTCAATTCGGCCCGCGAGAGGTTCAGAAATTTCAGATACAGAAAAATATCCACAGATCAGAGTTTTCACACGAAAAATAATTTGCACATTCGGAAGCACGTATAAATGTGAGCAGCTTTTTTCAATCATGAAAATTAATAAAAATAAGCATCGTACTCGGTTTAGAGCATTGTTGGCCAACACGCGACCGCCTTTGAGATTTTTCCTCCCCGCGTAATTTATCATACTTATTCAAATTATATTTAGTTTATAGTTGCCAATGTAGTGAAAATCAATGTATTTAATAAAGTACATTATTTGTGCATCCATATATTTCAAACTTATGATAAAAAATTACTTTGATTTTAAAATAATATTTTTGCGAATATATGACAGATATTGCCTGTTTTAATTATGAGTTTACAGTTATCAGTTCGCGGAATAATTATGTTATATTCTGCGAACTCATAACTCGCGCGCATCTCGGAACATCTAATAAAATATACAATACATAATTTTATATGCGGCCCGCGGAGTTATGACGCATTTCCAAGGTGCCCACCCCTGTTTATACTCTCCTTGAACCTTTCCCACTTCGACAAAATTGTACCGGTGCGATCCTTCCATTTCCATAAAATCTCTCTCTTCATTTTCGAAATGTCTGCCGTACTATAATTGTATTTATTTGCACCTTCAACTTTACCCACATGTTTACTGAATCTCCTAATATCCATTGCTTCATACTCACTTATTCCTTTGTTTACCTTTGACTCCACAAGATTATCAGAGTGATTTATTAGGAAGATATCCATTACATTTCGTCACCTTGTGTTCTGTTCCACCATATGTGTAATTCGACTTTCCATTCTAAGGTATTTGAAAATCTTTGTTCCCTCGTGTTCTTAATTTTATTTCCTACCAAGTTTATACCCAGTAAATTTAAATACTCACCAATAATATCTTGAAATTACTTTTGATAACAAACTTAACTGGGCAGGACACATAGGACAGGTGGTAGGAAAAGCTTTCAAAGTTCTACACTTGTTGGAGAGAGTGATGAGGAGATGTACGAGAGAAGTAAAGAAATTGGGTTACAAAACTTTGGTCAGACCATTGCACGAATATGGTAGTGTAGTATGGGACCCTCATTTTACGTATCAAATACAGGAGTTGGAGAGGGTGCAAAGAAGGGCTGCTAGATTTGTTTCTGGAAATTATCGCAAAATGCAATCAGTGACGGATATGATAAAGGAGCTGGAATGGGATTCATTGCAAGACAGGAGGAGGATGAGGAGGGTCTTGGGAGTGTACAGGGCATATACTGGCGATGAGGCATGGAAAGATATTGCAACAGGTATGAAAAGTAGTGCATGGAAGGGAAAAGATGACCATGACCACAAGCTGGCACTCGATTTCAGGCACAAGGGTGTGGGAAAATTCTCTTTTTTAGGTAAGGGTGTCACGGATTGGAATGAGTTACCAAGAGAAATGATGAATAATTTACCGAAAACTTTGAAGGAATTTAAAGATAAAATTTGTAGAGGGCAAATGTAGGTAGGTGCAGGATAGGGGAAAGATGGGTGTGTAGGGAAATTGCCACCGGAACCTGTGCTCCATTGCAATTAAATTAAATTAAAAAAAATAAATAATAATAATTCTACTCTCACTTCTGCACTGAACTTGGTCTTTCTCCCATGAGTCTCTTCTTTAACAGTCATTCTTCCAGTATGAGCACTAGCTAGCACCCTGACTTTTTCTTTATTTCCCCAGAAATCTACCCCAAGTAACTCGTGGTCCTGTTTTATAATCAGCAGTTGACAGTAGAAGTCGTTCCCAGTCCACTAATTGCTCCTCCATCTCTGTGGTACACACTATAACCACAGGGAAAAACCTGGTTGTCTAGCATTTGTTTTTTTGGCCAAGACTTTACCCCTATAATTAATATGTGTGCCTCTGTTAAGTTTGAAATTACTTTGTTGTAATGAGCAAAACTACTGAAACATTACAGTTTTAAAAAAAAGCGCTACATAGAAGCAAAATCGTGGGCTCCTAGACTGGCAGATTCCAGCTCGCCCTGCTTATTTATGTGACGCCTATCGTAAATAATTTCGTCAGTGGTCAAGGGAAGCTTTACACAATAGACAGGACTTTCATATTCATTTGGCTCACATGCATCAAGAAGTTAAAGGCGGGAGGTAGAACGTTGTTCTTAGTAAATGCCCCTTTAGATGACCCGGTCTGGTCTCCCTAAATCGTGGCCACGCCCCATCGGCCCTGAAAACGGGTCTTCTAAAGTGCACTTCTGGTCACGTTTTTGCCGCGAGATCAGGCATATAGGTCGAGTGGAAATTCCACCAGATTTGGGGCGAAAGGGTGGGGATAAGTCGGGTCCCCACCACTCTGCCCTAAAAACTGGCCGTGTAAAGGATCGTTCAGTTGTGCTCACACTGCCTGGTTCCGATTTTTCTATCGTTTTAGATGGATGCATCCCATAATCAAGAAAAGTAGTAATGACAGAGTTACTGGAGGTGTAAAAGACCCACAAATTTTTATGTGGCACCTCACATTGGGTTGCCAACTTATGTAGGAAAAAAAAAGTACGTATATTTGTCTTTTGAGGAGGAAAATAAATTGTATATGAAAGGGAAAAAAATTAGTAATTTATTGCCTTAAATACATATATTTTCGGCTTTACTTGACTAGCTATTAATTGTTGATTTCATTTCAGGGTTACAGCTGGAGCCACATTCTATATCTAACAAAAAAGTAACACTCATTTTTAACTTTCCCTTCCCTCCAACTTGCATTTATTTCGTTTCATTATAAGCACTAACATGTCGTTTGGAAATTACTTGAATTGTATAGTTTACCAAAAATAAATTGTTTCCGCATTCTTTATGGTTCAGATCAGAAATAACGGCGAGCGGACACGAGTCGACAGGAGTACAACAATATGAATGGTCTGCTATTATTGCCTCGTCTCCGAAACGGTAATTACACAGGTCAAAGGATGCGAGCGAACAAAAATCGCTGGCCGGTATGCACTTTTTCTTGCTGGAAGTTGTGAAACTAGCAGACGAATGCCCAGTTACATGTGTTGTATACTTTATTCGAAATGAAGTATTTTCGCATACTTTATCTGTAGCAAAATGTTGCGTCTGGTTGGGTATTTTACTTCCGCGAGCGGTTCGGAAGTTGGGAGCTAGACTTCCGTTTTGTGGTTGGAAGTCTGAATGTAAGTGAGTAACGATTTTCAAACTTGGGAACTCGGTGTGGAAAGTGGTTTGAGAAATAAAACAAGGATGTGAGGAAACAAACCTACAGCTCACGGAACCCGACTTAATTCATAAAAGACTTATGGGAGGTGCGCGACTTCAAGTATTATTCTTCTAACATCTCCAACTTACTGAATTCTGTCAACAGGAGCTTAATCCTCCTCATAATCTTTAAATAAGAACGATAGGAGAAATATTTCCCATACGGATTTACCAACTTAATTTCCCTACAACTATCGTCCATAGATCCCAGTGGCTAAGTCCTAGTCTAACTTCTGGCGTCGCTGACTGGAGTCAAACTACTGACAATGGCGACTATGCCCTGCATTAGTCTGCCCTACACTGCTACACGTAGCCTCAGCTCTGCACTCTGGCTGACCCTACTCTGCCTCTCGGTGGCTAGACCACCCCCTTTTATATCTCTAAATGACGACATTATTTGTCCTCTCAACATTCTAGAATATTCTGTGGCATTAGTTACGCATTCTTCGTTCTTGCATCAGTCCTAGTCTTGTCACGTAGGCTGAAATGGAATCCTCTGCTGCTGTAAATATGTGGCGTAAACATGTGACTCTTATCGTCCCTGCCCGGCCATCTGGCTTTCTCTACTGTTTCAGTTATCACGTTGCCTCTGTTTACTGAATATCGCTTTCTATCTCACGCCCCCCCGGTCATGTGTCGCTACGGCGCTTCCAACGCCCACGCTCTCGCGTTTTCTTGCACAACTTAACATAGCTAAGTGTTCCTGCGATTATTTCGCAACAAAAAGTATAACAGCCTAAAATAAAATAATACTTTATAATACAATATGGTTGGCAACCCTAACTTCACATCATAACAAAGACACGAGAAGTGAGGCATTTCAGGTGTCATCTGCTAGAAATTCAACATCCAACAGATCTAAGAGTTTAAAGTGACTGATAATATGCGTTTGTAAATATAATTGCTTGGCACACGTCTTTGTTTCTTTTTCCTAGGCTTTTTGCACAATTTCAAGCCGTTAGGGTTACACCAAGAATTTATGGTTTTGATAAATATGGGGCCATACATATTTAATTTAAATATAAGAACTTTAATAAAATTTGAAACTAATTTTATTACTAGTATTACTATTGAATGGAACGTGCAGAGCAAGACGGACATACCCGTGGTGGTAGGTAACTAGTATGGTAGGAGCCTCCCAGATCGGGCCGGCCGACGGGTAGTCCAAATGCAACACTCTGTCGACGGGAGGAAAGTGAGATCGGGAACGGGTCACCTAAAGGGGCCAAACGGTCAGTGACTTTAGAATTTATGGAGGGAGCGACAAACGACGTTTTGGCGAGTGTAACAAAGATTGGCGAAAATGAAGCGATCGGGAGTTTAACTACAGCCAATAGGACTTTTTTTTTTCTCTCAGTTTTCTGGTTTTGGCGGTAGAGTAGTCGAAGGGGAAATCCGGCGAGGGCGGCAAAAGCAGCAAGTTGGAATTCTGAGTGTGTACTGACGAATACATACTCGCCGTATACGACTGATGTACTGAGTGTACCTGTGGCTGAAGGTAGTGTGTTGACCACAACTCCAGAACGCTTGGAGTTTCTTGTCTGTGTCTCCGACACATACAGTGCGTCGTGGTATAAACATAAAGCGTTGGAATCTTGGGAGTGTTTAGATTGCGTTCCCGACACATGCAGTGCGTCCATATGAACAGGTAGCACAGTAATAGTACAAAGACCTGATCTGTCTACAGTGTGAGGCAGCATTGTGAACCAGTGGTGTCACTGAACGCCACGCAATTAGCGGTGAAGTTATCGCCACATCCGACGGCAATGTACGAAATATATATTTCGTACATTGCATTTCTTCATTTCGATCGTACTGAACGTGCTCTGGCAGGTCACACTACACAGAAAAGAATTATTCTCAGTGGCTCTCTCCCTTTGTGTGATAGTAAATCTGAGCTTTGCTGATTGGCACGTGACTTTTTCTTATTTGTTCTTTCATTTTGCTAATAATGGGACATTTTTTAATGTGTCTGACACTTTTTTTTTTACTTATGGCTTTATGCCTCATCGGCGTCGTGGTCATTAGAGGCGGGATGAGACTAGGGACAAAGAACTGGAAGGAATTCGACCATGGCCTTTTCAAGGAAACACCCCAGCATCCGCCTGGAGAGATTTGGGGAAACCATGAAAACCCAAATCTGGATGCTCGGAGGGGATTCGAACCGCCGTCCTCCCGATTGAGAGGTTAGAGCGTTAACCGTTCACCCACCACGCTCGGACTGACATTGGTATCTGTAACATGCTAGAGACTGCACTCTTATCTGTTGATGTAATTCCGTAGTATAATAATACCTACATTTAATCAATAGTTACATCTGATAAAGATAAATAAATGTTAAATTGTGAAATGAGAAAATTATAGTTTTCAAAGCAAAAATGGAAGCTATCCCATCATATAAAACAATGATTAACACCCACCTGTTTCGTGAGTAATATACCCAACGAACAAGACGGCGAAAGCTGATATGTAACAGAATAATTTCAAAGCCAACAACTCTGCTACAAACGCTATTATACAGATAAAAAAAGCTAGCTGCGTGTAGTGTGATGATCCCAATTATTATTTAATCAATGATATGTGTCCATTATCTACTGTTGGATAAACTGTTCCATAATAATTATTTACAGACTAATTTGTCTCCTACAAACTGCAGCCTCCACCACGTATTTCAATATACATACACAACGATACTAACATAGGAATTCACTCAATTTATATGTAAACCGGATTTTAAAATTTCAGAGAGTTGCATGCAAACCTAACTAGTAGAAAGTGAGAACTACTTATTCTAACAATGATCAGCTTTTGTCAACTTAATTGTAGTATGCACTGAAGAATTATAACTACGTTAGATTTCACTAAATATATTCGCAGATGTTTAGTTTGCATAATTTTCGCCTGTTCTCTGATATATCTGCATTGAGCATTTAGTGCACAGCGTCGTCTGTTTAGCTTGCGCTATGATGGTATTGCAGTTCAAGGTTCTAGACGTACACCTGCTGTCTGAGTCTCTTTTTTCCGTAGTTAATCCATAGTTTGTTCCATGCTGATGGGGCATGAGAGTGGTGATGAGCTGCGTCACTACCACCGTTAGCTGGTCACTGGGTCCGGTACGGCAGGCGTGGCAGTGGTCGGCTGGTTGACATTCTCGGCGACTGGTTGGCCGCTAACTGGAGCCAGGAGCTGTTTTCATCTAGGCGGTGCGCAGTACGCCGCAGATGCGGCTCCCGCGCAGGCTAGTCCGCCGGTCTGTTGTGGTGGGGAAACTGGCTAGAGCTGTCTTCGTGGTGGGCACGCTTCAAGGCCCCTGAGGGTTTCTGGCGTCGCGCTGCCCGAAATTTCTTCTTGGCATCACAGCCAGAGAAGCAAGCCGCGTGCCCTTTGCTGCAGTTGCTTCCTCTCTAGCCGTGGTGCAGTCGGCTACTTTGTGGTCAGTCCCACATCTGACACATATGCGCTGTTGGGTGCAGTCGCTCCCGCGATGTCCGTGATTCTGGCAGTTGAAACACTGCCGGAGCTCGGGCGGAGAAGGCTTCTTTTTGGCTGCCCTCCTAGACCTCTCCCTTGGCAGCGCTTCAACAGCCACAGGCGATGGCTGGCTGGGTGCGTTGGGCTGCTCCGTGACGCGGCTGATGACCTGGTCACTCAGCAGGCTAGCGGCCTTCGTCAGATCTGAAGGGCAGGAGGCTAGGATGTGGATGCCTCTTTCAACCAGCTAGCAGAACAGTGGCCACTCTGTAGCCAGCAGAAGCTGCTCAAGTTCCCCACATAAAGCACCATTACGGGTTGGACAGGACCCTCCTCCGTGGCTGTTGCTGACTTCCCCTCCTCTTAAGAGGGCGTGGGCGAAGCTGGAGCTGCATGGTTTGCCACTGTGTAATCCCGGGTAGGGCTGGTGGCACAGGAGGCTCTGGGACTTTGAAGCCTCGTGCATCTGTCCCTAGAGTCGGCAGCTTCTATGCAATGGCGGGAATCTTGTTACCAGCAACCTGACAATCAATGGTCGCTGCAGTTTGGCCAGTCTATAGAGTTCATCACACAACTTCTAGAAATCTTCAAAATATGGTGACAGACAGAAGTGTCACACTAGGTTTCTGGTATTCCCACTTCATAATGGATAGAAAAATTCTACAAGTTCGAGCGTGGAATATTGGAAGTCTGAATAGAACAGATAGGTTAAAAAACTTAAAAAGGGATATGGAACAACTTAAGTTAGACGTTGTTACGGTTAGTGAGATTAAATCGACGGATGCACAGGATTTCTGGTCTGGGGAACACAAGTTAATTAGCACACAAGTTGTCAATAATGTCATTGGTGTAGGATTTGTAATGAATAAGAGAGTAGGGAAACGTGTGAGTTATTATAAACAGCTTAGTGACAGGATTATTTTGATGAGGTTAGAAACTAAGCCCACCCCAACCACATTAGTACAAGTGTATAGGCCGTCACAAGAGAATCACGAAGAAATAGAGAACACATACGCCAAAATTGAAGAACTAATCCAATATATGTAAGGGGGAGGAAAATCTAATAATCATGGTTGATTGGAATGCAATAGCAGAAGAAGGAAAAGAAACGAATACTGTAGGATCTTTAGGTCTAGGAGAAAGAAATGAGCAAGGAAGCAGGTTGTTAGAATTTTGTGAAAGATATAAGCTAGCTGTTTAAGAACCATGCAAGAAGGATATTCACCTGGAAACATTCAGGGGATACAGGCAGATATCAGTTAGATTATATCATTGTCGAATAGAGATTCAGGAATCAAGTTCTAGACTGTAAAGCATACCCAGAAGCAGACATAGACTCTGATCATAATTTGATAGTAATGAGACGCAGGCTGAAATTCAAGCAAATAAGGAAGCAATGTAAGTAGAACCGACTGGAAGTGAATAAACTGAAACAATCTAGCATGAGAGAAATATTTGCGGAAATGGTAGACTTTGGTCTAAGAAGTAATTATGAAAGTAGGTCTACTGAGGATAAATGGAATGCATTAAAAACCAAAATAATGAAAGCTGGTAAAAAAATAGGTTTTAGGGAACAAGCCGCCCATAAGCCTCGAATCACAGGGGAAACTTTGAAACTGATGGATCAGCGGAGAAGGTACAAAAATGCTCAGGATGAAGCATAAAGAGAGCAATACAGACAATTTAGAAATCAAATAAACAGAGATGCAAAAAAGCAAAAGGAAAATTGATACAAGACAAGAGTGGAGAAGTAGAAAAGGAAATGATCATAAGTAAAGAAGAAGTTTCATACAGGAAGATCAAACAGAATTTTGGAGAAATGAAGGAAAGAGGTGTAAACATTAAAGCTGCGGATGGGAAACCTCTTTTAAGCTCAGACAATAGAGCTAACCGATGGAAGAAATACATTGAAAAACTATATGATGGGGACAACTTGAACAATAGCGTAAAGGAAAAGGAAGGCAATGCCGACATTGATGATTTCGGAGATCCCTTTTTGAGGACAGAATTTAATAGAGATCTCAATGACTTGAAAGCAAGTAAGGCAGTTGGAATTAATGAGATCCCTGGAGATCTTCTTAAATCCCTATGAGAATAAGGAATCAAAAGATTATTCAATCCGATATCAAAAAGTTATGAAACAGGAGAAATTCCAATTGATTTTAATAAAAATATCATCTTCACACTTCCAAAGAAAGCAAAAGCCAATACATGTGAGAATTATCGCACCATTAGTTTAACACCAAATGCTTCAAAATTATTGACCACAATAATATACAGAAGAATGGAAAGGGTAGTAGAAGAGATAGTAGGTGAAGATCAGTTTGGGTTTAGGAAAAACCGAGGCACAAGGGAAGCGATTCTGTCTTTAATATTAATACTTGAAGGGCAGATCAATAAAAACAAAGATACTGTTATGGCGTTTGTTGATTTAGAAAAAGCTTTTGATAATGTTAGGTGGGATAAGTTGTTCCAAATTTTAAAGAAGTCAGGTCTAAAGTATCGAGATACGAGGCGTATTTTTTTAAAGTAAGTACCGTTTTGTCACACCCTGGCTGCAGCGCTACGGTCGGCGTTCCACACATGCGCACTGGGTAGCTGCATCTTTTTCCTACGCACTGACGCCATTACAGTCTAATTCTTCCTTGTTTACGGTGTTCACTGAGTGTTTTAGATGCCTCTGATAATCGGGAGTCCCGCCGACTGTGAAGTACACGCTGTTATAAGATTCCATTGTGCTTAAGGCCTAAAACCGATCAATATTCATCGTGAGATCTGTGCAGTTTACGGACAAAACATTATGAGTGATGGAATGGTGAGAAAGTTGGTAAGAGCATTTAAAGATGGCCGCACAAATGTGCATGATGAGCAACGGAGTGGGCGTCCTTCGGTCATTAATGAAAGTTTGGTGCAGAAAGTTGACAATAAGGTGGGAGAAAACAGACGCTTTACGATTTCCTCCTTGTGTGATGACTTTCCTAATGTTTCTCGTAGTGTTTTGTATGGCATTGTGACCTAGCACTTGAATTAACGAAAATTGTGCCCATCCACATGTGGCTAATCAGACCAAAGATCTCATCACATCTTTTCGATGGGAAACTCTAGATCATCCTCCGTACAGCCCTGATCTGGCGCCCAGTGACTACCATCTGTTCCTGCACTTGAAGAAACACCTGGGCGGTCAGCGTCTTGAAGACGATAACGAAGTCAAAACAGTTGTGATGCAGTGGTTAAGATGTCACGCGGCAGACTTCCATGAGGAGGGTTTTCAAAAACTGGTACTACGTTATGAGAAGTGCCTCTATATTGAAGGGAATTGTGTAGAGTATTTCATGTAAAAATAAAATTATTGAAATATATTTGCACGTCTTTTTTTTAATTTCAAAATGGTACTTACTTATAAAACATGCCTCGTAGAACAATACTTTATAAACTATATACGAATCAAGTGGCTATAATAAAAGTAGATAATCATGAGATACCAGCATCAGTTAAAAAGGGTGTGAGACAAAGTTGTAGTCCATCCCCATTAATATTCAACTTGTATGTAGAAGCATTAAAGAAAGTAAAAGAAAAATTTCCATGTTGCATAAGTGTTCGGTGAGAAAAAAATCAGTATGCTATGATTTGCTGATGACTGTATTGTTAGCAGAATGGGCTGAGGATATTGAGAAGTTACTGAATGGCACGAACAAAATACTGAAGGAAGATTTTGGACTGAATATAAATTAAAGCAAGACAAAAGTGATGAAATGTAGTAGAAATGATACCAATCACAGATGTTAAAAGCAGAATAGCACTAGCAAAAAGAGCCTCTGTGAAAAAGATAAATGTTTTAGTTTCAAATATTTATCTAGGAATTAGAAAGAACTTTTTAAAACTAAGTATGGAGCACAGCACTTTATGGTAGCGAAACATGGACTTTAGGAATACCTGAAAGAAGAAAATTGAAGCATTTGAAATGTGATGCTACAGAAGAATGTTGAAAATTAAATGGTCAGACAAAGTACCTAATGAACAAGTTTTGCAAACAACGGGCGAGTAAAAAAGTTTGTGGAACAAACTTACAGAAAGAAGAGATATAGACGTGTAGGTCATATTTTAAGAAATGCTGGACTGGTTAATTTATTAGTGGAGGGAACAGTCTAAGATAAGAACTGAAGAGGAAGACATAGATTGGAATAGATGAAGCAGATTATTGTGGACGTGGTTTGTAAGGTATACATAGAGATGAAGAGGTTAGCACAAAATAGGAAGGGATGGAGGATTGCATCAAACCAGTCAAAAGAATAATAACAGCAAAAAAAAAAAAAAAATCCAAAACTGAACATGCATTATATGAATATTTGTCGCGTGATGACCGAGCGAAAGTCGAACTTACCCACTGTGGGTCCGTTCCAGCGTCTACTTACTGCCAACTGAGGTACTTCCGGTTTCCAGCCGGCATCTGTAAGTTCCTAGCTGGGAAAAAATACATGCACAGAGACTTAGCTGGTCTAAAATTGGGACGTAGGTGCTCCTTGAGTAATGTAAAGAATTGCGGTTACTTGATTTATTCGGCGAGAGCAGTTGTATGGTACAATTACAATAGACTGGTACATAAAATCAGCATTCCTGGTATTAGAATGATGGATCATAGGATCCGGTGTTGAGACAGAGTGTCTCGCAAGCCAGCAGAGGGAGGATTATTGGGAAAATGCCCAAAATGGCTTGATTATACCGTAACAGGTTCTCACTATTAAAAATCACATCGTGCGCGCAAAGAGGCGCCATCGATTCCTGAAGGTGGGGAAAGCCTTCCTCTCATTGGCTGTTTGTCACTATGAACACGCGTGTGGTTCATGTGCTCATAGTGTGTAAGCCTCGTGTACTAGCCGTGTTGGCTGAGTTTCCCACAGTACGGACCACAAGATCAGCGGCCTTGAGCCTGGTGTCGTATATGAGCGATGTAATCTGCACACTACTGCGTTGGCTTGGAAGCACTCAGCCTTCATTACCGCTAAACTCTATACTAAAATCTATATAAAAATCAGCTACCGCGACATATTGTAAGTACATACACTCCTTTACCTTTTATCTTATCGTTTAAAACAGTATTTCTCAAACTTCCTCAACCAGAGGACCTGTAAATTGTCAAATATAATGCTGCAGACCAGTAACTTATAAGGGTCTAATCTTTTATTCATGTCTATATTGCTAATATCAGGAACATCTTTTATTGTTCAACATAACTTAATAAATCTAGAAGAATGTTTTGAATCCCCACAGAAACAGTTAAGAAACTGAAAGTATTAAAAGTTAATTAAAAGTGAATAATCATGTTACTATAGGCTCAATGTTACATTATACCACCAATCAATCACCTTTTATTTTTGTATACATCACCACATTTATTTTACCAGCCCCTCCACATCCCAGGTCCTTTCAGGAAACAATCATTTATTTTTATCTTTCAGACAAGGGGCAATCTTTCTGATGCAAACTGAAAATGAATAGACTTTTAGTGGAAGTACGCTGTGCAATCCTCAACCTTAATATTCCAGATTTTTGCATCATCACTAAAATATTTGTGGCTTCTTAAAAGTTTGGCTTATAGTTTATACTCGCTTATAGCCTTATACAGCTCGAATAAGGTATCTAATTTTGTAATACTCTGCCTGCGGATGAGGTGACCACAGGTTGAGAAATACTGTTTAAATTTAAAAATATAATCCTTTGATCAATTAATATTGTCCATTTGTTCTGAACATGACAATACAAGTTCATTATTAATGAATTATCTGTTCTTTGCAAACAATAATCCTTGTCAATGCAGAAAAAACACTGTCCTGCCACAAAGCCATATAACGGTTTCTGTTGACTAGGATTATTACAGTTTGTTTATTATACTGGTTGCATACATGGTAACTGGTACGAGCTGAGCTGATCAACTTCAAATCACTTCTGATTCGGTTTGAACACGTTCACCATGGGTAATTACCTGATATTAATTACTTAAAGTCATTCAAAGAAACCAAAACTACACAAATTAAACAATCTTTCATAAACATAGTTTTTCCCTTTATTACGCTTAAGTTCACAAAGATACAGCAAACCATCATATTCCACCATATATACAATTTTAATCGGACTTCATTAATCTGAAGACTGTAAGGTTCTGTTAAGTATTGAACACTGACTATTGCGGTCATAAAACCATCAGATGCATTACTGCACACGACTTCACTGTCCTGCGCTACACTTAAACTACCGCCAACATCACTACCAAAGCTGGTAGCATGCTTGCTAAAGTTCCTCTGAACCAATATATAATCACTAGCACATGGCACAGTCAAAAAAACAAACCACGTGTGACCACTATCTTTCACTGTCTCCCACCATATTCCCTTTTTCTATGATACTCCACTCAGTAGCTAGTTTCAATTTATCGATAGTATCATTAAAACTGCTTTAAAATATCTAAAAGACTTTGCATTTCATAAAATGTTAGTAAATGACTATACAAATATAACAGATTCTAGAGTTGGAAGGTTTTTGTAACAGACCAGAGAGGTTTTCTGCAAACCTTGTTTAAACCAAGGAAAAAAATGGAACAACTGTAACACATACATTAATTTTCAACTTTTAGTTTTATTTACTTTATCCAAAATAATTACAAAACCTCAATAAACATTTTAAATGGATTTAGTTCATATTTTATCAGTATTTGCAGTTAGTATAATATTACATAAGAAATTAAAAGTGTTGTAATGTTTAGTTTCTGAGTTATGAAGTGCTTCTCAAATGTTCCATTGCTTTTCATATGCCACTGCTGGGAGCATAGGCAGTTTATTTGTTATCCACATTGCATGTTACTGGCAGTATACAGTATCACTGCTGTTAGATCAAGAGCCAATTGAATCTCATTACCTAACTACTATGCATCTCCTTAATTTAGGATTAAACTTGTGCAAATTTCAACCTATGTTGGAAAGAAACATCTTTGAAATCATTCTAGTCTTCTGATATAACACAACATTATCAAGAAGAGATTAATAAGCTGTGTTTAATTTTAAGAATGCACAAAGTGTTCAAGAACTTAAGAACAATAATTAGTAATCAGATACAACAGCATAATTACCACCAATGAATGATGAAAATGTTTCAATACATAAAATATTCTTGTATCAGGTAAAATGAACTATTTATTTGTAGTGATCCAATCAGAACAGAAAAAAAAAATTCATGTGTAACTTGACAATATGCCTATAAGCAGCTGTTATCCATATGCTGCAGTTAAATAATAAATAAGATTCTAAAGGATATACAACTAAATTATAGCACAGTGTACAATATACATAAACAAAGATGGACGGAAAGAAGTGGATCAGTACCCAGGAGGCTGGAGCTGGATAATAATGATGCTGATGTTGTAATATTCTACATGTTACAAAAATTACTACAATGCTATATTAGTTCTATACTGATTAAGTCTCTCCCATTGAAGTCATAAATACAAAAACTTAAAGAAATATAACACAACACCATCAGTTGTAAACACAATATCAGAAAGTGAAAACTTGTTTGTGCAAAACACCATAAATATAGACTTGACCTAGGTTTTTTGTTAAGTTTAAATTAAAAAATTGCCAATTCTGGCGATGGAAAAAAATTCAACCTTCTCTTCCTGAAAACTCAATACTACATTAATCTTTGAACAACTAGGAGAAGTAAATCAATTACATTAAGTAAAATTAATATATTTTCACCAACATAAGTATATTAACTACTTTGAAGATATAAATTGTATAGATTATTTACAATACAGCAAATAATAACTTACAAATGAGTTTCAGGAAAACTAAATTTTATGAAAGTATATCTTCAATGATCCATAACTCAATCACTAAAACCAAAGTTTCATGAATCCACAAATAACTGGGTAAGTAAAGCCAAAAATAACTATAAGATAAACTACTCAATACACTAAAAAAAGTACATTTTCTATAGCCAAGTATTAAACTAAACAGAACCTTAAAGCAATAACATCTTTCCTAAATCATTTTTTCCCACATAAATTGAATTAGTGTTGATTTAACCATAAATGCTTTATGACTGATCGAACAGTATGCAAAATAGCACCATATTAAACAGTATTTTACAAATATGAAATTCTATATGAATAAGAAAGAAATCAAACGGGAAATGAATTTTCATTTTGCATTAAGTGAAGTGCAAAAAAGCCACAGCTGAACATAAATAACATTTAGCAAATTATTCTGAACTTTAAATGTAAAGGGGTACCATGAATGTAAGGCATTAAAGCAAAAATTTCACAGGCAAATAATAAGTGGCATATATATTTTCTGAGCATTAAGGTCAACAAAGAAACAATATTCAAAAAGATCCACAGCCAAAATCAGCTATTCTTAAAGGTTAAAACAATAAAGGACTGATAAATGAGTGTCTACAAACTCCATCACTAAACAATTATGATATTAAAAATTACCCAGAATGAACTGCATTATAGAATTTATGGTCAGCAGAAAAAAATTGTTAAGTAAACTGATATTCAATAGTTGCTTTTAAATAAACTTCATAAACAAGAAAAATTTTAAATTATCAATCTTAAAATAAATTATACAATTTTCACACAGTATATAGCTCTCCACAAACTTTACACATTAATGGTAACTACCTAGTATGAACTTTCCTGTGGTGAATGAAGTAAGGAAAAGTAGTAAAAGATTTTCCATAGATTTCACGAGTAGGCCATTTAGGTAAATGAATTCTTCCATGTTTTGAAAGGCCATTAGAACTAATAACCAATTGTCTGCAGTAGTTTTCTGCAAATGGGCCGTTTAGGTAAATGAATTCTACTTCTATGTATTAAAAGGTCATTGGAATTATTGAACCATTTTCCGCAGATTTCACAAGCAGGCCATTTATGTAAATCAAATCTTTTATGTTTTGAAAGGCCATTAGAAGTAATAAATGATTTTTTGCAGATTTCACAAGTATGCTTTTTAGGTAAATGAATCATACGTCTATGTATTGAAAGTGATTTAGAATTAGTAAATAATTTTTTGCAGATTCCACAAGTAGGCCGCTTAGGAAAACAAGTTCGTCTATGTATTGAAAGTGATTTAGAATTAATAAATATTTTTTTGCAGATTCCACAAGTAGGCCGCTTAAAAACAAGTTTGTCTATGTAGTGAAAGGCTAGTAGAATTAATAAATGATTTTCCACAATCTTTACAAACAAATGGCCGATTACGTGAATGGAGTTGTATATGGTTACCAAATCTTACTGAACTACTATAAAATTTTCCACAAAGTTTACATGCATCAGGCAGTACACCTGAATGTGTATTTCTATGTAAAAAAAAACTATCCAATGTAACAAAAATTTTCCCACAAACATCACATGCAAATGGCAGTTTACAAGAGTGTCTTTTTTTATGAGTTTTAAGATCATTAGAGTTCGCAAACAATTTTCCACAAACGTCACAAGCCAACTGCCGTCTACGGCACTGAATACTTTTATGGTGTGAAAAAACACTAGGCTGAGAAAATCTATCACCACAAATTTCACATGAAAACTGCCCATCAGGTAAATGGATTCTTCTATGCATTGTAAGGTACTTCAGATGAGCATAAGAATTTCCACAAACTTCACACACGAAAGGTCTTTTCTCCAAATGAACCCTTTCATGATATCTTAAGCATTTAACAGTAGCATATGATTTTCCACAAAATTTACAAATGAAAGCCAGTTGATCTAAACAGACTTTATGCTGTGTGTGGTCACTATACTGCGAAAATATGGTGGACAATTGTTTGGCCTCAGAACAATTCTGTGTATTATTCTCACTATTACCAGCATAAGACATAACATCCATCTTCGTGTTACTGTTGTTCAATCGTTGAACTGGGGTACATCGCTGCTCATATAAGTAATTTCTACTTTGACTAACATAATTGTACCTAAAAAAAACCATTTCAATTAATACACCACCAATAAATCACAATTTAACTAAATAAATGTGAGAAAGCTTAGTAAGAATTAGAGTGAAATTTAATCAAACGCTGGTAAAGCATATTTTTTTTATCTGTAAATATGACCACATTTTAATTGTTTCTTATCAACAGCTTTTAAATAGCAGCAGAAATAATTAGTTGTAAGTTAACACAACCCACTTCACAATAAATACATTTTCATCATCATATAATAAAAAAAAGTTAAAATTAAAAATTCTCTGTCTATACAATTTATATTCTATTTCGATAAAAAAAAATGCTAGAATAAAGTTCCAGAATTACGTTAGCAAACATTTCAAAAAAATCTGATTATAATAATGGGTTATTACTACTATTTTCCCATGCAAACAAAGTCTGAATATTAGTAAATGCAAATATTATGCAAACAAAACAGAAACCAAGTACTTTTGGGGTTCTCTAAATAATAATTGGTAATCAGAGAGAAATATCAGTAAAACATGGAAGTTGATAAAGAAAGCTCAAAAAAACCTGGAAATTAATTATTAAAAATACTTATTTTAATAACAGTAACAATTTGCTTTTAGTATTATATTTATTTCTATATTCTATTGTTTGTAAAAGGTTAGTAATTCTCAGAAATAATTGAATTAAACAACGTATAGCAGTTTTACTGATCATCTTTAATATATTGTTTTAAATTTATGACAAGAGACTGGCAAAAAATTAGTGAAATAATCCAGTATGAAAAGAAAATTTTAGTTAGGGCCTAGTTTTTGTTAGAAAATATTTCATACAATATATGGCAGATTGATTTCACAAAATCTCCTGTCACAGGACTTGTTCACATCAAGGTCACCATAGGTCAGAAAGTATTATGTACATGGAAAAAGACAGAATTTGAGTGTGTCCTATTGAAAGTGCGATCTCTGATACCACTAGAATAACATAAGGAAACCAAAAAAGTGTAAATCCGGATGGTCGGATCAGGATTGCATTTGTGATCCCCCCAAATCCTTGTCCCACCCACAGTCATGAATATGATGGCCCTATAAATCTAAACCATTAGTGTCTGTTGGCCATTGCGAAAAGAGGTCACTGTTTAATAACTGGGCAATCCAGAAATTAACTTACATTTATGCCTAGCGTGCATATGAGTGGGGATGGAGCAGCCATCTTGGCAACAAAACTTCACTATGGTCAGTACACATCATGCTGTTATAGCATATGAACTGCAACTTTTTTTCTACTTTGTTGTGAGAAGCGCTCAATGATTGAGTTTCTATAGACAAAAGCCTCAAGCCAATTGAAATCTATCGGTAACTTAGTGAGGGATACAGAGACAGAATAACTAGTGAAGGTGGAGTGAATCAGTGGTGCATTTAGTTTAAAAATGGTTGCACTAATGTTTATAATTAGGACTTTAGTGGTTGATGTAGCTTGTGACTGATAAACTAACAGTGAAAATCAATGATAAAATTAATGAAATTGCCACTTCACGATTACAGACGATGGCTTCATTTGCTCCATATTTTTCGAAGCGGTACAAAGCGAGCGTCGGGAAAACTGAGCTCAAAAGGTTTTTTTCCACAACAATGTATGTCCACACATGGCCTATCATACCCAACAGCTTGTGAGGTTCACAACCATACTTTCTGATATTTATTATTATAAGCATATTTTGTTAGTAAATAATTAAATGGACCAACTTTCGTATTTAAGTTTTCAAGGTCAGAGAACGTCATGCCCAAAGGGAAGAAGATCTCTGGTTATCGGTTTGGTGTGGAAAAAAATATGGCTTGAGAGCCAGAAATGTGAAGATGTTTTATATCCTGGTGGGATGAATATAAAGTTGTAATTTGATATTTGATACAATAAGTCCAAGGGCATAGAAGAAAGTTAATAGTATGAATAAATTTAAATAGAATTATTTGTATTAAAAGGATACCAAAAATAAGTAAATGATGCTTTTTATTGTGAAAGTTTAATAAATCATTTGAGTAGGTATTTGAAAAGTAATTAAATTTCATTTAAAAGATAGTTTATTTTCAGCAGTGGTAATAAACCAAGTATTATTTTTATTATTTATTTATTTATCAATCTTGTTCCATGGATCCCTGCTGAGGAAGTACCTCTGGGATGTGAAACATGTCATTGTTGATACATATACACATAATATGAGTCATATCATAGTAAATATATATATATATACATATTTTACAAATACAAGAAATAATAATAAACATACATTTTTGCAACTGAGTTTTGCAAACGTCATAATGAGTACAATTAATTATTTTCTTCAAATTCTTGAATGGAGTAGAAGGAGTTGCCAATAAGATAATCTCTAAGTTTTTGTTTAAATACATCTTTATTATCTGAAAGCTGTTTTATACGATTAGGTAGTTTATTAAACAGATGTATCCCAGAACAATTAACTCCTCTTTGTACTAATGACAGAGATGTTTGTGTTTTATGCAAGTTATTTCTGTTTCTTGTATTGAAACTGTGTACCTGTGAATTAGGTGTAAACAGGTTAAAATTTTCTATGACAAAGCTCATGAGAGAATATATATACTGAGAATACATTGTAAGAATATTGAGTTTCTTAAAGAGTTGTCTGCAAGAAGTTCTTGGTTTTACCCTATACAGAAACCTAATAGCTCTTTTCTGTGCTATGAAAACTTTTTTACTTTGTGAAGAGTTTCCCCAAAAAATTATGCCATATGACATTACTGAATGAAAATATGAGGAGTACACCTGTTTCATTAATTCTAGATCTGCTGTTAGAGAAAGTGTTCGTATTGCGAAGGTGGCACTACTTAACTTTGTCAGTAGTGTAGTGATATGATCATGCCAACAGAGTTTCTGATCTATTTTAATACCAAGAAATTTTATACTCTCTGTTTCTAAGATTGTGTTGTTTTTATAGTTTATACATATATCTGGCTGTGCATAGTTTTTTGTTTTAAACCTAATATAATGTGTTTTTTCAAAATTTAATTTTAATGCATTTGCCTTAAACCAATTTGCTACTACTCTAAGTACTTCATTTACATTAAATTCTATAGTACTGTTTGGTGTTTTACGCACAGTCAGGTTAGTGTCATCTGCAAATAAAACACTCTTAACTTTGTCGGATAAATTTCCAGGAAGGTCATTGATGTATAACAGAAAGAGGAGGGGACCTAAGACAGAGCCTTGTGGAATTCCATGTTTTATTTTCTCCCAGTCTGATGAAGCATCTTTACTTGTTTTAGGATCAAAAATTGAAACTTTTTGCATTCGGCTTTCAATGTATGATTTAAACTTTTACCTGCGGTCCCAAAAATACCATAGTATTCCATTTTTTTCAAAAGTAATTCATGATTTACACAGTCAAATGCTTTTGCAAGATCACAAAATATTCCTACAGGATTCATTTTGTTATTCAGTTCCTCAAATGTGTTATTTAAAAATGAATATATAGCCATTTCTATGGATGATCCTATTTTGATCCCAAATTGTGAATTAGTGAGGATATTATAGTGTGTAACATGTTTTATTACTCTACTATACATGACTTTTTCAAAAACCTTTGAGAATGTTGAAAGTAATGAAATGGGACGATAGTTGTCTACACATGTTACTTCTCCTTTTTTAAATAATGGTTTTACAACAGCATATTTTAGTCTATCGGGAAAAACACCTTGTATTAAGGATTCATTACAAATGTGAGCAAGTACATGACTGATACAGTTTGAACATCTTTTCAGTAATTTTCTTGAAATATTGTCATAGCTGGAAGAATTTTTAGGTTTTAATTGTTTAATGAGTTTATTTATTTCTGAGACTGTTACTGGTGGCAATTTCATCTCCACAAAGCTATTTGGGAAAACAGTCTCAAGAAGCCTTAGAGCACTATGTGGGGATTGCTTTTCTATGCCTAATTTATCTACTACTGACGTAAAATGTTTGTTAAATATTTCACAAACTTCCCCTACTTCGCTATACACATATCCATTTTGTTCTATTTTTATGTCTTTAGAGTGATTTACAGTTTTTCCTGTTTCAGTCTTTATTATATTCCATATTGTTCTCATTTTATTGTCTAAATTTTCAATTTTCGCCGATACGTACCTGTTCTTGGTGTAACGTAACCATGAACGTTACGGTTATATTTGGAGTGGATAGTGTAATCTGAGAGGTATGTAAGGTCTTTGGCGGTGGGCGAGCGCCGAGCGGGGGAGTCAGTGATTGTCAGTGGTAGCGTACGGAACAGCCGGCGGGAGCGGAAGGGCTACGGCAGTGTGTTTATCCCGTGAATACATCGTACGGCTGCTTGGCGTGTGTTCCGTACTAAAGAACAGTGTGTGATGCGGGCTAAAGTATGTATTGGACTATGAAGGTTCTTCCGAGAGACCTGACTCAATATAAGCTGTGTTTAGTAAACTACTGCAGAATCGGACTATGGCGATTGTTTGTTAATTAGTTTCGAGAATTGTGCTCACTGCTTATTTATCCTTTTGACTGTACTTGAATCTGCTATCTTCGGTGACGAAGAAACATTAGTATTATTGTCTGGTGGCATGCTTGTTGACTGTGTAGTCTCAGAGGAATAAATCTACGAAAACTAGTACGCATATGTGTTCTTCTTCTGTGACTTTAATTAACCAATTAGCATAGCCGAAAGACTGGCGACCGCACGGCAAAACGAACCTTTAATTAAAAGAGTAATTAGTGGTGGAAGAAAGCTTAAGAAAAATCATGTTAGGAAGTGTAGCTGCTCAATTGCTTCAACGAACTTTTAACTATACAAACACGAATATCGTGAGTACCCGTTACATGGCTCAACGTGACAGGACAAGTTGCAGTTAAAATTGTTAAGGACGGACAGTGATTAATATAAAAAAAAAAAAAAAAAAGTGCTGGAAATAATAAGCAGTGAGTAGAGCGGGAAGACAACAATCGGCGATGGTACGGCTACTTCGAGGAGGCGAGTGCACAACAATGTAATAAACGAGAGGACCCGAGCTTTCACGATCGGAACCGAACAACGCAGTCTGACGGGAAGCCTCGCCAGAGCAACAACTCGACACCGGGGCAACGCGGTACAGCGGAGAGACGCGACAGCGGAACAACGCGGGCACGCAGAAGCGGCGCGGCGTCATTGCGGTCGACGGCAGCGCGGTCAGCAACTGAGATTCTTCGAAAGGAAAGTGCGAACAAATTTTTAATTAAAGAAAGACACAAACTGACATTAAAATAATTAAAAAAAAAAAAAAAAAAACTGTTTCGATTGGAATCACATTTCCGCGGTAGTAATTATTTCTTTGGCATTAATGAATCTTCAAATGAGCTACTGACTATGCGGATTGCAAATTTTATGCATGCAAGCATAATTTTATCATGATTTTGGTCAAGTTATGTCAGTTTCTGTTAACGAATTAATTTGTAAATTTTTTTTGTTGATTTTCCAAAGAAGGCATACGTTGAGTAGAATTAATAAATGTCTTCCATACCATTTCCTGTAGGTTTTGTCTGGGAGGTTTCTGATATTATATTTTATTTTCTCCATGGCTGCGAGTGTTAAAGTTTATGTTACCATTTTGTGAAGATAGGGGCATTATTTTACATTGAGCTTATACGAAGTGGATCATGCAATACTCAATTCGACTTGGAAAGATTTCTTCGTGCAATATTTTCTTTCAGATCCAGCAAACTTGCGTTTTCACCCAACGTTGTTTTATTCATGTGCAGTTCCTGCTAACCTGTGTTCTGGTTCAATGCTTTGTAGTTAGGAAACTGTTTGTTTTACATGAACTGTAGCCTGGATTTTATGGTTTTTCAGTGTTCTCAGATGGATTAGAAGTTGGGAAAGATGGACTTTGCGTTTGACTGGCCACAGTTTAAGGGTGTGGAAAGATTCTTAAGTAGCCTAGACTTTCTTAGGGTTCACATCAAAGTAGAGGATAAAGATAAATACACGGCTATAATAAATGTTGTTAAGAGGGTGGTAGCAAGCTTTAAGGAGGAATGCAAAGTACATGTACAGCACAGTAAAGAGTTCAGGGATCCTGAAATTCTAAAAAATATAGATTGGTATATAATTTCAGTATGGTCAAAGCTTGAAGAAGTTCGAGAAAACTTGGGTAGTTTTTGTGATAAAATATCCATGGTTTCAGTAGATTCTGCTATTGATTATATCAAGGGGGCTATACCCGATGTTGGTTACAGAGTAAAATACCTTGAACATAAGTTTAGTTGGGTGCGAAGGGTGAAATTCGAAGATGATGTTTGTAGTTATATTGGAGGATTATTCAATGCTGATTGTGAGTTAGATTCAAAGTCATCTGAGCCTGTTGAGGAGCAGCTTGTGGATGATAATGAGTGTATGAGAAGTGTAGAGAATAATGAAAATTTGGAAGAGGACTTGTCAATTGGGAGTAAGGATTTTAGTAATCTCATGGTAACTGCAACTGGTAAAGGGAAAGTAGTTAGTATATCGCAGGAGGAGGTCAAGCAATGTAGGGAAATGTTCAGCGCCTTGAAAGAAGATAGTGTCAACGTGGACCAGAATTCATATCAGCAAGGTGATTTGGTTTTATTGGAAGTGAATTCCGAACTTTATAGTACTAATGGAGACATTCAAAAGTACCAGTTTTCGTATGAGGGACCTTTTAGAATAGTATGTGAACATGAAGTGTCTGGTTACGTATTAGCGTTCCCTGTGAGCGGCAAGATTAAAGGTGTTTATCCAGAGGATTCCTTAATGCCATTCGAACCAAAAATGATAGAAGATTTGATGACAGATTGTGAAGAAGTAAGAGAAGATTTCGATCAAGAGAACGTCGGGAAGGAAAAAGAAAATATTGATAATCAAACCTGTATATCGGCGAAAGAAGAGAGTTCAATTTCACGTGTTGACATGGACGATGGTAAGAAGAAAGAAGAGGAAGAACTAAGTGACAAAGAATTGCATGAAGAAGTTTGGCGAGAAGAAAACTCTGAAGAACCTGTGCCAAAATATAAAATTACTAGGGAAGAAACAGAAGAATCAAAGGCTGAAGAACCGGGTAACAGTCTGAAAACATTTGGTGACAGTCTCGACACATTTAGAGCGGAGATGAAACGGGCGTTTGCGGAATTTGAGTATAACCTGAGATGCTACTTCGAACAAGAAAAAGCAAAGATAGTTTCAGAAGAAACTTATAGATCAAATGGAAGAGAAACGGTGAATAAAAACAATGTTTGTGAGCCACAAGAGCAGGAGGAGACTTGTGTAACTGACGACAAGAATGTTGAGAAAGATACTGTAGCAAAAGAAGAAATAATGTCAGTAGAAGAAGATGGAAGACAGCGAGAAGCAGTCCTTGAGATGAAAGAAACATTTCAGGAGACAGAAGCAGTGAAGCATGAAACTTTGCCGGAAGGGAACCTCGCAGTGAAACATGGTATGATGATAGATGAGTACTATTCATCATTTAAAGCCATACAACAGAAGGTGATTAATGGGAATAAAGAGATTATGCAGAAGAGAGGAAACTATGTGAAGCCTGAAGAATGGTATTTGCTGAGAAGATATGTGGAAACAAGTGGAGGAAGAAGAATGAAGGAGGAGTGGAAGAGGCGCAGGAAGAAGTTACGGTTATATGATGAAGCAAAGAATGTAAATAAGAAGAAAGGAGGAAGAAGAGAAGAAAGTTGGAAGAGACGCAGGAAGAAGTTACGCTTATATGATGAAGCAAAGAATGTAAATAAGAAGAAAGAGGGAAGAAGAGAAGAGAGTTGGAAGAAGCGAAAGAAGAAGCGGGGTTTAATGCTGTTTGGTGAAGGAAGGAATATTGTAAAGAAAAAGAAGTAGGTACATTAGGTAGAGAGGGTGAGGTACAGTCTTCAGTTGCCACACTGCGCACGATGGAAACATCCATGCATAAATACCTTAGCGTTATGGTAGGTTTAGGTTTTCAGGTTGTTTGGTCATCACAATTATTTCTTCTATGGTATTGTACAGTTGTTGTATCAAATGTCTTTTGCGGTTGTGCGCAGATTAGCGACCCGCACACTGTTTATTTTGGTGCAGACGCATTTTAAGTCGTCCCGAGTAAAGAAGGAGATACGAGAGTTTAAAGTTTTGTACGAAGGTCCCTATAGGGTCAAAGCCTGTTTGAGGGATAATGCTTACAAATTAGAGTATGCCGATGGGAGAGAAGTTGCCGGGACTTTCAATGTCATTTCTCTGAAACCTTACAAATATTTTGGTGAGGAGGGGAGTGTCGGTGGGTTGTCAGGCACCGGATAGAGGGGCCCACCTCACAGCACTGTCGCATCTACCGCACCTCCAAGCATTAAGTGTTGCCATGATTTAAGTAAGTTTTTAGAAGTTTCTCGTAACAATCCATCGCAGTCGCAATTAGAATGTGTAAGAGGCTGTGCCAATAAGTTAGTGGGGTAAGGACTTTTGGTAGTTGGGTACAGATTGGTGACCCACGTAGTATTAATACACAGTTGCGGAAGGCATTCTTGCTGGTTTGTGTTTCCCAGTAATTTTAGCCCCGAGGCTGGACAATGTACTTAGAAGTGCGGTTTTCCCTTTCATTGAAGTGTTAAGATGATGTAAGTGTGGCGCAGCGTAATGTCAGTTTGCGTCTTTCCGCGTGTGGAGTGATCAGTGTTGGTGTACAACAGTCAGTGAATGAGGCACCTGCCTGAGCAGGGCACACTGTCAGTGCACTGTCGAAGTAAACAAGGCACGATTCAGTGCATGTGTCATACATCAGAAAAAAGAGAGGAAAAATTGTTGTCAAAATATATTGTAACTCAATTTGTAATTTCTTGGTTATATGTCATGGATCTAAGCAAGGACATATGGACATTGAAAGGTTTGATGATTTGTTTCATGCAGTTTCAGACTGTGTGTGTTATTCTTAATGTGTATGTAATTATGTTAGTTTAAGGATAAGCAAGCAGCCACCCAGACTTCCCTTTATGTTTGGTAAACATTTAATCTTGTATTTTTTGTAAATGTTTCTATGTATATGTGAACAAGTGTGGTTTGTGATGACAAAAGTCGGTGCTTTGTCAATGCCGACTTTTACCACATTGTAACGGTGGGGGTGTAACGTAACCATGAACGTTACGGTTATATTTGGAGTGGATAGTGTAATCTGAGAGGTATGTAAGGTCTTTGGCGGTGGGCGAGCGCCGAGCGCGGGGAGTCGAGGGGTCGGTGATTGTCAGTGGTAGCGTACGGAACAGCCGGCGGGAGCGGAAGGGCTACGGCGTGTGTTTATCCCGTGAATACATCGTACGGCTGCTTGGCGTGTGTTCCGTACTAAAGAACAGTGTGTGATGCGGGCTAAAGTATGTATTGGACTATGAAGGTTCTTCCGAGAGACCTGACTCAATATAAGCTGTGTTTAGTAAACTACTGCAGAATCGGACTATGGCGATTGTTTGTTAATTAGTTTCGAGAATTGTGCTCACTGCTTATTTATCCTTTTGACTGTACTTGAATCTGCTATCTTCGGTGACGAAGAAACATTAGTATTATTGTCTGGTGGCATGCTTGTTGACTGTCTCAGAGGAATAAATCTACGAAAACTAGTACGCATATGTGTTCTTCTTCTGTGACTTTAATTAACCAATTAGCATAGCCGAAAGACTGGCGACCGCACGGCAAAACGAACCTTTAATTAAAAGAGTAATTAGTGGTGGAAGAAAGCTTAAGAAAAATCATGTTAGGAAGTGTAGCTGCTCAATTGCTTCAACGAACTTTTAACTATACAAACACGAATATCGTGAGTACCCGTTACATTGGCCTTCCTTATTACATTTCTTAGTATTTTAGAATAAAGTTATAGTGAACTTTCAGCGCATAGTTATCTGATTCTCTCATTTTTAAATAAAGGTCCCTCTTTGTTTTACTAGAGATTCTAATACCCTTTGTTATCCATCCCATGCCCAGTTCATTGTTTGGAGTGTTGAGAATTTTCCTCTTTTTGAAACTACCTTCAAAAAGTGTTAGAAATATATTCAGAAAGGAATCAAATTTCGCATTAACACCCTGCGCATTATATACTTCTAACCAGTTTTCATTGTTTAAGGTATCTATGAAGTGTTTTATATTATTTTCACTAATATTTCTTCTATAAACCCAGCTTTTCTTTATCTGTTTAACAGTGTTCCTGGACTCGATACATAATAGCTGGGCATCATGATCTGAGATACCATTTATTACTGGAAGTATGCTGTAATTACTGCATTGAAAAATATCCATAAAAAAATTATCAATTGCAGTCCTGCTATTATTTTGTATTCTCGTAGGAAAATTTATAAGTGCTGTTAAGTTAAAAGACAACATCAAGGCTTCCATATCTAATCTATCATTGTTGTGATTCAGAAAGTCAACATTGAAATCTCCACATAATACTATTTGTTTGCTATTTGTAAAACTTAGTAGCAAAGACTCTAAATGTGATAAAAACAGTCTGAAATTACCTGAGGGGGCCCTGTAAATTGCTATCACTATCAGCTCTTCCTTATCATATTCTAGTTTAGTAACACAACATTCAAAGTGTTGTTCTATACAATACTTACTTACAACTACACTACTGCATTCAATATTATTTTTAACAAAAATGGCAACTCCCCCTTTCTCCATTTTACATCTGCAGAAATGAGAGCTTAATTTATAATTTGGGATGGACAGCTTAGATATAGAAGATAAAAAAAAGTCCTATAGCGCTGAAAATTGGAGAATAAATATAATTTTCTATACTAACAAGCTATAAACCAATTATGAATAAGGTGAAGCGTATAATTTGTAATATGTTCCATAGAGAAATCTTATGTTTGGTTCATCTGCAAATTGAACAAATTTAGAGTTTTTATATGTAAAGGAGGTTAGATCATTTATATATAGCAAAACGATTGTGGCCCAGGAATGTCCTCGGTATTCTTGTGGATGCAGTGATATGGTTCTGCATTGATTTGCAGATTTACATATTATTAACATTTAAAAACAACTACCTGTTGCCCACGAAATCGTTCATGTTTGTAAAGAATTTGAATTGACAGCTACCGACATCTAACCACCATAGTGCACGATGAGAGACTCGATGCTATTACCACATACAAACGCCAGTCATCTGTGCTATGTAGTTCAGGCAGCAAAGTAAAAAATATGGACACACGTGTCTTTGGTCGAAATACGAAAATATCCTTGACTGACCAATTTCAACCACCATATCTCCCACACTACCACAGTTACTGAATTTCGACCAACGTTGTGATTGGCGGGTGACACTGTGCTACTACCACACACAGCCTCCGCAGCCGTAGCAGCAGTAGCCAACTTTTGTGTGTAATTTAAATTGTGCTAGTTTTTGTCGTTATCTTTGAATATTTCCTGTTTAGGCAGTGTGCCAGTCAGTTGAGCCTCCGCAGCCATAGCAGCAGTAGCCAACTTTCTTGTGTGATTTAAATTGTGCTAGTTTTTGTCGTTATCTTTGAAAATTTCCTGTTTAGGTAGCGTGCCAGTCAGTTGAGCCTCCGCAGCCGTAGCAGTAGTAGCCACGACCCTTAGCAGCCGTTAGTAGCGGTCGCCGCTTTTTTGTGTATTCATTTGTAGTTCCATTTTTGTCTGTTTCAGGTGACATGGCTTGTGCAAAGTGTTCTGGTAGGCGTCTGGTTCTCGAGGAGATTCTTAATACAATGGCGTCTCTTCAAGCGCAGGTATGGAGCATCCTAGACGAGGAGCGGCAGTGCGTCAAAGAAACCAACTGTAGTGGAACCAGCAAATTTGGATTTTCAGGTTCCAGTTGCAGAAAACGTCTGGCATCGTGTGGATCGGAGAAAGGCGTCGAAATTCCCAATTAGCCGAAGGGAAAACCATACCTTGGCACTAAGTAACGCGTTTTCTGTGTTGCAGGAGGCTGTAGATTCAAGCAGGAATGGCCCAGAAGAGCAGCAGGGAAGATTTACTCGCAGACCCCGAGCCTTGCCAGGAAAAGGTTTACTAGTCATTGGCAGCTCGAACGTGCGACGGCTGGAGAAACCACTACGGGAATTAGCCACAAAGAACGGTGCAGATCCTCATACTAATGTTCATTCCGTTTCTCTTTCAGGAGCAACCGTACCACGTGTCATCGAGGCCATTCCAAAAGCGATTAGGGAATCGAACTGCCGTCAGTTAAGAGAAGCTGCACACGTCGGCACTAATGACTCGTGTCGTGTTTCTGTTCCAAATATAGTTAAATCCATGGACACGTTGGGCCGAAAGGCGTATGAAGCCGCCCGGGAAAATTCAGTTTCCAATTTGTAGTGTGGTGACGCGTGTCGATTGTGGGGAAGCTGTGTGGTGGAAGATCTTTAATTGAAATAGTAATTTGCAGGAGCTGTGTCCCAAAAACAACTGGGGCTTCGTCGACCTTCGTCCGATTATAGCTGCCAGCTGGGACGCATTTGACAGGTCGGGCGTCCACTACACACCTAAACTGGCGTCCAAGGTGGCTGCAAAAATATGGAACCGTCTTGATATGAATTAATTTTTAAGGAACAGCATGAGGCCCGAGGATCCTTCATTTCATCGAAGAGGATGTGCTGATAACATAGAAGCTGGTCCCGGTAGTGATGGCCCGAATAATTTTAATATTACAGCTCCAATTACTTCACCCGTTTACCGTCAGAGTGCGAGTATGAAAAATGCTATTTTAGACTCCACAAATAACTATACGAAACAGCTAAGGATAATGGTACTAAATTGTCGGAGTATTAGAGGGAAAGTAGCGGATTTTCACGCCTCAGTTGCGACTAATGATGTTGATATAATACTAGGAACCGAGAGCTGGTTGACGCCTGAAGTTGAATCTAGCGAAGTATTTGGCCCTCATTTCAATGTTTTTCGGAAGGACAGAACTGTCTCAATGGGCGGGGGTGTGTTCGTGGCCGTAAGTAAAACCGTTAGTTAATTGCTCTGTCGTAACTGAAACGGAAAATTTTTGCGAGTTAATATGGGTCAAGGTAAAAATTGGCAAAAATTTAAAGTTCATACTCAGGTCATTTTATCGACCTCCGGATTCTGATTTAGCTAATGCGGAATACTTCAGAGAGTCGCTTAATAACATTTACAAAAAATTTCAAGGACATATATTGATCGTGGGTGGTAACTTTAACCTACCGTCGGTTAGGTGGGGACACATACACGTTCAGGTTGGGTGGAAGAGATAGGTTAATTACCGAAACATTACTAGAATCATTTGCAGAAAGATCTCTTGAACAGATGGTCGAAGAGCCAACGCGGCGCAACAAAGATTCCTCGTCCATTCTGGATCTTTTTCTAATTAGCAATCCTGATATTGTAGATAAAGTTTTGTATAGAAGATGGTATAAGTGATCACAAGGCGGTTGTGGTAACGTTAAACTCTAGTCTGAGTCTGAAGCATGACAAAGAGAAACTCATTTTTAGCTTCGATAAGGCAAACGATGTGGGTATGGTTAATCACTTTGCGAAGAATTTTGAAACGTATATGCAAAATACAAATATTGAGGAACTTTGGTTTAATTTAAAAGAACTAATATGGACCGGTTTAAACCAGTTTGTTCCTAAGAAGTGTATTAAGGACATTAAGAACTTCCCTTGGTTCAATAGGGAAGTGAAACGTTTGCTCAGGAGGGAAAGGCGTTTACAAGCCGCAGTGAAAAATCGGGGTACTCATCTAATTGTGCTAAATTAGTCCAGTTGCGTGCGGAAGTACGTAAGGCAATGAGCGGTGCGTTTAAAGAATTCCAAGCCAGGAATTTATCCGAAGATCTGATTACTTATCCAAAAAAAGTTCTGGTCGTATATCAAAGTAATAAGAGGGTCTCGTAAAGTTATGCTGTCGCTGATTAAAGAAAATGGTGAATTGTCAGAAACAAGCGTAGAGAAAGCAGAAAATTTTGAATGATATATTTAAAAAGGCTTTCACGATAGAAAACTCAGAGGAGATACCGATATTTAACAATCGTACTGACAAAATTATGAATGATCTCGCTCTTGATGTTGAGGGAATAACTAAACTGCTTATGAATGTAAAAACCAATAAGGCTCCCGGACCAGACGGTATTCCTACAAGATTCTACTCAAGATACGCAAGGAAATTGCACCGTATTTGATGAAATTGTATACAGTCTCTCTGGATCAAGGAAAAATACCAGCCGAATGGAAGACCGCTATCGTAAGTCCAGTATTTAAAATGAGAATGTTAATGATCCTCAGAATTATAGGCCGATCTCGTTGACTTCAATATTTTGCAGGATTGTAGAACATATCTTCTATTCAAATGTCATGTGGTTCTTGGATGAAGGTGAGCTTTGAAATCCAAATCAACATGGATTCAGAAAAGGCCGATGCTGCGAAACACAACTTGCACGTTTAATTCACGACTTGTGCCGAATTATAGATGAGCAGTCCCAGGTTGATTTGGTTCTATTAGACTTTAAAAAAGCTTTTGACACTGTGCCTTACACTAGGTTACTTAGGAAACTTCGCGGTTACGGTATATCTAGACAAATATGCGACTGGGTTGCAGACTTCGTGAAGGGCAGAACACAGTGTGTAGTTCTCGACGGTGAGCGTTCATCACTTACTGAAGTGGGATCTGGAGTTCCCCAGGGAAGCATGTTAGGGCCTCTGTTGTTTCTCATATACATCAATGATCTATGCGACATAATAGGGGGGATGAAAAGATTATTTGCCGATAATGCTATTATTTATCGCGAAATAAAAACCCAGGACGACTGCGCTTTGTTACAAGACGATATTATGAAAATAATTGCGTGGTGTAAAGATTGGCAGTTGGAATTAAACGCTAAAAAGTGCCAAGTCATGCGTGTAAGTAAAAAGGTGACACCATTTACCTATGAATATACAATTAATGGCACTGTCCTTAGAACGGTAGATTCTGCTAAATACCTAGGGGTAACAATTCGTAATAATTTGTCGTTGAATGAGCATATTGAGAATGTAATGGGAAAGCAAATCGTATGCTCCGATTTCTAGGTCGTAATTTAAATCAATGCACTCAGGAAGTTAAATCGATTGTATACAAGTCACTAGTACGTCCTCAGAGTATTGTTGTTCTGTGTGGGGTCCCCATCAAAAGGGGTTCATGGAGGCTTTAGAGAAGGTCCAAAGAAGAGCCGCCCGATTCGTGACAGGTATATATAGTTGGAGGGAAAGCGTAAGTGCGATGTTGAAGGAGTTAGGTTGGGAAGACCTGGAACACCGAAGGCGTTGCTCTCGACGGAAGATAATTGAAAAATTCACGACAGACGTATTTTGGAATGACAGCCAGCAAATATTGCTACCAGCAACATTCATATCTCGAAATGACCGCGAAAATAAGATAAGAGAAATCAGGGCCAGAACCGATTCATTTCTGTACTCATTTTTCCCCACGAGCGATTAGGGAATGGAATAGAAAGGATTTACCTGGCGAGTAAACTTAAAATCCGACAGGAGTACCTTTCGATAAAGCACCCCAGCCATCCTGATTTGGGTATTCCATGGTTTTCCCACATCACTCCATGCAAATGCAGGGATGGTTCCTCACAATAGCCCATGGGCGCCTCCTGCCATATCCCTTATAACCCTTCCAAACCATAACCCTTTTCGATAGGTGCAATGCACCCTCCGCCACACACTTTTAGTGAATCGCGGAGTAATAATAATAATAATAATACACCAGTGATCAGTGCTAGATAGTTTTGACTGAAAAGTGATACACCATGACACATACGTTTTGGTAGATATATGAAAGTGCCGCAAGTCGACCACTTTCAACCACCATATCTCACACACCCCCATAGCTACCAATATCTAACCACCATAGTATATGACAGGAGACACGATACCACTACCACACACAAACACCAATGGTTTATGCTATGTAGTTGTGGCAGCAGAGTTACAAATACGGAGACACCAGTCTTTGGTCGAAATTCGAAATATTCCTTGATCGGCATCTTTCAACCACCATATCTCCCACACTACCACAGTTACTGAAATTCTGCCAATGTTGTGATCGATGGGTGACTCTGTGGTTGTAACGGGGCTGATAAATACTAAAACGCAATAACTTTATAAAATTAATTATCATTTAAGAAAATTAATTGAAAGATTAAAGTTCCATGTATAACGTTAAATGTATATGTGCTTTGGATTTTCGGTTACAACTCGTTGGTTATTATCAACGGACAGACAGATGAACTCGAACCTTCTAAAAAAGAAAACGTCGCTTCGGGAAATTATTTCTGGTACTAAAAGGAACTATTAAAGAAGAAGTTAACAGCGAAGCACGTTTCATGGCGACCTTGACACCTGAATTGGTAATTTTGTTAACTATTACGAACTTCGAAAAAGCAAGATAAATAAAACGCAACACACGACGATTTACAATCGACAGTCGACTTGTATATCGATACGCACCGCAACAGACTTCGAGTGCATATCAACTGGACAGCTGTTTTGGTTTAACAACATTGGTGGCCGGCAAAGTTGTGTTTTGCTTTGCTGTGAAACATATCACGGAAAAAAAAAGGAAACATAAAGGGAAGTACATTTTACATTCTTTTATTTGTTTAAATACAGGGAAGGATTTTCATTTCGATAGTTAAATTTTCACGGATTTAAATAATTTCCGTTCTTTGCCTATTGTGAATTTTATGGACTTCAATTAACTGTGTTTGAGATACGAAGTTTGATTTTGTGCTGGTAAAAAAAAAAAAAAAAAAAAAAAAAAAAAAAAAAAAAAAAAAAAAAAAAGAATATTTAAATTGATCTTACCATGGATAAGGACAATGAAAATATTTTTCATGTAATCTGTCAACATGATGTTGCAGAAAATTCTAATTTACCGGATATGGCCCCACCATCTGTATATACCATACTTGACTCTTATCCATCTGTAATTTTACACAAAACACCGGTATCTCAACCAGAGGATGAAAATAGGGTCCATTTTTCACAATTTGAGGATGATTATTCTCCTGCTGTAGGTACCCATCAGGAACCAGAAAATAAACAAACTCCATCAACTCCTTCTCAATTTACCCAGCCAGAACATGACAGTTCCCTACAAAGACTGACTGACTTAATTTTAGCAATGCAGTCTCGTTTCGATGATCATTTCAGAGAGACCAAGACTAAGCTTGATACCAGTGTAAATGACCTTAGAAGGGATTTTATGGACCATTCACGACAAATTGATTCAAAAAATAGGGGAAATCCATGACAAGATAGAAAATTATTACACGCATTTTGGCAAACGTGTTACTACAGTAGAAGCAACCTTAGAAAAACATATTATAGACTGCCAGGAAAGCCGAGAAAATGTTGAACATAAGATTCAGACTGTTAGTTATGAGATAAATCAACTTGGGGATACCTTTAAGAATGAATTTATTCAGCAAGGAAACAGAGTCAACAAAGTAGAATTAGAACAGCTTAAGGTTAAAGAGTTCATAGAATTATTACATGATACCTCCAACAAGTCACAAACAGATATAGGTTTGTTACATGAACAAAGTACAAATGCAATTCATTGTGAATCATTAGGTAATACAGTCGAAAGTAATGATAGTAGGCCTAATACTGTAAGGGAAAAATATGAGATGAGTGATGTTACAATTAATGATGAGGTAAATCATGTAAAGGATAGACAAATTGTTAAAGAAAAGTTTCACTTGAAAGATGAATTTAAGCATGAAAGTAACCAGGTGGAAGAGACTTTAATGAAGGTAGATGGATTAGGTAGTTTGATGATTTTGAAGGATGTAAACTGTGACATTTTTTCCATTGTTGGGGAGAACTATGTTTGTGATTATGAATCAAAGCAGTTACAGAATAATGGTGTTGAACATTTTCAGAGTTCTTTACATATTGTTGAAGTTGGTTTGCCATGTTACTGTTCTGGCAAAGTAAGATTAATTGTAAACAGGAAGTTGCTTTGTATGAATAACTGGGAAAAGGTGAACTGGAAATATAGAAAAAAAGGTTTTCCTTTTTGTAGAGGAGTAAGTTATGCTTACTGCCTCATCCTGTGTACAGACTCAATCAGGATATTGAATCGATTAAAACTTCATTCTACCATCCCTGAAGTAATGCCGTTGAAAGGGTCATATGAGATTATTGTTATTCAGTGCCACAAAACACTTGTAAATAGTACTGATTGTTGTGGCTGCACACAATTTTTCAACTGTAATGATAGTAAAAGTTTATAATCACTAAGTGGAAGCTGTCATTTACCAATATTGACGATCTTGGTCAGATGTACAGTCTTCAGCTGTTACCACAGCATACCATTACATAAAAGTTTATTGTCTTGTCTATTGGTACTTTTCTTTTAGGAAATATATAGTTTATAAGTTATACCGGAGCATTAGAATATAATGTAATATACTGAAGAAATTGATGCTAGATTGGCAAGAAACAATGGTGTCCCAGTCGTATTAGTGAGGGTTGATTGTACTGGTCCGGGGTACCAAACATGTGATTTAAATAATGTTGCCGGTTATCCAACAGTAAAACTGTTCAAAAGGATCGGTCTTATGAAGAATATAATGTACCAAGGGCAGTTAATGGAATTTTTAACTATTTGAATGGTATCTTGGTAAACAGGCGGAGGCTATGACAGCTAAAGAGGATATTAATGTAGAAAATATTGATTATAGTGAATAAGGAAACGAAGAAAATAAACTTTTACTAGGTAATGAAAGTGAATGTTTAGATTAAATGCTGGCAGACTATGTATCTTGTTCCAGGAGTACTGAACAGAGAAGAAGAAGAAGGAAAAAAAAAATAAACTTGATGGCAACAGAGTTAGTACCCTGTAAGAAAAAGTGGACATTTATGCTTGCTACAGATGGAAAACCAGCAGAGCAGCCAGAGAAAACAAATTTCAACTTTCAATATTTGTCATTATTATTATCATAATTATTATTTCTATTTATGTAAAACTCACATTGTAAAACCAACACCTGAGGGACCTGTGATAAATTAATTCCTATTTCAATTCTTTTCAAATTTCATAGAAATTAGCGGGGGGATGTAACGGGGCTGATAAATACTAAAACGCAATAACTTTATAAAATTAATTATCATTTAAGAAAATTAATTGAAAGATTAAAGTTCCATGTATAACGTTAAATGTATATGTGCTTTGGATTTTCGGTTACAACTCGTTGGTTATTATCAACGGACAGACAGATGAACTCGAACCTTCTAAAAAAGAAAACGTCGCTTCGGGAAATGAGATTACTAATTCATTAACCTGCAATTTTTGGAAATGAAGTTTAAGTTAGGGCTCATGTAGACTGTATGACGGGATGTTGGTTTAGAATAGTTATCGCTCTTATTAAAATGAATTTATGAAAAACTGAGCCTTCTTTCGTTGAAAATATATATATATATATATGAATTATTTCTGGTACTAAAAGGAACTATTAAAGAAGAAGTTAACAGCGAAGCGCGTTTCATGGTACTAACACACACAAACACCAGTGATCTGTGTTAGATAGTTTTGGCTGAAAAGTGATACACCATGACAGAAATGTTTTTGGTAGATATATGAAAGTGCTGCAGGTCGACCACTTTCAACCACCATATATTCCACACCCCTATAGTTACCCACATCTAATTGTTGTGGTTGTTCGGGTTTTAGGGCACGTCAACATCAAGGTTATTAGCACCCTAACTAAAACTTGGTGTGACAACATTGTAAAATTGACATCTCTGCGGCCGACTGTAGAAAGGTCGGCGACAGAGACAGCACAATAAAAGCACTAAAATACAGACAGACATACTGTCTGCATGGTCGACCATAAGGTGGTCGGCCACACAGATGGCAAAATAAAACATGAAACTAAAACTATGGCTGTAGAAAGGCCAAAAAGTGTAAAAATACATACATTGACTGGTTAATTGTAAAAGGGCCGACCAGTTTAAAACAATGAACTAACAGGCTGGCTCGAAAAGGCCAGCCAAATGAACAAGGACACTACTAAAAACAGTACATGGATTTGTTGTTGTAAAAGGCCACCAATCCAATCTAAAACCTAGGCCGATATGCCCAAAATTTTTGGGACAAGACCGGCCAAGCTGCAAAACTTTAAAACCTTAGCCACGTTATCACCGTCATCATTTAAAATAAGGGACAGATCGCAGGCTAGGCCAATGTCTGCCCTTAAATCTAAAAACAGTTCACATTTGGTTAAAATGTGGTGTACCATCAAAGGTACGCCACTAGTATCACATTCCGGAGGGTCCTCTCGGCGGAGAAGAAAGCTATGAGTCGGAGGACAGTGCCCTATATTGAGGTGAGTAAGGAGAACCTCATCCCTCCTCGCCTGCTGGAAGGAGCTGCTCCATGGCTGAACAGTAGGCTTGACCAGCCGGAGCTTATTATGCTCAACTTCGAGCCACTGCTTCAGCCAAACATCAAAAACAAATCTCTTTGCTGCCAAGGCAAGGTCTGACTTTGGGACCGGAGCAAAGTCAATTCTGACCTTGTCGCAGGCTAACTTGGCAGCTACATCAGCTGCCTCGTTCCCCCTGATTCCCACATGGCCGGGTATCCAGCAGAATAAAACCTCCTTTCCATGAGATTGGAAGGAAAGGAGGGTGTCCTGGATGTCTTAAATTAGACAGTCTGCTGGGTACATATTTTTTTTGTTTTTTTTTGTTTTTTTGTTTTTGGGCGCGTCAACATCGAGGTCATTAGCGCGGGTACATATTTCCTATGACCTGAATACTGCTGAGGGAATCACAGCATATGATGAAACACTTGTTGCGTATTACTTTCATATGCTGGAGCGACTATAACACAGCGTAGCACTCGGCGGTGTAAACGCTGCACTTGCCGTCCAGTTTGAATGTGTAAGTCGCTCGAGGGAACACTAAAGAGCAACCAACTCCGTCAGCCTGCTTAGACCCATCTGTATATACCAGGTAAACGTGTGATACTGGTTTAAAATATCTCTTAATATCTATAAATTAATACGCTAAGTGAAAACTTCGGATCCCTTTTTAAGAATATTGCAGAAAAGGAGGAATGTGGGATTTGGCATAGTTAAAGTTTACATGGAGAAGAAGTGCAGCAAGCTAAAATCTGTATATAATCTACATCTACATTGATACTCTGCAAATCACAAACATTGTGGGTGGCAGAGGGTGCTAAGCACCAATCCTAAACCCGCCTATTCAAATCCCGAATAGTGCGAGGAAAGAAGGAATACATATAAGCATCAGTACGGCATCTTATTTCTCTAATCTTATCCCTCCAATCATTGCGACCTAAATAGGTTGGCGGAAGAGGTATTTCATTGCACTAAAAATTTAAATTTTTTCGCATATTCTACAATAAATTTGAACGCAAGTTATGTCGTCTGTCTTCCAAACTATCCCAGCCCAATCTATGTATCAATTCTGTGAAGCTTTCATTAGGGCTGTAACAACAAGTCACGAATCTAGTGGCTCTCCTCTGCACCCTCTCAACTGAGTCAATTAGAACCTTGCGATACGGATCCCAAACCCCACAACAGTAATCCAGATGCGGATGCACTAGTGTTTTAAACACTCTCTCCTTTGTATGAGCATTACAATTCCTCAAAATACGACCTACGAATCGTAATTTAGAATTAGCTTTGCCTACGACGGAAGTTATGTGCATGTCCCATTTCATGTTGCTTTGTACTTTCACCTCCAGATACTTCACGGAATCAACCGTGTCAACAGCTGAATTCTTTATTTTGTACTCGCGAACAAACTGATTCTTCTTGTTACTTATCCACATTGCCTTGCACTTTTTGCAATTTAGTGTGAGCTGCCATTTATGGCACCATTCGAAAATAGCATCCAAATCGCGCTGAATTTCTAAGCAATCGTCGGAGCACCTTATTTCCCTATAGATAACCGCATCATCTGCAAACAATCGCAACCAGCATTTGACGTTGTCACCTAAATTGTTTATAAATATTAAGAAAAGAAGTGGAACTATTACACTTCCTTGAGGAATGCCCGAAGTAACATTTATCTTAGAAAAGGCTTCCTCATCTACAACGACATAGTGTGATCGACCAGTTAGAAAATCACGTATCCACTCGCAAATCTGAGCCGAAATACCATAAGCTCAAATCTTCGCGAAAAGTCGATTGTGTGGCACAGAATCAAAAGCTTTCTGAAAATTCAAAAAAAAAACATCAACTTGCAAACCTGCATCAATAACTTTCATTACGACATGGGAAAATAGGGCCAATTGTGTTTCACACGATCTCTTCTTCCGAAATCCGTGTTGACATGGTGTAAGTAACTCGTTCTCATCTAGAAACTTCATAATGTTCGAGCATATGACATGTTCCAGAATTCTGCTGCAGACCGATGTTAAAGATATGGGTCGATAATTCCTAGGATCATTCCGATCTCCTTTCTTAAAAACGGGAATTACCTGGGCTTTTTTCCAGCTAGAAGTTACTTAGCTCTCTTCTAGTGATTTACGGAATATATCTGACAGAAATGGTTCATTATCCTCCACGTATTCAGAAAATACTCTTATCGGTATACCATCGGGACCCGGCGCTTTACCCCACTTCAGGAGTTTTAATTGCTTTACAATACCTACGCTATCAATTTCTATCGGATCCATCTCTAATTCCACATGATGTGGTAAAGTGGGGATGTTTTCCACGTTTTCTTGCGTGAGTGAATTTTTGAATTCGGTGTTAAATACGGTACCCTTGTCGTGGCTGTCTTCAACTTCCCGTCCGTCTTTTATTATAACTGGCTTATTGTTCCCACTACAACTAACTTTTTTTACATATGACCAAAATTTCTTACGGTTTTCAGTGAGGCTCTTAGAGAGAGCATTGTCACGAAAGTTATTAAAGGTCTCACGCATCACATTCTTAACACATCCCGTTATCTCCTCTAACTTATTTAAATCAGTCCGATAAATCGTCCTTTTTGATCATGCATATATCTTCCTTTGCTTCTTGAGTAATCTTTTAACCTCCCGTGTGTACCATGGGGGATCGTTCTCTTCCCTGATTGTCCGTTTCGGTATATGCAAGTTCGTACCTTCCTCGACTATATGTAGGAATCGATGCCACCTCTCTTCAACGGTGCCTCCTGCTACTAAGAAGGTGTGGTAATTATGCCTCAAATATGTGTTACAAATACATTAAATTAAATGAAATAAAACAATTATTGTTTATATTCAATTATTGTTTTTTTTTAATAACAACGACATTAGCGATTCTACCAATGTCTGGTGTTATGGTCAACAGTAAATAAAAAATAATAATAAGCATAGTTAATACATGTTACAAATACATTACTAATTAAAAAATAAATTTGCAAACATGTGTGTGCATGAAATTGGATCGGAGCCAACTATCTAACATTTCCAATATGGTACTGAGATACTCTGTGGTCTTTGGTGAAACAAAAGAGACGTCTTAATCTTTGAAGTTATGAAAGGAATATTGCAAAGAGGAATGTATGGTCTTTTAATTATTTAAAAGGTTAAACTTTGGTTAAGGGTCTCTTGATTTTTGGTAATTTCTTAACTTTTTTTTTTTCATTCAGATATTTGCATCTATTTCCATTATGTCTCGATACAGAACACTGACAGGTCGGACAGAGAAACAGAAGGAAGATCTATTTGCGGAAATTCCAAATGACCAAATTTAAATAGTGAACACACAAAATGATTAAATTATTTTAATGGATACATTTAAATGCTCTCAAAATGTCATTCCAAGAAATTTTTATAGTTTCGAATTTACTATGTAGGTTTTGCAATGGAAAATATTTCGAATCAGAAGTCACTTCAGGTTAAAGGACTGCATTTATTTAATGTTGTCATAAAACTAAAGCAGTTTTACTGGCCATAAGTAAAAATGAATATTTTAAAATATTGTATGGTGGACTGAATTCAAATGAACCATCGGTAAATAGAAAATCAATAATTACTTTGAAAACATTCATACAAGTAAATACATTTCATCATTTGCGATGGTTAGTTCAGAAGCTAAAATTTCTAATGCGGTCACGTGTGGAGTGTATCATTTTAATTTTGTAGGTATTGCAGGGAATTAAGGAAAACAACTAAGCTAATAACGTATTGGTACATGCTCGCAGCCAATGATGTCAACGACGTCAATGTATACAGTATATATCTATGCTCGCAGCAAACACTATAGAACAAATTCAAATAATGATAATTACTCTTTCACGAAAAAAACTAAATAACTTAATGAATTATGGTCGAATTTCGACCCATGGGCAATCACTAATATTAATAAAAACCCTGTCAGTGGTAAACAGTTTGTTATACTGAGACAGATCTAAAATTATTCTGGGCCTCTTTAAAAGCCAGAGAGGAGATTTACTCCAGCCCTGAAGATAAAAAGCGGGCAGTTTGAAACCATATTCCTCTAAAATAACACTTGTACGGTAGCGGAACGGTTTAGTCGCTCTATGGCAATTAGTATATAGCCGTTCGAAATCTGGATGCATAACTAGACCGTGCACAGGACTGCCTGGTGTTATGGCAATGTTTGGGTAGTGTCGCACCATGAAGAGATGTCGGCGGACGGTAAACGACGGCCCGCCAGAGTCAGCCCAAATGCTGACAATTGGGCTGGAGTGATAAGCACCCATGGCGAGCTGAATACCAGCACGGTGGACACTATCCAGTATCCGGAGATAACTGTCCCTTGCCGATCCATAAACGATGCAGCCGTATTCCAGATGCAACCATATAAAGGCTCTGTAAAATTGTAGCAGGCATGAGCAGTCAGCACCCCACGACCTGCCACATAGACATTTTAAAACATTTTAAGCTTTTGAGGCTCTGGCTTTCACATCTTTGAGATGTGGTAGCCAGGTTAGTCTATTGTCTAAAATGAGGCGCAGAAACCGGACAGATTCCGTAAAACTTAAAACGGTGTTCCTCAAGGAAAGGTGGGGCTCCAGTAAAAGACTTCTACTACGAGTAATAAGTACAGACCGAGTTTTCTCGGCCGAGAGACGAAATCTGGTGTGCACTGACCATTCCTCCAGCCTGTTCAGCGTGAGTTGCAACTGCTGCTCTGCACTTCTCAGGCTGGACGATGTATAAAAAATTAAAAAGTCATCCACATAAATGGAGCACCGTATGGGACTCCTTATAACGATTGATATATTATTAATTGCAATGGCAAAAAGGGGCTTGCTTAAAACTGACCCCTGAGGAACAGTTTTCCTGAATAAAAAGATCAGACACTTCACCACCGACTCGGTACTGGAAGCAACGGCCAGATAAGAATGATTTAAAAAAGAGGGACAGGTTACCTCTAAAACCCCAATCGTGTAATTGTTTTAAAATAACATGCCGCCAGGTAGTATCGTAGGCCTTCTCAATGTCGAAAAAGACACCCACAAGGTGTTTGCTGCAGATAAACGCATCTTGTATTGCCCCCTCCAGCAGGATCAGTCTGTCCAAGGTGGAACAGAACGTTCTGAATTCACACTGAAAGCGGCTCAGGAGATTACGGGACTCAAGACACCAGATGAGGTGGCAATTTACCATCCTCTCCAGTGTCTTCCCACGCAGCTTGTCAAGGCAATACTATGATAACTACCTGGCATCAATTTGTTTTTACCAGGTTTTAAAATAAGAATTTTCCACGAGTCGGGGAAGTCTCCTCCCTAGTACATGACAGGAGACGCGATACCACTACCACACACAAACACCAATGGTTTATGCTATGTAGTTGTGGCAGCAGAGTGACAAATACGGAGACACATGTCTTTGGTCGAAATACCAAAATGCCCTGCATGGACCACTTTTAACCATCATATCTCCCACATCCTCACAGCTATCGACATTCGGCCAACCTTGCGCACGACAGAAAACTCCATGTTATTTCCACACACAAAGACCCAGTGATCTGTGTTAGGTAGTGGTGGCTGAAAAGTGAAACATAGGAAAACACATGTCTATTTATTTATATATATATCTATATAAGATTAATTTTAATGGTGGAAGCCACAATTACATATAAGTATATATAAGTAAGAAGAGATGATTAACCCATTATAAGCTCTTAGATGGGAAATGTTTGATCATCTACAGTACAAGTCCGGATCTAGCACCAAGCGATTACCACCTCTTTTCGGTGATGAAGACGTTCACTCACAACACAGCACTTTGAAAGTAATAGATAACTTCATACCGGTGTAAACCAGTGATTGTAATCTAATGTGGTAGATTCTACAGTGACAGAACTGAAACACCTTGCGCATCATCATGGTAAATGACTCTGTTTAAATGGCAGCTATTTAAAAAAAATACAGTTTAAGATTTTCCCCCTCAAATGTGCATTATAAAATTTCTCTTTCTTATGTTGTTGGTTTTTTTATTATTATTTCCCATATAACATACTGTGATTTTTGATAGTTGTAAGCTGAACTTATCTAGGGACTGATTAAACTGCAATCAACACCATATAAATTTAAAAAAAAAATCAAGAACAATTGTCCCTCACATTAAACTGTAACACAACAAACAGTTTTAACTTTCTTTTTACCAAAAATTAAAGTTTGGTATGCATAAATTGGAATCATGGAGTCACAAATACCTTTTGAAAGCAATAGATGTGTACATTAGCACATGAAGAGGAGGATTATGCAATACCATATGATTCCTATTTGTTTTTGGGCTCTTTGTCTCTCCAATGTACGTTCTGGAACACTCACAAGGACACTACCAGACGTTGGGGTCACGGCATTTTAACTAATTTTAAGGGCATGTGCCACAGTCTAAAGGATCAGGATGTGGATCAGATAAAAGTATTATCAGGTAAAACTGAACTGAAAGTTATGCCTTGAATTTATATACTGCTAATGTTGCTTTAATCTAGCAGGTTGAATCAGGCAGGGGGGTTACCTTCATAGTCTCAGAAGATTTTAAAATTTAACATATGTTAAAATTGAGATCAAAATAAGATATCTGTATATTTTTGTTTCACCCACAAACATTCCTGGCAGCCAAAGATAGCATCCCAGGACACATTCCTCACTTGCGATTTTTTATTAAAAAACTTGAAGTGCTCTATCTATGCAACAGTGCAAGATAGTTTGTTGATTTTTTTTATCTCAAAAGTAATACTTTCCTGTTTAAAATTATATACTCCATTTTAAAAAATGTGTTCAAAAGAGAACTCCACTTTAAGGAATTAACAAGTTTCAGAAACATTTAAAAAATTCAGAGAATTTTACAGGAACAGCATATACACTATTCCTGTAAAATTCTCTGAAGTTGTATCTGTATGTATCATATATGTCAGGTTGAGCCCACAACATACCCTGAAAATTACAATATTGCAACCCTGGTTCTAAAAGTTTTTATAGTTTATTTTCTAAATATCCATTATTGGAACAACGTGCTCAATGTAGTGAAGAAAAATGATAAATGAAACCAAGTTCGAAGTGCTGAAGTGTTTTTAAATTCTTAATTGAATCCTATTTATAATTTCTGAACATAACAAAACCTTCCAGAACAATTTTCAGCCATCTACATAATTCCAGAGTGTAATAGAATCTTCTAGATCAATGTGGAACCATCTTCATAATTCCAGAATGTGACACAACCTTCAAGAACAATGTGGAACACTGAGATGATACTGTGTGTTTGGCCTAGCATATAAAACGGACACATAAATTCACATTTCAGCTGTCAACAGACAAGCAAAGAGAGCAATTTCACCAAATTTTGTTGTTGAAAATTATGTTTATAAGCTTTTAGGTAGATTTTTGTGTGGTGTTTTGCATAAAAAACTGAACCATATGACAGTGAAGTGCACTAACTATTTGCATATCCATAAAAAAAAGTATAAGACTAGCAAAAAATTAAAAAAATAAACAGACTTTGTTCAGGTTGCAAACAGGAGTGCTTGTTTGAAGGCTCTGTTTCAAAGTTAAGATGTTTCCAGTAGTGACTTTGTATATTCTAAATGTTTTCGCAGAATATTAAACATGGCACTAACGGTTCAAGAAATCTCTCATTGTGTGTATGAAGACAATTTTGTATCTACTGCAGAGAATTAAACTCCCAGAATCAGTCAGCTATAGAGGTTGGTGTTTGTCTTATTAAGAAATGATAATCAGTGAAGTCAAGCATCAAGAAAGTGTACAGAAATTACTGAAGCTGTGGCCGAATACACCAAATGAAAACTGGCCATTGTTCAATGTTGAAATTCCAACTTCAAAAGAAAGTGAACCTAAAAAAATTTGTGAAACTTGCCAAGCGTTTATATCACACATCAATTCAGCTGTTGAATCGTGTGAATCCTATGATGAAAAGGTGCGAATTTTATCAATTATTCCAGCATCTGAAGCCTGCTTGTAGATTGCGAAGGTCATAGATATCAGTCCTGAGTTAAATGAGATTATCATGAATTTTATGATCCCACACGGACCGTCTGCTGGATATAGATTTCCAGCTGCAAGACGGCAACATCACAACCAGGGCTCACTTCTAATTCACAATGCTTTAAAGAATGTGGTTATTCCAGTTCCTATCGGTTTAATAGGAAGATATCACTCAATATCAAAGGAAGATACTTAGGCATTTCAATAAATGTTTAGTTCATTGAATTTCTAATTTCAGTTCCAAAAATAGTACACAAGGAGTGATATATTTTGGAAGTTGCATATATAGTTTGTAAGTTTTAATATGTTTTTGCCTGTAATATGCTTTTATAAGTAATTTTTAAAGCTGTCTGTTTCTTATATTTAGTAAGAATTAAAGGGCGATATCAAAGATTAGATTTTGATATCATGAGACCGATAATTAACTATGATGTAACTGAAACTGGTAAAATGTATGGAAATTTTACTTTGTTTCTAAAAATCTGTAAATCTCAAAAGTTGAAGTTGTCCTTTCCAAGAGAAACAGTACTTAATGGTATTGATCCACAGTAAAAAAAAATCAATATTTTCGAGATAGGATTTTGTATTTTTTTAATTCAGAAGGCAGCAGTCAAAAAAGTTAGTGTATTAATGTCAACTATACCAGCAGTTAGAGACAATCATTGGTAACTGAGCTTCTGGAGTTGCAGTCCTATAGGTTTTGTTTTTCTTTTGTGGTAAGGTTATGTAAAAGTAGTCATTAGAAAATTACTTGTACCGCGTGTTTCTAAGTCAATATACGGGTTTTAATACTTTGTAGTATTTATTTCATAAAACATAAAATTATAATTAATATATTAAATGAAAGAGGAATTCAAACAGTTATACCTACAAGCTTACAAGTGTTCAGTTTGAGCACTTCTCGTTACAGGGCACACATCAAGTCGATAGTCCATTCATTCCCAAACATTGATTAGTGTTTGTGGTGTAATTGTTGAAACAGCTGCCTCAACCCTTCTTCTTAGGTCGGTTACATCATCAGCTCGTAGTTGAGGCACATACACACGATCCTTTATGAACCTCCTCCCCCCCCCCCAGGTAGAAAGCACATGGAGTCAGAGAGGGAGTGTGGAGGCCATGCGAAACAAGCTCTGTCTTTGGGCTCTTTGCGGCCAATCCAGCAGTCGGGTACAGTGACGTTCAACCTATCACATACGTCATTATGCCACTGAGGCGGAGCACCATCTTACTGCCAAATGAAGTTGTTTGGTTCTTTTTCTACCAATTGGGAAAATATCCATAGTTATAGAGCATCAAGGTAGGAAATACCAGTTACAGTTGCTTCTCCAAAGAAAAAACTCAAACTTTCTGCCAAGATATGGCACAAAAAACATTCAATTTAGGGGAGTCTAGTTGCAATTGTACCACTTTGTGAGGATTTTCTGAGCCCCAGATGCACACATTATGAGTGTTCACATGTCCACCGAGGTGAAATGTCGATTCATCACTGAAAACAACATGATCCAGAAAATCTTCATCAGTAGGCTTTAGAGCCTGTAACAACAGCAAACGATAAGGATGTAGTTGTAAGCATTTCCGTAAAACTTTCCAAACAGTCATCCACCAGAATTGCTAATTCACGGCTAGCCTTCTGAACTGATTTCTTCGGGCTACGCTTGAAAGACTCTCTCAATGGCTCAACACACTCTTCCCTAACCCTTGGTCGTCCTGTACTTTTCCCTTTGAAAAGGCAGCCAATATTTTCAAACTGATGATACAATCTACTGATGTTATTACCACTTGGGGGATCTCATCTGAACTTAATCCAAGATGCACATTGCACAATAACTACAGTTTCAGTCTTTGCAAACTGCAGAACACAAAAAGCTTTCTGTTCACTAGTCACCATTTTTGCTACTAGAGCTTTCTAATGGATGATGGAGGAAACACTGAATGCATATGCGCACAGTTACCAACATACAGAACACGTACAGTTCCAACTATTTCAGAGGCAAAACATATAATTAACAGCTTTTTATAACTCATTCCCAAAAATTGTCGCTTAGTTGGTTTTACTATTACTATTACCCCACGATTCACTAAAAGCGTGTGTCGGAGGGTGTATTACAACTATCCAAAAGGGTAATAGAATGAAAGGGATATACGGGATACAGCAAGAGGCACCCATGGGCTATTGTGAGGAACCATCCCAGCATTTGCATGGAGTGATATGGGAAAACCATGGAAAATCCAGATCATATGGCCAAAGAGCTTTATCGAAAGCTACTCCTGGATTTTAAGTTTACTCGCCCAGTGATTCCTTTCTATTCCATTCCCTAATCGCTCGTTGAAAAAATGAATACAGAAAAGAATTGGTTCTGGCCCTGATTTCTCGTATCTTATTTTCACGGTCATTCCGAGATACAATTATCACAAAGAATCACAACCATCAGGTATTCTCCAAACTTCAGAAGCCTTCTTCTGCCTTCCAGCCATTGCATTTCAATCACGAATTGAGGACTAAACAACACTGTCTATATAAACTGAAGTATTTGAATGACATTCGTCACCTAAAGAGGCTTAACTACCTGAAGACACCGGCTCATTTAAAATGTCGATTTTTTGCTGAACAGTCTACTTTTATTACCACAGTGCCACATTCCACCCACACACATTACTGGTTTGTTTGTAAGTTATCAATCGTTTAATCAATTACAAGCCGTAATAAAAAACTAAATTAATAAAAATTAATATTTTGTATCCTTTAATATGAGGATATGATACAAAAATTAAGAATATAAATATATATCTTACCTTAATTGTGAAGTTGTAGATTTAATTTGTGAAATTTTCCCTTTGTGATTGTGCAGTGCACTTGAATCTTCAAATACCTTGCAGCAACATGCACAAACATATAATGGACTGGTGACAGAGTATATATGCTGGAATACATGTTTAACTAAATAATGCCAAGATGAAAAATTCTGTGCACATAATGAACATGAAAGCTGGTATATTGACCCACTGTTATGGTATGAGATATGTGTCCACAATGTTAATGTATCTGGAAACACATCACCACAGAGTTGGCAGACATACAATGGTGGAATCAATATGGTGATATGGCTGAACACATGCATGATCAGCAAATTTGGTGAGGAAAATTTCTGTAAACACACAGCACATGAGAATTGTAATGGCCTGATAACTGGTAAAGTTTCATTGCTTCCATCTGACACACAAACACTGTCCACAGTACTCCCAATCAAAATGGAAGCATTTAGTAATGATGATTCACTTCCAGGGAAATCCACCACATTAGCACTCTTGTCACAGTAAGGAAGAAATTCTTCTTCAATTTTAAATTGTGAACTAAGAAACAAAAAAAAAAAAACAATTTATATAAAAGGCGTGTAAAATGCACCAATACTAGAGCTACACACTTTTAACAGGAATTGTGGAACAACAAAACAACTGAAAATTGCATAGCAACATATGACCAGAAACATTACCATTCATCGCTAGGCGACACTGTTCATGAGGGTGCAGGAGCAAAAAATTATATTTCCTCAATCAAGCAATAATCACCATATAAACATAAGCTATCAGCCATCTTGCAGAAATGCACTTAGTCTAAAGAATGGCCGATGGCTACGCGCCAGCAGCTGAACAACTTTATCACGAACAGTTCATTCAAAATATATACTGGGCCACTATATTTTCTCACATCTGCTTCACAATTTGTGTGAATATGAATGAATGAGGGCAGGTCACCATGATTCGTCCAGATCACCCTGCAACTGTTTACAGTCCTCTATCATTTTGATCCTTTTATACAGCATTATGTCATCTGCAAACAATCTAATTTCAGATAGTAAACAATCAACACAATTATTCATTAGAATAATGAATAGCAATGGTCCCATTTTTACTTCCACTTCCTTTGATACTACATTTCCCATCCTAACTTTCTGTTTTCTACCTTTTTAAAAATTCTTCTACCCAACAAATCACTTTCTCATCCACTCCAATAGTTTTTACCTTATTTACTACCATTTTGTGGCTTACTCTGTCAAACGCCTTTGAAAGATCTAGTGCTACACTATCAATTTGTCCTCCCTGGTCCATTTCATCTGTAATATCTTGCATATATCCCACCAACTGAGATTCACATGCATATCCTTGCCTGAACAAATGTTGCCTACTTGAAAACCACTTACGTTCCTCACATACATTTCTGATGTGGTTGCATGCCAATCTTTCCATTAATTTACCTACCACTGAAGTCGAACTGATTGGTCTGTAATTCTAAACTCCTTTTCTCACCCCTCCTTTATGTATCGGTACTAATATCACACTTTTCCAGCTTTGTGGTAAGCAGCAAGTATCCAGACTCAATTAAAATAATATTTCAAGATAAGGTACAATGTCACATCCGACTATCTTTAAGATATCTGTAGTAATATTATCTGCACCAGCCCCCTTATCATTTTCAGCTTGCTTATTTCCTTCATGATTTCTTCAGGATGAATTTCCAATTTTTTAGTATCTTCATTTCTAATCGTATTATTAAACTCGTTCTCCGAATTAGACCTTCCCGTTTCTGATTCATTGTCCCTAATGCTTTCACTGAACCAGTTACTTAAAATCTCTGCCTTTTTCAAATCGTCAGTAAGTTCCTCTCCATCCTTATCTATAAGTGTCTCTACACCCTCCCTTCCCCTCAGTTTCCTGATATAGCCATAGAAATTTCTAGATGCATCAGTCAATGGTCCTCCTGCACTGACAATACTCTTCATAAACCCATCTTTAGGCATTTTCTTTGCTGTTATTAAGTCCTTGTTTAGTTGTTTTAAATATTCCCTACTACCCTGCTGTCTCTTAACTCTGTTATGTTCTTTTCTTACCAACCTCTTTAACCTCCTCACTTCCCTATTATAGTACATAGGTTCTCTACTTCTCTTTATTTTCTGCTTTGGAATAAAGTATTCTTCCCCCTTTCTAATTATCTCCTTGAACTCTTCCCACCTTAACTCTACTGTACTTGTGCCTTCCTTCCATGTGCTAAAACGTTCTCTGAAATATCTCTTCAAATTTGAAATCTGTGCCTTTTTATAATTGTACCTATTTCCCCCTTCAGTTTTGGCTGCTGGTTCACTGAATCCTCTAATATCCATCAGAACTGCATCATGATTACTTATTCCTTCCATTACTTGACACCCCACGAGGTTATCATCGGGCTTTATTAGGAATATATCCAAAATATTTTGCCCCCTAGTGTTTTGCTCTACCACTTGTGTAAATACTCCTTCCCATATTAAGGTATTTGCAAATCTTTGTTCCCGTGTGTTATTAATCTTATTTCCTTTCCAGTTTACACCTGGTTAATTTAAATCCCCACCAATAATGACCATTCTATTCTCACCTCTGAAATCCGAGTAAGAATTTAATTTCTCCCCATGAGCCTCATCTTCATCTGTCATTCTTCCACTACGGTAAGCAGCCAACACCCTGATTTTTTCTTTTTTATTACCCCAGAAATGGTCTTGATCTATGAACGCCAGTGAACTGTGGTAGTTTTTGCTAACTAGTATGAAGACTCCTCCACCAATTGCTCCTCTATCTCTGCGGTAAACTCTGTAACCATCAGGAAAAACCTCACTGTCTAGTGCGTCTTCTTTTAACCAACTCTCTACCCCAATTATTATTTGTGGTTTGTGTATCTCTATTAAGTTTTTAAAATTCGATTACTTTGTTCATTATACTTCTACAGTTTACCATTAACACCCTTATTACCGGCTTTATATTTTCAGCATTTATCTCCTCTTTCCCAGATTTACCCCAGCCAGTTATTGTTTCAGCAACTTCATTTATTTCTTTAACATCTATGATCATTCTCGCTGTGGATCTACAATCAGTATCACTTTGATCATCTATTTCCATCCCTCCACCAGCAGCCCGTAACCTAAAAAAGGCACAGTCCTGACCCCATCATCAGGGATCCCTCACTGCTTTAGCTAACAACTCAGAAAGTACTCCCTTCCCCCTTCTATTTAGGTGTAGGCCATGCCTAGTGAAACCCCACCTACCTATGGTGTTTACAGTCACAAATCCCAACACAGAACTAATGCCTTTCCCAAGTAGCACTTCCGTTTCCACATTTACACACCTCACAGCGGAGTTCAATTGTGGCCGGTCATGGCGTCTTAGGACCTGAATGAGCTCCACCCTGGTATGCTGTGCCTCCTTCACCGCCTTCCTCAGGTCACTCTCTATACTATAACTCGCGTTTCTATCAATACTATTCCCCGCCCCTCCCACTATCACTACTCTATCGTCCTTAGTGAAACTCCTACAAAGTGAACCAATATCCTCTATTACCTGACCTAATGTTGCACTAGGTTTGAAAAAACTTGTGACCTGGTAACCTGTACCTAACTGATCCTGCAGAAGAGGGCCTACACCTCACCCATGGCTACTACCTAGCAGCAGATCCCTTTTCTTCCTATTCTTGCCTTGCACGCCCTTATTCCTAAAGGCCTGCTGCATCTTACCTACTCCTACATGAGGCTCTTCTCCTCCTGACTCTGGCAACAGGTCAAACCTATTTTTCCCCACAATTACTGAAGTATCTGGCTTCTTCATCCTGTTAACTATATTTCTCCTATGACCTGTTACCAGCTCCACCCCATCCTTCTCAACTTCCTCCAACCCACTATCTCTACTTTCTGCCTCTACAGCTTGAGTCTCGACAAGCTCAGCCCCCACAGGCTGTGCCTGTGCTGTCTGAGCCTTTACAGGCCGGACTTCCACAGGTTGAGCCTCCATAGACTGAGCCCCCACAGGCTGAAGCTCCAAAGCCGAGGCCACCACAGGCCACGCCTGCAGAGTGTGAGCCTCCACAGGACGAGCCTCAAGAACCCTGATCCTTTCACGCAACTCTCTAATAGTTTCGCCCATCTCCCAAATCCTATCATCCCTAAGACAAAGTGAACAAAACCATGGGAGAGCCTCATTTATTTCCCCCGTTTCCTCTTCCCCACATGCCCAGTGAAACCACTTCTTACACCAACTACAACCCATCCCTTTCGCAACGTACCTACGGCAGGCACCACAGTTTCCAGTCATGATTTTCACAAATATTTCAAACGCCTTCTAAACAAATCTTAAATTTATTTGATAAAATAGTCTAATAAAGTTTATACTATATTTTTAACATTTTTTATTAAATATTATAGGCGCTATACTCGACTAAACTGTTGAATATATATATATATATATTATATTGAAGCTTTATGAATAATAACTAGGAAATAAAACTCCTTAAGAACCAATGAACTTAAGCTTATGAATTTCAGAACGATCTTAGGATGAAGAGCCGATACTATTTCGTGCTGATGTGGATAACAACTAATTAGTTACTTATTAAAGTTTTTATTTTTTATAAAATAAGGCTAGGATGTTTCTATTTTAGTGTATTAGATGACATTTAAACACAATTATATTTCACACAAAAAAGGTTTAATTTTTATAATTTAATTTAATTGTAATGGAGCACAGGCTCCGGTGGCAATTTCCCTACACGCCCATCTACCCCCTATCCTGCACCTACCTACATTTGCCCACTACAAATTTTATCTTTAAATTCCTTCAAAGTTTTCGGTAAATTATTCATCATTTCTCTTGGTAACTCATTCCAATCCCTGACAAACTTACCTAAAAAAGAGAAACTTCCCACACCCTTGTGCCTGAAATCGAGTGCCAGCTTGTGGTCATGGTCATCTTTTCCCTTCCATGCACTACTTTTCATACCTATTGCAATATCTTTCCATGCCTCATCGCCAGTATATGCCCTGTACACTCCCATGACCCTCCTCATCCTCCTCCTGTCTTGCAATGAATCCCATTCCAGCTCCTTTATCATATCCGTCACTGATTGCATTCTGCGATAATTTCCAGAAACAAATCTAGCAGCCCTTCTTTGCACCCTCTCCAACTCCTGTATTTGATACGTAAAATGAGGGTCCCATACTACACTACCATATTCAAGCAATGGTCTGACCAAAGTTTTGTAACCCAATTCCTTGACTTCTCTCGTACATCCCTTCATCACTCTCTCCAACAAGTGCAGAACTTTGAAACCTTTTCCTACCACCTGTCCTATGTGTCCTGCCCAGTTAAGTTTGTTATCAAAAGTAATTCCAAGATATTTACATTTCAAGTCTTCAGCAAGCAATTCTTTCCCCACCTTATAATCATAATTAACATTTTGTTTTTTATTTGTGTATCTAATAAGTTGACTCATCTTTGAATTTATCTTCATTCCATGTTTACCAACCCAATTAGATATCCTGTCCAGATCACCCTGCAACTGTTTACAATCCTCTATCGTTTTGATTCTTTTATACAGCATTATCTCATCTGCAAACAATCTAATTTCAGATAGTAAACAATCAACACAATTATTCATTGGAATAATGAATAGCAATGGTCCCAATACACTACCCTATGGCACACCCATTTTTACTTCCACTTCTTTTGATACTACATTTCCTACCCTAACTTTCTGTTTTCTACCTTTTAAAAATTCTTCTCCCCAGCAAATGACTTTCTTATCCACTCCAATGGTGTTTACCTTATTCACTACCATTTTATGGCTTACTCTGTCAAACGCCTTAGACAGATCTAGTGCTACACTATCAATTTGGCCTCCCTTGTCCATTTCATCTGAAATATCTTGCATATACCCCACTGAGATTCGCATGAATATCCTTGCCTGAAACCATGTTGCCTGCTTGAAAACCAATTACGTTCCTCACATATATTTCTGATGTGGTTGCATATCAATCTTTCCATTAATTTACCTACCACTGATGTCAAACTGATTGGCCTGTAATTCTCAACTCTATTTCTCACCCCTCCCTTATGTAGTGGTACTACTATTGCACTTTTCCAGTCCTGTGGTAAGCAGCAAGTGTCTAGACTCAATTTAAATAATATTTCAAGATAAGGTACAATGTCACATCCGGCTATCTTTCAGATATCTGTAGTAATATTATCTTCACCAGCACCTTTATGTTTTTTCAGATTTCTTATTTCCTTCATGATTTCCTCAGGATGGATATCAAATTTTTTACTATCGTCATTTCTAATTGTGTTGTTAAGCTCGTTCTCCGAATTAGACCCTCCTGTTTCTGATTCATTGTCCCTAATGCTTTCACTGAACCAGTTACTTAAAATCTCTGCCTTTTTCAAATCGTCAGTAAGTTCCTCTCCATCCTTATCTATAAGTGTCTCTACACCCTCCCTTCCCCTCAGTTTCCTGATATAGCCATAGAAATTTCTAGATGCATCAGTCAATGGTCCTCCTGCACTGACAATACTCTTCATAAACCCATCTTTAGGCATTTTCTTTGCTGTTATTAAGTCCTTGTTTAGTTGTTTTAAATATTCCCTACTACCCTGCTGTCTCTTAACTCTGTTATGTTCTTTTCTTACCAACCTCTTTAACCTCCTCACTTCCCTATTATAGTACATAGGTTCGCTACTTCTCTTTATTTTCTGCTTTGGAATAAAGTTTTCTTCCCCCTTTCTTATTATCTCCTTGAACTCTTCCTACCTTGACTCTACTGTACTTGTGCCTTCCTTCCATGTGCTAAAACGTTCTCTGAAATATCTCTTCAAATTTGAAATCTGTGCCTTTTTATAATTGTACCTATTTCCCCCTTCAGTTTTGGCTGCTGGTTCACTGAATCCTCTAATATCCATCAGAACTGCATCATGATTACTTATTCCTTCCATTACTTGACACCCCACGAGGTTATCATCGGGCTTTATTAGGAATATATCCAAAATATTTTGCCCCCTAGTGTTTTGCTCTACCACTTGTGTAAATACTCCTTCCCATATTAAGGTATTTGCAAATCTTTGTTCCCGTGTGTTATTAATCTTATTTCCTTTCCAGTTTACACCTGGTTAATTTAAATCCCCACCAATAATGACCATTCTATTCTCACCTCTGAAATCTGAGTAAGAATTTAATTTCTCCCCAAGAGCCTCATCTTCATCTGTCATTCTTCCACTGCGGTAAGCAGCCAACACCCTGATTTTTTCTTTTTTATTACCCCAGAAATCTACCCCAAGTAACTCATGGTCTTGATCTATGAACGCCAGTGAACTGTGGTAGTTTTTGCTAACTAGTATGAAGACTCCTCCACCAATTGCTCCTCTATCTCTGCGGTACACTCTGTAACCATCAGGAAAAACCTCACTGTCTAGTAGTACTTAATTACTAGAACGTACGTTTTTGTTGTTGTAAACTCGATTGTGATATCGGTAGTGGAACTTAAAATATCGATATTTTATTAACCTATTGTAAACAACTGGATGCTATAAATGAATACTTATGTTTATTATTTATAATTTCTAGTTGTTTTGTTACTATTCCAGAACTAATTAATTAACAAACTGTGTTATTTTAAACCGAATAGAGTCTTAATATAGAACAATACAAATACCTTAACAATCGAATTTCGAACTAGTGCTTTGAATTATTACGGTATATAAGAATTGAACACTAAAATAACTTAAACCACTACGTTTACCTATGCTATAGTATTAAAATTAGTCTAACTATCAAGCTTATGCTAAATTTAATTAAGTGAATCGTGCAATAAATAGCAAAGAGTCCTTAGCAACAATTACCCGAAATTTAAAAACTGTTATTTATGGAGTAATCTTAGATAATTATTCTTGCTAACAATAATCGTAAGAGTTTAGATGATATTTAAAGTTTTTAAAGTAATTAAGTCTACAAAGAGTTAGCTGATGATGCAAAATCGCTGTTTTGTGAACAGCTGTCAACACACACAGTCAAACGATAGCACAACCAGCCGGCTTAGTTAAGACTGTGCCATAAAATGTGAGACACAACAGGTGGTTCTAACATGGTGGAGGGCCTCCCCAATATGAATTGCATCTTTGTCAAAATTCGACTATGCTGTTTGATCAGCCATGGATTAAGCGTTATGGATCATTTGCCTGGCTCTCCAAATATATGCATAATGAATACCTTTATCTATTGAATATTGAACTTGATCTGATCGCAACAATCATCTGTGCTGTTGCTGTTATTCAAGATTCATGGTGTTTTACTATGTCTGCCAATCCATGTTCTGTCGGTGTACTATATGCCACAATACTAATGGTGGATATGTCAAAAATCTCTCTTATCATTATGAAGTGGAACAAATGTTTACCTCTCACATCAGCCTTGTGTCCTTTCATTTCTTGCACCTCTTCTACAACTTTCCTGTGGTGTTTCAGGAAATATGCTCTTAATCGTTTTTATGTTACTTACCTCCACTTAGAGTTTGTATAGTGAAAAACCATAAATCCATAAGATAATTACAATAATGTACACAAATATAATTTTCTCAGAAAGTAAAATAAAGAGAGGATACACTAATAATGCAGTAAATAAATGAGAAGTAATACTTGAGACTAAGTATGAATGAAATAAACATGAAGAATATTTGAAATAGTAAGTCTGCTTGAGGTAAATGTTAAGCAAAGTGTTTTGTAAAAACAGTTTATAAGTCTGTGAAAGGTATTAAAAATCAGTTTAAAAATTATATCTTTGTATCAAAATATCCTGTTAGCAGATTGGTCTGAGGATATTGAAAAGTTACGGAATGGCTTGAACAAAATACTGAAGAAAGATTTTGGTCCAAACATAAACCAAAGCAAGACAAAAGTGATGAAATGTAGCAGAAATGATAGCAATAATAGTAGATTAAATATCAAAACAGGATTGGATGCAACAGAAGTAAATTCTGCTACTTGAGAAGTAAAATTACAATTGATGGCCAAAGCAGGGATAATCTTAAAAGCAGAATAGCAATAACAAAAAGAGCCTTCATGAAAAAGGTGAATCTTTCAGTTTCAAATATTGATCTAGGACTAAGAAAGAACTTTTCAAAACTGTACATGTGTAGCACAGCACTTAATGGTAGGGAAGCATGGACTATAGAAATACCAGAAAAAACTATCAAAGCATTTCAAATGTGATGTTATAGAAGGATGCTGAAAATTCTATGGTCAGATAAAGGATCAAATGAATGTATTTTGGAAATGGTGGGTGAGGAAGGAAGTTTGGGGACTAATCTAACAGTGGGTGTTGAGACACTTATAATAAGGATGGTGAAGAAGTTACTAAGGATTTGAAAAAGGCAGAGATTTTAAGTAACTGGTTTAGTGAGAGCATTAGGGACAATAAATCAGAAAAGGGAGTGTCTAATTCAGAGAACAAGCTTAACAACACAATTATTAATAAAGATACCAAAAAACTGGAAATTCATCCAGAGGAAATCATGAAAGAAATAAGAAAGCTGAAAAAACATAATGGGTCTGGTGTAGATAATATTATTACAGATATCTTAAAGATAGCTGGATGTGGCACTGTACCTTATCTTGAAATATTATTTAAATTGAGTCTGGATACTTGCTGCTTACCACAGGACTGAAAATGTGTGATAGTAGTGCCAGTACATAAAGGAGAAGTGAGAAATACAGTGGAAAATTATAGGCCAATCAGTTTGACATCAGTGGTAGGTAAATTAATGGAAAGATAGATGTGCAACCACATCAGAAATATGTGTGAGGAACGTAAATGATTTTCAAGTAGGCAACAAGGCTTTAGGCAAGGATTTTCTTGCAAATCTCAGTTAGTGGGATATATGTAAGATATTTCAGACGAAATGGACAAGGGAGGCCAAATTGACAGTGTAGCACTAGATCTTTCAAAGGCATTTGACACAGTAAGCCAAAAAATGGTAGTAAATAAGCTAAAAACTATTGGAGTGGATGAGAAAGTGATTTGCTGGGTAGAAGAATTTTTAAAAAGTAGAAAACAGAAAGTTAGGTTAGGATATGCAGTATCAAAGGAAGTGGAAGTAAAAATGGGAGTGCTGCAGGGTAGCGTATTAGGACCATTGCTATTAATTTTTTTTTTTTTTTTTTTTGCTGTAGGCAATCTTTAGACTGGTTTGATGCAATCCTCCATCCTTTCCTATCCTGTGCTAACCTCTTCATTTCTACATACCCCTTACAACCCACGTCCTCAATTATCTGCTTCATATATTCTAATCTCTGTCTACCTCTACAGTTCTTACCTTCGACTGTTCCCTCCACTAACAAATTAACCAATCCAGCATGTCTCAAAATATGACCTACCAGCCTGTCTCTTCTTCCTGTAAGCTTCTTCCATAAACTTCTTTTCTCACCCATCATTTCCAAAACTTGTTCATTTCTTACTTTGTCTGTCCACCTAATTTTCAGCATTCTTCTATAGCACCACATTTCAAATGCTTCAAGTTTCTTTCTTTCCGGTAGTCCATGTTTCACTACCGTAAAGTGCTGTGCTCCAGACATAGAGTTTTAAAAATTTCTTTCTAATTCCTAGATCAATATTTGAAACTAAAAGGTTTCTTTTTCATGAAGGCTCTTTTTGCTAGTGCTACTCAGCTTTTAACAACATTCCTGCTTCGGCCATCGGTTGTAATTTTGCTTCCCAAGTAACAGAACTCACTTACTTCTCCTATTGTATCGGATCCAATTTTTATATTTAATCTGCTAGTATTGGTATCATTTCTGCTACATTTCATCACTTTTGTCTTACTTTGATTTATATTCAGTCCAAAATCTTCCTTCAGTATTTTGTTCATGCCATTCAATAACTTCTCAATATCCTCAGCCCTCTATGCTAACAAGACAATGTCATCAGCAAATCGTAGCATACTGATTTTTTCTCCCTGAAAACTTATGCCACATGGAAATTTTTCTTTGACCTTCTACATTGCTTCCTCTACATACAAGTTGAATATTAACTGGAATAGACTACAACCTTGTCTCACACCCTTCTTAACTCATGCATGTCTCTCATGATTCTCTACTTTTATTACCGCCACTTGAGTCTTATATAGTTTATAGAGTATTCTTCTATCTCGATACTTTAGACCTGACTTCTTTAAAATTTTGAACATCTTGTCCCACCTAACATTATCTAAAGCTTTTTCTAAATCAACAAATGCCATAAAAGTATCTTTGTTTTTCTTGATCCGCCCTTCAAGTATTAATCTTAAAGACAGAATTGCTTCCCTTGTACCGAGATTTTTCCTAAACCCAAACTGATCTTCACCTATTATCTCTTCTACTATCCTTTCCATCCTTCTGTATATCATTCTGGTCAGTAATTTTGAAGCATGTGATGTTAGACTAATGGTGCAATAATTCTCACATTTGTCGGCTTGTGCTTTCTTTGGAAGTGTGAAGATGATATTTTTATTAAAATCAGATGGAATTTCTCCTGTTTCATAACTTTTTGATATCAGCTTGAATAATCTTTCGATTCCTTCCTCTCCTAGAGATTTAAGAAGTTCTGCAAGGATCTCATCAATTCCAACTGCCTTATTTGCTTTCAAGTCATTCAGAGCTTTATTAAATTCTGTCCTCAAAACAGGATCTCCTAAGTCATCAATGTCGACATCGCCTTCCTTTTCCATTACACTATTGTTCAAGTCGTCCCCATCATAAAGTTTCTCAATGTATTCCTTCCATCGGTTAGCTTTATCTTCTGAGCTTAAAAGAGGTTTCCCATCAGCAGTTTTAATGTTCATACCCCTTTTCTTCATTTCTCCAAAATTCTGTTTAATCTTTCTAAATGCAACATCTACTTTTCCTACAACCATTTCCTTTTCTACTTCTTCATACTTTGCTAGTAGCCATTTTTCTTTTGCTATTTTGCATTTCTTATTTATTTGATTTCTAAATTGCCTGTACTGCTTTCTTCTGGCTTCATCCTGAGCATTTTTATACCTTCTCCTCTGATCCATCAGCTCCTAAATTTCTTCTGTGATCCAAGGTTTTCGGGCAGCTTGTTCCCTAAAGCCTAATGTTTCTTTGACAGCTTTCATTATTTCGGTCTTTAATGCATTCCATTCGTTCTCGGTTGAGCTCCTTTCAGAGTTACTTCTTAGACCTAAGTCTACCATTTCTGCAAATTTTTCTCTTGTGCTAGATTGTTTCAGTTTATTCACTTCCAGTCTGATCTGCTTATGCTGCTTCCTTATTCGCTTGAATTTCAGCCTGCACTTCATTACTATCAAATTATGGTCCGAGTCTATGTCTGCTCCTATGTACACTTTACAGTATAGAACTTGATTCCTGAATCTCTGTTTGACCATGATATAATCTAGCTGATATCTGCCTGTATCCCCAGGACGTTTCCAGGTGTATGTTCTTCTTGCATGGTTCTTAAACAGTGTGTTCACCACAACTAGCTTATATCTTTCACAAAATTCTAGCAACCTGCTTCCTCGCTCATTTCTTTCTCCTAGACCAAAACTTCCTACAGTATTCCCCTCTTTTCCTTCTCCCACCATTGCATTCCAATCACCCATGATTATTAGATTTTCCTCCCCTTTCACATATTGGATTAATTCTTCAATTTCAGTGTATATTTTTTCTATTTCTTCGTTATCTTCCTGTGACGTTGGTATATATACTTGTACTAATGTGGTTGGGACGGGCTTAGTTTCTAACCTCATCAAAATAATCCTGTCACTAAACTGTTCATAATAACTCACCCGTTTCCCTACTTTCTTGTTCATTACAAATCCTACACCAGTGACTACATTGACAGTATGTGTGCTAATTATCCTGTGTTACCCAGACCAGAAATCCTGTGCGTCCTTCCATTTAATCTCACTAATCACAACAACATCTAACTTAAGTTGTTCCATCTCCCTTTTTAAGTTTTCTAACCTACCTGCCCTATTCAGACTTCTAACATTCCACACTCTGACTCGTAGAATCTTTCTATCCATTCTGATGACTCCTCCCTGAGCAGTCCCCACCCGGAGATCCGATTGGGGGACTATTTTACCTCCAGAATATTTTACCGAGGAAGAAGCCATCATGATATATGTAATTTGAGAGGATTACATGTCCTCGGGATACCCTTTGGGTCTTTAATGCAGTGGTTTCCCGTTGCCTTCTGCATCCCCATGCCATTGATCATTTCTGATTCATCCGCCTTTAGGGGCCGCTTCCAACCCCAAGGGCAAGTGGGTGCCCTGAACCGCTCCCCGCTCTTCCGCCCTCCTTTCGGAGGCCGTTGGCAAGCAGTGGGTGACTCCTTATACCGGGAATCTTACAGTCGCCAGAGCCTCGTCCGTGCAAACAGGATGCACCACGTGAGGCACAGGTTGACATTTGGTTGGAAAAGACTAGTATAGTCTCTCCCAAACCCTTACACCCCGCTATTCATTATTCTAATGAATAATTGTGTTGATTGTTTACTATTTGAAATTAAATTGTTTGCAGATGACATAATGCTATATAAAAGAATCAAAACGATAGAGGATTGTTAACAGTTTCAGGGTGATCTGACAGGATATCTAGTTGGGTTGGTAAATATGGGATGAAGATAAATGGAAAGAAGTGTCAGCTTATTAGATACACAAATAAAAAAACAAAAGGTTAATTATGATTATAAGGTGGGGAAAGAATTGCTTGCTGAAGACTTAAAATGTAAATATCTTGGTGTTACATTTGATAACAAGCTTAACTGGGCAGGACACTTTGGCCAGGGTGTAGTAAAAGGTTTCAAAATTTTGCACTTGTCGGAGAGAGTGATGAGGGGATGTACAAAGAAAGTAGAGACAAAACTTTGATCAGACCATTGCTCGAATATGGTAGTGTAGTATGGGACCCACATTTTGAGTATCAAATACAGGAGTTGGAGAGGGTGCAGAAAAGTGCTGCCAGATTTGTTTATGGAAATTGTCGCAGAATGGAATCAGTAACACATATGATAAAGGAGCTGGAATGGGAATCATTGCAAGACAGGAGGAGGATGAAGAGGGTCATGGGAGTGTACAAGGTGTATACTGGTGATGAAGCATGAAAAGATATTGGTGTAGGTGCATGGAAGGGAAAAGATGACCATGACCACAAGCTGGCACTCGATTTCAGGCACAAGGGAGTGGGAAGATTCTCTTTTTTAGGTAGGGATGTCATGGACTGGAATAAGTTACCAAGAGAAATGATGAATAATTTACCGAAAAAGTAAAAAATTTCTAGAGATCAAATGTAGGTTGATGCAGGTAAGGGGGAAAGATGGGTTTCTGGGATATATCCACCGGAGCATGTGATCCATTGAAATATAATTTACTTTAATTTTTAATGGAGGGTCATATTCTGAGATATGTGGGATTGGATAATTTGTTGGTGGAGGGAACAGTAAAGGGTAGGAATTGTACCGGAACACAGAGATTAGAATATATGAAGCAGATAATAGAGGAAGAGGGTTGTAAGGGATATGTTGAGGTGAAAAGGTTAACACAAAATAGGAAGGGATGGAGTCACGAAACTGATGACATCAAAAATAATAATAATAATAATAATAAGATTAACAGTGCTGTGGAATAGATGATTAATAAATGCATTGCTCTATTTTTTTTAGAATATAAAGTAACATCAGTCAGACAGTCCTGTTAAGTGTAAAGTCTAAGGTAGGTATGAGAAATAGGAAAGAAGAAATAGAAGCTGGTACTTACCAAGCTATAAAAAACAAACAAATCAATAAGACAAAACCCACCATTTTACATCATACAACATTATAGATTACCAGTAGAGACAACTGATCTTCTATATAAAATTAGCATGTAAAACTATGGATGTGCGGTTAATAATACATAGAATTAATTTTGTAGTGAGTAAAAACTATTAAATAGGTAAATGTGATCTTTTCCCTGTTCTGAAATAAGATACCATACTAAACGTCCTTAATTTTATCAGAGAATAGGAATATAAATGAATAACTGTTTATTTGATTCCATAGCCTAAGAGAGTGTCCATTAATGACGTGAGGTGTTTTTCCGAAATTCCCCCCCCCCCCCCCCACCTCTGGTGAGACTTCCTGATATTTAGTCGGACCCCCCCCCCCTTCTTCGATGACATGACCTCGCAACTTTTTGAGACCATTTTTTTAGGCCTCATGCTTTCAAGGGCAGTTATACTCCCCCTAAGGTCGGTTCTAAAATCGAATTTTGAGTTTTTTTTTTTTTTTTTTTTTTTTTTAGCTCTACCATCCTACAAGAATTTCTAACCCCACATGAGATTTCCGTTGAACCCCCCCTCTCCCTTGATGACATCAGCTACTAAATATTTCCATATTTAAGGACACAAATGTAATATGATCCTTGATTTGTATGATGGGAGAGAAAAAGTTAAGTATTTCTTTTATAAACCAAACATGTTGCTGTAATTAAGAAATGCATACAGTCAAGCGTGCCAGCGATCGAGAGCTAACATTAATTGAGCATTTTGCGAGCCGGCTGACAGTGTACTGACCTCGAACAGTTCAAACGTCTCAACAACAAAAAGGAGGAGTGAGAGTGAGCCATTGTCTCCCCACTTGTTCCCAATTGTTACCATGGTGTAGCTACTTATATGCTTGGTATACTTCATTCTGGAAACTACTCACAGTAATTCCAGCTAATCCGAACAAAATGGTAATCCAAACAAGGTCCGGTCCCAATTAGTTCGGATTAATGGGACTCTACTGTAAACCACAATGGACAAATAGTTGCTTCCAATAAGAAGTCACATTCTTAAGCTAAATATTGTTGGTTTGATTCCCACTGACAAAGATATTTGCTTTTTCTGTGTGCACTCATTTTTACTACTGTTAATCAGTGTTATAAATATATTTTTACAAAAATTTACCTACATGCCAATTCTTTCTGTTAACCCTTTCCTCCCTGACAGTACTTGTAAGTACCACTGAATTTACCACCATATAATTCAACAATACCAGTGTCCACTGCATTGTTAAGCCTGTTGATCTATTGTTGTATGATTAGGTCAGACAATGACAACACTATTTTTAAATTCTGCGTGAAATTGCCGAGAAATTATTTTTTTAAGTTGGGGCTTGACAGCATACTGACCAGAGTAACAAGTGCTACATTACAATGAAGTTTTAGATGATAATTTACTTGGTAAGTGTCAATTTTTGTTATTACTTTTTTAGTTTGAACATTTAACCATATATTTTTTACCTATAAAATATGTTTTTCTAGTTTCTTTACTAAATAATCTAAAAAAACTAACGTGGACTTATAAGTACCGTCAAGGAGTTGTGGGTAGTTTTATACAGATTATTGGTCAATAGATTTAGCAAGTCTACAATTGGTTTTATGATTGTTTTAGATATTTTCAAATGGATATTTTTATGAAATGCGCTCTGACTGAAGCTCTTCTCTTAGAAGTTTATAATTTATCAAGGCAAAAATGAAGAAATGACTGGAATGTTCTCAGATTACTCATTAGGTCAAAGAGTGGTCTTAGAATTGACTGAAAAAAACGGAGCAATGACGATGTTATCTAGTATTATCATTATTTTTCATCAGTTTCATTATTAAAAAACTGAAACAACTTTTGTGGAAGAATCAGACCCTACTGCAAGGGACTTTCTAACAATCTGCTGATGGAAAACTAAAAAGAGGAGATTGTGACAGTGAATTTGCAAACCTAGATATTTGCTACTGGAAATGGAAGGATAAAAAGGTCATACATTTAGTATCAAATTTTCATGGCAGCGGTGAAACTCCACTACACTGGTTGGGGTCAATGGCAACTTCAACAGACGAGCCCTCTCTTAGGTTGGATTGGTGACCTGGTGGATCTTGGACCAGAGGGCCTCTCTGGCCGGTCATCAGGGCCCCCTCTGGCAGTGGGTCCCGTAGCTTTTTCCACATCCTTCCACTCTGTTGTTACACCACTTGTTATATGCAAAGAAAAAGATGGATTGAAGTCGACAATTTCCTGTTCAGGAATCATCAAGGACTACAATACTGTTGATCAGCTCATGGCTTTGTGCAATGCTGACAGAAGATTACCGAAATCATGGTAAAGATTGTTTTTGGGAATTCTGGATGTATTTGTCAATGCCTATAACATAAATGGTCCGATATTTGAAAAAAGTCTGTAAAATTTTTTAGAAGATCCTTTGCACAAGTTATGATGACTATGAAGGATATCAGAAGGAAGAAAAGGTCATCTATATGTATTTCACCAAGCCCTCATCCATTCAAACAACACAAGTCATACTATTCCACAATGAGAGATGTAAGATTGGGAAACAGAGGTATACACTGTCCCTAAATTGTAAAAATCAGATGAAGATGTGAAGTATGTAGAATGAAGATGTGAAGTATGTAGAATGAAGAAAATAAAGTCAAAACATCATTCTAATGTTTAACTGCAACGTCTTTTGTGTCTGAATGAGCAAAAAGAATTTTTTTTTTTTTTTTTTTTTTTTTTTTTTTTTTTTTTTTTTTAATATCATGAGGCAAACATTTCATACCAATATGAACATAATTGATTTCAATTGCTATTTCTGTATATCCTGTGATACACAAAGTCCCGGATGGTACTTATAAGTACCGGCTTAGTAATTAGCACTTAGAGTTCCAAAAAAAATTTGAAAAAAATATGTGTGTTTAATTTCAATTACCTTTATACAAATATATAATTGAAATTATAAATTTCACTTTATTTCGAATAGCCGGTAGGAAAGGGTTAAAAGAATTCACAAATATTTGCAACCAGACCAGTAATATTTGATGAAAGCACATTTTATTTACATTTCTAAATTCCAGTTTTACCTCAGTTAATTTTGAACCATATCAGACATAAACCTAGGCCCAGGGCTAAGCTGGGAACATTATATATCTATAGCAAGGCTGTGTATATTTGTCTGTTTCTTACAGCAAAATTCAAAAACAATAAATTTTGATGGAACTTTCACAGTTTGAAAGCTTGTAAGAAAATATGGTATGTTTGCATTCTGCTACAAAGATAAAATATTACCATAATTGTTCCAGTCTTCTTTTATTACCAGAACAATTAGTAAAATATCAAATTAAAAATCAAGTGGATGCAAGCCTGTTGTCTCACAAGCTTAGGGTCTGGCTTGAAATCTGATGTACATTCTAGGACACCAGAGAGGGAAAGTAAAATCTGTCTTTAACTCCAAACTGTCTTAATGTTATCTGTCATTAATTCTTATTGGTTAAGTTGGTATGCAAAGTCTTAAATACAAACAAAGGTGAATGAATAGTATGACTCCTCAATTATCCCTCCCTAATGCCGTTTGTTCTGACTGCTCATCACTTATGAGAAACTGAGGATTAAAAGGTGTATGAGACGAGTTTCCAGTAAAAAAAAAAAAGCCACTTAAACAAGAGCAGGTACACAGCTGCACGCATCATGTTTCGATGTCAAAAGTCATTGGTTTGATCCCTGCACAAAGCATCTACCAGTGGTTTCTATCTAAATTTTTGCTGTTTGGGGTTAATAAAGCAGTCTAATTTGAACACACAAGTAACTTTTTAATAAGCTCAGAAGATGCACTGATCAGCCAACATATTAGGACCACCTGCTTATTAGCATGTTGGTCCATCTTTGGAGCAAAATACAGCAGCGATTTGGCATGACATGGATTCGAAAAGTCTTTATTAGCTCTCCAGAGTTGTCTGGCACCAGATTTCTAAGAACATGTCACGCAATTCCCTTAAATTACATGCCGATGTTTTGTGGGTGCAGTGCTTCAGAACGAGTATCTCGGAAAAGGCAAGGCTGGTTGGCTATTCGTGCGGTACTGTAGTGAGCATCAATGCATAGTGGTTTTCATCATCAAGACACCATTGTAGTGCTGCAACCACCCGAGCCTATGGGTTGGGCATACTGGCAATAATGTTCCAAAACTTATAAGGCTGAGAAAAAGCTGAATAATTTAAGTCATTGATGGTCAGTGAAAAGATTACTACACCCAGTAAAGGAATGGCGCAAGCAATCAGAAGGCAGTAACCTTTATACAGGAACCAAACTAGCATTCACATCTTTAATTGCGATGGAGCACAGTGGCAATATCCCTAGTCACTCATTCACTGCCTCTCTTATTATTATTTTCTATTATCTTTAATCCTTAGAGTGTAATTTCCCCACCGTTAATCTTTTCTCTTTATGGATTTTGATTTTAAATTCCAGCAGTGCTCTTAGCAAACTAATCACCAGTTGTTTGGGAATTTAATACAAACCCTGACACCCTTACCAACCAAACAAAATTTCCCAACTCCCTTATGCCTAAAATTAAGTGCCAGCTTGTTAAACCAGCCTCATTTTCCTTTCTACGAACTACTTCTAATTCGTCCACAAATATTGTTCCCAGCCAACATACCCTTTGTACACCCCCAGTACTTTCGTCATCATCCTCCTGTCTTTCTCTATCCAGCTCTTTTATCATATCAGTTACTAATTGTGTCCTGTAGTAAATTTCACATACAGATCGAACTGATCTCCTTTTGATGCCCTCCAACGTCTATATTTAATACCCAAATTGTGCATCCCAAACCACTCCACCATGCAGAATCAATGATCTGGCAAAAATTTTGAAGCTCAGTTCTCCCACTTCTCTGGTACATCTCATCACCTCTAACAAATGAAGGATTATATAAATTCCTCCTCACACCTCCCCCATATGTCCCATATAATTGAATTTATTACCAAATGTAATGCCAGAAATTTACAATTCAAGCATCCAACAAGCAGTTCTGTCCCCTCCCTATAACCATAATCAACCTTTAGTTTTTTTTTATATTTGTATCTACAAGCTGACATACCCAATTAGATATTCTGCCCAGGTCACCCTGCAGCTATTCAGTCTTTTCTCATTTTGATCATAATATACAGCATTATGTCATCTGAAAACAACCTAAGTTCAGATTAAACGATTAACACAATCATTTATTAGAATTATAACAACAATGGCCCCAATGCACTACCCTGGGGAACATCTACTTATTTTCATACTGCATTTTCTACTCAACACTTTGCTTTCTACCTTTTGAAAAACTACTAAACCCAGCAAGCCACTTTTTCATCCACTTGAATATTTTTTACCGTATTTATGACATTCACACAAATCTTATTTAGTATCTAATATACACTCTGGAGTAGCTGCATCAAAGTCTTGCGCAAGCCCAGCCACCTACCTCTGTTAACTTGAAAAAAAAGTTTTCACCTGAAATATTGTTTTTTCTTTGTTTGTGCATTGTTTTGAGTTGCTGCTGCCCTCCTCCCTTCAACTTTGTTGAGAGGTGGGTGTATTTTCCCTTTCTTTTCCATGTAAATATTGCCTCGTGGCATTTTTTTCTTTTCATTGTTACCAAGGTATTTTGAATGAAATGGACAACGGAGGCCAAATTGATAGCGTATCACTAGAATTTTCAAAGGCTTTTGATAGACTTGTTCGAGAGACTGATGAGGAGATATACTACAGAAGTATAGGTTTTTTTTTTTTTTTGCTTATGGCTTTACACCTTGCCAATGTCATTAGACACATGAAAGGACTATCGACCAACGAAAGGGAAGGAATTCTGACATGGCTTTCTAATGCTTAGCAATTAATTAACTGTAGCATTAGCATATAATACTGAATACTGGGATTGTTTTCAGAACGGCCATTTCGAACTCACGTCCTCCCGAATGCGACGCCGGAGTGTTACTGCTCACCCAGCATGCAATGAGACATAGTAGAATTAGGTTACAAAATGGACAGATTATTGCTTGCATATGGTAATAAAATACAGGACCAACATTTTGAGTATCAAGTACAGGAGTTGGAGGATGTGCAAAAACGAGTTGCTAGATTTGTTTCTAAAAATTACCGCAGACCACAATCACTAAACATATGACAAAAGAGCTGGAGTGAAATTCATTGGTAGGTAGAAGGAGGGTGAAGAAAGTTATATGAGTGTTCAAGTCATATACTGGTGATGAGGTGTGCAAAGATATTGGTGAAGGAATTAGGAGAGGTGCACAGAAGGGAAAAGAAAATGATGAATAAAAATTGGTACTGGATTTCAGGCATAAGGTTCTGAGATTTTTTTTTTTTCTTTCTTTCTTTCTTTCTTTCTTGTTAGGGGGTCAGAGAATGGAATAACCAAGAGAAATGATAAGCAATTTAACAAAAATGCTAACACAATTTAAAGATGAAATTAGTAAAAAAGAAGAAGTAGTTTGGAAAAGGAAAAATGGATGTGTAGAGAAATTGTAAACGGAGCAAGCACTCCATTTCAATAAAGTTTAATTAGTACCTTTTAATATCCCACTCTGTCTAATGCTTGGGAAAGATCTATCAAGTTGGCCTCCATCTTCCATTTCATCCAAAATACAGGGTGTCTCAGAATTATCTTGACAACTTTGAACAAATTGTGTTTGGAACGAGATATCACAATGCAGTTTATTGCATGTTACAGAGTATGTCTCAAAGTTTTCTTTCTGTTTCATTTCAGGTTCGGTTTGGTGACAAGTAGGTAGTTACATCACATTTATTGAAAATGAACACTCCATAGGAAAAAGCTCAGTGTGTTTCCTTGTTTATACAGACACAATCAGACACACAAATGCAACACAATTTCTACATCTACATCTGTGCCACCAGCCCTACCCGGGATTACACAGTGGCAAACCACACAGCTCCAGCTTCGCCCATGCCCTCTTAAGAGGAGGGGAAGTCAGCAACATCTACATCTACATATATACTCTGCAATTTACAAAATTGTGGGTGGCAGAGGGTGCTCAGCACCAAAGCTAATCTATTTGCTGTGCATTCCAATCCCTAATGGTACGAGGGAAAAAAGAATTCATATAAGAATCAGTCTGGCACCTTATTTCTCTAATTTTATCTTTCCTGTCCTTCCGACTCAAATAGGTTGGCGGAAGATGTATTTCACTACACTCAAAAGTGAAAGTGGGAGTACGCATGTTTACCAATAAGTTTAAACGAAACATGTGTCGTCTATCTACCAGAGACTCCCAACCTAATCTACTAATCAGTTCTGTGACACTTTCATAAGGACTGTAGCAAGCATTAACGAATCGAGCGACTCTTCTCTGTACTTTCTCTATACTTTCAATCAACCCCTTACGAAACGGGACCCAAATGGCACAACAATAGTCCAAATGTGGACGCACAAGAGATTTATACGCTACCTCCTTTGTTTGTTCATTACAATTTTTCAAGATTCGATCTATGAATCGCAGCCTAGAATTTGCTCTACCTACTAACGAATTAATGTGTATGTCCCATTTCATGTTCCTTTGTACTGTTACTCCCAAATATTTCATAGAATCGACCATATCAATAACTGTATTGTTTAACTTGTATTTCTGAACAATTGGATTCTTTTTGTTAGTTATGCTCATTCTCTTGCACTTTTTACAATTTAGTAGTAAGTTGCCACTCAGCGCACCAAGCCAAAATAAAATCCAGATTGCGCAGAATTCCTAAGCAATTGGCCAAATTTCTTACTTCCCTATAAATAACCGCATCATCAGCAAACAATCTAAAGAGGCTTTTCACTTTGTCTCCGAGATCGTTTATAAAAATTAAGAAAAGAAGTGGTCCTATTACACTTCCTTGAGGTACACCCGATGTAACATCTAGATTAGAACTTTCTCCTTCAACGACAACATACTGCGACCGACCAGTTAGAAAATCCTTTATCCATTCACAAAGCTGATCTGATATACCGTACGCTCGAAGCTTCGCTAAAAGGCGGTTGGGTGGCACAGAGTCAAAGGCTTTCTGGAAATCTAAAAAAATTGCATCTACTTGTGAACCTGCATCGATAACTTTCACTACGTCGTGTGTAAATAGGGCCAGCTGTGTTTCACATGATCTTTTCTTCCGAAATCCGTGTTGATTTGTTGTAAGCAAATTATTATCATCTAGAAAATTCATAATGTTCGAGCATATAATATGCTCCCTAACTCTACTACAAACAGATGTTATAGATATGGGACGATAGTTTCCAGGATTACTTCGATCAACTTTTTTTGAAAATCAGAGTTACTTGCGCTATTTTCCAGTCTGAAGGTACTTTTCGCTCTTCTAATGATTTACTGAATATATCAGACAGAAATGGCCTGATTTCCGCCGCATACTCTAAAAAAAATTTAGTGGAATTCCATCCGGCCCCGGTGCTTTCCCCCACTTCAGGAGCTCTAATTGCTTAATGATACCTGCAGTATCTATTCGTAATGATACCATCACCAACTCACCACGGCGTGGGAAAATGGGAATACTATCCTTATGTTCATTTGTAAATGAATTTTTGAATACAGTATTTGGTACGTTAGCTTTATCGCGGCTTTCATTAACCTCGGAACCTTCACGAATTAGTGCTGGAATATTGCTGTTGGTACAATTAACTTTTCGTACATACGACCAAAATTTCTTTGGGTTTTCTGTGAGACTCTTAGAGAGAGAGTTGGAGTGAAAATCATTGAATGCCTCGCGCATTACATTCTTAATACGTCCTCTTAAATCAGCTAAGGTTTCTAAATCGCTGCGACACCCCTTCCTTCTTGAGCGTGCATGTATTTACCTTTGTTTTTTGAGTAATCTTTTGACTTCGCATGTGTACCACGGTGGATCATTCTCCCCCTTTATTGTCCGCTTTGGTATATGTATTTCCATGCCTTCCCTGACTATATGTATAAAACGATGCCACATCTCTTCAACGGTGTCCTTTCTTGACTTAAAGTTATGGTAATTATTCCTCAGGTAGGTTCTAAAACACTCCTTTGAGGCCTTACTGAATCTGTATACAATCCGCCCTTTTTTCCTTTTT
>JARYHS010013630.1:13320254-13381302 GCA_031002005.1 Vandiemenella viatica
ATTTCAAGTCTTCAGCAAGCAATTCTTTCCCCACCTTATATTCATAATTAACCTTTTGTTTTTTATCTGTGTAACCTATCTAATTAACTGACTCTTCTTTGCATTTATCTTCATCCCATGTTTACCAACCCAACTAGATATCCTGTCCTGATCACCCTGCAACTGTTTACAATCCTCAACCATTTTGATCCTTTTATATAGCATTATGTCATCTACAAACAATCTAATTTCTGATAGTATACAATCAACACAATTATTAATTAGAATAATAAATAACAATGGTCCCAATAAGCTACCCTGCAGCAATCCCATTTTTACTTCCACTTCTTTTGATACTACATTTCCTACCCTATCTTTCTACTTTTTAAAAATTCTTCTACCCAGCAAATCACTTTCTCATCCACTACAATGGTTTTTACCTTCTTTACTACCATTTTGTGGCTTACTCCGTCGAACACCTTTGAAAGATCTAGTGCTACACTATTAATTTCTCCTCCCTTGTCCATTTCATCTGTAATATCTTGCATATACCCCACCAACTGAGATTCGCATCAATATCCTTGCCCTGAACCCATGTTGCCTACTTCAAAACCACTTACGTTCCTCACATACATTTCTGATGTGGTTGCATATCAATCTTTCCATTAATTTACCTACCACTGAAGTCAAACTGATTCTTCTGTAAATCTCAACTCTATTTCTCACCCCTCCTTTATGTACCGGTACTACTATCACACTTTTTCAGTCTTGTGGTAAACAGCAAGTATCCAGACTCAATTTAAATAATATTTCAAGATAAGGTACAATGTCACATCCAACTATCTTTAAGGCATCTGTACTAATGTTATCTACAACAGCCCCATTATGTTTTTTCAGCTTGCTTAGTTCCTTCATGATTTCTTCAGGATGAATTTCCAATTTTTTAGTATCTTAATTTCTAATCATATTGTTAAGCACGTTCTCTGAATTAGACTTTCCCGTTTCTGATTCATTGTCCCTAATGCTCTCATTAAACCAGTTACTTAAAATCTCTGCCTTTTTCAAATCCTCAGTAACTACTTCTCCATCCTTATCTATAAGCGTCTCTACTCCCTCCCTTCCCCTCAGTTTCCTGATGTAGCCATAGAAATTTCTAGGTGCATCAGTCAGTGGTCCTCCTACACTGACATAAACCCATCATTAGCCACTTTCTTTGCTGTTATTAAGTCCTTGTTTAGTTGTTTCAAATATTCCCTACCACCCTGCTGTCTCTTAACTCTATTATGTTCTCTTCGTACTAACCTCTTTAACCTCCTCACTTCCCTATTATAGTACACAGGTTCTCTACTTCTCTTTATTTTCTGCTTTGGAATGAATTTTTCTTCACCCTTTCTTATTTTCTCCTTGAACTCTTCCCACCTTGACTCCACTGTACTCGTGCCTTCCTTCCATTTGCTGAAACGTTCTCTGAAATATCTCTTCAAATTTGAAATCTGTGTCTTTTTTATAATTGTACTTATTTCCTCCTTCAATTTTGGCTGCTGGTTCACTGAATCTTCTAATATCCATCAGAACTGCTTCATGATTACTTATTCCTTCCGTTACTTGACACCCCACAAGGTTATGATCGGGCTTTATTAGGAATATATCCAAAATATTTTGTCCCCTAGTGTTTTGCTCTGGACCACTTGTGTAAATCCTCCTTCCCTTATTAAGGTATTTGCAAATATTTGTTCCTGTGTGTTATTAATCTTATTTCCTTCCCAGTTTACAACTGGTAAATTTAAATCCCCACCAATAATGATCATTCTATCTCACCTCTGATATCTGAGTATGAATTTAATGTCTCCCCAAGAGCCTCATCTTCATCTGTCATTCTTCCAGTGCGCTAAGCATCCAACACCCTGATTTTTTCTTTTTTATTACCCCAGAAATCTAGCCCAAGTAACTCATGGTCTTGATCTATGAACGCCAGTGAACTGTGGTAGTTTTTGCTAACTAGTATGAAGACTCCCCTACCAATTGCTCCTCTGTCTCTGTAGTACACTCTGTAATTATCAGGAAAAACCTCACTGTCTAGTACGTCTTCTTTAAACCAACTCTCAACCCCAATTATTACTTGTGGCTCGTGAATCTCTATTAAGTTTGTAAATTTGATTACTTTGTTCATTGTACTTCTACAGTTTACCATTACCGGCTTTATATTTTCAGCATTTATCTCCTCTTTCCCAGTTTTACCCCAGCCAGTTATTGTTTCAGCAACTTCATCTATTTCTTTAACCAATGGGACTCAATGTATTCAAACATACAGTAAACAATTAACTGGTGTGTATGTATAAATTGAGCTTATTAGAAACTGTGCAACACCAAACAGGTATCAACATTTTTTTTTTTTTTTTTTTACTTATTGCTTTCAGCCTCGTCGACGGCTAAGGTCATTAGAGGCAGGATGGGACTGGGGGCGTGTGGCTTTAGGGCGCGTCGACAACGAGGTCATTAGCGGTGGGACTGGGGACAAGGAATGGGAAGAAATTCTGCCATGACCTTTTTGAAGGAAGCATCCCGGCATTCTCCTGGAGTGATTTCGGGAAACCATGGATAGCCCAAATCTGGATGCCCTGACGGGGATTCGAACTGGCGTCCTCCCGAATGCGAGGCCTGAACGGTAACCGTTCACCCAATACGCTGGGTCCACTGGAAACAGTTATAACTACAGTGCGCCTCCACAAACACATAAAAATTATAAACTTACCTCTTGTTTAATGCACACCGCGTTTATTGTCTCCATATCACTTCATTTAATCGTCCACAAATCATTATCTATATCACACACAAGACATAACCTCCATCTTTCAGCAGTTAAATAATAACACAACGATACTACGCTACAAAGATCAAACTCCACCCCACCATCACTCCACCATCAATTTGTATTTTGATATTATATTCGATTGTTTTATTGTGTCAACTGCAATTAGACTTTGTTATTCAATGTTTTCACGTTAACAACAGCATCTGGATGACCAAGCACTTTCTGTCTTTCAATTTTTGTTCAGTACGAAAAATCTCATCAAAATCGTTTGTGATAAATTAATTTTACGTTAGTACAAAAGTTGCTCGTATTGGAAAGATTAGACATGTAGACTATATATTATTTATTTCTAAGGCATCTACAAAATAACTGCCAGTAGCATGTGTAACTGTAGTTTCCATCACTAATTTACCATGTATGCTATGACTGCATATCTCCTGGTATATGTATTATTTTGTTATGCAGTTGGTTAATGTACCATGTATGCTCTGACTGTACATCTTCTGGCGTATGTATTATTTCGTTATGCAATTTTTTGTCAACTGACTACATCCCACATCCCACCAACCCCGTTTCTTATATTGGGATCAATATAAAATGAATGTATTGTATTGTATTATGTTGTATTCACTATATTTCAGTATCTGGGTGACCGATATTCGCTCGGCATTTTTCGATTTCTATTCAGTATGCAAGATTTCATCAAAATCCTTAGAGAAGATTGTGAGAAATTCATTTTATCTGTTTACAAGAGTTGCTCATATATGAGTATTATGTTGGACAGATTAAATATATAGACAGTATAAAACCTAACCTGAAGGTTTGTTGGATCCTCCAGCAGAAGGAGGCATACTAAGCCATTGCATCAGAGATAGGACGGTCAGTTCTTTTCCACTGGAATCTACAATTTAACGTAGATTTCGAACCACAGAACGCCCCAGCGTAGTTCATATGATCAAATCAAAATCTTAAAAATTCTTGCCCCTACTGGGATTTGAACACGGGATCGTAGCCAGAATTTTTCGAGAGCTAGCGCAGAAACCACTTTTTTCCCTACTAATTACATTTAAGCTGTCAGGCCGCTCCGTATGTGTTATACATTCGATATATTTCTCTCCTACTTACATAAAATGTTTTACAATTAAACTGGTAGTATTCAGTTATAACCGATTACTGTGCAAGGAACGGCTAATAGAAGAAACTGTTAAATCAGGTTGAAAATACGTCTAGCTACTTCCTTGGCACTTTAAGGAAAAGTATACAAGAAAGCAGTAAAATATCTGACAAAGTTGTAATTAGTGCCAGAACATACGATTAGGGCACATTACTGCCTATGCGTTAACAGACTTCTGGAGCCGTGTGTGACGTTTTTATAGCCAGAATTTGGTGTGGCAGCTGTTTTCTTTACTTAGAATCCACTAAACATCATGGAATGTTAGTAGTTATTCTGGTTCAGGTTGCCATTCAACCTAAACACAACAATTGTTGACTTAGCGGCAATATACGTCTCGAGCCGCCTTTATTATAGTTAGAATTCAGTTCTGCAACCACCTTATTCACTCAAAAACCATGATAGACCATGGAATATTAGTCTTCATGCAGATCCAGGCTGCATTTAAACCTAACCACACCCTCCGCTAATACAGCTCCTTGAAAATCAACCCATTCACAGTAAAGACGGCTGCTACATATTTTCTAATACCGCACGTAAAACGACGATTTGCATTGTATTACTCTTATCTGTTTTATCGACTTAGCGTACACTTTTTCTTGATTACTAATGCCTAAGGAGTGCGTTAATCACATTTCCATCCCGAAATAACAATTTTTTTCTACTGGCCGTACTTTGCACAGCACCCTGATAACCACGTTCTACAATACATTATTTTTATTTATTTATGTATTTATCAATCTTGTTCCATGGATCCCTGCTGAGGAAGTACCTCTGGGATGTGAAACATGTCATTGTTGATACATATACACATAATATGAGTCATATCATAGTAAATATATATATATACATATTTTACAAATACAAGAAATAATAATAAACATACATTTTTGCAACTGAGTTTTGCAAACGTCATAATGAGTACAATTAATTATTTTCTTCAAATTCTTGAATGGAGTAGAAGGAGTTGCCAATAAGATAATATCTAAGTTTTTGTTTGAATACATCTTTATTATCTGAAAGCTGTTTTATACGATTAGGTAGTTTATTAAACAGATGTATCCCAGAATAATTAACTCCTCTTTGTACTAATGACAGAGATGTTTGTGTTTTATGCAAGTTATTTCTGTTTCTTGTATTGAAACTGTGTACCTGTGAATTAGGTGTAAACAGGTTAAAATTTTCTATGACAAAGCTCATGAGAGAAAATATATACTGAGAATACATTGTAAGAATATTGAGTTTCTTAAAGAGTTGTCTGCAAGAAGTTCTTGGTTTTACCCTACACAGAAACCTAATAGCTCTTTTCTGTGCTATGAAAACTTTTTTACTTTGTGAAGAGTTTCCCCAAAAAATTATGCCATATGACATTACTGAATGAAAATATGAGGAGTACACCTGTTTCATTAATTCTAGATCTGCTGTTAGAGAAAGTGTTCGTATTGCGAAGGTGGCACTACTTAACTTTGTCAGTAGTGTAGTGATATGATCATGCCAACAGAGTTTCTGATCTATTTTAATACCAAGAAATGTTATACTCTCTGTTTCTAAGATTGTGTTGTTTTTATAGTTTATACATATATCTGGCTGTGCATAGTTTTTCTTTTAAACCTAATATAATGTGTTTTTTCAAAATTTAATTTTAATGAATTTGCCTAAAACCAATTTGCTACTACTCTAAGTACTTCATTTACATTAAATTCTATAGTACTGTTTGGTGTTTTACGCACAGTCAGGTTAGTGTCATCTGCAAATAAAACACTCTTAACTTTGTCGGATAAATTTCCAGGAAGGTCATTGATGTATAACAGAAAGAGGAGGGGACCTAAGACAGAGCCTTGTGGAATTCCATGTTTTATTTTCTCCCAGTCTGATGAAGCATCTTTACTTATTTTAGGATCAAAAATTGAAACTTTTTGCATTCGGCTTTCAATGTATGATTTAAACCATTTACCTGCGGTCCCAAAAATACCATAGTATTCCATTTTTTTCAAAAGTAATTCATGATTTACACAGTCAAATGCTTTTGCAAGATCACAAAATATTACTACAGGATTCATTTTATTATTCAGTTCCTCAAATGTGTTATTTAAAAATGAATACTGTATATAGCCATTTCTATGGATGATCCTATTTTGAACCCAAATTGTGAATTAGTGAGGATATTATAGTGTGTAACATGTTTTATTACTCTACTATACATGACTTTTTCAAAAACCTTTGAGAATGTTGAAAGTAATGAAATGGGACGATAGTTGTCTACACATGTTACGTCTCCTTTTTTAAATAATGGTTTTACAACAGCATATTTTAGTCTATCGGGAAAAACACCTTGTATTAAGGATTCATTACAAATGTGAGCAAGTACATGACTGATACAGTCTGAACATCTTTTCAGTAATTTACTTGAAATATTGTCATAGCTGGAAGAATTTTTAGGTTTTAATTGTTTAATGAGTTTATTTATTTCTGAGACTGTTACTGGTGGCAATTTCATCTCCACAAAGCTATTTGGGAAAGCAGTCTCAAGAAGCCTTAGAGCACTATGTGGGGATTGCTTTTCTATGCCTAATTTATCTACTACTGACGTAAAGTGTTTGTTAAATATTTCACACCCCTTACTTCGCTATACACATATCCATTTTGTTCTATTTTTATGTCTTTAGAGGGATTTACCGTTTTTCCTGTTTCAGTCTTTATTATATTCCATATTGTTCTCATTTTACTGTCTGAATTTTCCATTTTCGCCGATATGTACCTGTTCTTGGCCCTCCTTATTACATTTCTTAGTATTTTAGAATAAAGTTTATAGTGAACTTTCAGCGCATAGTTATCTGATTCTCTCATTTTTAAATAAAGGTCCCTCTTTGTTTTACTAGAGATTCTAATACCCTTTGCTATCCATCCCATGCCCAGTCCATTGTTTGGAGTGTTGAGAATTTTCCTTTTTTTTTGAAACTACCTTCAAAAAGTGTTAGAAATATATTCAGAAAGGAATCAAATTTCGCATTAACACCCTGCGCATTATATACTTCTAACCAGTTTTCATTGTTTAAGGTATCTATGAAGTGTTTTATATTATTTTCACTAATATTTCTTCTATAAACCCAGCTTTTCTTTATCTGTTTAACAGTGTTCCTGGACTCGATACATAATAGCTGCGCATCATGATCTGAGATACCATTTATTACTGGAAGTATGCTGTAATTACTGCACTGAGAAATATCCATAAAAAAAATTATCAATTGCAGTCCTGCTATTATTTTGTATTCTTGTAGGAAAATTTACAAGTGCTGTTAAGTTAAAAGACAACATCAAGGCTTCCATATCTAATCTATCATTGCTGTGATTCAGAAAGTCAACATTGAAATCTCCACATAATACTATTTGTTTGCTATTTGTAAAACTTAGTAGCAAAGACTCTAAATGAGATAAAAACAGTCTGAAATTACCTGAGGGGGCCCTGTAAATTGCTATCACTATCAGCTCTTCCTTATCATATTCTAGTTTAGTAACACAACATTCAAAGTGTTGTTCTATACAATACTTACTTACAACTACACTACTGCATTCAATATTATTTTTAACAAAAATGGCAACTCCCCTTTCTCCATTTTACATCTGCAGAAATAAGAGCTTAATTTATAATTTGGGATGGACAGCTGAGATATTCCTGTATCAGACAAATGATGCTCAGATATACACAAAACGTCTACATTAAAATTTCTGGAATTTTGAATCTCATTCTAGGCTTAAGGTAACGTCATCAGTTTTACTAAATATTCCTCTTATATTTTGGTGGAAAATACTGGTCTGAACACTTTGACGCAATGACTTTGAATTGTTTATTTTATTATTACATACTGGTATATCAGTTGGAATTTTTAATTTCAACAAATTATGATCATCAGAGACATTAATTTCCTTTAGACATCTTAATAAATCTATTTTATTTACCCTAAAAAAGGCCGAGACTTAACACCATTTATCACAGGAATACCTCTTTCACTCGCCTGGCATCCTCTGACCTCATCAGCAATAAGAAGCGAAAGCTTCCTCTTACCTCTGACATTCAGATGGAGTCCATGGCGAGTATAACTGTCCCCACCAATGCAGGCCACATCAATCAAACCAATGTGTGAATTAGCCGGCTGCCAGAGAACCCTTTCCAAGGATGCATTTGTATGCCTGATGTTATGCCACATCCAGGGTTTATCGTAACGCTCAAGCAAACCAACAAATCTCACACTTGTCTGACGTGTGTTCCTGGAAATGTGGGCAATGTCTCCCTCAATTGAATAATTGAGGTCTTTATCAAGGCTATTTCCTGGTCCCCCAACAATTACAACACAATCCTCATCTGAAAAATCTTTAACTAGGTCTTTCACATTTGCTACCACACTTCCAAGATCTGCATTTGGTTTGAAAATACTGCAGACTTCATAATCTGGCCCCAAGTCAGACTGAACCATCTAACTGATTCCCCTCCCGTGACTGCTCCCAAGTAACAGTACCTTCCTGCGTTTACTTTTAGATACACCCTGAAAACTTTTCCCTTTTACTTTGCAAGAACACAGATCGTTCAGTCCAACCTAACGGTCCTCAGAGTCACCATCTAGATCCTCCAATGGCCGAAACACATTGGATGTCTCCAGCTGGAAACCATCAGACAGACAGCGTCTCCTACCTCTCCTGCCAGAGCTGACTTCCTTCCATTCACTGTTCCGCCTATGCCTAAGAACAGAGTTTTCTGCCTTCAGGGCCTTTAAATCCCTCTCTGCAGATGCCAAATCTGACTGGAGTTTCAGAATCCGCTGCTCCTGATCACTAATTCTGCAGGAGTGACAGTTCCAGGAAATACTGACACAAGAGTCACTGTTAGATACATCGCTGTACCCCCAGTGAAACCAGCGCCCGCAGTCCCGGCATGTCACTCCTTCTTTTACTATCCCTTCGGTAGTTTCCACAATTTGTATCCATTGTGATACTTTCAAAACAACTTAAGAATTTACAAGCAAAGGAACTTTAAAAACTTTTACTTTTTAATAAACTACTTGTGTGTCAAATGCCAAAGAAATGCAAAAGTAGCCTTCTACAAAAAATGTTAAAAACCTATGTATATCACTCGAAACTTTTCCTAAAAGTGAATTACAACACCTGTCAACTACAAGATTTACAATAAAACTGCACAAATGCAAACAAAAGAACTTTTTAAACAATTACTATGAAATTTGATACCCTAGAACTCTGAATCACAACTAACCTCAAATGTAAACAAGTAAAAAACTGCGTTTACACTGTACTGATTATGTATTAAATAAAACGGTTCACTATCACTTGAGAACTTGCCAATCTACTTTGAAACAAAACTAATGCTATTAAATCTTACTTACAATGAACTACTGCTACGCTATAACAATAATATTAATACTAAACGTTAATACCGGATGTAAACAAAGCACGAAACACTGAATTTACAATTTACGGATTTATACTCAATAAAACGTACCACTAACACTCACACTACTAGAAAATGATATTATTCAACGAATTAACTACCTTACGAGACAAAATGTAACTTTTTAACTACAAAAACACAAATTATTAGCACTCGACACGCACTAAAGCGCGCGGGAGACGAATTCCAAAGATGCTAATAATAATCATGTTTGTGTTAAGCATGGAGGAAGGAATATATGGAGACGACGCAAGGGACCTTCGCCACATACTGGAGTGAAACCGGGTGGAGACAAGCGGGGAGGGGAGGCCGCCATATTGCTTGACCAGAGAAACACGGAAATATGCACAAAAACCTCAAGGGAATAATAAAACAACCGTGGCACCGTAATTTGATGATGGATTATTATGTAACTCGACGAGACACATCAAAAATTAAGAATAAATTTTTTTGATATCGTGCTTAGTTCTTGAGATATACTGTCTCAATAGAGTGGAGTTTCTGGTTGAAATTTAGAAGAAACGTGTTCCCTACGTCAAATTTGGTGATAGATTCTTATGTAACACGACGATACAAATCGAAAATAAAGAATAAAAATTTTTGATATCTCGCTTAGTTCTCGAGATATTGTACCTTAAAATTGACGTGGTTAGGTTGAAATGCGGCCTGGACCAGAAAAAAATTATCGCCATATCCATATTTGATGATGAATTCGGACGTAACTTAATGAGCAGGTAATTCTTTTTAACTTGAATAATAAACTGTTTATTTCTACAGTCCTTAAATTTTAGTTGATGTTCAAATAGGTTATATTTTCACATTCTATTTCAGTAATTGACAAGGAAGATTTCAAAATCTAGAAATATACTTGTTGACATATTTACAAACAGAAACAAGTCATATCTGAAATTAAAAAAAAAGAATAAGTCAATGTTTAGAGCTTTAAAAAAAAAAAAAATACTTCATAAAACCTCATAGTTTCTGAGCTTACTTAGAAGATATTGTACTGGTAGTGGCCTATATAATTTTGCTAGAAAAATCAGTACATTCAAAAATCAGAAGCTAACAGCTAATAATAAATAGTTTGTTCTCTTCTGGTATACACCGCATTTCAACCTGCCGACATTTCCATTAATATTGCCGCTACAAAACCAAACTATGTAGACACATCTAAACCCAAGAAATGCATCGCGAACTACATTTCCGTCAACAAAGTTTATTTCGTCACGTTTAGTAGTTCGCACAGCACAAATTATCACGATTAATTTCATCGTGCAATTTCAGTGTAATCTTAAACGTGAGTAATGCATGCAGAATACCATATTCACTGTGTCGCGATGTAAACATGACCCGTTTAAATTAAATTTTCAACATTTGTCTACATAATGGCTAGCTTTTCAGGTGCAAAATAGTAACATATACTAATTGTCTACACTACACCAACAAAAATTTGAGAATAATATGATCATATTGAGAGCAATGAATAAATTTTATAGCGATTACACTAATGTTGCGGTTGCCTGTCAGATACTTCAAGAACGATAGTTACAATGTGACTTACTTATGAAACGCTATTCCAGGTTTTTTTCCTATCTCGTCTGTTTGTGCAACCATATGCATCACAACTTGGCATTATAGAAAACTTTAGAATATTAGAAAATGAAATATTCTCAGCAGCTGACACAGTGCAAACAGCCCAATGTTTCGGTACTCCTACGATGTCCGCCACGCAGGCACAGTTTTTTCACGAGGTTTCACGGATTTCGCGATTATCTCGTCTCCATATATTCCTTCCTCCATGGTGTTAAGTACACATGCGGTCACTGCTAATATTATTATCAAAGAAGCTTTGTAGAGTAAAGAACCACTTTTGACAAAGCCAGTTTTTTAAATATCTTCTATTTAAATGTTTTTCACGGGTCAGCTAACAGTTGTTTACAACAACCAAAGATAAAACAGTAGATAGAAAGTGGCGCTATTTTTTTTTTTTTTTTACGTTTGAAAAAAATATCGTTTGAAAAAGCCAGTATCTATTTTTTAAATATCTACTTTTTAAATGTTTTACAATTAAACTAGTAGTATTCACGATAAATTTTTACAATTCAATAATATTGATTTTTGATATACAGTCAATATTATTCTCAAAGAAGTTTTATAAAGTAAAATATCACTTCTCACAAAGCCAATTTTTAAAAATCTCCTTTTAATACTTACAATTGAACATGTAGTGCTAGTATTCCTCCGAAGAAATGTATGCAAGAAATGTTCATTTAAATGTGAGTTCCTTGAAACCAAAGAGAAAATATTAGTAGGCTTCCTGGTACCTGAATCGTCTATGAGATGGTGTTAGAGCTTGTTTTCGAGATACCAAGAGCAAAAATTGCAGTATTTTGTAAATTTAGGTTTTTGAAGGGAAGACAACTATTTATATAAACTTAAAAAGCAAAATATTATCTAAATATGAAATTTCATACAAATCGTCATAGCCGTTTCTGAGATCCAAAGTATATTTATATACAAGCATTGCTCGTTTAAAGATATAAGATATCTAGTCTCTGACATAAGAACTGCAGTCGGTTAAATATAAAATTAATTAATGTAGTTAGTTCAACAATTTATTTCAAACAGTCAGCGATATGGTAGTTTTTAATGATTATCATTATGCACAAGTTTTTTTAAAAATTAATTTAATTGAATATGCAATGTAGCGCACGCTCAGGTGGCAATTTCCCTACACACCTATCTTCCCCCTTACCTTAAACTATTATTTCCTTCCATACTAGGTTGCAGGTACGTCGACATTTTTCCTTTGGGATGAGCAGTTTTAAAGTACTTCGTCGCTTTACTTAAGAAAATACTATATGCTTCATGTCATGAATAAAAACTGACAATCTAAGTCCACTTCAACAAATACAAAAGGGGAGGACGAAGAATGAGAGCCTATGGGTAACGGGAACCTATCCTGAATAGTTTGAATATCGCGTGCTGGAATCCTGAGTGTTTCGTTGAAGGCATCAAAAGGGCATCATTCTTCTTTAGAATTGGTGGCTCAGTAACTGTAAGTTTGCCAGATAGACGACAGAATGTGTTATCAGCAGTCTAACTGCAATTTTTGCCGCTATTATCAGAAGTAGATGAGTTATCTTAATATATTTTAATGGTTACGTGATTAATATAGTTTAACAATCACTTTTAAAACGGGAGGGAAAATTATATTATATACTTTTTTTTTTTCTTTTTGACAAAAGCGTTAACTTGTGGAGTAATCAGAGCCCTGAGAAAGAGGAAATTTGAGCTAAGCCTGATTACCTATATCAAAATTAGGCCACCAGCACCCACTTCTCCCCCCCCCCCCCCACACACACAAAATGAACGTAAAAAAACAGTATTCAGAGATTATGACTGATTCACCTTTAAGAAAATTCTATGAAGAAAATGAAAAACGAAAGAAACAAAATTCAGAAGGCAATAAAGGTGCGCCGAAGAAAAGATCCGCATTAACTGTAGAGAAAAAGGAAAGCAATCATGAATACAAGGAGTGGTAGATCTCCTAATTTGAGATCTAGGGCTACAAGCCGTTTGTCGCTTTCTTCATGGATGCGGTGGAAGTGTATAAAAATCGTTTGTGTGCTTTGCTACACAGAAGCAGAATCAAATGACTTTCATATCTTCTGAAGCGTGTAAACATGTATCAAATCTGGACTGCGCAGATTGCAAACATGAACCGTCCTTGATTTGTAAATTTTCAGCTAGAAAACAATAATGTATTTTTAATATACAAAAAGAAAATGATTAATTTGTATAGCCACAAGAGTGGAAAGAATTGTATTAATTTTCAATTTTGTCAAGAAAACTAACCCACATCTTAAGAATTCTTGTACCTACTAAGTTAATTTTTTATTCATTTCAATGGAATGGTTTCAACACCATTTATCACTGTCTTACAACTTATTCTGTTAAGTGTATTGAAGATTGCTACTACTACTTAGTCAACTTCACGTCCCTTATCTATTTAATTGGAAATATTGTGTTCATACTACACTGACGAAAATTCAAGTGAATACTTCCTTCTAAATAGAATTTCTGATTTTCAAATTTTCTTCCTGTGCCTGGCACTTTCAGTATGGCTGTATCTCAACCCCTCCTGCTCCTTGCCTGTAGATGAAGTTGAACTAATAAGTCTCTCATCGTTAATCACTTTCCATATGTCATCACATCCACGAATCCTTAACAATTCTACGGTGATTTAATTGATTTCGAGCCATTCGCGGTCCATTTCCATACGAAACATATTGAAGATTTAGTTTCAAAGTTTATTCACTTCAAATAACTAGATGTTATCAAAAAATCTTTGGATTAAAGCAATCAAATCTAAAATGCTTACTTTCAGCAGTCTATACTATCATTGCCTCAAAGCAGTTCCCTTGTACACGAAAGCACTCGTCCACCACTTATTCCACTGGCAGAACCTTTCTTGGAATGCCTATTCTAATACGGCTTCCAGAGCCACCAGTGATCCATGTTGTGTCGTTAACCGACAACCTTAACTTTTTTTGCTTATGGCTTCGCGTCTAGTTTACGTGGAGATTGTTGAAGGTGGGAAGAAACCGGGGCATGGAACTGACAGGAATTCCACCGAACCCTTCTGAGAAGCCTAGCCATCGGCTAGAGCGATGTCGGGAAACAAAGCACCACCCAAATCTGGATGTTTGGACGGATATTCAAACCCATATATTCTCGAATACCACGATGAAGCGTTCGTTATCACTGGAGACCGGATTATATGCTACATATAAAGCTAGAAATATGCATGCAAATATGCATGAAAAATGCTTAAAATATGCATAAAAAGTGTCAAAATAAGCAACATTACATAATATAAAAATAGTAATGCTTATATTTTTTATATAAAAATCAGCATGCAATTAGTAAGTAGTTGAATTACATTTATAAATTCGATAGTTAACAATTATTTAGCTTTTTTTTTTTTCTTTTCTTTTGTAAGCATAAATAATCAGGGACTGTTTCAAATATTCAGTAGTAAGATTGTTTCTTCAACCCCCCAAAATATTTTTATAAGTGGATATGGACAGTTACATATTCACTGATGTAACTGCGCAGTATTTGAAATTGGCTGCTGTGTTAGCAGTCATTGTTTCTGGAAAAAGTTCAACCGTCACATTACTGAAACTATCACTTTTACACAAATGATTAAATCTGGGTTATTGTTCAAAGTATTTTCAAACTTTAAGTTTACACAGGAATACCTCTAGCAATACGGATTTTATTCATTAACTGAATAGATTCAATCAAGGTCAAAATTTCAGTTTCAAGATTTTTAATAGTCGCAGGTATGTGTGAAAATACTATAATTGTTAAATACTTCCTTGTACTGACAAACTGTCATAGTCTCTCGATTATTAAAGTCGTTTACAACATCCTCCAAATGTTCATTAAAGAGTACAGCACCAACCCACATCGCCCTTCAAGTTACCATTAGTTCCGGAGGTAAAGGGCAGGCACATTTAGCATTTTTTTAATAGACATTATTACGAGAACTTACCTTAAGAATTGCTTTCTTTGTTATTAAAATCAGTTTATTTACAATCCCAAAAGTGGGTCGCTAGTAGGTTTTGCCGGCTACAACGTAAGATTTTATTTATTAACTAGGTACACTACAGAAAAATATTGTAAATACAGCGAAAATATGCATCATCACAGGATTTTGGGTAAAATATGCAAAAAAAATGGGCTTAATATGCAAATGCACATAATGCGGTCTCTAGTTATTACTAACCCTCCAGGCTCGATCCTGCAATAGCCCGAGATCCGATTACATGATTTCTACGTCCATCTGATTTTTAATCGAATTGCAATTTTTATGTATAATCATTAATGGCAGTATACGGTTCTGCCGGGTTTCCCATATAAAAATGGATTTTTAATTAAAATTTCAAAAATTATTTTTTTAAAATAATTTTGTTCACTTGTTCTTTTAGATAAATTATAATCTATTTCAAAGAGAGACATGTAAAGAATATAAAAGAGTTTGGGTTGCCTATGTAAAAGTGGCCGCATGTGTGCTTTACCAATTGTCTATCAGAAGGTGTGGTGCGCAATACCTACTGGTAGGCCCTTTCACAGAGGCAACCCAAACTTTTTAAGTTCTTTACATGTCTCTCTTTGAAATAAATTAACTTAACTTAGTCCACAACCCGAAGGTTGGTTGGATCCTCCCGAAGGAGGCATACTAAGCCATTGTGTAGGACGGCCAGTTCCTTTCCTCTGGGACCTACAGTTTAACGTGGACCACGGAGCGTCCTGGCATAGCTCATATGATTAAACACAACTCTCAAAATTCCTGCGCCTGCCGGGATTCGTGCCCGGGGCAGGAGTAGCGAATGTTTTGAAAGCAAGCGCCTTAGCCAATGAGCTACCAGAACAAAAAGTGAACGAAATTTTTCGAAAAAAAGAATTTTGATTAGGAATAATTGCTGTCATATTTTGATTGGCATCCTGGCAGAACCGCATTCTCCTATTACTAATTCTAAACAAAAACTGCATTTCAATTAAGAAACAGATAGACGTAGAAATCATGCAAGCCGGATCTCGGGCTAAAACAGCCAAGGTTATAGGATGCCACATCAGACGAGTAAGGGAACGGGGGTGACAGTTATTCGACACATACTGTTGTGTGCAGAACAAACTGTGCTTTGTTCTTATACAACCGTAAACATTTCTCACTCCATAACTACGGTCGGGTTCTTCGAATAGCTTTGAAGAGACCTGTCATACCTCTGAAATAAAATGTTGATTTTACAGTTTGCTCCTGAGGAACAATTCTGAACGAATGAGTCCTCTCGCATCAAACGACGCATGATCTTGCCATTGCTCATCACCTGCATGCAGTACATAGCTCTTGGTCAACTTCGTCTCTTTCACTGCAACGATTCTCGATTCGTTCCTGGCTTGCAGGTGTGCATCCATCTTTCATGGCAGGCAATTAAATTCGACAAAAATGTTTCATCAATGGAAGAAGTTCTTTTCAGTTCATATAAATACGCCACGCCTTTTGATCACTTGTTAACCATGTGCGCCAGAAGATGGAGTCGGAGAGCGACTTCGAAACGTCACTTCAGATTGACGCGCACCCCCGGTAGAGGGCCCGCGAACTTTTCACACATGTGCAGCGATTCAAAGCATGCCTGATTTTTCCGTTAAAGTTCTTTGACAATTTCACAATATATACAAACTTTATTAGTGATTTTTGGAACTTTCAAATGACGGTCTGCAGAAGTCAGTTCTGAACTTGTAGTACGAGAGCTGTTAAAATTTTAAGATAGGTATTTGAGGTACCATGAAAGTTTGTATGAGACTTCCTTTGTAATTTCTGGGTACAAAATCGATCTGGCTGAAGGATATTGGGGCATAGTCCACATTCGAATTTTTAACTGTGCATATTTTTATTTTAAAAAAATGTCCTTGAGGCATTTTGAAATTTTATTACCTTCAAATTTGGTATGTAAAAATATTGAAACTAAATAAGCCAGATAATTTAGTCGCGCTTAAAATATTGCCAGGCCGTTTCAAAACTGTAATTTTTAAATTTCGAAAAATGTATTTGAGGCACGCTGAGATTTGCACAGGATAATAATTACACTTAGAAATAAATAATTCTGAAAAGACAGGTGATTTTGATGGGACTTTACACCTGCCAGCTGATCGGAAATGTTATACAATAGGGCGAGTGAACTATATATTGCCGGCCGGCTGATTCGAAATGTGTTGCAGTGCGATTGGCTCTCAAAACAGCACGTGACTCATAGCAAGCATGCAGTTGTTTAAAACGTTTTTGGAGCACATTAATAGTTAAACTTGTAGTTATAAAAGTGCTATTTTGTTTATGTATATATAAATAAAATAGTAATATACATATGGAAGCTGACAATTAGTTTGTGTTATGTTCTCAAAAAAAAAAAAAATAAGTAAGGGTTATTGTCTTTAGTGAAATTTTTAAAAAAGTCGTGAAGTTATGGAAATTCAAAAAAAAACATGAGTTAAAATATAAAGATGTTATTTTAACACCCTATGTTAACATAAAATTTAAATAGAGTGTTGTCAAATTTGTAATCGTTCATTGGAGTACAACTGAAATGGTGTCATTTATTGGCAATACAATAATAAACTTAAATTAAAATTACTGTTATCCATATACAGTAGAAAATAATTCCATTAAAATCACAATGAAAATTTGTCTTGCTATAATCATCAGGAGGCATATACAAAAATAGTGCATCATATGTGTAAGCTTGATACCGATTCAAGGACAAATTTTCTCATCAAAGTCTACGATCCAGATGTTGTAATTATCATGCTAGGAAATATTGATCATCTTCAAAGTGACGCCTTAAAGATTTTTATCGAGTATGGCACCGGAAATGCTAAAAGATATATAAATATAACAAATTTATACGCTGAATTAGGAAAATCTTTTTGCACGAGTTTCCATGGGTTTCATGCAGTCACGGAACGTGAATACAATCCATCATTTTTTTAGAATAGTAAGATAAGACCGTTATAAGTACGAATGAAAAATCCAAATTATCAAACGGCGTTAACAGATCTTGGAGTTCTTCATATAACCGGTGAGCGCGAAGAGATTTTTGAAACTCTTGAAACATTCATTTGTGAAATTTATGGTTTTAAAAATATCTAAGATATAAATCAGGCAAGATTTCAACAATTCTGCTCGTCTTACTAAGTTGACAGCAAAGAACAGCCTTTTAAAAATTCGTTAAAAAATTGTAATCCCTCCACTTTGCCACCGTGCAAAGTTCAATTACGTCAACAGCTCTTAAGAGCTCAGTATATTTCAAGTATTTGGCGTAATGCGCATTTACGTATTCCAAGTCCCTTAAAACCTTAATACAATAGACGGTAACGGCAGAAAAAATGGATTAGAATTTCGTTGGTTTGATGAAGAATGTATACCATAATTAGTGTTAGATGCTTTTTTTTAACGAAAGACATGAGAACAATGAAAATGATACAAGTAAATTGAAACATTTCGTTCATAGATACATTATTCATTGTATTATTCATTAAATATCAATGCATTATTATTTTCAGATAATGCAACAGAAATAGAAGAAAAAGAGTTTTCGAGCACAGATGAATACTTTGCTGTTATTGATGATGATTATAATGAAAAAGTCAATACAAATGAACAATAAGAAACGCAAGGAAATAAGATTAATAACACACGGGAACAAACATTTGCAAATACCTTAATAAGGGAAGGAGAATTTAACAAGTAGTAGAGCAAAATACTAGGAGACAAAATATTTTGGATATATCTCTAATTAAGCCCGATGAAAATCTTGTGGGGTGTCAAGCAACTAAAGGAATAAGTGATCATGACGCAGTTCTATTGGATATTAGAGGATTCAGTAAACCAGCAGCCAAAATTGAAGGGGAAAATAGGTACAATTATAAAAAGGTACAGGTTTCAAATTAGAAGAGATATTTCAGATAACGTTTCAGCAAATGGAAGCAAGGCACAAGTACAGTAGAGTCAAGGTGGGAAGAGTTCAAGGAGATAATAACAATGGGTGAAGAAAAATTTATTCCAAGGCAGAAAATAAAGAGAAGTAGAGAACCTGTGTACTATAATAGGGAAGTGAGGAGGTTAAAGAGGTTGGTACAAAGAGAACATAACAGAGATAAGAGACAGCAGGGTAGTAGGGAATATTTAAAACAACTAAACAAGGAATTAATAACAGCAAAGAAAGTGGATAAAGATGGGTTTATGAAGAGTATTATCAGTGCAGGAGGACCATTGACAGATGCATCTAGAAAGTTCTGTGGCTATATCAGGAAACTGAGAGGAAGGGAGGGTGTAGAGACGCTTATAGACAAGGATGGAGAAATAGTTACTGAGGTTTGGAAAAAGGCAGAGATTTTATGTAACTGATTTAGTGAGAGCATTAGGGACAATGAATCAGAAACGTGAAGGTCTAATTCGGAGAACGAGTTTAACAATACAATTAGAATTTAAGATACTAAAATACTTGAAGTATATCCTGAAGAAATCATGAAGGAAATAAATAAGTTGAAAAAAACAAAAGGGGGCTGGTGTAGATAATATTTCTACGGATATCTTAAAGATAGCCGGATGTAACATTGTACCTTATCTTGAAATATTATTTAAATTAATTCTGGATACTTGCTGCTTACCACAAGGCTGGAAAAGTGTGATAGTATTACCAGTACATAAAGGAGGGGTGAGAAATAGAGTCGAAAATTACAGGCCCATCATTTTGACTTCAGTGGTAGGTAAATTAATGGAGAGATTGTTATGCAACCACATCAGAAATGTATGTGAGGAATATAAGTGGTTTTCAAGTAGGAAACATAGGTTCAGGCTAGATATTCATGCGAATTTCCATTGGTGAGATATATGAAAGTTATTTCAGATGAAATGGAAAAGGGAGAAAATATTGATACCATAGCACTAGATCTTTCAAAAGAGTTTCACAGAGTAAGCCGTAAAATGGTAGTGAATAAGGTAAAAACTATTGGAGTGGATTAGTAAGCCATTTGCTGTGAAGAAGAATTTAAAAATAGTAGAAAATAGAAAGTTATGGTAGGAAATGCGATATCAAAGGAAGTGGAAGTAAAAATGGGAATGCCGCAGGGTAGCATATTGGGACCATTGCTTTTCATTATTCTAATGAATAATTGTGTTGATTGTTTACAATTTGAAAGTAGATTGTTTGCAGATGACATAATGCTGTTTAAAAGGATCAAAACGATAGAGGATTGTAAACAGTTGCAGGGTGATCTGGACAGGATATCTAGTTGGGTTGGTAAACACGGGATGAAGATAAATGCAAAGAAGAGTCAGCTAATTAGATACACAAATAAAAAACAAAAGGTTAATTATGAATATAAGGTGGGGAAAGTATTGCTTGCTGAAGACATGAAATGTTAATATCTTGGCAATACGTTTGATAACAAGCTTAACTGGGGAGGACACATTGGACAGGTGGTAGGAAAAGGTTTCAAAATTCTGTACTTGCTGGAGAGAGTGATGAGGGGATGTACGAGAGAAGTAAATGAATTGAGTTACAAAACTTTGGTCAGACAATTGCTCGAATATGGTAGTGTAGTATGGGATCCACATTTTGCGTATCAAATACAGGAATTAGAGAGGATGCATAAAAGAGTGCTAGATTTGTTTCTGGAAATTATCGCAGAATGTAGTCAGTGACAGATATCATAAAGGAGCTGTAATGGGATTCATTGCAAGACAGGAGGAGGATGAGGAGGGTAATGGGAATGTACAGGGCGTATACTGGCGATGAGGCATTGAAAGATATTGCAGTAGGTATGAAAAGTAGTTCATTGAAGGGAAAAGATGACCATGACCACATGCTGGCACTCGATTTCAGGCACAAGGGTGTGGGAAGATTTTCATTTTTAGGTAAGGGTGTCAGGGATTGGAATGAGTTACCAAGGGAAATGATGATAACTTAACGAAATAGTTAAAAGAATTTAAAGTTAAAATTAGTAGAAGGCAAATGTATGTTGGTGCAGGATAGGGGGAAGTTGGGTGTGTAGGGAAATTGCAGCTGGAGTGTGTGCTCAATTGCAATTAAATTAAATTAAAAAATCCAAAAGAAAATAAATATTTTCGTACCTACATAATTAGTTAATCAAGATGAATTTTATCAAGTAATTTTAATTTTGCATTAATTCATTTTTTCAATTATTTATACAGTACACAGAGGATAAATAAAAAATATTTTATTTGTAGATGAATATCACATATCAATATTTTTCATTTATTGTTGAATTTACGAAAATTCTAAAAAAAAAAAACCACTAATGAGAATCTTTTGACCCGTCCAAATTCGTTTAAACAACTGCATGCTTGTTATGAGTAACGTGCTCTAGCTTGAGCCAATCGCACCGCGAAACACATTTCAAATCTTCCGGCCGGCGATATATACTTCACTTGCACTATAGTATAACATTTCCGATCACGTGGCAGGTGTAAAGTCCCACCCAAATCACCTGCCTTTTCAGAATTATTTATTTCTAGGTGTAAATATTTCCCTGTGTAAATCTCAGCGTGCCTCAAATACATTTTTCGAAATTTAAAAAATACAGTTTTGAAATATTTTAAGCCCGACTAAATTATCTGGCTTATTTAGTGTTAATATTTTTACATACGAATTTTGAAGGTAATAATAAAATTTCAAAATGTCTCAAGGACATCGTTTGTAAATAAAAATTTGCAAAGTTAAAAATTCGTATGTGGACTATGTCCCAATATCTTTCAGCCTGGTCTTCGATTTTGTACTCAGAAATTACAAAGGACGTGTTATATAAATTTTCAGGGGACCTCAAATACCTACCCTAAATTTTTAACAGCTCTCGGACTATTTCTAAATAATCTCAGGCGACGTTGAGGGTCTTCTGGAACGCTCATCGCCTTCAATTTAGGTTCAACCTTCTTTACAACGCGATAATAACTGAGAAACTTGCGTGCGGCTTAGAGATTAATTTGAAATTGCTTTTAAAATAATTTTATTAGTTTCATTTGAACTTTTCTTAATTTAAAAAACATTAATATTGCTCTTTTTTGAGTTCATCAGAAAAAATTCAATTAGTACTAAGTGCGAAGTTACTTTCAGAACAAACCGAACGTGCTAACTAGTTGAAACTTTCATTAACGGACCCATCTTTTCCTATACGCGAAATTTACTACTATTTTATGTTGTTGTTATATAATGGCGATCTGAAAATTTGGGGACATTACCTTACATGTGGACAATGGTGTATCTTTCCACTCCCATATCTAACAGTCACATCAAACCATTCAATAGATATTTCAACTTTTTCACATCACAGGTCACTTCTTGCTCATCGTTTTCTATAAATGAATGAAAACAATTTATTCCTATCAATTTCTATGTAGAAATTTCTAGTTGTATCATCTAAACTCCTAACTTCAGCCATAATATTCATCATGCCTCTTTTTTTAAACCCCCTCTATGTTGTTATTGATTCAGTGTCTAGTTATTTGAAATGTTTCACTGCCTAGCCCAGTAACGAGACAAAACAATTCGTAACGTCGCCCTAAGTGACTCCTGATGGTATCTCGGCGATGATCAACTTTGGGCTCTGAATCGGCCAGCTTTATACACTGGGTGTGTGGAAACTGCAGCAGGGCTTCAGGTTACACCGCTGCTGTCTTGCGATCTAGTTGCATATTGCCAATTAAAAACATTATGTTTTTGCATTTGCGTATCACTTTACGCCTAGGTTGTTAGATGCGGAAAAGGATTCTAGGAAAGGAACGGGAAGGAATTCTGCAACGTCTATTTTGAAGGAACCAATACGGCATTCATCTAGGGTGATTTCGGTGAAAACATTTTTTTAAATCTGGAAGGCTGGGTGGGAATTCGAACCTACGTCCTCCCGAATGCGAGGCTAAAGCATTAGAAAACATACATCTAAAATGGAAAAGAAACATAGATAAGAAATTACCACTTACAAATCTTCCTGGTTTCAAATAATTTAATTCAATTTAATTGCGATGGAACTCTTACAATTTCACTAAACATCCGTTTTCCCCGTTTCCTTTTTCCCATCAACTTTTGCCCTCTAATAATTTCAACATTAAATTCTTATTCATCACTACTCTTGTTAATTTATTCCAATCCCTCACCCCCTAATGTAATATTTAAAAAAGAAAACACACACACACCCTTATGCCTGAAATCTAGTGCCAGTTTGTGGCCATGGTCAACATTTCCCTTCCATGCACCTCTCCTGTTTCATCCACTACTATCTTTCAACCCCTCATCACAAACATACGCCTAGTACACTTCCATGACACTGTTCACACTCCTGCTATCTTCGAACTAATCCCATTTCAGCTCCTTTATGGTTTCAGTTACTAATTGTGTTGTGTGGTAATTTCTAGAGACAAATCTAGCAGCACTTCTTTGCACATCCTCCCTCACCTGTATTTGATAACCAAAATATGGTTTCTATAATACACTACCAAATTCAGGTAATAATCTAATATTTTGTAATCCGGTTCCCAAACTTCTCTGTTACATCCCTTCTCCAACAAGTAGAGGATTTTTAAACCTCTTTCTACCACCAGTCCAATGTATCCTGCCCAATTCAGTTTGTTATCAAATATTGAATAAAGTATTTATCTTTCAAGTCTTCAACAAGAAATTCTTTTCCGCCTTATAATTATAACCAATGTTTAGTTTCTTGTTTGCAAACCTATTAAGATGACTGTTCTTTGCACTTATCTTCATCCCATATTCATACACCCAGCTAGATATCATTCAAGCTCACCCAGCAGCTTCTCACAGTCTTCTACCGTTTTGAACCTATTAATGTATTTAGTATTATATCATCTTAAAGCAACCTAACTTCTAAACCATCAACACATTCATTTATTAAAATACCGAATAGCAATGATCAAAATACGCAAACCCATGCACTGCCATTTTTACTTCCATTTCTGTCAGTACTGCATTACCTATCGTAATTATTCGCTTTCTACCTTTTAAGAATTCTTTTACCCATCAACTTATATTTTCATATACTCCAATAGTTTTTACTTTATTTAGCACTGTTTTATGGCTCACTCAGCCTTTGAAAGATCTAGTGCTACACCATTCATTTGGCCTCCCTTTTCCATTTTATCCGAAATATCTTGCATATAGCCTACTAACTGATATTCACGTGAATATCCTTGCCTAAAGCATTGTTGGCGACTTGAAAACCATTTATGTTTCTCACAAGCTTTTGAATGTGGTTGAATATCAACCTCTCAGTTAATTTACTTACCACTGATGTCAAACTGATCAACCTGCTATTTTCTACCCTATTTGTGACCCCTCTCTTATGGACCAGTAGTAACACAGCACTTCTCCATTCCCCTGGGAAGCAGCAAGTATCCAAACTCAATTCAAATAACGTTTCAAAATATGGTATAGTCACATACTGTTATCTTTAAGACACTCATAGTAATATTATCTACACCAGCTCTTTTACGCTCTTGTAGATTTCTTAGTTCCTTTATGATATCCTCGAGACGAATTTCAAATTCATTAGTCAGCTCATTTGTAATTGTATTAATAAGCTAATTCCTTGATTTTCACCGTTCGGTTCTGAATCATTGCCCCAATGGTCTCACTAAACGCCCCCTAGAAGAAAAATCAAGTTACCATCAGCACGCTTCGACGAGTGAAGAACTGGCTCAGAAGCATTATGGGAGAGGAAACATTGACTGCATTATGCCTAAACAGTGTGCATCGAAATTTCACTAAAGAGCACCGTGAGATATTGACAAACAAAGCTATCAAAAAATGTCTGTGAATTCGAGACGATTAATGTTTACATAAAAAACTATAACTGAGTTACGATCTTATTTAAGTGCATAGTGAGTCCTTAGATTAAGTGGTTGGATTACTATATTAATCAATAATAAAAATAGTTTCCTCAATAGGTTTGAATTTTATTTTGCAAGAAATCGTCATGTTCTAATCCCCTACCCTACTTTTTCGAAACGCCCTTGCCCCTGCACCAATAATGATCTTTATAAATCCATCTTCAGCCAGCTTCTTTGCAGTTACTGATTCCTTATTTCGTATTCTTTTCTGTTTCTTAACACTGTTATTTCCTCTTGTCGTCAACCTCTTTAATCACCTCACGTCCCTATTATAGTACATAGGTCAATTTCCTTTATTTTTATTGTTTTGGAATCTCCTTGAACTTTTCCCACTTCGACACAACAGTATTTACGTAATCCTTCCATTTCCTGAAATTTTATATGAAATATATTTTTAAATTTCGAAATATCCACCCTGCTATAATTATTCGCTCCTTCGCCACTGGCTGACCAAATCTCCTAATATTCATCAGAACCGTTTCATGATCACTTATTCCTTCAGTTACGTGGAACTGCACAAGATTATCATCGGGATTTATTAGGAAGATATCCAATATGTTTCGTCCCCTTGTGTTCTCCTCTACCATATGTATAAAAACCCCTTCTATACTAAGGTATTAAAAAATCTGTGTTCCCTTGTGTTCTTAATCTTTTTTCCTACGCAGTTTAAACAGAATAAATTTAAATCCTCACCAGTAATAACCATTCTACTCTCACTTCTGCACTCTGAATATGAAATTACGTAGTTTCTTCCCAAGAGCCTCTTCTTTAACATTCATTCTTCCACTATATTATCCAGCTAACACCCTGCCTTCTTCTTTTTTACCACCCCAGAAATCTATCTAAAGTAACTCATGGTCATATTCTATAAACACCAGTGAACAGTAATAGCTGTTCCCAATCCACTAATTGCTCCTCCATCTCTGCGGTACACTCTATAACCATAAGGAAAAACCTGGTTGTCTAGCACTTCTTCTATTGACGTAGTCTCTACCATATAATTAATATATGCACCTCTATTAAGTTTGGTAATTCTATTACCTTGTTGTAATGTCCAAAATTATAGACTCATTACAGTTAAAAAAAAATTAAACGTAAGTGCTACGTAAAAGCAAATTTGTGGGCTCCTGGGCTGGCGGATTCCAGCTCGTCCCGCTTATTCATGTGAAGGCTCCTGTAAATTATTTCGACAGTTCTCAAGGGAAGCTTCACGCAATAGACAGGACTTTCCTATTCATTTGGCTCGCTTGCGTCAAGAAGTTAACTGCGGGAGGTAGGTCGTTGTTCTGAGCAAGATCAGTGACTTTATGAAGTATGGAGAGAGTAACAGATGCGAAGTTTTGGGGAGGACAGCAAAGATTGGTGAAAAAGAACCAGGCGGGAGTTTAACTTCAGCCAATGAGACATCTTTCCTCTCCGTTTTCTGGTTTCGGCGGTACGTGGAGAGTAGCTGATAGAGTACTGAGAGAGTAGCTGTGGTTGTAGTGAGTGTGTTGACCACAATTCCAGAGTGCCTGGAGTTTCTTGTCGGTGTTGCTGACAAATACAGTGCGTCGCCTCATCAGCATAAAGTGTTGAAATCTTGTAGTGTTTTGTTTGTGTTCCCGACACATACACGGTGTCTATATGTTCAGGTAGCACAGTAATAGTGCATTGACCTGACATGTTTACAGTGTGAGGTGGCATTGTGAACCAGTCGTGACACTGGTCGCCGCATACAACGGCAATATACGAAATATATGCTTCCATTGCATTGCTTCATTTCAATCGAACTGAACACCCTCTGGCATGTCACCCTGAACAGATAAGAATTATTCTCAATGACTTTACCCTTTGTTTTTGCGATAGTAAATATGAGCTTTGCTTAGTGGCACCCGACTTTTTCTTATTTGTTGTTTAATTTTGCTAATGATGGAGAATTTTATGATGGCTCTGAGACTGGTATCTGTGACATGTTAGAAACTGCACTTCTATATGTCGATGTCTTTCCGTAGTTTAATAATATGTATATAGTGTCGTTTCCATGATAAAGATAAATCAATGTTAAATTTTCAAGTCTGAAAATTATATTTTTCAATGTAAAAACGGAAGTTATCCAATCAGAAAAATTAATGATTAACACCCATATGTTTTTGTAGGCTAAACGTTTCTGCGAGTAACATACCCAGTGAACAAGCCAACAAAAACTGATATATAACAGAATAATTTCAAATCCAACATCTCTGCTACAAACGCTATTATACAATTCAAACAGCAAGCTGCATCTAGTGCAATGATTCCAATTGTTTCTTTAATCAAAGATGTGTATCCATTATCTGTTGTTGGATAAATTGTTCCATAAACATTATTTAGAGATCAATTTGTCTTCTACATTCTGCAGTGTCCACCGCATATTGCAATATCCATACACAACAATACTAACATAGTAATTAACTTGATTTATTTGTCAACCAGATTTTAATATTTCAGAGAGTTGTACACAAAGCTAACTAGTCCAAAGTGAGAATTTATTCTACTGACGATCAGCTTTTATCAACTTTACAGTGGTTGGCACCGAAGAATTATAAACACATTATATTTCACTAAACGAAGATGATTAGTTTGTGCCATTTTTGCCTGATCTATGATATATCTGCATTGAGCATTTAGTGAGTAACGTCTCAGAGATATAATTAACTGTAATAACTTACTGTTTTGTCAGATGCTAGGAGGACATATAAGAATGGTATGGTTTAACAAAATTTGCATTCTATTCCTATAGTTCTAAACTACACTCAAATGAGGTATATCAAACCAAATAGTAAAATAAAACAGAATCAGAAACACTGGTAGTTGAAATGTCTATCGTCTTTTATCATGTAATCACATCTGATTTTATTATGTGCATAGTTATTGGTGTCATCATATGTTCTATAAGTTAATGGATAGACCATACATAAAATATAACATCTGGTTTAAACTACTAGGCTCAGTTTCTTTTATAGCTTAATACATGAATACATTTCACCCAATATGTAAACAATACCATCGTAAACACTGCTTTAAAACATCTAAAAGGCTTTGCAGTTTAAAAAAACGGTAGTAAATGATTATTAGAATAGGATAACAGATTCTAGAATTGGAAGGTTTTTGTAATGGACCAGAGAAGTTTTCATCTAACCTAAATTAAATTAAGGGGAAAATCGCTTATTTTGGAACAACTGTAGCACATTAATTTGCTACTTTTAGTTAATTACAGTATCAAAAATAATTTTGAAAAGCACTAATAAAACTTCAATAATCATTTTTAATGACTTTAGTCCATATTTAATCAGTATTTGGTGCTAATATAATATCATATAATAAATTAAAGGTATTGTAATGTTTAGTTTCTGAGTTACGAATTTTCAAGCAGTATCGCTGGAAGTATCGATATTGGCGAGGCGAGAAGAGTATCGCAGGAAAAGATGGCGCCAGTCTGTAGAGAGTATGGGCGCTGTACGCTCGCGGGGTGGCGTTAGTGAATGAATGGTGCGGATGCGATACTTGTGTTTGTGTGTCGGTGGTAACGTGGAAGCAAGGCTACATATATGCTCGCTAGATATTGGAAGGACTCAAGAACGTTTGTGTCATGACTGTGAACTTGATAGAAGAACAGTGCTTTCCGCGTGTGTGAACGGCGGACTTTAATACGACGGTTATATTTTGGCCTGAATATTTTCATAATTTGCGAACTGTGCAATCTTCTGAATACTGTCAAATTAGTTTATGAATCACTGGTTGGCGAGCTGTATCAGTTTTCAAGTCATAAAAAGTGTATGCTGTGTTCATCTTAACACACTGTTGCTTTGTGTCTGTAAGCCAGCAACCTTTAATCACAGTCGAATTGATCAGCAGAACTTGCAGAATTGTAGCGACGACTGATGGATTTATATTTCATAGCCCGTGAACTGCGATTAAAGAACTACAACTGTATGTAATGTTAGTATTACGCCAATGAAAGACTATAAAACAAACCACCAAATAGCTCAATGTATTTATCAATCGCTAATTTTAAATGTTTACATGGTGACCGTGACCGGACTGTATGACTAAACCACGGTAGGAATTGACATTAATTAGTCACCGCCGGTGGGAAAACACGCTAACAATTAGGAAGTGGACGGTCAACAACCAACGACAAAATCACGCGTCATAGTAGCAACGGCCAAAGCAGTTCACGTGCGAAGGAGCACTCCAGGGACGCTGCATAGTGGCGGAGGCGACTTCGAGCAATCGACAACTCGACTTCGAGGTACGGCGAGACGCAGTACTGAGTTGCAGACAGAGCGGAGTGATTCGAAGAACACGAAAGGGAAGTGCAAGATTTTATTTTGTAAGAGAGACAAACTGACATCAGCGATTCGTAATTTTAAATTTTCACAGCATGATAATTTGCTTAATTTTCCGTAGTCATCTTTAATACTTCAAATAAAAGTTATTGCCAGCATGAATGAGAAAATTTCCCTTGTATGGATAATTTCGAATAATATCAAAAAAATCTTTGTCAGTTTGAGTAATAAATTCTTCTCTGCATTTTTATATTAAGTTCAGACAAGGTCTACACCAAAAAAGTTCGTCCTAAATCTCCTGATGATTTTTTTTATTTTTAATGGAGGAAGTATTTGCAGTTATTTTTTCCTTCTCTACTACTACCGACGTTAAAGCTTACATTTTAAGTAAGCATTCCATAAAGATATGTATATATATTATTTTCCAGTACGCTTATCTGAACTGGAGCATGCAATAGTCTCTTCAACTAAGAAAAGGTTTTCTTATGCAATGTTTTCATACAGATCCAACAAACCTGTCTCTTCATTCAACGTTTTTATATGCTGAGTTGCTGTTTTTTGCGATGTACTACTTTCTTGCAGACCCAGTAAACCTGGGTTCCGGTTCACTGCTTTGTTTATAATGGTTTGTCTTGCTCTTGAATCCTCTATGATATCTTCTTTGGAGAGTGTGATTATGGTGGGTGTGACTGTACTTAATGTTCACGATTAGGCAGAATTTTCAATACCTTGTTGGAGACTATGGAATTGTTTACATTTGTCTTGTGGCTGTGCACTTGAATGATTTCATCGTTGACTTGTAAGCGTCTTATATTATGATTTTTTTTGAAAGATAAAGGAAGATGGATTTGCTGAGGAACTTCCATTCTATAGACATAAGGTTGTTTTTATGTAGGTTAGATGCGTCGGGGCCGAGAGAGTAGAACAGTCCTAAAGTTTCTTAAAGGAGTTCTTACTGAAAGTTGTTGGAGAAGTAGGAGTCTGCGTGAAATATGAAGATGTCATCTTAAATAGGTTAATAGATTTTAAGTTTAGTGTTGCGAAAAATATTAGGGAAAAGTGTAGTAGGTTACCCTCAAAGAATCCAAATCTATGGTTTTTGAAGAAATGTATAAGAGTTTCTAAATTGCAAGGGTGCAACAACATAAGAGTATACGGAGAATAGATGAATGGAGATGCAGGGCCGCATTTAGGCTCTGTGGGCCCCTAGGCAATACATGTGGTGTGCCCCCCCCCCTGTCGGCAGTGGCCCTGGCTACCTCCGACTATGGATGCTTAAATTTCGAAATATTCGACCCTAAAAATTTATGGCCCTTTTTTTTTTAGCGCTACTACTGGCCCAGGTGGGGGATCCAGGGGTTGTGGTGCGGGTCCCCTCTTTGGGGTGCGGGCCCCTACGCTACAGCCTATGTAGCCCATACCTAAATGCGGCCCTGTGGAGACGGGAGGCCGAACGAGAAATTGGTGAAGGTCTTGACTTGGCCACAAGAAGAGAAGGGTCTTGCTACTCTGGAGAAGAGCTGCGTGAACATTGGAAAGAAATGGACATACTGCTAGATTATCGAAATCAATTGTGTAAGCAGGTAGCAGATGGTGCGGATAAACGAGAAGTAGTAATTTTGGAAGCAGAAAGAGAGTTTCTTGCATTTATATGGGACTGCCGAGAACAGTATACGTTAACCAAGATACGAGACAACACAAGCATAAAGCGTTGTACGGAAGCGGCCGAAGAAGTTGTTGAAGAGCCAAAGACAGATGTGATAGGACCAGCATTTTTGCGAGAAGCAAATACCGAAAAACCTGGGACAAAACATGAAATGATTAAGGAAGAAACAGGGGAAGTAAGAACAAAAGGATCAAGTTGGAAAGAATGAGCTGACATTCTTGAAGCATTTAGAGTGGAATGTGAGTCCCTCCTGAAGCGCTGGTGGGAACAAGAAACAGTAAAGATGATTTCAGAAGATACGTTTAGATCGAAGGAAAGAGAAACTGCGAAGAATAATGATGATAGTATACAAGAAGTTCAGGAGACGACTTTTGAGGAGGATGACGAAAAGATTATAGGAGATTCTGTTGTAAAGGAAGTAATCTGGAGAAGAGGATGAAGGACAGCGGGAAGCAGTCATCGAAGTGGGAGAAACACTTCAGAAGACAAAGACAGTAAAGCTTGAAACTTTGCAGGAAGCAACCCCTGGACTGAAACTGGATATGACAGTGGAAGAATCCCATTCATTAGTAGGAGGAATAAAACAGGGACTTTATGGAAGGAAAGAAGCTGTGCGAAATAGGGGATGCTATGCAGCACAAGAAGAATGGTATTTGTGGAGGAAACGTGTGCACTGAAATGAAGGAAGCACAAATAAAGTGAGATGGAAAATACGTAAGAAGAAACGCAAGTTAATTTTGTTTGGTGAAACAAAAAATACCCATAAGAAGAAAGAGGGAGAAAGGAAGCCAGATGGACGCGGCGAAAGACGAAACAGAGTCTAGAGTTCTTTGATGCATGGAGGAACATTGTGAAGTTCACACCGGCATGTCCTTTCTGGGGGTCAAGCACTGTTTGGAAGTGCATTATTTTGAATGGTCGAACACTCCATATGAACGCTTGCATTATGATAAGCACAGTCTTGCATGTTGGTTTCATCTTCCCCATCAAAAGGGAAGAAATTTAGCTTTGTGTATAACTGAGAAAAGTTTTTACTTTGTTATTCTGTCATTACCTGAGTGTGACGTAGTTACCTATCTCTTTGCAGCTGTGCGCAGATAAGCGACCTGGACCTTTGTTTATCCTACAAATGGTGAAGGCTAGTCAGGAATGTGCTTATGCTAGCTTGTGTCTCATGATAGGGTGGACAACCTTGTAATTAATGTTACAGAAACTAATGAAATATGTGGACATGTGCCCATAGTATTTTATAGAACATGAAAGATGGAAGAAACAAAGTGGAAAAGAAGGAAGAGAAATTGTATATTAGGTCATTGTATTTTCATTTTTTGTGTGTTTATTTTAATGAGTATACCTGAATGTTTGGTAAGGTTGTAAATGATAAACTGGGTAACCACCAGCAATATTGTTCCTTAGGTCATTGTGCTAACATGGTGGTGGAAAAACATTTTGTCAAACACATCTTTCGCCAAAAGGTTATTAGGAGGGGTGTAATGACACAACAGTATCACTGGAAGTATCGATATTGGTGAGGCGAGAAGAGTATCACAGGTAAAGATGGCCCCAGTCTGTTTCTAGCAGGTAGAGTGTATGGACACTGCATGCTCGCGGGCTGGCTTTAGTGAAAGAATGGTGAGGATGTGATACTTGTGCGTGAGTGTGTGTTGGTGATTACACGGGAGGAAGGTTACATATCTGTTCTTTAGATATTGGAAGGAGTCAAGAACATTTGAATCATGACTGAACTTAATAAAAGAACAGTGCTTTCAGTGTGTGTGAACAGCGGAGAGTAATACGACTGTTATATGTTGGCCTGAATATTTTCCTAATTTGTGAACTGTGCAATCTTCAGAATACTGTCAAATTAGTTTATGAATCACTGCTGGTTTACCGTGGCAAGCTGTATCAGTTTTCATGTCATAAAAAGTGTATGCTGTGTTCATCTTATCACATTGCTGCTTTGTGTCTGTAAGCCAACAACCCTTCACTTAATCAGTCTAGTTGGTTGGCAGAACTTGCAGAATTGTGGCGATGACTGATGTATGGCCCATGAACTGTGATTAAATAACTACCACTTCATTTAATGTTAGTATTACCCCAAGGAAAGACTAAAACAAACCACCAAACAGCTCAATGTATTTATAAGTCTCTAATTTTAATCAGTTACAAGCTGTTGCATGTGCTTCTCAAATGTTCCATTGCTTTTATATGCCACTGCTTGGTGCATGCGCAGTTTACTTGTTATCCACAATGCATACTACTGGCAGTATACAGAACCACTGCTGTTAGATCGAGAGCCAACTGAATGTCATTAACTATCCATTATGCATCTGCTTAAGTTAGGACTAAACCTGTTCATATTTCAAGATTAAATCAACCTGTGCTTGAAAGAAACAACTTTTAAATCATTCTAGTGTTCTGATATAACACAATATTATCAATATGAGATTAATAAGTAATGTTTGATTTCAAGAATGCACAAAGAGTTCAAGAACTTAAGAACAACAATTAGTAACCAAATACAATGGTATAATTAATGCCAATGAATGATGACAATGTTTCCATACATAAATTATTCTTCAGTATCGGGTAAAATTAGCTATTTATTTATAGTGTTCCTTTCTGTACATATAAAAGAAATGAAGGCTTAAACAATGTGTAAATTGACAATATGCCTATAAGAAGCTGTTATCCATATGCTACAGTTAAGCAATAAGTAAGATTATAAAAGATAGGCAGTTAAATTATAACACAGTGGAAAGAAAGATGGACAGAACAAAGTGGAGAGAGCTCGTGACCATCACCCAGGAGGCTGTAGCTAGAGAATGATGATGTAATATTCTACATGTTACAAAAATTACTACAATGCTACATTAATTCTATACTGATTAATTCTCCCCCACTGACAGCACAAATATCTAAAAATTTTAAATACAAAAACTTGAAGAAATATAACACAAATCTGTCAGTTGTAAACACAATATCAGAAAGTGATAACTTGTGTAAGAAAAAACACCAGAAAGAAAAATATAACTTTTTTTTATTAGGTTTAAATAAAAATAATTGCCCGTTCTGGCAGAAGAATAAAATATTTCACTCAGAGTCAAAATTCAACCATCACTCCCTAAAAACTTAATACTGTGTTAATCTTTGTACAACTAGGAAAAGTAAATCAACAAAAGTCTGAAAAATTATATTTTTAATTATACAAGTAATTTAACTATCTTCAAATATCAGTTTTATAGATTATTCAAAATACAGCAAATAATAACTTGCAAATAACTATCAGGAAAACTAAATTTTTGTGTATCCATGAAAAACAAGTAAATTAATTTCAAAATCACTATAAGACAAATTACTTAATGCAGATAAAAATGCACTTATCCTAAAGCCATTTATTAAACTATATGGATCCTTAATGCGATATCATCTGTCCAATATTATTTTTACCACATAAATTAAATTAGTTTTGGTGTAACTGTTAATGCTTTATGACTGATCAAACAGTATCCAAAACAGAACCATATTAAATAGCATTTTACAAAAATGAAACTTTATATAAATAATACAGAAATGAAACAGCCATTGAATTTTCTTTTTGTCATTAGCTGTAAACTGATATGCAAAAAATTCACAGCTGAACATACACTACATTTAATAAATTATTCTAAGCTTTAAAGTTCAAGAGGTACTATTAATACAGGGGTGTTAAAACAAAAATTTTACAGGCATATAATAATTAACATATATATTATCTGAGCATCAAGGTCAGCAAAGAAAAATAATCCAGAAGCTCCACAGCCAAAAGCAGCAATTCTTATAGGTTTAAAGGATAAAGAACTGATAAATACATTTCTATAAACTCCAACACACAGCAATTATTATGTTAAAAATTAACCAGAATGAATTGAATTAAAGAATTTACGGTCACCAGAAAAACTTGTTAAGTAAACTGATGTTCAATAGTTGCTTTTGAATAAACTTCTTAACAAGAATAGTTTTAAATTATCAATCATAAAATAAATTTACAATTTTCGCACAGTATATAGCTGTGCACAAACTTTACAAATAAATGGTAACAACCTAGTATGAGTAAGGAAAAGTGGTAAAAGATTTAACATAGATTTCACTAATAGGCCGTTTATGTAAATGAATTCTTCTATGATTTGAAAGGCCATTAGACCTAGTAAATTCTACTTCTATATTTTGAAAGGCCATTTGAATAAATGAACAATTTTTCACATATTTCACAAGTAGCTCATTAATATAAATTAAAGCATCTATGTTTTGAAAGGCCATTAGAACCAATAAATGATTTTTTACAGATTTCACAAGCATGATGTTTAGGTAAATGAATGCTACTTGTATGTATTGAAAGGCCAGTAGAATTAATAAATGATTTTCCACAGATTTCACAAGTAGGCCGTTTAGGTAAATGAATTCTTCTATGCTTTGAAAGGCTATTAGAACTAATAAACGATTTTCCGCAATCTTTACAAACAAATGGCCGATCAATTGAATGGAGTTGTATATGCTTACCAAATGTTTCTGAACTACGACACAATTTTCCACAACGTTTACAAGCAAATGGCAGTACACCTGAATGAGTGTATCTATGTAAAAAAAGGCCTTCAGATGTAGCACAAATTTTCCCACAAACATCACATGCAAATGGCAGTTTACCTGAATGTTGTTTTTTATGAGTTTTAAGATCATTAGAGTACACAAACAATTTTCCACAAACTTTACAAGCCAACAGCCGTCTATGGCATTGAATACTTTTATGGTGTGAAAAAACACTAAACTGAGAAAATCTATCACCACAAATTTCACATGAAAACTGCCCATCAGGTAAATGGATTCTTCTATGCATTGTAAGGTACTTAAGATGAGCATATGAATTTCCACAAACTTCGCAGATGAAAGATCGTTTCTCCAAATGAATACTTTCATGATATTTTAAGGAATAACAAGTAGTATATGATTTCCCACAAAATTTACAAATGAAAGCCAGTTGCTGTGTGCGGTCACTATATTGCGAAAATAGAGTGGACAGTTGTTTGGCCTCAGAACAATTCTGTATATTATTCTCACTATTACAAGCATAAGACATAACATCCACCTCCATGTTGTTGTTGTTCAATTGATGAACTGGGGTACATTGCTCCTCATATAAGTAATTTCTGCTTTGACTAACATAATTGTACCTAAAAAAAACATTGCAATTATTATACCACCAATAAATCACAATTTAACTAAAAAAAGCGTAAGTGAGAAAGCTTAGTAAGAATTAGAGTGAAATTTAATCAATTTTATTCTGAAATAAACTGGTAAAGCATGTTTTTTGTTTTTATCTGTAAATATTAGTACATTTCAATTGCCTCTTATTAACAACCTTTAAATAGCAGTAGAAATAATTAGCTGTAAGTTGACAGAACCCACTTCATACTAAATGCATTCTTCATCATCATATAATAAAAAAGTTAAAATTAAAAATTCCCTGTCTATACAATTAATATTCTGTTGGCGATAAAAAAATGCTGGAATAAATTTTCAGAATTACAATAACAAACATTTCAGAGAAATTCTAACTATAACATTTGATTATTAGTACTATTTTCCTATGCAAACAAAGTCTGAATATTATAGTAAATGCAACTATTATGCAAACAAAACAGAAACCAATTACTTTTAGGCTTTTCTAAATAATAATTGGGAATTGGAGAGAAATATCAGTAAAACATGGAAGTTGTTAAAGAAAGCTCCAAACAAAAATAACTAGAATTAATTATTAAAAATACTTTAACAGTAACAATATATATATATATATATATATAGCAATAGAATATATATATTCTATTGCTTGTAAAAGATTAATAATTCTCAGAAATAATTGAATAAAACAACCTACAGCAGTTTTACTGATTATCTGTTAATATATAGTATTAAATTAATGAGACTACAAGAGACTGGCAAAAAATTAATGAAATAATCCACTATGAAAAGAAAATTTTAGTTAGGGTCTAGTTTTTGTTTGGATCTATTTCATACAATATATGCAGGTCAGAAAGTATTAAGTACATGGAAAAAGAAAGAATTTGGCCATGTCCTTATGAAAGTGTCATCTCGGATACTACTAGAGTAACATAAGGAAACAAAAAAATAAATGCAAACCTGGATTGTCTCGCAAATGCTAGACACAGCCCACAGTCATGAATATGATGGCCATATAAATTTACACCATTAGTTTGTAATGGTCATTACGAAAAGAGGTCACTGCTTAATAACTGGGAAATCCAGAAACTAACTTACATTTGTGCCTTGCGTGCACATAGGTGGGAATGGAAAGTCTCCTTGGCAATAAAAAAAAAATGTTTCTACACTCAGTACACATCACGCTATTACAGCATACAGACTGCGATTTTTTTTCTACTTTGTTGTGAGAAGCACTCAATGATTAGGTTTCTTCAGACAAAAGCCTCAAGTCAATTGAAATCTAACGGTAACTTAGTGAGGAGTACAGAGACAGAACAATTAGTGAAGGTGGAGTGAAGCAGTGGTTCATTTAGTTTAAAAATGACTGCACTAACGTTTATGATTAGGACTCCAGTGGGTGACCTAGCTTTATGACTGATGAACAACAGAGAAAATCAATGATGAAATTCATGAAAATTACCACTTAACGATTACACAACTCTGGCTTCATTTCTGCAATATTTTGCAAAGCAGAACAAAACAAGTGTCAGGAAAACTGAGATCAAAAGGGTATTTTTTCACAAAAATGCATGTCCACACATGGCCTACTCAACAGCTTGTGAGGTTCACAACCTTATTTCATGAAATTTATTATTATAAGCATATTTTGTTACTAAATAATTATATGGAGTAACTTTGGTATGTAAGCTTTCAAGGTAAGAGAACATCAAACCCAAAGGGAAGATCTATGGTTATCAGTTGGGTGTGGAAAAAATATGGCTTGAGAGGCAGAAATGTGAAGGTGTTTTGATTCCTGGTGGGATGAACACAAAGTGGTAATTTGATAAAATAAGCCCAAAGGCACAGAAGAAAGTTGATAGTATGAATGAATTGTAACCATTGGGTTTAAATAGAATTATTTGTATTAAAAGGATACCAAAAATAAGTAAACGATAATTATAATTGTGAAAGTTTAATAAATCGTGTGATTTGGTTTTTGAAAAGTAATTACACTTCATTCAAAAGATTATTTTCAGCAGTGGTAATAAACAAACTAAGTATGAGATACAGAAGATAAAAAAAAGTCCTATAGTGCTGGTATTTGAGACTGGAAATGGAAGAGTCAATATAATTTTCTATAATAATTAATTTTAAGGGTGGAAGCCACAATTACAGATAAGTACAGGGTGATTATAATTAAAGTTTAAGTTTCAAAATGCTCTAAAAATCGAACCACTGATTAGAATGACGTCAAAATTGAACGATGTATTGTTGAAGAAGGGGGAAAGAATAGGAACCAAAAAAGCATCCATCTAATCGGTTTGTAATTGTCCTGAGGCAAAAAACCGCATAAAAAGCATCCATCCAATTGGTTTTTAAGTTTCACGAGACTGGCACAAAACATGTTCAATATGCTGTCCACTGTTGTGTGCAACAAGATTAAATCGGGAAACAACATGTTCCACAACCGATCGAAGTGTCACCGGGGTCAAGTTCAGAATGCGTTGCCAAATGTGTGTCTTCAAATCAGCTATTGGCAATTTGAGTACTGAACACAACATCTTTCAGATAAACCCACAGTTAGAAATCACATGGATTAAGATCAGGTGATCGGGCCAGCCAGGCTGTAGGGAAATGACTGATAATTCTAGCATTTCCAAAATGCCAACTCAACAACTGCTTCACTCGATTTACAATATGCGGAGGAGCATCATCTTGCAATCGTGTTCCTTCCCCCTCCTTCAATAATACACCGTTCAATTTTGATGTCATTCTTATCAGTGGTTAGTTTTTTAGAGCGTTTTGAAACTTAAACTTTAATTATAATTACCCTGTATATACAGGTAAAAAGAGATGATTAACCTGTTACAAGTTCTTGGATGGGAGATGTTTGATCACCTACAGTACAAGTCCGGATGTAGTACCAATCGATTACCACCTCTTTTCAGTGATGAAGCAGTTCACTCACAACACAGCACTTTGGCAGTGATAGATAACTTTATACCGGTGTAAAAAAGTGGTTGTAATGTAAGGTGGCAGATTTCTACAGTAACAGAACTGAAACAATTTGTGCATCACCATGGCTAATTACTCTGTGTAAATGGCAACTATTTTTTTTTAATTGTTTAAGATTTTCCCCTTCAAATGTGTTTTATAAAATTTCTCTCTCTTAAGGTGTTGGTTTTTTTTTTATTTACAAACATTTCCCATATAACACACTTCATTCTTCGACAGTTGTAAGCTGAACTCATCTATGGACTGTGTAATGCAACACCATATAAATTATTTCAAAAATCAAGGGCAAGTATCCCTCGCATTAAACTGTAATACAACAAACAGTTTTAACTCTCTTTTTACCATAAATTAAAGTTCAGTATGCATAAATTGGAATCGTGGAGTCACAAAAACCTTTTGAAAACAGTAAAAGTGTACATTAGCACATGAAGATGGAGGATTATGCAACGCCATATGATTCTGATTTGTTTTTGAGCTCCTTGTCTCACCAATATACATTCTGAAACACTCACAAGGACACTACCAGATGTTGGGGTCATGGCATTTTAACTAATTTTAGGGGCATGTGCCACACTACAAAGAATCAGGACACTGCTCAGATATAAGCATTATTAGGTAACACTGAACTGAAAGTTATGCATTGAATTTATGTATTGCTAATGTTGCTTTAGTCTAGCAGGTTAAATCCATATCATTTCAGGCAGGGGTTACCTTCATAGTTTCAGAAGTTTTTAAATTTAACATATGTTAAAATTCAGATAAAAGTAAGATACCTGTATATTTATATTTCACCCAAAAAATTCCTGGCAGCCAAAGATGGCATTCCTTACTTGCGATTTTTAATTTTAAAAATAAAATTGAAGTGCTCTATCTCTGCAACAGTGCTAGATAGTTTCTTGTTTTTTTTTTTTTTTTTTTAATCTTGAAAGCAATACTTTCCTGCTTCAAATAATATACTCCATTTTAAAAAATGAGTTCAACTTTTTTTTTGCTGCAGTGTTCAGAATTTTTTATAAACATCAAAAAAATCAAAAATTTCCTATCTAAAAATATTTTATTTTTTTAATGTTGATCAATACCATTCAGTATTGCAGTCACTGTAAAGGAGAACTTCACTTTTAAGATTAACAATTTTTAGAAACATTTAAAAAATTCAGAGAATTTTACGGGAACAGCATATACACTATTCCTGTAAAATTCTCTGAAGTTGTATATGTATGTTATCATATATGTCAGATTAAGCCTACTACATATCCTGTAAAGTACAATATGCCACTCTGGTTCTAAAAATTTTATAGTTTATTTTCTAAAAATCCATTATTGGAACAATGTGCTCAATGTTAGAGAATAAAAATGATAAATGAAACTAAGCTGGAAGTGTTGAAGTGTTTTTAAATTCATAATTGAATCCTATTTATAATTTCTGAATGTGACAAAACCTTCTAGAACAATTTGGAACCATCTTGATAATTCCAGAGTGTAATAGAATCTTCTAGATCAACATGGAACCATCTTGAAAATTCCAGATTGTGACACAACCTTCAAGAACAATGTGGAACCATTGAGATGACACTGTGTGTTTGACCTGGCATATAAAATGGACAGATACATTAACAGTTCAGTTCTCAGCAGACAAGCAAAGAGAGCAAGTGCATCAAATTTTAAAGTATGTTTATAAGCTTTTGAGCAGATTTTTGTGTGGTGTTTTGCAGAAAAAACTGAGTTTGAAATGTCTTCTAATTAGAGCCATAGGACAGTGAAGTGTGCTGAGTATTTGCATATATATATATATATATATATATAAGTAATATTTATAAGACTAGCAAAAAAGTAATAATAAACAGACTTTGTTCAGGTTGTGAATAGGAGTGCTTGTTTGAAGGCTCTGTTTCAAAGTTAAGATGTTTCCAGTAGTGACTTTATGTATTCCAAATGCTTTTGCAGCATATCAAAGATAACACTGAACTTCAAGAAAGTCTCCTACTGTGTGGATGATGAAGATCTGCGGCTGAAAAATTAAAATTCCCTGAATCAGTCAGCTGTAGATGTTGGTGTTAGTCCCATTAAGAAACCATGATCAGTGAAGTCAAGCAATAAGCTCTATGCATCAAGAAAGAGTATAGAAATTACTGAAGCTGTGGCCAAGCACACCAAATGAAAACTGGCCATTGTTCAATGTTAAAATTCCAACTTCAAAAGAAAGTAAACCTAAAAAATCTTGTGAAACTTGCCAAGCATTTATATCAAACATCAATTCAGCTGTTGAATCGTGTGAATCATAGGATGGGAAGGTGCGAATTTTGTCAATTTTCCCAGCATCTGTAGCCTGTATGCCTGCTTGTGGATTGCAAAGGTCAAAGATATCAGTTGTGAGTTAAATGAGATTATCATGAATTTTATGCTCCCACACAGACCGTCTGCTGGATATAGATTTCCAGCTGCAAGACAACAACATCACAACCAGTGTTCACTGCTAAGTCACAATGCTTTAAAGATTGTGGTTACTCCAGTTCCTACTGGTTCAATAGAAAGGTATCACTCAATATCAAATGACGATACTTATGCATTTCAATAAATGTTTAGTTCATTGAATATCTAATTTCAGTTCCAAAAAGAGTATACAAGGAGTGGTATATTTTGGAAGTTGCTCATATAGTTTGTAGTTTTTAATATGTTTTTGCCTGTAATATGCTTTTATAAGTTTTTTTTAAAGCTTTCTGTTTCTAATATTTAGTAAGAATTAAAAGGCGATGTCAAAGATTAGATTTTTATATCATAATTAACTATGATGTAACTGAAACTGGTAAAATGTATGGAAACTTTACATTGTTTCTAAAGCCTGTCAATCTCAAAAGTGGAAGTTGTCCTTTCCAAGAGAAACAGTACTCAATGGTATTGATCAACAGTAAAAAAAAATCTAAATTTTCGAGATAGGATTTTTTTTTTTTTTTAATTTAGAAGGCTGCAGCAAAAAAAAATTCAATTAATATGGACTATACCAGCAGTTAGAGACAAACATTGGTAACTGGGCTTCTCCTAAAGGTTCAACCCTTCTTGTTAGGTCGGGTACATCAGCTGGTTGAGGCACATACACACGATCCTTTATGAACCCCCCAGGTATAAATCACATGGAGTCCGATAGGGAGAGTGTGGAGGCCATGCAAACAAGCTCTGTCTTTGGGCTCTTTGCGGCCAATCCAGCGGTCGTGTACAGTGACGTTCAACCTATCACATACGTCATAGGGTATTTGACTACTTCTTGAAAATGGTTTTAAATTGTTTATTGGTACACCTTATTCACCGACTGAAGAGATTTTTTGACAAAAGTGCATTATTTTGCGAAAAATTCAAAGTTAAAATTTAAAGAATTTAAAAGCCCGCCAAAACGCTCATTTGCTGCCTGGCGCGTGCAACGGCAGTCGTGACGTCACCCGTCTGTAAACGCTGCCGCTAGGAATGGAGCGTTTCCAATTATCCAAGTTTTCAACTATTTTTTATTATTTGTTGCTGGTTATTTCTTGTTATTAATGAAGGTTCGTTTTGAATATAAAATAGAAAACAATATGGAAAAGCCTACAGCGGAAAAATATTGAAAGTAGACGCCTTATTTGTAGGCCTAGCTATAGAAACAACCAGTGAGTTTTATTCTGTGGAGCTTAAAATTGTAACAACTTCAATTTGGTATTGCAACAGTCACTTACGATTTTCTGTGAATCTCATTTACACCGCAATTTCGTAGAGTAAATGTAATACGTTGTTTAAGGCGAGAATTATTAGGGTTGGCCCTGAGGTTCGATCCTCGCTTCGGAATATTTTCAGTTGGTTTTCTTTTGTCATTTTCTTTGGATACTAGTTGCTGTTGGTTGCATTGCATAATAATTTTTCCCGAAAATCCACCAGAAAATCAATTTAATTTTTATTTTCTTTTTTCTGAAGGCGTCACAAATTTTTGGATAACAAGCGAATTACAACCATTTGAAACAACCAAAGAAGATTTCAAAAAGGAAATTGGACGTTACTTGCACACCGAAAAAAAGTTTTTTTTTTAAATGAATATGATTTGCACATTAAAAGTAAATATCGCCTAATAGACGCAGTTATGTCAGGAAGGTAACCTACAGTTGTATCGTCACGTAAAAATTCCAACGAAAAGGACACAAAGCGTTCCGGAACTGTTGCAAGATTAGCATGAAATTTCTACATGTGATGTCACTTCTAAAATAAATTCCATTGTTCACGGCCATGCACCTGTATTTTTTGCACGATATTCTCTCTCTGGTAAGTTTAAAATAAAAACTTTTCATGTATGGTAGCAATTTGTTTCAAACACTTGCATTACGCTAAGCAACTATTATGAATTCTTCGAATAAAAACATGGTAGTGCAAAAAACAGTAAACAAATACCGAAAAAAATTCACACAAAAAATATTATCCTAACCAAGGTTCTTCGAACGTAGGACGTTCTGAATTGCATTACCACTCTTCAATCATGCAGCTATCCTGACACTAATTCTTAATTGCTTCTCTTTATGTTAATAGTGAACACTTCACGGTTTCTTCATGTGAGATGAAGTGAAACGAGGTAGATAAATGAATAAAGAAACAAATTCAGTTTTATTGACAAAAAATATTATTAATTCATAATCTTTAATCTGCAATTAAGAAAAATGGCGCACAACATCCAGTTGTTCCGAGCGTGGTGAGTGAGCGGTTAACGCTCTGGCCTCGCATCCGGGAGGACGCCGCACAGTGTGATATTTTCTAAATCTACAGGGACAAAAGTCAGTTTTGATAATTGTCTACGCAGGCAAAATAGTTATTTATATTCAAAGTAGATGAACCATACTACTCGGAACAAAGGTTTATTTTCAACGAATTCACGCCTAACAATAGAAAAAAATAGTTTGAACAATGGGCTTCCTGTGATCCACCGAACAAGCGCTTCAGTCGGCCGCGCTCATCCATTGAGTTTGGACGATGATTACGCTGTATTTCTGCGTGTTAGTAGTGATTTGTGTGTTGCTATTGCTTTTGGCGAGCTTCAAGGTACGTTTACGCATAATTTTTCCGTGATACTATAGCATCATTAAAACAGAACGAGATTATTTTTAATTAAAAAAAAACTACTGAACCAATTTCATGCTGAGTTTTAGTTCATTATACCGATCTCTTACTATATTTATTTGAAAGAGCTGCTTATTAGCTACAAGAAATACCTTAATTTGTTTGCGCATATTTGCGACACCCATACAACTTTTCTTTATTTTCAGCATGACTGCACAAATTTCGCGTACAGAATTTTTCGACGTATGGTTTGCTAACGCAAAACAATCAATCTCTAACTTTCAATTTAAATATAAATGAGTCTCAAATAGAAGCTGTTACATTTTAAGGTCAGTAGAATAAAAGTCAGTTTTTTTTTTCTATAGCCAGCCCCACAAATAAGGCGTCTATTTTCGTTATTTTTCCGCGGTAGGCTTTTACATAATGTTCCCGATTTTGTATTCAAAATGAAATTTCATTAATAACAAGAAATGACCAGCAACAAACAATAAAAATAGTTGAAAACTTGGATAATAGGAAACGCTCCATTCCTAGCCGCAGCGTTTACAGACGTGTGACGTCACTCAAGCGACAACCAATCCTAGAGCGTTTTTTGTCACGTGACCGGAGGTAAGAAAAGTATAATTTTTATTTCGCTTTTTTATTAAAAATAATCCACTTTTCTTTTCAAAATTGATAAAATTAGCTTCCTGAAGCATTAATCTGTGAGAATGAGTTCAATTTATAACATTTTTTTAATATTGTCAAATAGCCTATTGTGCCATTGAGGCGGAGCACCATCTTACTGCCAAATGAAGTTATTTGGTTCCTCTTCTACCAATTGGGGAAACAGCCATAGTTGTAGAGCATCAAGGTAAGAAGTACCAGTTACAGTTGTTTCTCCAAAGAATAAAGACTCTCAAACTTTCCAGTAAGATATGGCACAAAAAAACATTCAGTTTAGGGGAGTCTTGTTGCAATTGTACCACCTTGTGAGGATTTTCTGAGCCCCAGACGCACACATTATGAGTGTTCACATGTCCACCGAGGTGAAATGTCAATTCATCACTGGAAACAACATGATCCAGCAAATCTTCATCGTCGTGCAACAATATTTCGCATACAAAGTTGGCACATAAACCATATTCAGTAAGTTTTAGAGCCTGTAACAACAGCAAACGATAAGAACATAGTTGTAAGCATTTCCGTAACACTTTCCAAACAGTCATCACTGGAATTGCTAATTCACGACTAGCCTTCCGAACTGATTCTTCGGGCTACACTTGAAAGACTCTCTCAATGGCTCAACACACTCTTCACTAACCTTTGGTCGTCCTGTAGTTTTCCCTTTGCAAAGGCAGCCAGTATTTTCAAACTGATGATACAATCTACGGATGTTATCATCACTTGGGGATCACATCTGAACTTAATCCAGGATACACATTGCACAGTAACTACAGGTCAGTCTTTGCAAACTGCAGCACACAAAAAGCTTTCTGTTCACTAGTCGCCATTTTTGCTACTAGTGCTTTCTAATGGATGATGGAGGAAACATTGCGTGTACATGCGCACAGTTACCAACAAACAGAACTGTTTGAGTTGCTCTTTTATTTCATGTATTCATTATAATTTAATGTTTTGTGTAATCAATACTACAAAGCGTTAATACTCCAATATTCATTTTGAAATACCCAGTATTTTAAACATTGGTAAATTTTTTCATTGAATTATTTCTTTAAAGGAAACAGATGATGTATTTTAATCACATGTGCAGTTCCAACTATTTCAGAGGCAAAACTTTTAACTGACAGCTGTTTATAACTCAATCCCAAAAATTATGGCATAGTTGGTTTTCAGCATTTACAATTATCACAAAGAATCACAACCATCAGGTATTCTCCAAACTTCAGTTGAATTCTTTTGCCTTCCCAGCCATTGCATGTCAATCACAATTGAGGACTAAACAACATTGTCTATAGAAACTGAAGTATTTGAATGACATTCGTCACCTAAAGAGGCTTAACTACCTGAAGACACCGGCTCATTTAAAATGTCGATTTTTTGCTGAACAGTCTACTTTTATTACCACAGTGCCACATTCCACCCACACACATTACTGGTTTTTTCAGTGCTGCCGATTCTATGGACTTATCCATAGATCTATGGATTTTTACAAAAAGTTGGGATTTTCGAATTTTGTTAAAATATCTACGGATTTTTGATACTTTTTATCATTTGTTGATTTTTCTTCATATTTGTGTTTTGTTAAACATTGAGCGTATAATGTTAATACATTACAGAATTTTAAATAATTGTGAATCGTTTCCTTGCAACCACTCGCGTGAACCAACGACTAAAATGAAATAAAGCTCATATTTTGTTTGATTATATATTTTATAGGTCTTAAAAGACCACAATAATGAACTATCGGTGCACTCTTTATGCATGGTGACACACTCGTTGGCATGGATTTTTAACATTTCCTGTTCCAGAACAAAATTTAATGTATGATCAAAAGAGAGAGAGAAAGTAGGCACAGCAGCAGCAGTGATGAAAGTGATGCCATGTCCAGAGATATTTCTTACTTTCAGTGTAGAATTTTATTTTGTATTTCCAATTTTAAACACCTGGAAATAAAAAGAATTCTTAATTATGACTATATCTTCAATAATTATTGTTTCTAGTCTTTCAGTTAGCAAGTCTCCGCATTTTTGTACCCAATCTACCAAAATTTTAGTGGCCATCTACGGATATTCAGAGCCAAGTCTCTGGCAGCACTGGGTTTGTTTCTAAGCTGTCAATCGTTTAATAAATACAAGCCGTAATAAAAAACTAATTTTAAAAAATATTTTATATCCTTTAATATGAGGATATGATACAAAAATTAAGAGTATAAATATATATCTTACCTTAATTGTGAAGTTGCAGATTGAATTTGTGAATTTTTCCCTTTGTGTTTGTGGAGTGCACTTGAATCTTCAAATACCTTGGAGCAACATGCACAAACATATAACGGACAGGTGACATTGTATATATGCTGGAATACATGTTTAACTAAATAATGCCAAGATGAAGCATTCTGTGCACATAATGAACATGAAAGCTGGTATAATGACCCACTGTTATGGTATGAGATATGTGTCCACAATGTTAACGTATCTGGAAACACATCACCACAGAGTTGGCAGACATATGATGGTGGAATCAATATGGTGATATGGCTGAACACATGCATGATCAGCAAACTTGGTGCAGAAAATTTTTGTAGACACACGGCACATGAGAATTGTAATGGCCTGGTAACTGGTGAAGTTTCATTGCTTCCATCTGACACACAAACACTGTCTACAGTATAGCCAATCAAAGTGGAAGCATTTATTACTGATGATTCACTTCCAGGGAACTCCACCACATTAGCGCTCTTGTCACAGTAATGAAGAAATTCCTCTTCTTCAATTTTAAATTGTGACCTAGAAAAAGTAAATTTATATAAAAGGTGGGTAAAAAGTATCAAAGAGTGTGTACCATTACTAGAGGTACAAACTTTTAACAGGAGTTGTAGAGCAGCAAAATGACTGAAAATTGCATAGCAAACTATGACCAGAAACATTACCATTCATTGCTGGGTGGCACTTTTCATAAGGATGTAGGAGCATAAATATCAAATTTCGTCATTTAAGCAATATTCGCCATATAAACAGCAGCCAACAGCCAGCTTGCAAATAAGCACTTAGCACTTAGTCTTTGGATTGGCTGATGGCTATAAGCCTCGTCGATGTTGAGGTCATTAGAGGCAGGATGGGACGAGGGGCAAGAAAGTGGAAAGAATTCAGCCATGGATTTTTGAAGAAAGCATCCCGGCATTCACGTGGAGTGATTTGGGGGAACCATAGAAAACCCAAATCTGGATGCCCATATAGGGATTTGAACCGCCGTCCTCCCGAATATGAGGCCAGAGCGTTAACCACTCACCCACCACTCTCAGTGACAAGGGACTGGAAGGAATTCAACCATGGCCTTTTCAAAGGGAGCATCCCGGCATTGCTCTGGAATGATTTGGGGAAACAATGGAAAACCCAAATCTGCACGCTATCAAATTCGAAGCCAGCGCATTAACTGCTCACTCACCACCCACAAAGGAGGACATTTCAAGGTAAGAGCACAACTTTTAGTTTAATGAGCATGCAGCAAGAAAAAAAAAAAACATAAAAACTATGACCCTGTTATGTCAGTCAGATGTCTAGGTAATGGTAAAAACCCACTCCATTCTCTTACAAGACTACTAACTTTTTACTAATGACATGGAATACCTTACCTATCAGGATTAGATGACAAAACTGTATCCTCATATTCAGCATCTAGAGACACTTCCTGCAAAAGTGAAAGGAATATACCACATTATAATTACAAAATATAAATGAGAAAATAAAATAAATAATATTAATTCAAACATGGCAAACTAAAATAATATCACAATTTCAAGGTATAGCCGTTATGGGCTATGTTGCGCACTGGCAGATGTGCACTTTCAGAGCAGCCGTGTAAACTGACTGTACACCAACGATGTCTTATGTAAACAACCAGATTCGTATACAACCAGATATTTCGAAATATGAAAGACTAATGGCGTAGTAAATTTAGTTCAATAAGAAAGGGAGCAGTTAAATAAATATTTGTTTTTATTATATCCTAATCATAGGAGGTAGCCTTTTTTAAAGCGGTTATTTAATGATTTATAAAAGTATTTTATAATTTTTGTATTTAGCATATATTTTGGTATGTAGCCTGAAAATACACATAGAAACAGCGACAGACTGGGCAATTTCTTGCACCATCAACGCAACGTGCGTCTGGAGTGATATTGTCCTCAGGTCCAGGCCTCATTATACAACACATGGCGGTACAAATTCCCGTTTTAATTTTTTGCAATAATAATTAAAAAGTATGCTCTTGTAGCGGACTCATCAGATAGCGGGAATGGAAAAGTGTTTATTATTTTTTTTCGATTTATGGGTGCAATTAAGCCTGGACCACAGTGGCTACGAAAAAAAAGTAATTAAAATTATTTATAATGTCCTTCAACCTCCAAGTCTTTGCTTGATCTGATGGTATGCTTGAAACCAACACAAAGGACAATTGTGACCATTCTGAAGCAATTCTTCGAGAAGCTGTACAACTGTAAACCACCTACAGAGAAACTCCATTTCCAGATACCCTCCCCATATCACGACTCAGCTCCACCAACACTGGGTGAAATCCGAAATATCATACTTCAGTTGAAAAATAACAAAGCACCAGGTGAAGGCGGAGTAATAGGCGAGATGCTCAAGATCGGGGGCGAACTACTGACTGACCGGCTGCACGCTATTATTTCAAACATATGGGAGACCGAAGGCATACCTGCAGATTAGAAAATTGCATTAATTCACCCGCTACATAAAAAAGGAGACAGAACAGATCCAAATAATTTTCGAGGGATTTCACTTCTGCCAGTCGCTAACAAAGTACTTTCTTGTGCCCTCCGGTCAAGGTTGGAGAAGCAAACAGAACACAAGATTGGTGAATACCAAGCATGATTCCGACCACACCGGTCACGCACAAAACAGATCTGAAACCTACAAATGATACTCCAACATCGTCAGTCATCCCGCACAGTGGTAACTTATGCAGACTTTAAGAAAGCATATGAATCGATTGACCGCACTACGCTGCTCAATATACTAGGTGAATATGGAGTAGATAATAAAACAACTATTTTAATTCAACAAACTTTGACAAATACAACTTCAAAAGTGAAATTTATGGGCGAAATCTCTGAATCTTTTGAAATTAAAACTGGTGTAAGACAAGGGGATGGGTTATCACCACCCCTGTTCAACTTGGTACAAGACAAGATCATTAGCATATGGAAAAAAGAAATATCTGGAATATATATGGGAACAAAGGATAAACGAATCAACATAAAATGCCTTGCTTTAGCGGGAGATCTAACAGTAATTACACGAACTGTTGAGGAAGCCAAACATGCTGTTGAGAAGCTTCCTGAGATAGCTATCAAAACCGGCCTCCAAATCTCTTATGAGAAAACGCAATATATGGACTCCAAAAGCACAAACCTGAAGCCACTCGTGACAAAGTATGGTACTATGAAACACTTTAAGTACTTAGGAGAAATTATTGGGAATACTAGAACTGAGAAAGAAGCCCACAAAAACCGCGCTGAAAAACTACAAAAAGCATATACAATTACTTGGAATACTTACAATAAGAAATCACTTTCCACTAGTGATGCTTGATATACATCGATGTATCGAAAACATCGGTATTTACTATTAGATGCATCGAATCAATTCGATGCATCGCTTTCTCTCGATGTTTAACGATGCATCGATGTATTTCATTCAATACATCGGACCATTAGGGATTGGAATGCACAACAAAGAGATTAGGTTTGGTGCTGAGCACCCTCTGCCACCCACTGTTTTGTGATTTGCAGAGTATATATGTAGATGTAGATAACGCAGACGTTTTTTCGAAGCGATAGAATTAGTTTAAAAAATAACAAAAACAGGAAATTCTATTGCTATACGTTATTTTTTCACCTACAAAACCCTATTACATTTTTCTTTAACGTGGAAAAAACAAAAACAAACTACAATTTATTTGAAATGTCTCGCCGCTATAGGGTGGACCTCAATGACACAACATTCGCAAAGACTTGTCTGTATTGTGTATGGTCTTTACCTGCTCTATGAGCTAATAAAAAGTAAACAAAATAATGGCCGACAGCTGCAACTAAAGAAATATCTGGGGATAAATATTAAACCAGCAGTAAAATAATTCCTTTAGTGCACTGCATGCTTTCAAAACGTAATGCAATTGTGACTGATGAACCCTTACTGATGGAAGCAGATAGCTCATCCTGAAAAAAATCAGTAACGGATGGGTGCTATCGAACAAGTTTGGTCTTTAGCTATCGCGAACTTATTGGAACCATGCGTCAAATAACTACATTTTGAATAACTATGGCTTGTGCAAATGCTTTTCAAAAGATCAAAGATATGAAGAAGAAGGAGCTGGCAGGAAAGCGAACAGAATCAGATTCAGATAGTTCAGACAAAACATTGAAAGATTTCACTCTTTGGACAGATCATCACAAAGTATTTAATCGAAACTGGAAATCAAACAGGACCGAAGATGAGCTGTCTGTGTACTTGAGGACCCCGGCTGACTGGCTTGATAAAAATCCGTGAGAAGTATGGGTCGATTATAAACAACAGCTTTCAAAATTGTACAAGTTTATAAATATTAAACTGTAGTAGCCAGCACAGTAATACAAGAAAAGTGGATTGATAAAATATTATTTATGCAAATTATAGAAAAGTAAAATTGGGATTTCTAAATTAGATTAGAATCCCCAATACTGCCTCTCTTTTTGTGTTTGCTCGGTTTCCTTGTATTCTTTATATCTTTTCGGATTTCTAATTTAGAAATCCCAGACATTCCAAAACTTCATTTGTAAAAGACTAATTGAAAATATAATTCAAATAAATGTCTCAGCTTTCTAGTTTCCTAATGTTTCTACTTTCCTAACCTTTACTAACTGTTATATTTATATATAATTTTTATTCGATGCATCGAATACATCGATGTTTTTTATTCGATGCATCGTGAAACATCGATGCACAGTTTCGATGCATCACATCGAAAAAAACATCGATGTATTTTCTCCATGAATATCCCTACTTTCCACAAAAGCCAAACTCCATCACTACCACACCGTCGTTCTTCCAGGAGCACTGTATGCGACGGAGACATCATCATTAAAGGTAAATGTCAAAGGAATAAAAAAAATAGCAAGGCAGATACTGAGAAAAATATTCGGCCCCAAAATCTAAGATGGCATCTGGATGCGCAAAAGCTCAGAAGAAATGTATTCACTGACCGAAAGATTCACTTCACTCGCACGGAAAAGACTTATGAAATTTTATGCCGTATAGCACGAATGGATGACTCACGACTTACCAAGAAAATTTTCCACATCGTCAACGGTCCCCGACAAAACAAAGCACGCTGGTTTGTAGAAACCCAGAAGGACCTCGCAGAAGCCAGCCTTGAACCACTGATATCTACACGCAGTAAATATAGACAATTGATCACCTCACATAAATTTGTCCATAAGAGCCCAACATCAAAATATCTGAAACTCAGAAATGCATGGACTCAAGAGAGACGTCAAGCCCACAGCGAAAGGAAGAGGAGGTTTTGGGAATATAAGAAGAACAGCAAGAAGAATAAGAAGGACAATGCAAATTAATAGTTCCACGCGCTCTTTAGTGGGCTAAACGATATTATAATAAAATATAAAATTTATAATGTCCTTCTCCCTCAACCTTTTCCGCCTCTAATAACGCAGACTTCGACAAGACCTAGAGCCATCATAAAAATAAAAAGTGGAAATCTATTACGGCTTCCTTGATATATACAATATCTTTCTCACGGCTTCCTTGATTAAATACATCTATTATATCTCTGATTGTTTACAGCCACTGCTGGGAAAATTATACATCTGCCAATGCGAAACATAGCCGAGTTATCATTATACACTGAACAAAACGTAAACATCTTCTAATTACCTATTTTCAAGAAACGCTAGAAAAAACTGTGAAGTCTGATTGTTCCTTAAATTCTTCTGTCAAAGGAAGAAACAGATGCACAACAAGACTTAAAAATAGAAACCAATGTTCATACTGTCTGTAAGTTAAAATTAAATTGTTCAGGAAACATTAACTTAAAATTCCGCTTTCTTTTTGATTCATGAAAGTAATGATAAAATGTATCTCACACAACTGAATATTCCAGTTAACAGTATAAAGACAGGGGATTATTGGAGATCACGATTCCGTGGGGAATTGTATCCTAATACTGAAGTAGTCAAATGCAACGTACCGCTAGAAATACTTTCCGAAGTAGATTTTTAGATTCTGCAATATCGCGCCTTGCGATTTACTGCCGCAATATTATGAAATCATTAATCAGATCGGTGTAATGCCGTAGCAGAAATGTTATATCCGGTATAAGCAAAATTATATTTTAAAAAACACAAATTCAACATAAACGCAAAATTCTTCAAAATAAACCGTACTTCAATAATCGGATTTCTGTGGTAGAATCAGTGGAGCTTTATGCATATTAAGATACGGTAAACAATTAACTGGAGTGTATGGATAAATTGAGCTTTAACTGGAGTGTATGGATAAATTGAGCTTTTTAATAAAAATCTGTGCAACACCAAACAGCTACAAACATGTGGAGTCAACTGAAAACAGTAATCACCAAAGCGCGGCTCCACAAACATATAAAAGTAATAAACTTACCTCTTGTTTAATGAACCCCGCATTTAATGTCTCCATATCACTTCATTTAGTCCTCCACAAATAATTAGTTATTACAACACACAAAAGATATAACCTAAACCATTAACAGATGTTTAAAAACAAAACAACGATACTACACTATAAAAAAAAACACACTCACCTCCAACGGTGTGTACTTTGATTGCGTAAACTGAATTGGACATTGTTATTCAATTTTTTTCACATGATCAACATCTGGATGACCAAGCGCTTGACATCTTCGGTACGCAAAATTTAATCAAAATCGTTAGAAACGTATGTAAGAAATTAGTTTTACCAATGTACAAAAGTTGCTGGTAGAATAGTATTAGAAAGATTAGATATATAGACTATATATTATATTAACTATATTTCATACCTACTTAATTAATATAATAATAATAAATTAAAATTGCAACAATGGAACGCACGCTTCGGTGGCAATTTCCCTACACACCCATCTTTCACCAAACCTGCACCCACCAGCATTTGCCTTTACAAACTTCAACCCTAAGCTCTTTCAACGTTTTTGGTAAATTAATCATAAATGCTCTTGGTAACTTATTCCACTCCCCGACACCCTTACTTAGAACAGTTAATCATCCTGTACCCTTGTGCATAAAATCGACTGTCAGCTTGTGCTCTTGGTCATCTTTTCCCTTCCATGCATTACTTATCATTCTTACACCAATATATTTCCATCCCTCTGCACCAATATGCACCTTGCACACTCCCATAACCCTTTTCACCCTAATCCTGTTTTCCAATGAATTCCATTCCAGCTCCTTTATCATATCTGTTACTGATTGCGTTCTGCGATAATTTTCAGAAACAAATTTAGCAGTCTTTTTGCACCCACTCAAACTCCTGTATTTGATAATAAATTTTGGTCCTATACAATACTACCATATTTAAGCAATGCTTTGACCAAAGTTTTGTAACCCAATTCCTTTATTTCTCTCATACTTCCCCTCATCACTCTCTCAAGTGCAGAATTTTGAAACCTTCTCCTACTACCTGTCCAATGTGTCCTGCCAAGTTAAGCTTGTTATCAAATGTAGTACCAAGATATTTACATTTCAAGTCTTCAACAAGCAATTCTTTCCCCACCTAATAATCATAATCAATTTTTAGTTTTTTTATCTATCTAATAAGCTGACTCTACTTTGCATTTATCTTCATTCGATGTTTACAAAACCCAACTAGATATCCTGTCCAGATCACCCTGCAGCTGTTTACAGTCCTCTGCCATTTTGATTCTTTTATGTAGCATTAAGTCATCTGCAAACAATCCAATTTCTGATGTAAGAACGAAGACTTTCCCGGCGTATGACTGCAATGTAGTCTTCACTGGTGTACCGCCGGATAGTGTTGTGGAAACACAATATTTCGACGGCTAGCTCCGCCGTCTTCTTCAGGTTTAGAGACATCTGCACTGGTTGGCTGACCCACAGATACTGAGATGGTTCGGGTACCGCTCTTCCTTAAATACATGTCTGCGTCCGGCGGCTGCGTGGCCTCGGCGAAGGCTTACTATGATCCAGGCCCGCAACCATCTGGCGGCTGGCTGCCAGTGGGCGTGGCTATGGTTCTTGTTCCAGCCCGAGCTAATATGGAGCCCTCTACGGCGGCAGCTGGACGGAAGTACAACGTTTATGTACCGGCACTACTATCGCACTTTTCCACTCCTGTGGTAAGCAGCAAGTATCCAGACTCAATTAAAATAATATTTCTAGATAAGGTACAATGTCACATGCGGCTATTTTTAAGATATCTGTAGTAATATTATCTACACCAGCACCTTCATATTTTTCCAGCTTTCTTATTTCCTTCATGATTTCCTCAGGATGTATTTCAAATTAATAATTGTGTTGTTAAGCTAGTTCTCCGAATTAAACCCTCCATTTTCTGATTCATTGTCCCTAATGCTCTCACTAAACCAGTTACTTACGCCTTTTTCAAATCCTCAGTAACTTCTTCTCCATCCTTATTTATAAGCATCCCATCACCCTCCCTTCCCCTCAGTTTTCTAGCATTTCAAGATACATCAGTAAATGATCCCCCTGCACTGTCAATACTCTTCATAAACCCATCTTTAGCCACCTTCTTAGCTATTATTAAGTCCTTGTTTAGTTGTTTTAAATATTCCCTATGACCCTGCTGTCTCTTAACTCTGTTATGTTCTCTTCTTACCAACCTGTTTAACCTCCTCGCCTCCCTATTATAGTACACAGGTTCTACTCTTTATTTTCTGTTTTGGAAAAAATGTCTTTCCCCTTTCTTATTATCTTCTTGAACTCTGCCCACCTTGACTCTATTGTTCTTGTGCCTTCCTTCCAGTTCCTAAAACGTTTTCTGAAATGTCTCTACAAATTCTAAATTCGTACATTTTTATAGTTGTACCTATTTCCCCCTCCAATTTTGGTTGCTGGTTTACTGAATCCTCGAATATCCATCAGAACTGCATCGTGATCACTTATTCCTTCGGTTACTTGACACCCCACAAGGTTATCATCGGGCTTTACTGGTAATATATACAAAATATTTTGTCCTCTATTGGTTGAACGATATTTTCTACATCTACATCTACATTCATACTCTGCGTATCACAAACATTGTGGGTGGCAGAGGGTGCTAAGCACCAATCTTAAACCCGCCCATTCCAATCCCGAATAGTGCGGAGAAAGAAGGGATACATATAAGTATCAGTACGGCATCTTATTTCTCTAATCTTATCCCTCCGGTCATTGCGACCTAAATAGGTTGGCGGAAGAAGTATTTCATTGCACTCGAATTTTTTTTTTTTTTTTTTTTTTTTTTTTTTTGCATATTCTCCAATAAATTCGAACGCAAGCTACGTCGTCTGTCTTCCAAACTATCCCAGCCCAATCTATGTATCAATTCTGTGACGCTTTCATAAGGGCTGTAACAACAAGTCACGAATCTAGCGGCTCTCCTCTGCACCCTCTCAACTGAGTCAATCAGAACCTTGCGATACGGATCCCAAATCCCACAATAGTAATCCAGATGTGGACGCACTAGTGTTTTATGCGCATTCTCCTTTGTTTGAGCATTACAATTCCTCAAAATACGACCTATGAATCGTAATTTAGAATTGACCTTGCTTACGACGGAAGTTATGTGCATGTCCCATTTCATGTTGCTTTGTACTTTCACCCCCAGATACTTCAGGGAATCAACCATGTCAACAGCTGAATTGTTTATTTTGTACTCGTGAACAAACTGATTCTTCTTGTTACTTATCCGCATTGCCTTGCACTTTTTGCAATTAAGTGTAAGCTGCCATTAACGGCACCAATCGAAAATAGCATCCAAGTCACGCTGAATTTCTAAGCAATCGTCGGAGCACCTTATTTCCCTATAGATAACCGCATCGTTGGCAAACAATGGCAACCAGGATTTGACGTTGTCACCTAGATCGTTTATAAATATTAAGAAAAGAAGTGGACCTATTACACATCCTTGAAGAACGCCCGAAGTAACATTTATCTTAGAAGAGGCTTCCCCGTCAACAACGACATACTGTGATCGACCAGTTAGAAAATCACGTATCCACTCGCAAATCTGAGCCGAAATACCGTAAGCTCGAATCTTCGCTAAAAGTCGGTTGTGTGGCACAGAATCAAAAGCTTTCTGAAAATCCAAAAAAACTGCATCAACTTGCGAACCTGCATCGATAATTTTCATTATGTCATGGGAAAATTGGGCCAATTGCGTTTCACACGATCTCTTCTTCCGAAATTCGTGTTGACATGGTGTAAGTAACTCGTTCTCATCTAGAAACTTCATTATGTTCGACATATGACATGTTCCAGAATTCTGCTGCAGACCGATGTTAGAGATATGGGTCGATAATTCCTAGGATCACTCCGATCTCCTTTCTTAAAACGGGAATTACCTGGGCTATTTTCCAGCTGGAAGGTACTTTTCTCTCTTCTAGTGATTTACGGAATATATCTGACAGAAATTGTTCAATATCCTCCGTGTATTCAGAAAATACTCTTACCGGTATACCATCGGGACCCGGCGCTTTACCCCACTTCAGGAGTTTTAATTGCTTTACAATTCCTACGCTATCAATTTCTATCGGATCCATCTCTAATTCCACACGATGTGGTAAAGTGGTGATGTTTTCCATGTTTTCTTGCGTGAATGAATTTTTGAATTCGGTGTAAAATACGGTAGCCTTGTCGCGGCTGTCTTCAACTTCCCGTCCGTCTTTTATTAGAACTGGCTTATTGTTCCCACTACAACTAACTTGTTTTTACATACGTCCAAAATTTCTTAGGGTTTTCAGTGAGGCTCTTAGAGAGAGAATTTTCACCAAAGTTATTAAAGGCCTCACGCATCGCATTCTTAACACGTCCCCTTATCTCCTGTAACTTATCTAAATCAGTCCGATGCATCGTCCTTTTTGATCGTGCATGTATCTTCCTTTGCTTCTTGAGTAACCTTTTAACCTCCCGTGTGTACCATGGGGGATCGTTCTCTTCCCTGATTGTCCGTTTCGGTATATGCAAGTTCATACCTTCCCCGAGTATATGTAGGAAACGATGCCACATCTCTTCAACGGCGCCTCCTGCTACTACGAAGGTATGGTAATTATGCCTCAAATACGCTCTGAAACACTCTTTTGAAGCCTTTTCGAATATGTAAACGATCCTCTCTTTTCTCTTTCTGCGCGTGGTTGTTAGTTTTACTGTAGCAATTACAGCTTTGTGATCACTTATTCCTGCGGTGGTAGAAATATCCGTGAATAGTTCGGGCCTATTTGTAACAACTATATCTAAAATATTTTCGTTACCGTTGAGGCATCGCGTTGGTTCAGTTACGAGCTGTTCAAGATGGTGATCTGAGAAGAGGTCTAGAATGATTTCGCAAGCTGCTTTATCCCTGCCCCCAGTAACGTGAACGTAATTAGTCCAGTCGATATCTGGCAAGTTAATGTCACCTCCTAGCATTATTGTATGGTCCGGAAATTGCCGTGCTATATTATTTACATTATTTCTCAAGGCCTCGGCAATATTTACGCTTGCATCGGGTGGACGATAGAACGAGCCTATCACCAGTTTTGTCCTAGCTACGTTGAGCTTGATCCATATGATTTCGCAGACAGTATGGACATCTACTTCGCTACATGGGAGGTACTTACTAACAGCTATAAATACACCACCTCCTTGGGAATGCAACCTATCCTTATGGAAAATGTTCATGTTACTATTAAAAATTTCGGCGGAACTTATATCCGGTTTTAACCAACTTTCTGTGCCTATTACGATATCAGCATCTGTACTACGAATAATGTTTTCGAGTTCAGGCTGTTTATTACAAAGACTTCTGCAGTTAACTACTAGAACTTTTAATGTTCGGGATTCTTTTAAGCTACCCCTAACACGCGGTGCTAAATTTATCTTGGCTGTCCGCAACTGAATTTCCTCCTCAGGGTCATCCTCCCTCAGCCTAAAAAACCCCCCCAAATGCACTCCACACGGCCCCTGCCACCCGTGTAGCCGATTCCCGTGTGTAGTGCACCCCTGATCTATCCAAGGGATTCCTACAAGACTCAACCCCAGGGCGAAGATCAAGGAATCTGCAGCCATGACTATCACAGAAGCGCCGTAATCTCTGGTTCAGCTCCTCGACACGGCTCTGAACCAGAGGTTCACAGTCAGTCCTATCGACAATGCTGCAGATGGAAAGCTCAGCAGAAATCTTGCGGCCAATGGCCACAGAGTTCACCCTTTCTGCAAGTCGCCCAAAGGACGAGAGCATAACCTCCGACCCTAGGTGGCAAGCATCATTGGTGCCGACATGAGCCACAATCCGCAGCTGGCTGCACCCCGTCCGTTCACTGGCATCCGGGATGGCCTGTTCCACATCTCGGATCAGACCCCCCGGAATACACAATGAATGGAAACAGGAATTCATCCCCGGGGGTTCGATAAAGCGCCTAACGTTGGAGCTACCGACCACTAAAACCCCCTTCTGCAGTTGTCCAGACTTAGCGGGCTGTGGGGCTGCCAACTCACAGGCCGTCGATTGCAGGACTGAATCAGTTTCAGACAATGCGTCAAACCGATTGGACAGAGGTACAAGCTCGCCTTCTTGGGAATCAGGCTTGCACGACTGCCCCCGCATGCGCCGTCGACGTCCAGACACCACACGCCAGCCACCACTAGGCGACGGCCGCATAGATTCCGACATCTCGGCCTGGACTGCAAGTTCGATGACTGGTATGGGAGAACCTGTGAGCCGATCAGCGTCTACAGGGTCACCAATACCGAATCTACTGCACTCACTTGCGGCAGCTTCCAGCTGTGTAACTCTTGTTACCAAAGCTGCAAGCTGGGTGCGCAGGTCAGTCACCTCAGCCTGCGTCTGCACACAACAACCACAGTCCCTACACATACTATTTTACAGAAAGAAAAACTAAGGAGTACACGAGAAAAACGGACTCACTATGCGTTCTCAGTAGGAGGCCTTTTGTCGATAACCAAATATACAAAGACGAAGCTACGACTAACTACGCACTTTAAATTAAATTTGCACTGGAGGTACTACTTGTAACGATTGCCGACCAACTACTGCGGCTGCTGCTACTGACAAACTAATATGCAAAGATGAAGCTACAACTAACGACACACTTTTAATTAAATTATCACTAGAGGTACTACGTCACTTAACGGTTCCGACGATGGCTGCTGCTACTGGCTAACAAATATACAGAGACGAAGCTAACCACACTTTGAATTAAAACTATCACAGAAGGCACTATTCCCCGTAACGGCTGCCGAAGATCCTCTGACTACTGGAGCTGCTAAACTAATACGTAAAGATAAAACAAAAGAAAACTAAACACTTTAAATTATATCACCACAGAAAGCACTGCCTCACGTAATGGCTGCCGAAGTACGACTGACTGCTGGGGCTGCTAAACAAATACTTTGTATCTCTTTCCGTTGACCGCAAGCATCTGGGCTCGCGGTGGATTACGGCTCAATTTGGCTGCTATCTTCTTATATCCTGTGAGAAGATAGCAGCCTCTGTGATGCTCATATCCGCGTTACAGTTAAAGGTAAGTGGAACTTAGTTTTATGCTATTACTGGCCGACTCGCTGCTGTCGAATTCGGGTGTTGCGTTCGGCGGAGGTGAGAGGAAAATCACTTACCAATTAATCACGATTATGTTAACCTGCGGAAGCCACTATTTATACGTGACTTTTCCAAATATATTAACCACAGTAGGGAGGGGATAAGAGTTCAAGCCAGAAACCGGGAAAACCCATGAGTCACGAGGTGGTGGGGGGGGCACCTCCCTCCCCTCCCTCTCCGGCGGGCTTTTGAATAAGCCAATCAGCGGACCGTTAGTTCATTTGGTGGCCGCTAGGGGGGCAGCACCGGCCGCGTTTGCGCAAACGATAGTTCCTTGACCGCCCGCCCAGATGGAAGCACAAACCTCAATCTGCGCAGACATTCCATGTCTCGCGTAACCTGA
>JARYHS010013630.1:13382302-13513485 GCA_031002005.1 Vandiemenella viatica
ATACGCAACCTCATGCACTGCCATTTTCACTTCCATTTCTGTCAATACTGCATTACCTACCGTAATTTTTCGCTTTCTACCTTTTAAGAATTCTTTTACCCATCAACTTACAATTTCATACACTCCAATAGTTTTTACTTTATTTAGCACTGTTTTATGGCTCACTCAGCCTTTGAAAGATCTAGTGCTGCACCATCCATTTGGCCTCCCTTTTACATTTTATCCGAAATATCTTGCATGTAGCCTACTAACTGATATTCAAGTGAATATCCTTGTCTAAAGCATTGTTGGCGACTTGAAAACCATTTATGTTTCTCACAAGCTTTTGAATGTGGTTGAATATCAAACTGATAAACCTGCAATTTTCTACCCTATTTATGACCCCTCTCTAATGGACCAGTACTAACATCGCACTTCTCCACTCCTCTGGGAAGCAGCAAGTATCCAAACTCAATTCGAATAACGTTTCAAAATAAGGTATAGTCACAGACTGTCATCTTTAAGACACCCATAGTAATATTATCTACACCAGCCCCTTTATGCTCTTGTAGATTTCTCAGTTCCTTTATGATATCCTCCGGACGAATTTCAAATTCATTAGTCAGCTCATTTGTAATTGTATTAATAAGCTAATTCTCTGATTTTCACCGTTCGGCCCTGAATCATTGCCCCTAATGGTCTCACTAAAAGCCCCCTACAAGAAAAATCAAGTTACCTTCAACACGCTTCGACGAGTGAAGAACTGGCTCAGAAGCATTAGGGGAGAGCAAACATTGACTGTATTATGCCTAAACAGTGTGCATCGAAATTTCACTAAAGAGCACCGTGAGATATTGACAAACAAAGCTATATAAAAAAAAAAAAAAAATCTGTGAATCCGAGACGATTAATGTTTACATAAAAAACTGTAACTGAGTTACGATCATAATTAAGTACATAGTGGGTCCTTAGATTAAGTGGTTGGATTAATATGTTAATCAATAAGAAAAATAGTTTCCTCAATAGGTTTGAATTTTATTTTGCAAGAAATCTTCATGTTCCAATCCCCTACTCCACTTTTTCGAAACCAATACGAGTTGCCCCCCTAGTTCTGATCATGGATACGCCCTTGCACCTGCACGAATAATGATCTTTATAAATCCATCTTCAGCCAGCTTCTTTGCAATTACTGATTCCTTATTTCGTTGATTTAAGTATTCTTTTCTGTTTCTTAACACTTTTATTTCCTGATGTCGTCAACCTCTTTAATCACCTCACGTCCCTATTATAGTACATAGGTCACTTCCCTTTATTTTTATTGTTTTGGAATCTCCTTGAACTCTTCCCACTTCGACACAACAGTATTTACGTAATCCTTCCATTTTTCTGAAATTTTATATGAAATATATTTTTAAATTTCGAAATATCCGCCCTGCTATAATTGTATTTATTCGCTCCTTAAATTTTCGCCACTGGCTGACCGAATCTCCTAATATTCATCAGAACCGTTTCATGATCACTTATTCCTTCAGTTACGTGGAACTACACAAGAGTATCATAGGGATTTATTAGGAAGATATCCAGTATGTTTCGTCCTCCTTCTGTTCTCCTCTACCATATGTGTAAAACCCCCTTCTATACTAAGGTATTAAAAATTCTGTGTTCCCTTGTGTTCTTAATATTTTTTCTTACGCAGTTTAAACGGAATAAATTTAAATCCTCACCAATAATAACCATTCTACTCTCATTTCTGCACTCTGAATATAAAATTACGTAGTTTCTTCCCAAGAGCCTCTTCTTTAACATTCATTCTTCTACTATATTATCCAGCTAACACCCTGCCTTCTTCTTTTCTACTACCCCAAAAATCTATCTCAAGTAACTCGTGGTCATATTCTATAAACACCAGTGAACAGTAATAGCTGTTCCCAATCCACTAATTGCTCCTCCATCTCTGCGATACATTCTATAACCATAGGGGAAAACCTGGTTGTCTAGCACTTCTTCTATTGACCTAGACTCTACCCCTATAATTAATATATGCACCTCTATTAAGTTTGGTAAGTCTATTACTTTGTTGCAATGAGCAAAATTATCGACTCATTACATTTAAAAAAAAATTAAACGTAAGAGCTACGTAAAAGCAAAATTGTGGGCTCCTGGGCTGGCAGATTCCAGCTCGTCCCGCTTATTCATGTGAAGCCTCCTATAAATTATTTCGACAGTGTTCAAGGGAAGCTTCAGACAATAGACAGGACTTTCCTATTCATTTGGCTCCCTTTCATCAAGAAGTTAACTGCGGGAGGTAGGTCGTTGTTCTGAGCAAGGTCAGTGACTTTAGAAAGTATGGAGAGAGCAACAGATGCGAAGTTTTGGGGAATACAGCAAAGATTGGTGAAAATGAACCAGGCGGGAGTTTAACTTCAGCCAATGAGACATCTTTCCTCTCCGTTTTCTGGTTTCGGCGGTACGTGGAGAGAAGCTGTTAGAGTACTGAGAGAGTAGCTGTGGTTGTAGTGAGTGTGTTGACCACAATTCCAGAGTGCCTGGAGTTTCTTGTCGGTGTTGCCGACAAATACAGTGCGTCCCCTCATCAGCATAAATTGTTTACCTTGGCGAGCTGTATAAGTTTTCATGTCATAAAAAGTATATGATGTGTTCACCTTAACACACTGTTGCTTTGTGTCTATAAGCCAGTAACCTTTCACTTAATCACAGCCGAATTGATCGGCAGAACTTGCAGAACTGTAACGATGACTGATGGATTTATATTTCATGGCGCATGAACTGCGATTAAAGAACTACAACTGTATTTAATGTTAGTATTACGCCGAGGAAAGACTGTAAAACAAACCACCAAACAGCTCAATGTATTTATCAATCATTAATTTCAAATGGTTACATGGCGACCGTGACCGGACTGTGTGACTAAACCACGGTAGGAATTGACATTAATTAGTCACCGCCGGTGGGAAAACACGCTAACAATTAGGAAGTGGACGGTCAACAACCAACGACAAAATCACGCGCCATAGTAGCAACGGCCAAAGCAGTTCACGTGCGAAGGAGCACTCCAGAGACGCTGCATAGTGGCGGAGGCGACTTCGAGCAATCGACAACTCGACTCCGAGGGCGGAAAGGCATCGAAGTGCAACTTCGAGGTACGGCGAGACGCAGTACTGAGTTGCAGATTGAGCGGCATGATTCGAAGAACACGAAAGGGATGTGCAAGATTTTATTTTGTAAGAGAGACAAACTGACATCAGCGATTGGTAATTTTAAATTTTCACTGTATGATAATTTGCTTAATTTTCCGTAATCATCTTTAATACCTCAAATAAAAGTTATTGCCAGCATGAATGAGAAAATTTCCCCTGTATGGATAATTTCGAATAATATCAAAGAAATCTTTGTCAGTTTGAGTCATAAATTCTGCTCTGTATTTTTATATTAAGTTCAGACAAGGTCTACACCAAAAAAGTTCGTCCTAAATCTTCTGGTGATTTTTTTTAAATGGAGGAAGTATCTGCAGTTACTTTTCCCTTCTCTACTACTACCGACGTTAAAGCTTACATTTTAAGTAAGCATTCCATCTACATCTGTCTATATATATACTCTGCAATTCACAAAATTGTGGGTGGCAGAGGGTGCTCAGCACCAAAGCTAATCTATTTGTTTTGCATTCCAATCCCTAATAGTACGAGGGAAAAAAGAATTCATATAAGAATCATTGCGGCACCTTATTTCTCTAATCTTATCTTTCCTGTCATTCCGACCCAAATAGGTTGGTGGAAGAAGTATTTCACTACACTCAAAAGTGAAAGTGGGAGTACACATGTTTTCCAATAAGTTTAAACGAAACGTGCGTAGTCTATCTACCAGAGACTCCCAGCCTAGTCTACTAATCAGTTCTGTGACGCTTTCGTAAGGACTGTAGCAAGCGGTCACGAATCGAGCGGCTCTTCTCTGTACTTTCTCTATACTTTCGATCAACCCCTTACGAAACGGATCCCAAATGGCACAACAATAGTCCAAATGTGGACGCACAAGAGATTTATACGCTATCTCCTTTGTTTGTTCATTACAATTTTTCAATATTCGACCTATGAATCGCAGCCTAGAATTAGCTCTACCTACCAACGAATTAATGTGTAAGTCCCATTTCATGTTCCTTTGTACTGTTACTCCCAAATATTTCATAGAATCGACCATATCAATAACTGAATTGTTTAACTCGTATTTCTGAACAATTGGATTCTTTTTGTTAGTTATGCTCATTGTCTTGCACTTTTTACAATTTAGCGTAAGTTGCCACTCAGCGCACCTTGCCAAAATAATATCCAGATCACGCTGAATTTCTAAGCAATCGGCCAAATTCCTTATTTCCCTATAAATAACCGCATCATCCGCAAACAATCTAAAAAGGCTTTTCACTTTGTCTACGAGATCGTTTATAAAAATTAAGAAAAGAAGTGGTCCTATTACACTTCCTTGAGGTACCCCCGATGTAACATCTAGACTAGAAGAACTTTCTCCTTCAACGACGACATACTGCGACCGACCAGTTAGAAAATCCTTTATCCATTCACAAAGCTGATCCGATATACCGTACGCTAGTAGCTTCGCTAAAAGGCGGTTGTGTGGCACAGAGTCAAAGGCTTTCTGAAAATCTAAAAAATTGCATCTACTTGTGAACCTGCTTCAATAACTTTCATTACGTCGTGTGTAAATAGGGCCAGCTGTGTTTCACATGATCTTTTCTTCCGAAATCCGTGTTGATTTGCTGTAAGCAAATTATTATCCTCTAGAAATTTCATAATGTTCGAGCATATAATATGCTCCATAACTCTACTGCTAACAGATGTTATAGATATTGGACGATAGTTTCCAGGATAACTTCGATCACCTTTCTTGAAAATAGGAGTTACTTGCGCGATTTTCCAGTCTGAAGGTACTTTTCGCTCTTCTAATGATTTACTGAATATATCAGACAGAAATGGCCCGATTTCCGGAGCATATTCTGAAAATATTCTAACTGGAATTCCATCTGGGCCCGGTGCTTTCCCCCGTTTCAGGAGCTCTAATTGCTTTATGATACCTGCAGTATCTATCCGTAATGAGTCCATCACCAACTCGACACGGCGTGGGAAAACGGGAACACTATCCTTATTTTCATCAGTAAATGAATTTTTGAATGCACTATTTAGTACGTTAGCTTTATCGCGGCTTTCATTAACCTCTGAACTTTCACGAATTAGTGCTGGAATATTCCTATTGGTACAATTGACTTTTCGTACATACGACCAGAATTTCTTCGGGTTTTCTGTGAGACTCTTAGAGAGAGAGTTGGAATGAAAATCGTTGAAGGCCTCGCGCATTACATTCTTAATACGTCCTCTTAACTCAGCTAAGGTTTCTAAATCGCTGCGACACCCCTTCCTTCTTGAGCGTGCGTGTATCCTCCTTTGTTTTTTGAGTAATCTTTTGACTTCGCATGTGTACCACGGTGGATCATCCTCCCCATTTATTATCCGCTTCGGTATATGTATATCCATACCTTCCCTGACTATTCGTATAAATCGATGCCACGTCTCTTCAACGGTGTCCTTTCTTGACTTGAAATTATGGTAATTATTCCTCAGGTAGGTTCTAAAAGACTCCTTAGAGACCTTACTGAATCTGTATACAATCCGCCCTTTTTTCCTTTTTCGCTTGGTCATTAATTTGACAGTCGCAATTACCGCTTTGTGATCGCTTATTCCTGTGGTCGTAGAAATTTCGGTGAATAATTCTGGCCTATTGGTAACCAGCAGATCTAAAATATTTTCGCTACCGTTATGACATCGCGTAGGTTCATTAACTAGCTGCTCGAGATGATTATTTGAGAACAATTCGAGAACTACTTCAGAAGCTGCCTTATCCCTGCTACCTGTAATGTGAACATAATTACGCCAGTCAATATAAGGCAGACTGAAGTCGCCTCCTAGAATCATAGCATGATCCTGAAAACGGCTAGCTATACTGTTGACATTATTTCTTAACTCCTCGGCGATAGCTATGTCGGAATCGGGTGGACGGTAGAAGGCGCCTAAGATGAGTCTTGACCCAGCAACTTTGAGTTTAATCCATATGATTTCACAGATCGTATCGACTTCTATTTCATTACATGGGAGAGATTTAATCACAGCTATAAATACCCCACCTCCATGAGAATGTAATCTGTCTTTACGAAAAACAGTCATGCTATCTTTAAAAAATTTCGGCGGAACTTATTTCCGGTTTTAGCCAACTTTCTGTACCGATAACGATATCCGCTTCTGTGCTACAAATAATGCTATCAAGTTCTGGTTGTTTGTTACAAACGCTTCTACAGTTAATTACGAGAACTTTTAACTGTCGAGAATCTTTTACGCTCCTCCTACATTCCGGTGTTACATCTGATTGGGTTGCCCGTATTTCGTGTTTCGGGTCTTCCTCCCTCAGCCTAAAAAACCACCCAGTGCATTCCACACGGCCCCTGCCACCCGTGTAGCCGATTCACGTGTGTAGTGCACACCTGACCTATTAAGGGGAACCCTACATGACTCGACCCTATGGCGAAGATCGAGGAATCTGCAGCCAATATCATCACAGAAGTTCAGGAGGCGGCTTTTGAGGAGGATGACGAAAAGATTATAGGAGATTCTGTTTAAAGGAAGTAATCTGGAGAAGAGGATGAAGGACAGCAAGAAGCAGTCATCGAAGCAGGAGAAACATTTCAGAAGTCAAAGACAGTAAAGCTTGAAACTTTACATGAAGCAACCCCTGGAATGAAACTGGATACGACAGTGTAAGAATCCCATTCATTAGTAGAAGGAATAAAACAGGGACTTTATGGAAGGAAAGAAGCTGTGCGAAATAGGGGATGCTATGCAGCACAAGAAGAATGGTATTTGTGGAGGAAACGTGTGCACTGACATGAAGGAAGCACAAATAAAGCGTGATAGAAAATACATAAGAAGAAACGCAAGTTAATTTTGTTTGGTGAAACAAAAAATACCCATAAGAATAAAGAAGGAGAAAGGAAGCCAGATAGACGCGGCGAAAGACGAAACAGAGTCTAGAGTTCCTTGGTGCATGGAGGAACATTGTGAAGTTCAAACCGGCATGTCCTTTCTGGGGGTCAAGCACTGTTTGGAAGTGCATTATTTTGAATGGTCGAACCCTCCATATGAACGCTTGCATTATGATAAGCACAGTCTGGCATGTTGGTTTCATCTTCCCCACCAAAAGGGAAGAAATTTAGCTTTGTGTATAACTGAGAAAAGTTTTTAGTTTGTTATTCTGTCATTACCTGAGTGTGACGTAGTTACCTACCTCTCTGTAGCTGTGCGCAGATAAGCGACCTGGACCTTTGTTTATCCTACAAATGGTGAAGGCTAGTCAGGAATGTGCTTATGCTAGCTTGTGTCTCATGATAGGGTGGACAACCTTGTAATTAATGTTATAGAAACTAATGAAATATGTAGACATGTGCCCATAGTATTTTATAGAACACGAAAGATGGAAGGAACAAAGTGGAAAAGAAGGAAGAGAAATGGTAGATTAAGTCATTGTATTTTCATTTTTGTGTGTTTATTTTGATGAGTATACCTGAATGTTTGGTAAGGTTGTAAATGATAAACCGGATTACCACCAGCAATATTGTTCCTTAGGTAATTGTGCTAACATGGTGGTGGGAAAAACATTTTGCCAAACACATCTTTCTCCAAAAGGTTATTAGGAGGGGTGTAATGACACAACATTATCACTGGAAGTATCGATATTGGTGAGGCGAGAAGAGTATCACAGGTAGAGATGGCCCCAGTCTGTTTCTAGCAGGTAGAGTGTATGGACACTGCATGCTCGCGGGCTGGCTTTAGTGAAAGAATGGTGCGGATGCGATACTTGTGTATGAGATTGTGTGTGTTGGTGATTACGCGGGAGGAAGGTTACATATCTGTTCGTTAGATATTGGAAGGAGTAAAGAACATTTGAATCATGACTGAACTTAATAAAAGAACAGTGCTTTCAGCGTGTGTGAACAGCGGAGAGTAATACGACTGTTATGTGTTGGCCTGAATATTTTCCTAATTTGTGAACTGTGCAATCTTCAGAATACTGTCAAATTAGTTTATGAATCACTGGTGGTTTACCTTGGCAAGCTGTATCAGTTTTCATGTCATAAAAAGTGTATGCTGTGTTCATCTTATCACATTGTTGCTTTGTGTCTGTAAGCCAACAACCCTTCACTTAATCAGTCGGCAGAACTTGCAAAATTGTAGCGATGACTGATGTATTATATTTCACGGCCCATGAACTGTGATTAAACAACTACCACTTCATTTAATGTTAGTATTATCCCAAGAAAAGACTGTAAAACAAACCACCAAACAGCTAAATGTATTTATAAGTCTCTAGTTTTAATCAGTTACAAGCTGTTGCATGTACTTCTCAAATGTTCCATTGCTTTTTATATGCCACTGCTTGGTGCATGGGCAGTTTACTTGTTATCCACAATGCATACTACTGGCAGTATACAGAACCACTGCTGTTAGATCGAGAGCCAACTGAATGTCATTAACTATCCATTATGCATCTGCTTAAGTTTGGACTAAACCTGTTCATATTTCAAGATTAAATCAACCTGTGCTTGAAAGAAACATCTTTTAAACCATTCTAGTGTTCTGATATAACACAATATTATCAACATGATATTAATAAGTAATGTTTGATTTCAAGAATGCACAAAGAGTTCAAGAACTTAAGAACAACAATTAGTAACCAAATACAATGGTATAATTAATGCCAATAAATGATGACAATGTTTCCATACATAAAATATTCTTCAGTATCGGGTAAAATTAACTATTTATATATAGTGTTCCTTTAAACACATATAAAAGCAATGAAGACTTAAACAATGTGTAACTTGACAATATGCCTATAAGAAGCTGTTACCCATATGCTACAGTTAAGCAATAAGTAAGATTCTAAAAGATAGGCAGTTAAATTATAACACAGTGGAAAGAAAGATGGACAGAACAAAGTGGAGAGAGCTCGTGACCATCACCCAGGAGGCTGTAGCTGGAGAATGATGATGTAATATTCTACATGCTACAAAACTTACTACAATGCTACATTAATTCTATACTGATTAATTCTCCCCCACTGACAGCACAAATATCTCAAAATTTTAAATACAAAAACTTGAAGAAATATAACACAAATCTGTCAGTTGTAAACACAATATCAGAAAGTGATAACTTGTGTAAGAAAAAACACCAGAAAGAAGGATTTAACTTTTTTTCTTACGTTTAAATCAAAATAATTGCCAGTTCTGGATGAGGAATAAAATATTTCACTCAGAGTCAAAATTCAACCATCACTCCCTAAAAACTTAATACTGTGTTAATCTTTGTACAACTAGGAAAAGTAAATCAACAAAAATCTGAAAAATTATATTTTTAATTATACAAGTAATTTAACTACCTTCAAATATCAGTTTTATAGATTATTCAAAATACAGCAAATAATAACTTGCAAATAAGTATGAGGAAAACTAAATTTTTGTGTATCCATGAAAAACAAGTAAATAAATTTCAAAATCACTATAAGACAAATTACTTAACACAGATAAAAATGCACTTATCCTAAAGCCATTTATTGAACTAAATAGATCCTTAATGCAATATCATCTGTCCAATATTATTTTTGCCACATAAATTAAATTAGTTTTGATGTAACTGTTAATGCTTTATGACTGATCAAACAGTATCCAAAACAGAACCATATTAAACAGCATTTTTCAAAAATGAAACTATATAAATAACATTTTACAAAAATGAAACTCTATATAAATAACACAGAAATGAAACAGTCATTTAATTTTCCTTTTGTCATTAGCTGTAAACTGATATGCAAAAAAGTCGCAGCTGATCATACACTACATTTAATAAATTATTCTAAGCTTTAAAGTTCAAGAGGCACCATTAATACAGGGGTGTTAAAGCAAAAATTTTACAGGCAAATAATAATTAACATATATATTATCTGAGCATCAAGGTCAGCAAAGAAAAATAATCCAGAAGCTCCACAACCAAAGCAGCAATTCTTATAGGTTTAAGGGATAAAGAACTGATAAATGCGTGTCTATAAACTCCATCACACAGCAATTATGCTGTTAAAAATTAACCAGAATGAATTGCATTAAAGAATTTACAGTCACCAGAAAAACTTGTTAAGTAAACTGATGTTCAATAGTTGCTTTTGAATAAACTTCTTAACAAGAATAGTTTTAAATTATCAAACATAAAATAAATTATACAATTTTCGCACAATATATAGCTGTGCACAAACCTTACAAATAAATGGTAACAACCTAGCATGAGCCTTTGTGTGGCGAACGAAGTAAGGAAAAGTGGGTAAAAGATTTACCACAGATTTCACAAGTAGGCTGTTTATGTACATGCATTCTTCTATGTTTCGAAAGGCCATTAGATCTAGTAAATGATTTTCTGCACATAGGCTGTTTTGGTAAATGAATTCTTCTCCTATATTTTGAAAGGCCATTAGAATTAATGAACAATTTTTCACAGATTTCACAAGTAGGTCATTAATGTAAATTGAAGCATCTATGTTTTGAAAGGCCATTAGAACCAATAAATGATTTTTTACAGATTTCACAAGTATGCTGTTTAGGTAAATGAATGCTACTTGTATGTATTGAAAGGCCAGTAGAATTAATAAATGATTTTCCACAGATTTCACAAGTAGGCCGTTTAGGTAAATGAATTCTTCTATGCTTTGAAAGGCTATTAGAACTAATAAACGATTTTCCGCAATCTTTACAAACAAATGGCCGATCAATTGAATGGAGTTGTATATGCTTACCAAATGTTTCTGAACTACGACACAATTTTCCACAAAGTTTACAAGCAAATGGCAGTACGCCTGAATGAGTATATCTATGTAAAAAAAGGCCTTCAGATGTAGCACAAATTTTCCCACAAACATCACATGCAAATGGCAGTTTACCTGAATGTTGTTTTTTATGAGTTTTAAGATCATTAGAGTGCACAAACAATTTTCCACAAACTTTACAAGCCAACAGCCGTCTATGGCATTGAATACTTTTATGGTGTGAAAAAACACTAAACTGAGAAAATCTATCACCACAAATTTCACATGAAAACTGTCCATCAGGTAAGTGGATTCTTCTATGCATTGTAAGGTACTTAAGATGAGCATATGAATTTCCACAAACTTCGCAGACGAAAGATCGTTTCTCCAAATGAATACTTTCATGATATTTTAAGGAATAACAAGTAGTATATGATTTTCCACAAAATTTACAAATGAAAGCCAGTTGCTGTGTGCGGTCACTATGTTGCAAAAATAGGGTGGACAATTGTTTGGCCTCAGAACAATTCTGTGTATTATTCTCACTATTACAAGCATAAAACATATCATCCACCTCCGTGTTGCTGTTGTTCAAATGATGAACTGCGGTACATTGCTGCTCATATAAGTAATCTCTGTTTTGACTAACATAAGTACACCTAAAAAAAGCCATTGCAATTATTATACCACCAATAAATTACAATTTAACTAAAAAACGTAAGTGAGAATGCTTAGTAAGAATTAGAGTGAAATTTAATCAATTTTATTCTGAAATAAACTGGTAAAGCACATTTTTTGTTATCTGTAAGTATGAGTACATTTCAATTGCCTCTTATTAACAACCTTTAAATAGCATTAGAAATAATTAGTTGTAAGTTGACAGAACCCACTTAATACCAAATACATTCTTCATCATCATGTAATAAAAAAAGTGAAAATTAAAAATTCCCTGTCTATACAATTCATATTCTGTCAGTGGCGTAGCTTGGTCAACAAGGGCCCCGGTGCAAAAAAATTATTTTGGGCCCTCAGGCCAGATGGGCGAACTCTGGGGGCTCCTGAGTTGTGCTGGGGGCCCTCTGAGCAGTGAGGGGCTCCCTGTGTCTCAGGGGCCCCCTTAGACGACGGTAAAAAAAGGTCGCCAGTTTGCCGTGAAGGCCCGTGGGCCCTCTGAACTGTGCTTGGGGGCCCCCAGAGATGCGCTTGGGGACCCCCTGAGCGTAGGGGCCCCGGTGCACTGCACCGCCTAGCACCATAGTAGCTACGCCCCTGTATTCTGTTGGCAATAAAAAAAATGCTGGAATAAAGTTCCAGAATTACGTTAACAAACATTTCAAAAAAATACTAACTATAACAATTGATTATTAGTACTATTTTCCTATGCAAACAAAGTCTGAATATTATAATAAATGCAACTATTATGCAAACAAAACAGAAACCTAGTACTTTTAGGCTTTTCTAAATAATAATTGGGAATTGGAGAGAAATATCATTAAAACATGGAAGTTGTTAAAGTAAGCTCCAAACCAAACTAACTAGAATTAATTATTAAAAATACTATAACAATTTGCTTTTACTATTATATATATATTCTATTGCTTGTAAAAGATTAGTAATTCTCAGAAATAATTGACTAAAACAACCTATAGCAGTTTTACTGATTATCTGTTAATATATAGTATTAAATTAATGACACTACAAGAGACTGGCAAAAAAATTAATGAAATAATCCACTATGAAAAGAAAATTTTAGTTAGGATCTAGTTTTTGTTTGAATCTATTTCATACAATATATGCAGGCCGGAAAGTATTAAGTACATGGAAAAAGAAAGAATTTGGCCATGTCCTTTTGAAAGTGTCTTCTCGGATACCACTAGAGTAACAAAAGGAAACAAAAAAAGCTAGATACAGCCCACAGTCATGAATATGATGGCTATATAAATCTACACCATTAGTTTGTAATGGTCATTGCGATAAGAGGTCACTGCTTAATAACGGGGAAATCCAGAAACTAACTTACATTTGTGCCTAGCGTGTACATAGGTGGGAATGGAAAGTCTCCTTGGCAAAAAAAAAAAAAAATGTTTCTACACTCAGTACACATCACGCTATTACAGCATACAGACTGTGATTTTTTTTCTACTTTGTTGTGAGAAGCAGTCAATGATTAGGTTTCTTTAGACAAAAGCCTCAAGCCAATTGAAATCTAACGGTAACTTAGTGAGGGGTACAGAGACAGAATAATTAGTGAAGGTGGAGTGAAGCAGTGGTTCATTTAGTTTAAAAATGGCTGCACGAACGTTTATGATTAGGACTCCAGTGGGTGACCTAGCTTTATGACTGATGAACAACAGTGAAAATCAATGATAAAATTCATTAAAATTATCACTTAACGATTACACAACCCTGGCTTCATTTCTGCCATATTTCGCAAAGCAGTACAAAACAAGTGTCAGGAAAACTGAGATCAAAAGGTTTTTTTCCACAAAATTGCATGTCCACACATGGCCTATCATACTCAACGGCTTGTGAGGTTCACAACCTTATTTCATGAAATTTATTATTATAAGCATATTTTGTTACTAAATAATTATATGGAGTAACTTTGGTATATAAGTTTTCAAGGTAAGAGAACATCAAACCCAAAGGGAATATCTCTGGTTATCAGTTGGGTGTGGAAAAAATATGGCTTGAGAGGCAGAAATGTGAAGATGTTTTAATTCCTGGTGGGATGAACACAAAGTTGCAATTTGATATTTGATAAAATAAGCCCAAAGGCACAGAAGAAAGTTGATAGTATGAATGAATTGTATCCATTGGGTTTAAATAGAATTATTTGTATTAAAAGGATACCAAAAATAAGTAAACGATAATTATAATTGTGAAAGTTTAATAAATCGTGCGATTTGGTTTTTGAAAAGTAATTACACTTCATTCAAAATATTATTTTCAGCAGTGGTAATAAACAAATTAAGTATGAGATATAGAAGATAAAAAAAAAATCCTATAGCGCTGGTATTTGAGACTGGAAATTGGAGAGTAAATATAATTTTCTATAATAATTAATTTTAAGGGTGGAAGCCACAATTACAGATAAGTACAGAGTGATTATAATAAAAGTTTAAGTTTCAAAATGCTCTAAAAAACAAACCACTGATTAGAATGACCTCAAAATTGAACGATGTATTATTGAAGAAGGGGGAAAGAATATTAACCAAAAAAGCATCCATCTAATCGGTTTTTAATTGTCCTGAGGCAAAAAACCGCATAAAAAGCATCCATCCAATTGGTTTTTAGGTTCGCGAGACTGGCGCAAAACATGTTCAATATTCTGTCCACTGTTGTGTGCAACAAGATTAAATCGGGAAACAGCATGTTCCACAACGGATCGAAGTATCACAGGGGTTAAGTTCAGAATGTGTTGACCAATGTGTGTCTTCAAATCAGCTATTGGCAATTGGAGTCCTGAACACAACATCTTTCATATAACCCCACAGTCAGAAATCACACGGATTAAGATCAGGTGATCGGGCCGGCCAGGCTGTAGGGAAATGACGACTGATAATTCTAGCATTTCCGAAATGCCGACTGATAATTCTAGCATTTCCAAAATGCCGCCTCAACAACTGCTTCTCGATTTGCAATATGCGGAGGAGCGCCATCTTGTATTCATGTTCTTTCCCCCTTCTTCAATAATACGCCGTTCAATTTTGATGTCATTCTTATCAGTGGTTCATTTTTTAGAGCGTTTTGAAACTTAAACTTTAATTATAATTACCCGGTATATACAGGTAAAAAGAGATGATTAACCTGTTACAAGCTCTTGGATGGGAGATGTTTGATCACCTACAGTATAAGTCAGGATCTAGCACCAAGCTATCACCACCTCTTTTCAGTGATGAAGCAGTTCACTCACAACACAGCACTTTGGCAGTGATAGATAACTTTATACCGGTGTAAAAAAGTGGTTGTAATCTAAGGTGGCAGATTTCTACAGTAAGAGAACTGAAACTCTTTATGCATCACCATGGCAAACTACTCTGTTTAAATGGCAACTATTTAATAAAAAAAAATGTTTAGAATTTCCCCTTCAAATGTGTTTTATAAAATTTCTCTCTCTTATAGTGTTGGTTTTTTTTATTTTCAAACATTTCCCATATAACGTACTTCATTCTTCGACAGTTGTAAGCTGAACTCATCTATGGACTGATTAAACTGTGTATTGCAACACAATATAAATTATTTAAAAAATCAAGGGCAAGTGTCCGTCACATTAAACTGTAACACAACAAACAGATATAACTCTCTTTTTACCCTAAATTAAAGTTCAGTATGCATAAATTGGAATCATGGAGTCACAAACACCTTTTGAAAACAGTAAAAGTGTACATTAGCACATGAAGATGGAGGATTATGCAACGCCATATGGTTCCGATTTGTTTTTGAGCTCCTTCTGGAACAATCACAACGACACTATCAGATGTTGTGGTCATGGCATTTTAACTAATTTTAAGGGCATGTGCCACACTACAAAGAATCAGGACATGGCTCAGATATAAGCATTATCAGGTAACACTGAACTGAAAGTTATGCACTGAATTTATGTATTGCTAACGTTGCTTTCGTCTAGCAGGTTAAATCCTTATCATTTCAGGCAGGGGGTTCCTTCATAGTTTCAGAAGTTTTTAAATTTAACATATGTTAAAAATCAGTTAAATTAATATACCTGTATATTTTTATTTAACCCAAAAAGTTACTGGCAGCCAAAGATGGCATTCCTTACTTGCGATTTTTAATAAAAAAAAATAAATTGAAGTGCTCTATCTCTTCAACAGTGCAAGATAGTTTCTTGTTTGTTTGTTTTTTTTTTTTATCTTGAAAGCATTAATTTCCTGTTTCAAATAATATACTCCATTTTAAAAAATGATTTCAACTTTTTTTGCTGCAGACTTCAGAATTTTTTAAAAACATAAAAAAAAATAAAAAATTTCCTATCTAAAAATATTTTTTTTTTTTTTTAATGATGAACAATACCATTCAATATGGCAGTCCCTGTAAAGGAGAACTTCACTTTTAAGATTAACAATTTTTAGAAACATTTAAAAAATTCAGAGAATTTTACGGGAACAGCATATACACTATTCTTGTAAAATTCTCTGAAGCTGTATGTGTATGTATCATATATGTCAGATTAAGCCTACTACATATCCTGAAAAGTACAATATGCCACTCTGGTTCTAAAAGTTTTTATAGTTTATTTTCTAGAAATCCTTTATTGGAACAATGTGCTCAATGTTAGAGAATAAAAATGATAAATGAAACTAAGTTGGAAGTGTTTTTAAATTCTTAATTGAATCCTATTTATAATTTCTGAATGTGACAAAACCTTCTAATACAATTTGGAACCATTTTGACAATTCCAGAGGGTAATAGAATCTTCTAGATCAATGTGGAACCATCTTAAAAATTCCTGATTGTGACACAACCTTCAAGAACAATGTGGAACCTCTGAGATGACACTGTGTGTTTGACCCATGGAGGATTCCTTCCACCATTGTTTGACCTAGCATATAAAACGGACACATACATTCACAGTTCAGTTCTCAACAGAAAAGCAAAGAGTGCAAGTTCATCTCATCAAATTTTGTGGTTGAAAAGTATGTTTATAAGCTTTTTAGAAGATTTTTGTGTGGTGTTTTGCAGAAAAAACTTAGTTTGAAATGTCTTCTAATTAGAGCCATAGGACAGTGAAGTGTGCTGAGTATTTTCATATATATATATATATATATATATATATATATATATATATAAAAGTAATATATATAAGACTAGCAAAAAAAAAAAAAAATAATAAACAGACTTTGTTCAAGTTGCGAATAGGAGTGCTTGTTTGAAGGCTCTGTTTCAAAGTTAAGATATTTGCAGGAGTGACTTTATGTATTCCAAATGCTTTTTTGGCATATCAAAGATAACACTGAACTTCAAGAAGAAGTCTCCTACTGTGTGAATGATGAAGATCTGCAGCTGAAGAATTAAACTCCCTGAATCAGTCAGCTGTAGATGTTGGTGTTAGTCCCATTAAGAAACCATGATCAGTGAAGTCAAGCAATAAGCTCAATGCATCAAGAAAGAGTGTAGAAATTACTGAAGCTGTGGCCAAGTACACCAAATGAAAACTGGCCATTGTTCAATGTTAAAATTCCAACTTCAAAAGAAAGTAAACCTAAAAAAATCTTGTGAAACTTGCCAAGCATTTATATCAAACATCAATTCAGCTATTGAATCGTGTGAATCCTACGATGAAAAGGTGCAAATTTTGTGGATTGTGAAGGTCATAGATATCAGTTCTAAGTTAAATAAGATTATCATGAATGTTATGATCCCACACAGACCGTATGCAGGATATAGATTTCCAGTTGCAAGACAGCAACATCACAACCAGCACTCACTTCTAATTCACAATGCTTTAAAGATTGTGGTTATTCCAGTTCTTATTGGTTTAATAGGAAGATATCATTCAATATCAAAGGAAGATACTTAGGCATTTCAATAAATGTTTAGTTCATTGAATTTCTAATTTCAGTTCCAAAAAGTGTTCACAAGGAGTGGTATATTTTGGAAGTTCCACATATAGTTTGTAGTTTTTTGTATGTTTCTGCCTGTAATATGCTTTTATAAGTTTTTTTAAAAGCTTTCTGTTTCTTATATTTACTAAGAATAAAAAGGCGATGTCAAAGATAGATTTTGATATCATGAGACCAATAGTTAACTATGATGTAACTGAAACTGGTGAAATGTATGGAAATTTTACATTGTTTCTAAAACCTATCAATCTCAAAAGTGGAAGTTGTCCTTTCCAAGAGAAACAGTACTCAATGGAATTGATCAACAGTAAAAAAAAAAAAAAAAAAAAAAAAAAAAAAAAAAAAAAAAAAAAAAAAAAAATTTCGAGATAGGGATTTTTTATTTTTTTTAAATCAGAAGGCTGCAGCAAAAAAAGTTATTGAATTAAAATGGACTATACCAGCAGTTAGAGACAAACATTGGTAACTGGGCTTCTCCTATAGGTTCAACCCTTCTTGTTAGGTTGGGTACATCAGCTGCTAGTTGAGGCACAAACACAAGATCCTTTATAAACCCTCCAGGTAGAAATCACATGGAGTCAGATAGGGAGAGTGTGGAGGTCATGTGAACAAGCTCTGTCTTTGGGCCCTATGCGGCCAATCCAGCGGTCGGGCACAGTGACGTTCAACCTATCACGTACGTCGTTGTGCCATTGAGGCGGAGCACCATCTTACTGCCAAATGAAGTTATTTGGTTCCTCTTCTGCCAATTGGGGAAACAGCCATAGTTGTAGAGTATCAAGGTAGGAAGTACCAGTTACAATTGTTTCTCCAAAGAATAAAGACTCATAAACTTTCTGCTAAGATATGGCACAAAAAACATTCAGTTTAGGGGAGTCTTGTTGCAATTGTACTACCTTGTGTGGATTTTCTGAGCCCCAGATGCACACATTATGAGTATTCACAGGTCCACCAAGGTGAAATGTCAATTCATCACTGAAAACAACATGATCCAGCAAATCTTCATCGTCGTGCAACAATATTTCACGTATAAAGTTGGCACATAAACCATGGTCAGTAGGCTTTAGAGCCTATAACAACAGCAAACGATAAGGACGCAGTTGTAAGCATTTCCGTAACACTTTCCAAACAGTCATCACTGGAATTGCTAATTCACGACTAGCCTTCAGAACTGATTCTTCGGGCTACACTTGAAACACTCTCTCAATGGCTCAACACACTCTTCACTAACCCTTGGTCGTACTGTAGTTTTCCCTTTGCAAAGGCAGCCAGTATTTTCAAACTGATGATACAATCTACGGATGTTATCATCACTTGGGGATCACATCTGAACTTAATCCAGGATACACATTGCACAGTAACTACAGGTCAGTCTTTGCAAACTGCAGCACACAAAAAGCTTTCTGTTCACTAGTCGCCATTTTTGCTACTAGCGCTTTCTAATGGATGATGGAGGAAACATTGCGTGTACATGCGCACAGTTACCAACAAACAGAACTGTTTGAGTTGCTCTTTTATTTCATGTATTCATTATAATTTTATGTTTTGTGTAATCAATACTACAAAGCGTTAATACTCCAATATTCATTTTGAAATACCCAGTATTTTAAACATTGGTAAATTTTTTCATTGAATTATTTCTTTAAAGGAAACAGATGATGTATTTTAATCACATGTGCAGTTCCAACTATTTCAGAGGCAAAACTTTTAACTGACAGCTGTTTATAACTCAATCCCAAAAATTATGGCATAGTTGGTTTTCAGCATTTACAATTATCACAAAGAATCACAACCATCAGGTATTCTCCAAACTTCAGTTGAATTCTTTTGCCTTCCCAGCCATTGCATGTCAATCACAAATTGAGGACTAAACAACATTGTCTATAGAAACTGAAGTATTTGAATGACATTCGTCACCTAAAGAGGCTTAACTACCTGAAGACACCGGCTCATTTAAAATGTCGATTTTTTGCTGAACAGTCTACTTTTATTACCACAGTGCCACATTCCACCCACACACATTACTGGTTTGTTCAGTGCTGCCGATTCTATGGATTTATCCATAGATCTATGGATTTTTACAAAAAGTTGGGATTTTCGAATTTTGTTAAAATATCTACGGATTTTTGATACTTTTTTATCATTTGTTGATTTTTCTTCATATTTGTGTTTTGTTAAACATTGAGCGTATAATGTTAATACATTACAGAATTTTAAATAATTGTGAATCGTTTCCTTGCAACCACTCGCATGAATCAACGACTAAAATGAAATAAAGCTCATATTTTGTTTGATTATATATTTTATAGGTCTTAAAAGACCACAATAATGAACTATCGGTGCACTCTTTATGCATGGTGACATGCTCGTTGGCATGTATTTTTAACATTTCCTGTTCCAGAACTAAATTTAATGTATGATCAAAAAAGAGAGAGAAAGTAGGCACAGCAGCAGCAGTGATGAAAGTGATGCCATGTCCAGAGATATTTCTTATTTTCAGTGTAGAATTTTATTTTGTATTTCCAATTTTAAACACCTGGAAATAAAAAGAATTCTTAATTATGACTCTATCTTCAATAATTATTGTTTCAGTCTTTCAGTTAGCAAGTCTCCGCATTTTTGTACCCAATCTACCAAAATTTTAGTGGCCATCTACGGATATTCAGAGCCAAGTCTCTGGCAGCACTGGGTTTGTTTCTAAGCTGTTAATCGTTTAATAAATACAAGCCGTAATAAAAAACTAATTTTAAAAAATATTTTATATCCTTTAATATGAGGATATGATACAAAAATTAAGAGTATAAATATATATCTTACCTTAATTGTGAAGTTGCAGATTGAATTTGTGAATTTTTCCCTTTGTGTTTGTGGAGTGCACTTGAATCTTCAAATACCTTGGAGCAACATGCACAAACATATAACGGACAGGTGACAGTGTATATATGCTGGAATACATGTTTAACTAAATAATACCAAGATGAAGCATTCTGTGCACATAATGAACATGAAAGCTGGTATAATGACCCACTGTTATGGTATGAGATATGTGTCCACAATGTTAACGTATCTGGAAACACATCACCACAGAGTTGGCAGACATATGATGGTGGAATCAATATGGTGATATGGCTGAACACATGCATGATCAGCAAACTTGGTGCAGAAAATTTCTGTAGACACACGGCACATGAGAATTGTAATGGCCTGGTAACTGGTAAAGTTTCATTGCTTCCATCTGACACACAAACACTGTCTACAGTACAGCCAATCAAAGTGGAAGCATTTATTACTGATGATTCACTTCCAGGGAACTCCACCACATTAGCGCTCTTGTCACAGTAATGAAGAAATTCCTCTTCTTCAATTTTAAATTATGACCTAGAAAAAGTAAATTTATATAAAATGTGGGTAAAAAGTATCAAAGAGTGTGTACCATTACTAGAGGTACAAACTTTTAACAGGAGTTGTAGAGCAGCAAAATGACTGAAAATTGCATAGCAAACTATGACCAGAAACATTACCATTCATTGCTGGGTGGCACTTTTCATAAGGGTGTAGGAGCATAAATATGAAATTTCGTCATTTAAGCAATATTCGCCATATAAACAGCAGCCAACAGCCAGCTTGCAAATAAGCACTTAGCACTTAGTCTTTGGATTGGCTGATGGCTATAAGCCTCGTCGATGTTGAGGTCATTAGAGGCAGGATGGGACGAGGGGCAAGAAAGTGGAAAGAATTCAGCCATGGATTTTTGAAGAAAGCATCCCGGCATTCACGTGGAGTGATTTGGGGGAACCATAGAACACCCAAATCTGGATGCCCATATAGGGATTTGAACCGCCGTCCTCCCGAATGTGAGGCCAGAGCGTTAACCACTCACCCACCACTCTCAGTGACAAGGGACTGGAAGGAATTCAACCATGGCCTTTTCAAAGGGAGCATCCCGGCATTGCTCTGGAATGATTTGGGGAAACAATGGAAAACCCAAATCTGCATGCTATCAAATTCGAAGCCAGCGCATTAACTGCTCACCCACCACCCACAAAGGAGGACTCTAGACTCAATCTAAATAACATTTCAAGGTAAGAGCACAACTTTTAGTTTAATGAGCATGCAGCAAGAAAAAAAAAACCATAAAAACTATGACCCTGTTATGTCAGTCAGATATCTAGGTAATGGTAAGAACCCACTCCATTCTCTTACAAGACTACTAACTTTTTACTAATGACATGGAATACCTTACCTATCAGGATTAGATGACAAAACTGTATCCTCATATTCAGCATCTAGAGACACTTCCTGCAAAAGTGAAAGGAATATACTACATTATAATTACAAAATATAAATGAGAAAATAAAATAAATAATATTAATTCAAACATGGCAAAATAAAATAATATCACAATTTCAAGGTATAGCCGTTATCGGCTATGTTGCGCACTGGCAGATGTGTACTTTCAGAACAGCCGTGTAAACTGACTGTACACCAACGATGTCTTATGTAAACAACCAGATTCGTATACAACCAGATATTTCGAAATATGAAAGACTAATGGCGTAGTAAATTTAGTTCAATAAAAAAGGGAGCAGTTAAATAAATATTTGTTTTTATTATATCCTAATCATAGGAGGTAGCCTTTTTTACAGCGGTTATTTAATGATTTATAAAAGTATTTTATAATTTTTGTATTTAGCATATATTTTGGTATGTAGCCTGAAAATACACATAGAAACAGCGACAGACTGGGCAATTTTTTGCACCATCAACGCAACGTGCGTCTGGAGTGATATTGTCCTCAGGTCCAGGCCTCATTATACAACACATGGCGGTACAAATTCCCGTTTTAATTTTTTTGCAATAATAATAAAAAGTATGCTCTTGTAGCGGACTCATCAGATAGCGGGAATGGAAAAGTGTTGATTATTTTTTTTTCGATTTATGGTGCAATTAAGCCTGGACCACAGTGGCTACGAAAAAAAAAGTAATTAAAATTATTAATAATGTCCTTCAACCTCCAAGTCTTTGCTTGACCTGATGGTATTCTTGAAACCAACACAAAGGACAATTGTGACCATTCTGAAGCAATTCTTCGAGAAGCTGTACAACTGTAAACCACCTACAGAGAAACTCCATTTCCAGATACCCTCCCCATATCACGACTCAGCTCCACCAACACTGGGTGAAATCCGAAATATCATACTTCAGTTGAAAAATAACAAAGCACCAGGGGAAGGCGGAGTAATAGGCGAGATGCTCAAGATCGGGGGCGAACTACTGACTGACCGGCTGCACGCTATTATTTCAAATATATGGGAGACCGAAGGCATACCTGCAGATTAGAAAATTGCATTAATTCACCCGCTACATAAAAAAGGAGACAGAACAGATCCAAATAATTTTCGAGGGATTTCACTTCTGCCAGTCGCTAACAAAGTACTTTCTTGTGCCCTCCGGTCAAGGTTGGAGAAGCAGACAGAACACAAGATTGGTGAATACCAAGCAGGATTCCGACCACACCGGTCACGCACAAAACAGATCTGAAACCTAAAAATGATACTCCAACATCGTCAGTCATCCCGCACAGTGGTAACTTTTGCAGACTTTAAGAAAGCATATGAATCGATTGACCGCACTACGCTGCTCAATATACTAGGTGAATATGGAGTAGATAATAAAACAACTATTTTAATTCAACAAACTTTGACAAATACAACTTCAAAAGTGAAATTTACGGGCGAAATCTCTGAATCTTTTGAAATTAAAACTGGTGTAAGACAAGGGGATGGGTTATCACCACCCCTGTTCAACTTGGTACAAGACAAGATCATTAGCATATGGAAAAAAGAAATATCTGGAATGTATATGGGAACAAAGGATAAACGAATCAACATAAAATGCCTTGCTTTAGCGGGAGATCTAACAGTAATTACACGAACTGTTGAGGAAGCCAAACATGCTGTTGAGAAGCTTCCTGAGATAGCTATCAAAACCGGCCTCCAAATCTCTTATGAGAAAACGCAATATATGGACTCCAAAAGCACAAACCTGAAGCCACTCGTGACAAAGTATGGTACTATGAATCACTTTAAGTACTTAGGAGAAATTATTGGGAATACTAGAACTGAGAAAGAAGCCCACAAAAACCGCGCTGAAAAACTACAAAAAGCATATACAATTACTTGGAATACTTACAATAAGAAATCACTTTCCACTAGTGATGCTTGATATACATCGATGTATCGAAAACATCGGTATTTACTATTAGATGCATCGAATCAATTCGATGCATCGCTTTCTCTCGATGTTTAACGATGCATCGATGTATTTCATTCAATACATCGGACCATTAGGGATTGGAATGCACAACAAAGAGATTAGGTTTGGTGCTGAGCACCCTCTGCCACCCACTGTTTTGTGATTTGCAGAGTATATATGTAGATGTAGACAACGCAGACGTTTTTTCGAAGCGATAGAATTAGTTAAAAAAATAACAAAAACAGGAAATTCTATTGCTATACGTTATTTTTTCACCTACAAAACCCTATTACATTTTTCTTTAACGTGGAAAAAACAAAAACAAACTACAATTTATTTGAAATGTCTCGCCGCTGTAGGGTGGACCTCAATGACACAACATTCGCAAAGACTTGTCTGTATTGTGTATGGTCTTTGCCTGCTCTATGAGCTAATAAAAAGTAAACAAAATAATGGCCGACAGCTGCAACTAAGGAAATATCTGGGGATAAATATTAAACCAGCAGTAAAATAATTCTTTTAGTGCACTGCATGCTTTCAAAACGTAATGCAATCGTGACTGATGAACCCTTACTGATGGAAGCAGATAGCTCATCCTGAAAAAAATCAGTAACGGATGGGTGCTATCGAACAAGTTTGGTCTTTAGCTATCGCGAACTTATTGGAACCATGCGTCAAATAACTACATTTTGAATAACTATGGCTTGTGCAAATGCTTTTCAAAAGATCAAAGATATGAAGAAGAAGGAGCTGGCAGGAAAGCGAACAGAATCAGATTCAGATAGTTCAGACAAAACATTGAAAGATTTCACTCTTTGGACAGATCATCACAAAGTATTTAATCGAAACTGGAAATCAAACAGGACCGAAGATGAGCTGTCTGTGTACTTGAGGACCCCGGCTGACTGGCTTGATAAAAATCCGTGAGAAGTATGGGTCGATTATAAACAAACAGCTTTCAAAATTGTACAAGTTTATAAATATTAAACTGTAGTAGCCAGCACAGTAATACAAGGAAAGTGGATTGATAAAATATTATTTATGCAAATTATAGAAAAGTAAAATTGGGATTTCTAAATTAGATTAGAATCCCCAATACTGCCTCTCTTTTTGTGTTTGCTCGGTTTCCTTGTATTCTTTATATCTTTTCGGATTTCTAATTTAGAAATCCCAGACACTCCAAAACTTCATTTGTAAAAGACTAATTGAAAATATAATTCATATAAATGTCTCAGCTTTCTAGTTTCCTAATGTTTCTACTTTCCTAACCTTTATTAACTGATATATATAATTTTTATTCGATGCCTCGAATACATCGATGTTTTTATTCGATGCATCGTGAAACATCGATGCACAGTTTCGATGCATCACATCGAAAAAAACATCGATGTATTTTCTCCATGAATATCCCTACTTTCCACAAAAGCCAAACTTCATCACTACCACACCGTCGTTCTTCCAGGAGCACTGTATGCGACGGAGACATCATATACTGATACTGAGAAAAATTTTCGGCCCCAAAATCTAAGATGGCATCTGGATGCGCAAAAGCTCAGAAGAAATGTATTCACTGACCGAAAGATTCACTTCACTCGCACGGAAAAGACTTATGAAATTTTATGCCGTATAGCACGAATGGATGACTCACGACTTACCAAGAAAATTTTCCACATCGTCAACGGTCCCCGACAAAACAAAGCACGCTGGTTTGTAGAAACCCAGAAGGACCTCGCAGAAGCCAGCCTTGAACCACTGATATCTACACGCAGTAAATATAGACAATTGATCACCTCACATAAATTTGCCCATAAGAGCCCAACATCAAAATATCTGAAACTCAGAAATGCATGGACTCAAGAGAGACGTCAAGCCCACAGCGAAAGGAAGAGGAGGTTTTGGGAATATAAGAAGAACAGCAAGAAGAATAAGAAGGACAATGCAAATTAATAGTTCCACGCGCTCTTTAGTGGGCTAAACGAAATTATAATAAAATAGAAAATTTATAATGTCCTTCTCCCTCAACCTTTTCCGCCTCTAATAACGCAGACTTCGACAAGACCTAGAGCCATCATAAAAATAAAAACTGGAAATCTATTACGGCTTCCTTGATATATACAATATCTTACTCACGGCTTCCTTGATTAAATACATCTATTATATCTCTGATTGTTTACAGCCACTGCTGGGAAAATTATACATCTGCCAATGCGAAACATAGCAGAGTTATCATTATACGCTGAACAAAACGTAAACATCTTCTAATTACCTATTTTCAAGAAACGCTAGAAAAAACTGTGAAGTCTGATTGTTCCTTAAATTCTTCTGTCAAAGGAAGAAACAGATGCACAACAAGACTTAAAAATAGAAACCAATGTTCATACTGTCTGTTAGTTAAAATTAAATTGTTCAGGAAACATTAACTTAAAATTCCGCTTTCTTTTTGATTCATGAAAGTAATGATAAAATGTATCTCACACAACTGAATATTCCAGTTAACAATATAAAGACAGGGGATTATTGGAGATCGCGATTCCGTGGGGAATTGTATCCTAATACTGAAGTAGTCAAATGCAACGTACCGCTAGAAATACTTTCCGAAGTAGATTTTTAGATTCTGCAATATCACGCCTTGCGATTTACTGCCGCAATATTATGAAATCATTAATCAGATCGGTGTAATGCCGTAGCAGAAATGTTATATCCGGTATAAGCAAAATTATATTTTAAAAAACACAAATTCAACATAAACGCAAAATTCTTCAAAATAAACCGTACTTCAATAATCGGATTTCTGTGGTAGAATCGGTGGAGCTTTATGCATATTAAGATACGGTAAACAATTAACTGGAGTGTATGGATAAATTGAGCTTTTTAATAAAAATCTGTGCAACACCAAACAGCTACAAACATGTGGAGTCAACTGAAAACAGTAATCACCAAAGCGCGGCTCCACAAACATATAAAAGTAATAAACTTACCTCTTGTTTAATGAACCCCGCGTTTAATGTCTCCATATCACTTCATTTAGTCCTCCACAAATAATTAGATATTACAACACACAAAAGATATAACCTAAACCATTAACAGATGTTTAAAAACAAAACAACGATACTACACTATAAAAAAAAACACACACACACACACCTCCAACGGTGTGTACTTTGATTGCGTAAACTGAATTGGACATTGTTATTCAATTTTTTTCACATGATCAACATCTGGATGACCAAGCGCTTGACATCCTCGGTACGCAAAATTTAATCAAAATCGTTAGAAACGTTTGTAAGAAATTAGTTTTACCAATGTACAATAGTTGCTGGTAGAATAGTATTAGAAAGATTAGATATATAGACTATATATTATATTAACTATATTTCATACCTACTTAATTAATATAATAATAATAAATTAAAATTGCAACAATGGAACGCACGCTTCGGTGGCAATTTCCCTACACACCCATCTTTCACCAAACATGCACCCACCAGCATTTGCCTTTACAAACTTCAACCCTAAGCTCTTTCAACGTTTTTGGTAAATTAATCATAAATGCTCTTGGTAACTTATTCCACTCCCCGACACCCTTACCTAGAACAGTTAATCATCCTGTACCCTTGCGCATAAAATCGACTGTCAGCTGGTGCTCATGGTCATCTTTTCCCTTCCATGCATTACTTATCATTCTTACACCAATATATTTCCATCCCTCTGCACCAATATGCACCTTGCACACTCCCATAACCCTTTTCGCCCTAATCCTGTTTTCCAATGAATTCCATTCCAGCTCTTTTATCATATCTGTTACTGATTGCGTTCTGCGATAATTTTCAGAAACAAATTTAGCAGTCTTTTTGCACCCACTCGAACTCCTGTATTTGATAATAAATTTTGGTCCTATACTATACTACCATATTTAAGCAATGCTTTGACCAAAGTTTTGTAACCCAATTCCTTTATTTCTCTCATACTTCCCCTCATCACTCTCTCAAGTGCAGAATTTTGAAACCTTCTCCTACTACCTGTCCAATGTGTCCTGCCAAGTTAAGCTTGTTATCAAATGTAGTACCAAGATATTTATGTTTCAAGTCTTCAACAAGCAATTCTTTCCCCACATAATAATCATAATCAATTTTTAGTTTTTTTATGTATCTAATAAGCTGACTCTACTTTGCATTTATCTTCATTCGATGTTTACAAAACCCAACTAGATATCCTATCCAGATCACCCTGCAGCTGTTTACAGTCCTCTGCCATTTTGATTCTTTTATGTAGCATTAAGTCATCTGCAAACAATCCAATTTCTGATGTAAGATCGAAGACTTTCCCGGCGTATGAATGCAATGTAGTCTCCTCTGGTGTACCGCCGGATAGTGTTGTGGAAACACAATATTTCGACGGCTAGCTCCGCCGTCTTCTTCAGGTTTAGAGACATCTGCACTGGTTGGCTGACCCACAGATACTGAGATGGTTCCACAGCACAGCACAGCGTCATCGGTATGGCTTACGCCATTTTGTTTGATGCAGTACCAGGGAACACCCTACGACTGCTGTCTGGATTGCTTTTTTTGTACTGTCTTTTTGTCCAAATCTTCAGTTGTTACGGTTGTCTGTAGTTGTCTTGAGTGGCATAAGGGCGGTGATCAGCTGCGTGAGCAACGTAACCACCACCGTGAGCTGATCGCTGGGTCCGGTACGGCAGTGGCAGTGGTCGGCAGGTCGACCTTCTCGGCGGCGTGGTGGCTGCCGACTGGACCCAGGAGCCGTCGTGGGCTGGTCTTGGCGACGCGGTGCGGGCCGCGTATGGAGCCCGCGCGTAGTCGCTGGTCTGGCGGTGTGGGGTGGCTTGCTGGAGCGTGTCTCCTGCTGGGCACTCCTCGGCGCCGTGGCAGCTTTGGAGCGATGTTTCGCCCTAAGCTGCTTCTTCATTTCACAGCCAGAGAAGCAGGCTGCATGGTTAAGTCCGCAGTTACAGCAAACTGCCTCCTCTCTGGCTGTGGTACATTCAGTCGCACGATGATCAGCCCCACATCTGGTGCATCTGCGCTGGTTTTGGCAGTCCCTCGCCTCGTGCCCATGGAGCTGGCAGTTGAAGCATTGACGGAGCTCGGGAGGAGAGGGCTTCTTCTTGTTGGCCCTCTTAACCCTCGCTCTCGGCTGTGCCTCAACAGCTGCAGGCGCAGGGACCGGTTGGTTCGGCAGGCTGGGCTGCTCCACGGTGCAGCTGACGCCCATGTCGCTCAACATGGCGGCGGCTCTCGTCATGTCCGAGGGGCAAGAGGCTAGGATGGAGATGCCTCCTTCAGCCGGCCAACAGAACAGCGGCAACTCTGTAGCCAGCAGAAGCTGAACATACAGGCTGCCACAGTTCCCGTCATATGGCACCACCAATGGCTGGACTGGTCCCTCCTCAGTGGCTGGTAGTGCCTCCCCTTGCTTCTGGGATGGCGTGGGCGACGTTGGGGTTTCGCGAGGTACCTCCTCGTCTTCCCTGGCGGGGCTGGTTGGCGTGGGAGGCTCAGCAGCTTGGAGGCCAGGTGCCTCCTTCTCCGGCAGCCCCTCTGAGGCGGCGGGAATCTTGCTTCCAGCAATCTGCCAGTCCTCCGTCGCTGTCGTTTGCTGTCTTCTGCGCTGCCGCTTCAGTTTCCCGTTTAGCTTGCGGAAAAACTTTTTCGCGCAGAAGTCCTTGTCGAAGACCAGCAGCATTGATGCTAGGGCCGCCGGGCGCTTTAGTCCTTTGGCCTCAGCATCGTCATGTATGACGCTGACTTCCTCATTGCAGTACCCCCACAGATGATTAATACTCCATAGAAGTCGTCAGTCCTTGCTGGTAAGGACCATCCGTACTTCAGGCCGGCATGAACGACCCAGAGCGACCAGGACGTGAAGTTGTACTTCCGCTGCAGTTCTCTGAAGAGACTTGGTTGCGGGCGTTCAGCTAGATTCTTCAAGTCAACGCGAAAAGCGAACTTGTCGCGATCGCGAAGACCCTCCAAGTAAAGCTCATCGCTCTCTGCTGATTCGTCGACTGCCGTCGAATCAGCATCGCTCGCTGCTGCAGGCCTTGAAGCGCGCTCACTCTCCATCCTCGGTGTGGCTCCACTGAGATGGTTCGGGTACCGCTCTTCCTTAAATACATGTCTGCGTCCGGCGGCTGCGTGGCCTCGGCGAAGGCTTACTATGAGCCAGGCCCGCAACCATCTGGCGGCTGGCCTATAGCCTAGTAACTGCTCCGTTGAGCAGAGTATAGCGGAGTGTTTGTCGCTAGACATTTACTCCTACAGCATTTGGATTGGTTGTAGCTTCACTGTCGGTGAGTCTTCGCGATAGGCTGTTAATGATTTTCTTCTCTAATGGTTGCCGCCGCGTCCTTCTTGTTACATCAGAAGTGGTACGCCGCGTTTTATGTGGCGAAGTTAGGGCTGCCTCGAGGAGGCAGACATGTCTTCTTTTGTTGTCAGGTGATTTATCAACTGCGTGAGAAGGGTGATGAGTTCGTCTAATCTTCTTTCTCGTTGATCGGCAGCGTGTCTGGAGTAGGAGTGGTCGCATGTTACTCTGCCTCCTCCGCTGCCTTCCCCTCTGGAGATCTTCGGCCTTACTTGTTTCTGTGATGGCCGCTGTCTGGTAGTAGTAGCAGCACGTTGCCCAGTTGATTCCGCTGTTGTAGCTCTACTTCGTTGTTTTCTTGGCTGCGAGTAGGCTTCTCGGAACTGCTCAGTGCGTGGCGGCTGGCTGCCAGTGGGCGTGGCTATGGTTCTTGTTCCAGCCCGAGCTAATATGGAGCCCTCTACGGCGGCAGCTGGACGGAAGTACAACGTTTATGTACCGGCACTACTATCGCACTTTTCCACTCCTGTGGTAAGCAGCAAGTATCCACACTCAATTAAAATAATATTTCTAGATAAGGAAGAATGTCACATGCGGCAATTTTTAAGATATCTGTAGTAATATTATCTACTCCAGCACCTTCATATTTTTCCAGCTTTCTTATTTCCATCATGATTTCCTCAGGATGTATTTCAAATTAATAATTGTTTTGTTAAGCTAGTTCTCCGAATTAAACCCTCCATTTTCTGATTCACTGTCCCTAATGCTCTCACTAAACCAGTTACTTACGCCTTTTTCAAATCCTCAGTAACTTCTTCTCCATCCTTATTTATAAGAATCCCATCACCCTCCCTTCCCCTCAGTTTTCTAGCATTTCAAGATACATCAGTAAATGATCCCCCTGCACTGACAATACTCTTCATAAACCCATCTTTAGCCACCTTCTTAGCTATTATTAAGTCCTTGTTTAGTTGTTTTAAATATTCCCTATGACCCTGCTGTCTCTTAACTCTGTTATGTTCTCTTCTTACCAACCTGTTTAACCTCCTCACCTCCCTATTATAGTACACAGGTTCTACTCTTTATTTTCTGTTTTGGAAAAAAATGTCTTTCCCCTTTCTTATTATCTTCTTGAACTCTGCCCACCTTGACTCTATTGTTCTTGTGCCTTCCTTCCAATTCCTGAAACGTTTTCTGAAATATCTCTACAAATTCTAAATTCGTACATTTTTATAGTTGTACCTATTTCCCCCTCCAATTTTGGTTGCTGGTTTACTGAATCCTCGAATATCCATCAGAACTGCATCGTGATCACTTATTCCTTCGGTTACTTGACACCCCACAAGGTTATCATCGGGCTTTATTGGTAATATATACAAAATATTTTGTCCTCTATTGGTTGAACGATATTTTCTACATCTACATCTACATTCATTCTCTGCATATCACAAACATTGTGGGTGGCAGAGGGTGCTAAGCACCAATCCTAAACCCGCCCATTCCAATCCCGAATAGTGCGGAGAAAGAAGTATCAGTACGGCATCTTATTTCTCTAATCTTATCCCTCCGGTCATTGCGACCTAAATAGGTTGGCGGAAGAAGTATTTCATTGCACTCGAAATTTTTTTTTTTTTTTTTTTTTTTTGCATATTCTCCAATAAATTCGAACGCAAGCTACGTCGTCTGTCTTCCAAACTATCCCAGCCCAATCTATGTATCAATTCTGTGACGCTTTCATAAGGGCTGTAACAACAAGTCACGAATCTAGCGGCTCTCCTCTGCACCCTCTCAACTGAGTCAATCAGAACCTTGCGATACGGATCCCAAATCCCACAATAGTAATCCAGATGTGGACGCACTAGTGTTTTATACGCATTCTCCTTTGTTTGAGCATTACAATTCCTCAAAATACGACCTATGAATCGTAATTTAGAATTGACCTTGCTTACGACGGAAGTTATGTGCATGTCCCATTTCATGTTGCTTTGTACTTTCACCCCCAGATACTTCAGGGAATCAACCATGTCAACAGCTGAATTGTTTATTTTGTACTCGTGAACAAACTCATTCTTCTTGTTACTTATCCGCATTGCCTTGCACTTTTTGCAATTAAGTGTAAGCTGCCATTTACGGCACCAATCGAAAATAGCATCCAAGTCACGCTGAATTTCTAAGCAATCGTCGGAGCACCTTATTTCCCTATAGATAACCGCATCGTTGGCAAACAATCGCAACCAGGATTTGACGTTGTCACCTAGATCGTTTATAAATATTAAGAAAAGAAGTGGACCTATTACACATCCTTGAAGAACGCCCGAAGTAACATTTATCTTAGAAGAGGCTTCCCCGTCAACAACGACATACTGTGATCGACCAGTTAGAAAATTACGTATCCACTCGCAAATCTGAGCCGAAATACCGTAAGCTCGAATCTTCGCTAAAAGTCGGTTGTGTGGCATAGAACCAAAGCTTTCTGAAAATAAAAAAAAACTGCATCAACTTAAGAACCTGCATCGATAACTTTCATTATGTCATGGGAAAATAGGGCCAATTGTGTTTCACACGATCTCTTCTTCCGAAATTCGTGTTGACATGGTGTAAGTAACTCGTTCTCATCTAGAAACTTCATTATGTTCGACATATGACATGTTCCAGAATTCTGCTGCAGACCGATGTTAGAGATATGGGTCGATAATTCCTAGGATCACTCCGATCTCCTTTCTTAAAAACGGGAATTACCTGGGCTATTTTCCAGCTGGAAGGTACTTTTCTCTCTTCTAGTGATTTACGGAATATATCTGACAGAAATTGTTCAATATCCTCCGTGTATTCAGAAAATACTCTTACCGGTATACCATCGGGACCCGGCGCTTTACCCCACTTCAGGAGTTTTAATTGCTTTACAATTCCTACGCTATCAATTTCTATCGGATCCATCTCTAATTCCACACGATGTGGTAAAGTGGTGATGTTTTCCATGTTTTCTTGCGTGAATGAATTTTTGAATTCGGTGTAAAATACGGTAGCCATGTCGCGGCTGTCTTCAACTTCCTGTCCGTCTTTTATTAGAACTTGCTTATTGTTCCCACTACAACTAACTTTTTTTTACATACGTCCAAAATTTCTTAGGGTTTTCAGTGAGGCTTTTAGAGAGAGAATTTTCACCAAAGTTATTAAAGGCCTCACGCATCGCATTCTTAACACGTCCCCTTATCTCCTCTAACTTATCTAAATCAGTCCTATGCATCGTCCTTTTTGATCGTGCATGTATCTTCCTTTGCTTCTTGAGTAACCTTTTAACCTCCCGTGTGTACCATGGGGGATCGTTCTCTTCCCTGATTGTCCGTTTCGGTATATGCAAGTTCATACCTTCCCCGAGTATATGTAGGAAACGATGCCACATCTCTTCAACGGCGCCTCCTGCTACTACTAAGGTGTGGTAATTATGCCTCAAATACGCTCTGAAACACTCTTTTGAAGCCTTTTCGAATATGTAAACGATCCTCTCTTTTCTCTTTCTGCGCGTGGTTGTTAGTTTTACTGTAGCAATTACAGCTTTGTGATCACTTATTCCTGCGGTGGTAGAAATATCCGTGAATAGTTCGGGCCTATTTGTAACAACTATATCTAAAATATTTTCGTTATCGTTGAGGCATCGCGTTGGTTCAGTTACGAGATGTTCAAGATGGTGATCTGAGAAGAGGTCTAGAATGATTTCGCAAGCTGCTTTATCCCTGCCCCCAGTAACGTGAACGTAATTAGTCCAGTCGATATCTGGCAAGTTAATGTCACCTCCTAGCATTATTGTATGGTCCGGAAATTGCCGTGCTATATTATTTACATTATTTCTCAAGGCCTAGGCAATATTTACGCTTGCATCGGGTGGACGATAGAACGAGCCTATCACTAGTTTTGTCCTAGCTACGTTGAGCTTGATCCATATGATTTCGCAGACAGTATGGACATCTATTTCGCTACATGGGAGGTACTTACTAACAGCTATAAATACACCACCTCCTTGGGAATGCAACCTATCCTTACGGAAAATGTTCATGTTACTATTAAAAATTTCGGTGGAACTTATATCCGGTTTTAACCAACTTTCTGTGCCTATTACGATATCAGCATCTGTACTACGAATAACGTTTTCGAGTTCAGGCTGTTTATTACAAAGACTTCTGCAGTTAACTACTAGAACTTTTAATGTTCGGGATTCTTTTCAGCTACCCCTAACACGCGGTGCTAAATTTATCTTGGCTGACCGCAACTGAATTTCATCCTCAGGGTCATCCTCCCTCAGCCTAAAAAACCCCCCAATGCACTCCACACGGCCCCTGCCACCCGTGTAGCCGATTCCCGTGTGTAGTGCACCCCTGATCTATCCAAGGGATTCCTACAAGACTCAACCCCAGGGCGAAGATCAAGGAATCTGCAGCCATGACTATCACAGAAGCGCCGTAATCTCTGGTTCAGCTCCTCGACACGGCTCTGAACCAGAGGTTCACAGTCAGTCCTATCGACAATGCTGCAGATGGAAAGCTCAGCAGAAATCTTGCGGCCAATGGCCACAGAGTTCACCCTTTCTGCAAGTCGCCCAGAGGACGAGAGCATAACCTCCGACCCTAGGTGGCAAGCATCATTGGTGCCGACATGAGCCACAATCCGCAGCTGGCTGCACCCCATCCGTTCACTGGCATCCGGGATGGCCTGTTCCACATCTCGGATCAGACCCCCCGGAATACACAATGAATGGATACAGGAATTCATCCCCGGGGGTTCGATAAAGCGCCTAACGTTGGAGCTACCGACCACTAAAACCCCCTTCTGCAGTTGTCCAGACTTAGCGGGCTGTGGGGCTGCCAACTCACAGGCCGTCGATTGCAGGAATGAATCAGTTTCAGACAATGCGTCAAACCGATTGGACAGAGGTACAAGCTCGCCTTCTTGGGAATCAGGCTTGCACGACTGCCCCCGCATGCGCCGTCGACGTCCAGACACCACACGCCAGCCACCACTAGGCGACGGCCGCATAGATTCCGACATCTCGGCCTGGACTGCAGGTTCGATGACTGGTATGGGAGAACCTGCGAGCCGATCAGCGTCTACAGGGTCACCAATACCGAATCTACTGCACTCACTTGCGGCAGCTTCCAGCTGTGTAACTCTTGTTACCAAAGCTGCAAGCTGGGTGCGCAGGTCAGTCACCTCAGCCTGCGTCTGCACACAACAACCACAGTCCCTACACATACTATTTTACAGAAAGAAAAACTAAGGAGTACACGAGAAAAACGAACTCACTATGCGTTCTCAGTAGGAGGCCTTTTGTCGATAACCAAATATACAAAGACGAAGCTTACGCTAACTACGCACTTTAAATTAAATTTGCACTGGAGGTACCACTTCACGTAACGATTCCGACCAACGACTGCGGCTGCTGCTACTGACAAACTAATATGCAAAGATGAAGCTACAACTAACGACACACTTTTAATTAAATTATCACTAGAGGTACTACGTCACGTAACGGTTCCGACGATGGCTGCTGCTACTGACTAACAAATATACAGAGACGAAGCTAACCACACTTTGAATTAAAACTATCACAGAAGGCACTATTCCCCGTAACGGCTGCCGAAGAACCTCTGACTACTGGGGCTGCTAAACTAATACGCAAAGATAAAACAAAAGAAAACTAAACACTTTAAATTATATCACCACAGAAAGCACTGCCTCACGTAACGGCTGCCGGAGAACGACTGACTGCTGGGGCTGCTAAACAAATATTCAAAGATGAAACAAATGAAAACTAAACACTTTAAATTATATCACCACAGAAAGCACTGCCTCACGTAATGGCTGCCGAAGAACGACTGACTGCTGGGGCTGCTAAACAAATATTTTGTATCTCTTTCCGTTGACCGCAAGCATCTGGGCTCGCGGTGGATTACGGCTCAATTTGGCTGCTATCTTCTCATATCCTGTGAGAAGATAGCAGCCTCTGTGATGCTCATATCCGCGTTGCAGTTAAAGGTAAGTGGAACTTAGTTTTATGCTATTACTGGCCGACTCGCTGCTGTCGAATTCGGGTGTTGCGTTCGGCGGAGGTTAGAGGAAAATCACTCACCAATTAATCACGATTATGTTACCTGCGGAAGCCACTATTTATACGTGACTTTTCCAAATATATTAACCACTTAGTGTTCTGCTCTACCACTTGTGTAAATCCTTCTTCCCTTATCAGGGTATTTTTCCACTCCATTATGCACGAAATCGAGCGCCAGCTTGTGGTCATGGTCATCTTTCCCCTACCATGCAGTATTCCTAATTCTTTGACCAATATCCCCACAAGCCTCATCACCAATATATGCCCTGTACATTCCCAGCTCTCTCTTCACCCTCCTCCAGTTACTCCCAATCCAGCTCCTTTATCATATCAGTTACTGACTGGGTCCTGCAATAATTTTCACAAATAGATCTAGCTGCTCTTCTAATGGGAGAAAAATTTTCTTAACGTCACCCTAGGTGACCCCATGCCGCTAACTCGGTGGCGGTCACCTTGGAATCTCAATCGGCCAGCTGTGTACACTTGGTACGTGGGAACTGCAGCAAGGTTTCCTGATACACCGCCTCTGCCTTACGATCTAGTTATATATTGCCGATAAAAAAAATATTTTCTTTGCTTTTGCATATCACTTTACGCCTCGGCAACGCCGAGGTCATTTGACGCGGGAAATGATTGTAGGGGAAGGAACGGGAAGGAATTTGGCCATACCATTTATGAATGAACAATTCAAGCATTCTCATAGGGGGTATTTCGCCAAAAAAAAAGGAAATTTGGAAGCCCAGAAGGGAAAACATATATCTAAAATACAAAAGAAATACAGATAAAAAATTACGTTCCAAATCTCCCCAATTTCAAATAATTTAACTGCGATGGAGCGATTGATCTAGTGGTAATTTCAGTGTTGCTAAATTCATTTTTACCCGTAACTTTTGCCCTCTAATAATTTCAACCTTAAATTCTTTTATCGTTTTTGGTAAATTATTCATCACTTCTCTTTTTAATTTATTTCAATCCCCGACTCCCTAAACGACAAAAAAAAAAAAAAAAAAAAAAAAATCATCCCACACAATTATGCCTGATATCTAGCAAACTTATTTGCATTTATCTTCATTCCATGTTCACCCACCCAGGTAGATATCACCCAGCAGCTGTTCACAGTCTTCTACTGTTTTGATCCTACTATACAGACTGCATTATGTCATCTGCAAACAAACTAATTTCTGATAGTAAACCATCAACATATTCATTTATTAGAATAACAAATAGCAATAGTGCCAATATGCAACCCCATGCACTGATATTTTTCCAATAGATTTTACTTTATGTTATGGCTCACTCAATCAAAAGCCTTAGAATGATCTAGTGCTACACCATCCATTAGGCCTTTCTTATCCGTTTTATCCGAGTTATCTTGCATATAGCCTACTAACTGAGATTCGTGTGAATATCCTTGTCTAAACCATTGTAGTTTACTTGAAAACCAATTATGTTTCTCATAGAAGTTCCTAATATTGTTTTATATCAATCTATCCATTAATTTAACTACCATTGTTGTCTAACTGATCAACCTGCAATTTACTACCCTATTTGTGACCCCTCCCTTATGGGCCGGCACTAGAGATGGGTAGGTCCGGATGGATACGGTTCTGCTGATCCGTATTAGTTGTACATCCGAGCGCTTGTCGGATCTGTACCCGGCCGGACCTGTATCGTGTGGCCGGAGGTTGAATCACGGCCGGATCTGCAACTGCGGAACTGGAATTGTGCCGGACTTGGAGCTGCTCATACTTCTCACGCAATTTTTCATTAGTTCCGTTTTGAAATCTATGTTTTGAAGAGTTTAATGTCACTTACTGTTCTGCTGGATTACAGTTCAGTTTAAAGATAAGATTATAACTAAATAAAAAATATTTCTTAATCCCTAACTGCTAGTAGATAATCACAATAACTATTAAATGTTTATGGGTAGTACTTTTATAATTGTGTGGTTGGCTGTATTTTATGTCATGCTTTTAAGGTGAGGAGTGCTTTATGCGATAAACAAGAATGGACTTGTAATTTTAATTAGTTGTAGTTTTATTAAACTTTTAACTTCCATTTTGAACACTTAGGCTGTTATCCTTAGCTGCTAAACTAACACTTTTTTTTAATCTGCTTTACGTCTCTCTAAAAGCGAGGTCTTTTAGAGACGGGAAAGGATGGGGGGCAAGGAATGGGAAGGAATTCGGCCATGGCCTTTTGAAGGAAGCATCCCGGCATTTGCCTGGAGTGATTTGGGAAACCATGGAAAACCCAAATCTGGATGCCCGGACGGGGATTCGAACCACCGTCCTCCCGAAATACTGGGTTTTCTTAGCTGCACTAAACAGATAAGAAAATCCAGTATTTTAACTTCAAGTGTGATTATTATTCCGTTCTACAGTTTTTAACTTTTTCAATTGTGATGAAGGGTAGCCTTAAACGAGAAAGCAGATGGTGCATTTAACACCTCTTAATTGAAAAAAAAGTTATAATGAAGATAGGTCTCTTTTCCGAAGGTTTTCAACGCACATTATATATATATATATATATATATATATATATATATGTGCACCAATAATAATTTTCATAAATCCATCTTCTGCCAGCTTCTTTGATATTAATGATTCCTTATTTCGTTGTTTTAAGTTTCCCTACTACCTTTCTGTCTCTTAACTCTGATATTTCCTCTTCTCCCCAACCACTTTAATGACCTCACGTCCCTAATATAGTACATAAGTCCTGTATTTCTCTTTATTTTTTGGAATCTCTTTGAACTCTTCCCACTTCGACTAAATTGTAATTGTAAAAACCTTCCATTTCCTGAAATTTCCCATGAAATCTCTCTTCAATTTCTAAATCTCTGATATATTATGATTGTATTTAATCGCTCCTTCAACTTTCACCAGTAGTTTACTGAATCTCCTAATATCCACCATAATTGCTTCATGCTGACTTATTCCTTCAGTTACCTGGGACGAAAAGATTATCATTGGGATTTATTGGAAAGATATCCATTATGTTTAATTTAATTTAATTTAATTTAATTAATTAATTTAATTGCAATGGAGCACAGGCTCCGGTGGCAATTTCCCTACACACCCATCTTCCCCCTATCCTGCACCCACCTACATTTGCCCTCTACAAATTTTATCTTTAAATTCCTTCAAAGTTTTCGGTAAATTATTCATCATTTCTCTTGGTAACTCATTCCAATCCCTGACACCCTTACCTAAAAAAGAGAATCTTCCCACACCCTTGTGCCTGAAATCGAGTGCCAGCTTGTGGTCATGGTCATCTTTTCCTTTCCATGCACTACTTTTCATACCTATTGCAATATCTTTCCATGCCTCATCACCAGTATATGCCCTGTATACTCCCATGACCCTCCTCATCCTCCTCCTGTCTTGCAATGAATCCCATTCCAGCTCCTTTATCATATCCGTCACTGATTGCATTCTGTGATAATTTCCAGAAACAAATCTAGCAGCCCTTCTTTGCACCTTCTCCTGTATTTGATACGTAAAATGAGGGTCCCATACTACACTACCATATACGAGCAATGGTCTAACCAAAGTTTTGTAACCCAATTCCTTGACTTCTCTCGTGCATCCCCTCATCACTCTCTCCAACAAGTGCAGAACTTTGAAACCTTTTCCTACCACCTGTCCTATGTGTCCTGCCCAGTTAAGTTTGTTATCAAAAGTAATTCCAAGATATTTGCATTTCAAGTCTGCAGCAAGAAATTCTTTCCCCACCTTATATTCATAATTAATCTTTTGTTTTTTATTTGTGTATCTAATAAGCTGACTCTTCTTTGCATTTATCTTCATTCCATGTTTACCAACCCAATTAGATATCCTGTCCAGATCACCCTGCAACTGTTTACAATCCTCTATCGTTTTGATTCTTTTATACAGCATTATGTCATCTGCAAACAATCTAATTTCAGATAGTAAACAATCAACACAATTATTCATTAGAATAATGAAGAGCAATGGTCCCAATACGCTACCCTGTGGCACACCCATTTTTACTTCCACTTCTTTTGATACTACATTTCCTACCCTAACTTTCTGTTTTCTACCTTTTAAAAATTCTTCTACCCAGCAAATGAATTTCTTATCTACTCCAATGGTTTTTACCTTATTCACTACCATTTTATGGCTTACTCTGTCAAACGCCTTAGACAGATCTAGTGCTACACTATCAATTTGGCCTCCCTTGTCCATTTCATCTGAAATATCTTGCATATATCCCACCAACTGAGATTCACATGAATATCCTTGCCTGAAACCATGTTGCCTGCTTGAAAACCACTTACATTCCTCACATATATTTCTGATGTGGTTGCATATCAATCATTCCATTAATTTACCTACCACTGATGTCAAACTGATTGGCCTGTAATTCTCAACTCTATTTCTCACCTCTCCCTTATGTACCGGTACTACTATTGCACTTTTCCAGTCCTGTGGTAAGCAGCAAGTGTCTAGACTCAATTTAAATAATATTTCAAGATAAGGTACAATGTCGCATACGGCTATCTTTAAGATATCTGTAGTAATATTATCTTCACCAGCCCCTTTATGTTTTTTCAGCTTTCTTATTTCCTTCATGATTTCCTCAGGATGGATATCAAATTTTTTACTATCGTTATTTCTAATTGTATTGTTAAGCTCGTTCTCTGAATTAGAACCTCCTGTTTCTGATTCATTGTCCCTAATGCTTTCACTGAACCAGTTACTTAAAATCTCTGCCTTTTTCAAATCATCAGTAACTTCTTCTCCATCCTTATCTATAAGTGTCTCTACATCCTCCCTTCCCCTCAGTTTCCTGATTTAGCCATAGAAATTTCTAGATGCATCAGTCAATGGTCCTCCTGAACTGACAATACTCTTCATCAACCCATCTTTAGCCATTTTCTTTGCTGTTAATAAGTCCTTGTTTAGTTGTTTTAAATATTCCCTACTACCCTGCTGTCTCTTAACTCTGTTATGTTCTTTTCTTACCAACCTCTTTAACCTCCTCACTTCCCTATTATAGTACATAGGTTCTCTACTTCTCTTTATTTTCTGCTTTGGAATAAATTTTTCTTCCCCCTTTCTTATTATCTCCTTGAACTCTTCCCAACTTGACTCTACTGTACCTGGGCCTTCCTTCCATTTGCTGAATTGTCCTCTGAAATATCTCTTCAAATTTGAAACCTGTGCCTTTTTATAATTGTACCTATTTCCCCCTTCAATTTTGGCTGCTGGTTTACTGAATCCTCTAATATCCATCAGAACTGCTTCATGATCACTTATTCCTTCAGTTACTTGATACCTCAAAAGGTTTTCATCATGCTTAATTAGAAATATATCCAAAATAATTTGTCCCCTAGTGTTTTGCTCAACCACTTGTGTAAATCCTCCTTCCCTTATTAAGATATTTGAAAATCTTTGTTCCCTTGTGTTATTTATCTTATTCCCTTCCCAGTTTACACCTGGTAAATTTAAATCCCCACCGATGATGATCATTCTATTCTCACCCTGAAATCTGAGTATGAATTTAATTTCTCCCCAAGACCCTCATCCTCTTCTGTCATTCTTCCACTGCGGTAAACAGCCAACACTCTGATTTTTTCTTTTTTACTACCACAGAAATCTACCCCAAGTAACTCATGGTCTTGATCTATGAACGCCAGTGAACTGTGGTAGTTTTTGCTAACTAGTATGAAGACTCCTCCACCAATTGCTCCTCTATCTCTGCGGTACACCCTTTAACCATCAGGAAAAACCTCACTGTCTAGTACTTCTTCTTTTAACCAACTCTCTACCCCAATTATTACTTGTGGTTCGTGCATCTCTATTAAGTTTGCAAATTCGATTACTTTGTTCATTATACTTCTACAGTTTACCATTAACACCCTTACTACTGGCTTTATATTTTCAGAATTTATCTTCTCTTTCCCACTTTTACCGCAGTCAGTTATTGTTTCAGCCATTTCATCTATTTCTTTAATATCTGTGACTTTCCCCATCACGAATCTGCAATCAGTATCACTTTGATAATCTATTTCTGTCCCTTCACCAGCAGCCCCTAACCTAAAAAAGGCACAGTCCTGACCCCATCATCACTGGAAACGGGCTCCCTCACTGCTTTAGCTAACAACTCAGAAAGTACTCCCTTCCCCCTTCTATTCAGGTGTAGGCCATGCCTAGTGAAACCCCACCTACCAATGGTGTTCACAGGCACAACCCCCAACACAGAACTAATGCCTTTCCCAAGTAGCACTTCCATTTCCACATTAACCCGCCTCACAGCATAGTTCAATTGTGGCCGGTCATGGCGACTTAGGACCTGCATGAGCTCCACCCTGGTATGCTGTGCCTCCTTCACCACCTTCCTCAGGTCACTATCTATACTATAACTCGCGTTTCTATCAATACTATTTCCCGCACCTCCCACTATCACTACTCTATCATCCTTAGTGAAATTCCTACAAAGGGAACCTATATCCTCTATTACCTGGCCTAATGTTGCACTGGGTTTGAAAAAGCTTGTGACCTGATATCCTGTACCTAACTGATCCTGCAGAAGAGGGCCTACACCTCTCCCATGGCTACTACCTAGCAGCAGAACCCTTTTTTTCCTATGTTTCACCCCCTTGTGTTCTGCTCTACCATATGTATAAAGCCCACCTTCAACATTAAGGTATTTGAATATCTGTGTTCCCTTGTGTTCTTAACCCTGCAGTGGTCGCGCTCTGAAAAGTCCCATTAGAAATGGCTTGAGTGGACTACATATGTAATCCACGCGACCACTGCAGGGTTAATCTAATTCTGTACCCAATTTATACCCAGTAAATTTAAATCCTCACCATTAATAACAATTCTACTATCACTGGCGCACTGAAATTTTTCTCTGAAAAGCCTCTTATTTAATATTCGTCCTTCCCCTCTGGTCACCAGCTAACACCCTGACTTTTCTTTTTTATTTCCCCAGAAATATACCACAAGTAATTCAGGGTCATGTTCTATAGTCACCAGTGAACAGTAGTAGTCGTTCCCAATCCATGCTCCCCCATCTCTGCGGTACACACTGTAACCATAGGGGAAACAGCTGGTTGTCTAGCATTTCATCTTTTGACAAAGGCTCTGCCCCTATAATTAATATGTGTACGTCTATTAAGTTTGAAAATTCTATTATTTAGTTGTAATGACCAAAATTATCGACTAATTACATTTTTTAAAAAAAAGTGCTACATAAAAGCAAAATCGTGGACTCCTAGACTGGCAGGTTCCACCTCACTCCTCTTGTTTAGGTGAAGCCTCCCAAAAATAATTTCAACAGTGGTCAAGGGAAGCTTCACACAATGGACAGGACTTCTCTATTCATTTGGCTCACCTGTGTCAAGAAGTTAAACGCGGGAATTAGGTTATTGTTCTGAGTAAGGTCAGTGACATCTGAAAGAGATGCGAAGTTTTGGTGCATATAACAGAGATTGGTCAAAATGAACCAGGCGGGAATTTTGACTTCAGCCAATGAGACATTTTTATCTCTCGGTTTTCTGGTTATAGCAGCACCTGGAAAGTAGAAGGCAGGGGAATTTGACATGGGCGGCAAAAGCCACAAATCGGATTTCTGGCTGTGTATGGGTGAATACATTGGCACCGTCCATGACTGATATACTGAGAGTGTTCCTGAGGCTGTAGTGAGTGTGTTGACCACAACTCCAGAGTGACGAGTTTCATGTCTGTGTTGCCGACACATACAGTGTGTCGCCGTATCAATGTTGGAGTATTTTGTTTGTGTTCCAGATTCATACAGTGCGTCCATATGTCCAGATAGCACAGGAATAGTACAACGACATGACCTGTCTACAGTGTAAGGTGGCATTGTGAACCAGCGGTGACATTGATCGCCATGCAATCAGCGGTGAAGTGATTGCCACGTCCAACGGTAATATATGAAATGTATTGGATTGCTTCATTTCGACTTAATGGAACATGTTCTTGCAGGTCATACTGCTCTACCCTTTGTTTATGGTGTAGTAAATCTGAGCTTTGCAAAATGACACGCAACTATTTCTTATTTGTTGTTTCACTACACTAATGATGGGACATTTTGTAATGCCTCTGAGACTGGTATACGTAACATGTTAGAGACTGCACTTTATTTGTTGATGTATTTCCATAGTGTAATAATACATACAATTAGTAAGTGGTTTAGATGTCTATTTTATGTTTGATAAAGATAAATAAATGATAAATTGTGAAATCTAAAAACTATTTTTTAAGTGTAATAATGGAACTTATTTCTTTAGAAAAAAATTAATGATTAATACCCATCTGTTTTTGTAGGCTATAAATTTCGTGTGTAATATGCCCAATGAAGAAGACAACTAAAGCTGATATATAACAGAATAATTTCGAAGTCAACATCTCTGCTAAAAATGCTATTATACAGATTCAACCAGCAATCCCAATTGTTTCATTAATCAAAAATATGTGTCTATTATCTGCTGTCGGATAAATTGTTCTATAATCATTATTTATAGACCAATTTGTCTTCTATAATCTGCAGTTTTCACCAAGTATTACAATATCCATACACAATGACACCAACATAGTAAATCACTCGATTTATATGTCAACCAATTTTAACATTTCAGAGGGTTGCACACAAACAAACTAGTCCAAAGCAAGAACTGCTTATTCTAACAATGATCAGCTTTTGTGAATTTTATTGTAGTTTGCAATGAAGAATTATAAATACATTGAATTTCACTAAATATATTTTCACATGTTTAGTTTTCACCATTTTCAACTGTATTCTGATATATCTGCATTGAGTTTTAAGTGAGTAATGTCTGAGAGATTTTAAATCCAGCACCAAGATTAAGTGTAATGACTTACGGTTTTGTCAGAAGCTAGAACATATAAGAATGATGTGACTGTGATTACATTTTGTTGTAAACTGTCCGTACTCTCCTCGTCAGTTGAGTAAAAAATATAAAAGGCTATATAACATTTTACTTTTAAACAAAATCTCTAAATGGTTTCGTTCCCTGTAATCATCACATTTATCCTGCACTCACTTGCTTAGTGAGTGCTTAGAAAACGTGAATAATTCTGTCATCCAGACTATTGAAAAATGCAGCTTAAACAGCAAAGAGGCAAATTACTTGCTGGATGAACCATTTGCAGTTAGGACATGTCAGTGGTTTCCATCCCCTGCTGTGTGAATGGTCATTGATCGATTGTGAGGCATTCGCACTTTAATTACATTTTAGGGGATGAAATAGTTGCTCCCCCAGTTAATATTTCAAGTGGAAACTTCATTTCAAACAAAATGAAAGTAAAAATTATCATTGATTAACTTAGAACACATTTATCACAAAGTTATCATTCTTTTCCTGTAGTTCTAAACTATTCTCAAATGAGGTATATCAAACCAAATAGTAAAAGAAAACATAATCAGAAACGCTGGTGGCTGAAATGTCTAGAGTCTTTTAACGTGTAACCACATCTAATTATCTTATTATGTAAATAGTTATTTGTGGCAGTATATGTTCCATAAGTTGATATATAGAGCCTATGTATAAATATAAAGTCTGATTTCAAAACTACTAGGCTGAGTATTTTTATAGCTTACTAGATGAAAACATTTCACCTGATACATACAACATACGATGGTATCCTTGACCAGTCACAACACAACTTCTAGAAATCTTCAAAACACAGTGATACAAAGGAGTATCACACGTGGTTTTTGGTATTCCAACAATTGAATGTAAATTATATGAATTTTTTAAATACATATGCCCCTTTACCTTTTAGCTTAATCATTTAAAACAGCATTTCTCAACCTTCCTCAACCGTTGGACCAGTAAGTTGTAAAATATAATGCTGCAGACCAGTAACATGTATGGGCCTAATTTTTTGTGTGTGTTTATATTGCTAATATCTAGGACATATTTTATTGCACTATATAACCTAATAAATCTAAAAGAATGTTTTGAATCCTTACAGAAACAGTTAAGAAACTGAAAGTATTAAAGGTTAATAAAAGTTAGTTAAAAGTGAATAATCATGTTACTATAGGCACCATGTTACATTATACCACCAACCTATCACCACATGTTACCAGCCCAATCACATATCAGTTACTTCATACCCACAACAAGCCCTACTTGAAACAATCATTTATTGAATCCTTAGAAAAATGGCACTCTTTTTGATGCAAACTAAAAATAAATAGACTATCGATAGAAGAATGCTGTCCAATCCTCATCCTGAATATTCTAGATTTTTGCCTCATCACTGAAATATTCATGGCTTCATAAAAATGTTTAGCTTACAGTTTATACTCTTTTATAGCATGATACAGCTCAAATAAGATATCTAATTTTTTAATTCTCAGCATGCAGACCACCTGAACTGTCTTTGCAGATCACTAGTAGTCTGCAGACCACAGGTTGAGAAACATTACTTTAAAACATCTAAACAACTTCAAATTTTATAAAATGCTAATAAAAGATTAAAAGAATATAATAGATTCTAGAATTGGAAGGTTTTTGTAATATCTGCCCACTATTATTTTTCCCATTCCAATTCAATTAGTAATGGTTTAAATGTAAATGCTTTAGAAACTAATCAGACAGTATAAAAAAACAGTACCAGAGTAAACAGCAGTTTATATTCTATGTGTATAGAAAATAAATTAAATAGCCATTGGATTATCCTTTTGCCATTAAGTGATTAAACAGTAAACTGATATGCAAAATAGTCATAGCTGAACATACATTACACTTAATAAATTATTTTGAGCTTTAATGATCAAAAGGTAACATTAATACAGGATATTAAAGGAAAAATTTCGCAAGCAAATAATAATTGACATACATATTGTGATGAGACAGTAATTTGGTACTAAAAGAGTAGAGTGGAAAGGCTAATGCATAAGAATTAATTGGTCATCAAACTGCCAGAGCGTAATTGTAACAATAAGACTTAGTCTAGCGACAATGAGAGGGTTCGGTAGAAGGAGGCCTGGCAGTGAGCATATAGAGTCAATGGAGACCGATCGGCGCATGATGTAGTAAGCATGTGAATTTGTATACGTAGCGTAATGCATGTGGGACGACAGTTTAAGCTCCTGAAAGATAAGTAGAGTAACTTTACTGTTATAGTTGATGAGTATTGAAGGTTTTAAGCAGTTTGGAGAACTATACATGAAGTTGAACTTTTTAAGTGAAGCGCTGACTTAGATCGGGAAAACATATTGCTCAAGCCTGGGTCTACGTTACCGTAGTCGGATCTGTATCTTTGGCGACCAGTCTGTATTAGCCTTATCCACGGTCAAATTAAGTGATGTGTGTACTTTAGTAAGAGGTCATATCAGTTGAAGTTGGTGGTTGATTATGTACAATCAGCAGAAATAAACTTATGCATTCCAGCTTAACAAGAAACTACAACTTTCATTAAACTAAATCCCAGCTCGCTTTTCCCGACAATATTATCTGAGCATTAAGGTCAGCACAAAAACAATTCTCCATAAGCTCCATAGTGGTTATTCTTATACATTTAAGGTACCAAAGAAAAATAAAAAGGTGTTTATACTACCAGATATATTGATCATAGCTTTATATGCAACATCTTCTGATATGTTTATGAGGAAAAGATGTAGATTATTCATATGAATCTCTGTTAGTGGACTACTATGCAAAATACTGCAGTTTTTTGTATGAAAAAATAGGGAAAATAACCCATCACTCACCAAAGTTGAAGGCTGGATTGCTGTGACTACCACATACAAGATATTTTGGTTTGAAACCTTATTCATGTATTTAGTACTGGGCCATTTGGCAATGGAGGTGAGCACACATCACAGCTTATCACATGACTAGATGACCATCAAGATCAGGAGCACCATACACCTCCACCCAGCATCAGAAGGGTTTTATGAACTATCAAACCCATGGAAGACATCAACTTATCCCATTATTCTTATTTGCCATGGAAATACATACAAGGTATCACAGACCAGATTGGAAATTTTTTAAAGCCAAACAGTTTACAAGGCTCACTGCAAGTTTAGAGGATCATTAACCAGTGTAAAAGACCCTTTACACCCACACCAGTTTGCTGGTGTTTAAGAAATCCCCTGCAGTTGAGGTGGTATTTACATCTGTGAGAAGGGTCATGCCGTGGCGGGTAAACTTTAAGAACATATCTGCCATTATAAAAATAAAAAAAACTAGTAGCAATAAATTCACTTTAATTTACGGTGACATCATCCCTAGGCACAAGATAAATGTTGAAGACATGTGACTGTGGAGAGAAGATCAGTTGTGACGTTGACAAGTGAAAGAGGCAGCAGAAATTTGGAAGAAAATGAACCACTTTGTCAAAGATAGTAGCCTATAGCCAGTCAGTTAGCAGAGGTGACTCAAGGTTAGTCTGCTTTATCCCCACTCAACTGCTCTTACTCCTACATGCAAAGGGTAATTTATTATTCACCTTCTAGGGCATAACATTCAGCATGGAGAGGAAGGTAGGGAGAGGTTGGAGGGCTGAAGAGTGGGGCCAGGGGAATATATTCATGAACCGCCAGTATGGAGGGAGCAAGGTATAGTACTGATGATGCTTGACACTCTTTGCTATGTAACAAAGCATCGTATCTTTAGCTGAAGCTGCAGCAAGTCATCTGAAAGTGTATGAATACAAAAAAATAATGTCGCATTGCTGGAAAATCCAGCTATTATCATCAAAGATGATTGCATAAACCTAAGACATCATTTGACAAAATTTCTGTTACAGTTAATTTTATTTAATTGCAATGGAGTGCACACTCTGGTGGAAATGTCCCTACACACCCATTTTTCCCCCTTCTTGTATCCACCTACTTTTGCCCTCTAAAATTTTCCCACACCTTCATGCCTGAAATCAAGTGAAAGCTTCTATGACATGTTTCCCCTACCATATACCTCTCAAAATTATTCCACCAATATACACCTTGTTCGCTCCCATAGCTCCCTTCACCTCCTCTCATGTCCTCCAGTGAATCCCATTCCAGCTCTCTTATCATAGCAGTTACTGTTCTGTTCTGTGGTAACTTTCAGAGACAAATCTAACTGCCTGTCTTTAAGTTCCCTCCAACTCCTGTATATGATACCCAAAATATGGGTCCAATACTACACCGTCATATTCAAGCAGTAGTCTGACCAACATTTTGTAACCCTGTTCTCTCACTTCTCTGTTACATCCCCTCAAATGAAGGATTTTGAAACCTTTTCCAACCACCTGTGCAATGTGTCCTGCCAATATGAATTTGTTATCACATGTTATGACAAGGTATTTACATGTCAAGACTTCAACAAGCAATTCCTTTCCCACCTTATTGCCATAATCAACATTTAGTTTTCTTTCTGTGTACCAAATAAGCTGACTCTTCTTTGCATTTATCTTCATCCTATGTTCACAGAGATACACTATCTAGATCACCCTGCAGCTGTTAACAATCTTCTCTTGCTTTGATTATATTATATGACAGTATGTCTTCTGCAAACAACCTTATCTCTGACAGTAAACCCTCAACACAATCATTTATTAGAATAACAAATAGCACTTGATTACAATTGAGATGACAATTGCAAAGAAATAAAGTAATATCTTGTTAAATGTAAAGACTATACTGAAGAGGATTTTCCAGTATGGTCTTCACAAATGGTAAGAACTATTTGTAATATGCATGGAGTTTCTCATGTTCTATAAATGCTAACTAATCAGTAATATTATCTGTTCCTAAGAAGGAATTTGTGGCATAATGACTTTCGGAGATGATATAACTGCATATCAGAAGAGACTTTCCATGCTGCAATGTCATGCCCAGATGCGGTAGCTAAGTGGGCCACCAACCTCCGGTAGGAGAAGGCACCTTAAGAACAAGAAAAGACTATATTTCCACATCTTTATTGTAATCTGCTTTGCATGACAAAACCAGCTTCAAGTCTCTTACAGCATATACCTCTGTTTCAAATATGACAAATACTTTTAATGTTTCCTAATTAACAACCATTTATTGAACTTTACTGGAATCTACAAACACAATGAAATCTCTGTTCTCAACAATTTATATTGCAGTCTAGTTGTCATTTCTACATTTTGTGCTTACTGTCACTATCATTTTGACACCTGAACATTAATAATAACCCTTTAATAGATCCATTGTGCACCTACATTCAGATATCTTACACAGTAAATCTATTTTCATACTCCAGAACAACCACTATAAATTAATATGGTAACATCTCCTCTAGATTGACTTCAGATCACCTAAATCCAACCACAGTTAAAACAAAGAAATGTAGGAAAAAATTGAAAGGAAAAATGAAATTCCTAAATTAGATGCTGGAAAAACTAACACTGTCAACATACAATGTGGAAAGAGGATCAGGGGACAGGCAGGCCTATCGACAAAAACTAACTGTTCAAAACATTAAAAAATGCATAAATGTTGCATATCATTTTGAAAGATAAATGATTTTCATTGATGACAGGGCTCATAGACAAGCATGCGATCTTTAAATATTTAGTTATATGAAAAATATTTAGTTGAAATAACATACAGAGGACTATACGAGTGTGAGCTGAGATCGAGTATGTTGGGTGAGTGGTTAACGCTCTGGCCTCACATTCAGGAGGACACCAGTTCAAATCCCCATCTGGGCATCCGGTTTTGGGATTTCCATGTTTTCCCCAAATCACTCCAGGTGAATTCCAGGATGCTTCCTTCAAAAGGCCCTGACTGAATTCCATCCTGTTCCTTGTTCTCAATCCCATCCCGCCTCTAATGACCTTGATGTCGATTAGAGGTAAAGCCAATGTAAAAAAAAAAAAAGGTGAGCTTAGTAGTGGCTAAGCAGTCTTCTGTTTCCACGTGGAGAGAATGATAGCAGAGCCAGCAAATGATTTCATCTGTTGTGTCTTACCTTCAACTCTGGTAAGCAATATTCCTGATGAACACTCCGCCATATCTTAATTTATATTTTCTAATAAACATGTAAACAGACTGAAATTTTCAATGTTAATATACAGCATTCCCCCTTCAGAAGCATCTATTGAAGATAAATTCTGGCCATAATGAACAAAGAAGGATAAATATCTCATGATGTAACCAGTAGAACGACAGAATTGTGGTGTTTATAAAAGAACGTTATTTCTCCTCCACTGCCAAAGAAATGAAGTGTTTTTAAATCCTGTCCAACTTCTGTGTCAGCTCTGATTGGCATCTTCTGTCATCCAGTGACTTCAAACACAGCTGTTAAGAGTGATCAAATAAGGATATGGATAGTAAATCCATCACACTATGAATGATGAAGAAGAGAAATGAACCACATGTCAATGGGTTAGTTTTAGGCCTTCAATATTGGCATGCAACTGGTTTATTATTTTTATTGTTTTCATGCTGCCTTAAAGTATTTAACATTTCACGGGTCTTCAATTATTATGTGATCTACAGTAATTTCGACAAATGTTTAATACAGGTCCTATACTACATTCAAGCAGGATCTTTTAAATCTTTATGACAGAAGGCCTACTATAAACAGATATTGTGTTTCATAATTTTAAACTGAGAGTATAAAATTTCTATAAAATTATTTAAATTCTTAATTGAAATTAGACATTGAAAAAGTACTTAGATGAAATTGTCCTTATGGTATGAAAAATTATAAACAATTTTCTTGGAAAATATTATTTAAGAATAAGTTTAAATTCTTTAATTAAATTTAATGTTTACTGTAATGGAGCACATGCTCCGGTGGCAGTTTCCTTACACACCCAACTTTTCCCTTTGTACATCCACCTACATTTGCCCTCTACAAATTTCAATGTTAAAATCTTTCAACATTTTTGGTAAATTATTCATAATTTCTCTTGATAACTTATTCCAATCCCTGATACCCTTAGCTAAAAAAGAGAATCTTCCCACACCCTTGTGCCTGAAATAGAAGCGTCAGCTTGTGGTCTTGGTCATCTTTTCCCTTCCATGCATTACTTTTCATTCTTACACCAATATCTTTCCATGCCTCATCATGAATATAGGCGTTGTACACTCCCATGACCAACACAGGAGCCCCTCACTAAGGGCCCTCGCTGCTCAGGGGGGGGCCCAACCACTGCTCAGGGGCCCCTAAAGAACAATTCAAGGGCCCCCATCCTCAGTTCAGGGGGCCCCTACCAGCACACAAAGCAAAAAAAAGGTCGCCCGTCTGGCCTGTGGGGCCCAAAATAAATTTTTTGCACCGGGGCCCTTGTTGACCTAGCTATGCCACTGCCTCTTCACCTTAGTACTGTCTTCCAGTGAATCCCATACCAGCTCCTTTTTTTATATCTGTTACTGATTGTATTCTGCGGTGATTGCCAGAAACAAATCTAGCAGCCACTATGTGCTCCCTCTCCAACTTCCGTATTTGATACTCAAAATTTGGGTCCCATACTACATCACCATATTCAAGCAATGGTCTGACCAGAGTTATGTAACCCAATTCATTTACATCTCTCGTATATCTCCTCAACACTCCTTTCAACAAGTACAGAATTTTGAAACCTTTTCCTACTACCTGTCCAATGTGTCCTGCCTAGTTAAAATTGTTATCAAATGTAATGCCAAGATATTTACATTTCAAGTCTGCAATAAGCAATTCTTTCACCACCTTATAATAATAATCAACCTTTAATTTTTTATCTGTGATTCTAATAAGCTCAATCTTCTTTGAATTTATCTTCATCCCATGTTTACCAACCAAACTGTATATCCTGTCCATATCACCCTGTGGCCCTTTACAGTCCTCTACCATTTTGATCCTTTTATATAGGCTAATGTCATCTGAAAACACTCTAATTTCTGATATTAAAACATCAACACAATTATTCAATAGAATAATGAATAGCAATGGTCCCAATATGCTACACTGTGGCACTCCAATTTTTACTTCCACTTCTTCTGATTCTGCAGTTCCTATCCTAACATTTTGTTTTCTACCTTTTAAAAATCCTACTACCTAGCAAATCACTTTCTCGTTGACTCCAATAGTTTTTATCTTATTTACTACCATTCTATGGCTCACTCTGTCCAAGAACTTTGAAGGATCTAGTGCTACACTATTAATTTGGCCTCCCTTGTCCATTGAAATTGATAGTATATCACTAGATCTTTCACAGGCTTTTGACAGAGTGAGCCACAAAATGGTAGTAAATAAGGTAAAAACTATTGGAGTGGATGAGAAAGTAATTTTATGGGTAGAAGAATATTTAAAGGTAGGAAACAGAAAGTTAGGGTAGGAAAAGCAGTATCAAAAGAAGTGGCAGTAAGAATGGATGTGCCATAGAATAGTGTATTGGGACCATTGCTATTAATTATTCTAATGAATAATTGTGTTGATTGTTTACTATCAGATATTAGATAATATATAAACGGATTAAAACTGTAGAGGACTGTAAACAGATGCAGGGTGATCTGGGCAGGATATCTAGTTGGGTTGGTAAACATGGGATGAAGATAAATGCAAAGAAGAGTCAGCTTACCAGATATACAAATAAAAAAAAAAGGTTGATTATGATTATAAGGTGGGGAAAGAATTGCTTGCTGAAGACATGAAATGTAATTATCTCGGGATTACATTTGATAACAAGCTTAACTGGGCAGGACAGATTGGTCAGGTAGTAGCAAAAGTTTCAAAGTTCTGCACTTGTTGGAGAGAGTGATGAGGGGATGTACGAGAGAAGTAAAGGAAATGGGTTACAGAACTTTGGTTACACCATTGCATGAATATGGTAGTGTAGTATGGGACCTACAGTTTGAGTATCATATACAGGAGATGGAGACGGTGAAAAAAAGGGCTGCTGGATTTGTTTCTAGAAATTACCACAGATTGCAATCAGTATTTATTTTATTTATCATATGGCAATTCAGACACTTTTAAGAACATTGATAAAATATATACACTGCAACTTTACAAGATTAAATACTTATATCTAGTTTATTAATATAGTTTATTGATTCCTGAGTTGCCAGCAGGAAGTCCACATGATCGTCACTGTAAGATCTTATAGGACATTCTTCAATAATATGACCAATAGTCTGAATCTCTCCGCATTCGCATAAGGGGGATGGTTGCTTGCCCCACTGGTACAGAGAGTGTCCGCATCTGCCATGCCGAGTTCTGATTCTGTTGAGTGTGGACCAAGTTTTACGAGGTAAATCAAAACCTGGTGGCTTTTGTGTAATGCAAGGTAAGCTGCTGTTTTGGTGTACATTCCACTCCTGGATCCAAGCTTTGGTGATGTTAAAATCTTCACGAATAGCATCCCTTGCCGATTTCATTGGCGGTTTTCTAGAGCGAAGCCTGTTGATGTTGGCATCCTTAAGATCTTGGTGGATCGGTAAGTTTCTGTTGTCCATTATTCTCTTGTACTCACGTGTAAAAGCATTTATCCGACGCAGGTTAGGTGGTGGTATGTGGCTCAGTATCGAGAGCCATCTTATGGGAGTTGTCTTGATCACGCCTGCAATCATACGCATAGTGTTATTAAGTTGGATGTCCACTTTTCTCACGTGCGGTGTAAAGCTAGTTCGCCTCCTCGTGGTGCACCCTGGGTAACGCTAAATGAACTATCACATACTGGCAGTCAGACAATCCTGAAGGATCTCCTGACTAAGACAATAATTCATTGCAATCGGTAACAGATATGATAAAAGAGCTGGGCTGGAATTCATTGCAATACAGGAGGAGGGTGAAGAGAGTCATGGGAGTGTGTAAATCCTATATTGGTGATAAGGCATGGAAAGCTATTGGTGTAAGAATTAAAAGTAATGCATGGAAGGGAAAAGTTGATCATTACCAAAAGCTGGCAATCGATTTCAGGCACAAGGGTGCAGGAAGATTCTCTTTTTTGGGCAATGGTGTCAGGGATTGTAATAAGTTGCCAAGAGAAATGATGAATAATTTACCACAAACGTTCAAAGAATTTAAAGTTTAAATTTGTCGCGGGCAAATGTAGGGGGGTGCAGGAAAGGGGGAAGATGGGTGGTAGGGAAATTGCCACCGGAGTGTGTGCTCCATTGCAATTTAATTAAATATTATTAAATATTAAGTATGGTCATAGTGTACATAATATATACATTAATTATGTCAACTACATTAACCCAAACTACTGGCAGTTATCTTGTAGGTATCTTAGAACTAAATTCTTTGACAGAGTAGGAGTAGTCGTCAGTTAAAAATTCTATCAATTTTTTACTGAATTTAAACTTGTTATCCATTAGAATTTAATATGCTTTAGGACCTTACTGAAGATATGTACCCTGAATATCTGACTCCTTTTTTAAACAAATGACAATGACTCGTAATCCTTGTGAAGATCATTTTTACTTCTACTGCCATAATTGTGTATTTTACTATTTGTTTCAAACAATGTATAATTTGTGGTTACAAAGGGTGTTGATATGTATATATACTGAGCTACCAATGTTAAAATCTCTAGCTTCTTGACCAAACCACTACATGAAGTTCTACTGCTAACCACACACATAATTCTTATTACTCACATTTGGGCTCTGAATGCTTTCTCTCTATGAGCAGAATTGCCCCACAACATTATTCCATATGACATTAAGTAGTGAAAATAAACTAGTTTTCTCATACGGTGATAATGTAAAGCTGAATTTGTACTAATTGCAAGATATAATTTTCAGGAAATTGATTGTCTGAAGACCACTTTGCTTTGGTAGCTACGCATTGTTTCATTCGACATAGTAAGAGTGAAAATACGGAAAAGTCAACAGACTCTTCTAAGCTAAAAGGGAGGTTTTTTACTATTTCCTTGAGCTATTCTACTGTGTGAGCTCAGTTCATTTCTCGTAAATAGTGTTCTAAGAATGATTGTCAGTTATGTCACTGCTCACGTTGTAAGTTACTATTTTATGTTTATTTATTTCTCCAACGAGCACCCTGCAGGAAACTCCGCGGGAAGGTGGCCGAAGGGTGGCGCTGACCATGTCACATCCTTCTAGTGCCATTGGTTGTAAATGGAAATACAGAGCTCTACCTCCACGAATCGCAGAGAAAGTGTCAATCAGCTGGAAAAAAACTGTAACCTTTTTTGTTATTATTATTTTTATTCCTCCCTGCTTAGGAATGACCTGTGGAATTTGGAACACGTAATGATTATTATATGTTTAAAAATAATATAACCTAGTATAAAAATAAATTGAATAATGATCGTTGTGAAAACAAACAAATTTCTAATCTAATATAAACTAAATTTCGTGAAAGCTCTAACAGATACAGTTAATTGTCTCCTACAAATTACAGGATGAAATAGGAGTTGTCCATAAGATAATCTTAGTTTTTCTTGAAATACGTAGATATTATCTACTAACTGTTTTATACACTTAGAAAGTTTGTTATGCAAATGTGTCCTGGAATAATTAATCCCTGTCTGAACTAATGATAATAACATTTGAACTTTTTCAAGTTATTTTTGTTTCTTGCACTGAAATTGTGTACTTGTGAATTCAATGTAAATAATCTAAAATGTTCAGTGAGAAAGAACATTAGAGAACACATACACTGAAAATTCATTGTTAGAATATTGAGTTAGTTTCAAAGTTATCTGCAATAAGTTCTTATTTTAACCCTACACGGAATCCTAATAGCTCTTTTCTGCACTGTGAAAACGTTTATACTTTGTGAAGAGTCTCCACAAAAATAATCATGGGCGCCGGGAGCACTTGCACCCCCCTACTATGAAAGAAAATACACATAAAAAGATTAAGAAACAAATATTTTATTATTAAACTCACTGTTTGAAGAATAACTTAAGGCGCCTAGGTTGTTGTCCAAATTTGATCAACGCCTTGTCAATAGTTAATAAGTAATAAGTGTTATATATAATGTATAGAAAAGATACAAATATACCTCCCTTAAAGTAATCCTGTCGGCGCCCATGAAAATAATTATGACATGACCGGATGAAAATAAGATGAGAATATCTGTTAAGCGGGGTCTACACGTCACGGCTAACCTGCGCAAATGTTTGCGCAAATTAGATCGCTGCAGACAAGTGTTGCGAGAGGACCGCAATTCTGAGAACTGCGCAGAGACTGGAGTAGGGGTTTGAGACCAAGAGCATAAATATATGCACCAACCAAGGACAAGTCGTAACGTGTGGATTGTGGAATTTTTCTGGTTCTTGTGCATCACTAAGAGATTACCGTTTTACTATGGAAGATCTTCGTCAATGTGCACGTATCTTGCGATTTTCATTGAGCTTTCCGTGCTTTTGTCGTGTTAAAAGAATATGATGACCGGGACAAAAGAAATCAGTAATATAGGGCTTTGGTGATAAACTACAAATCAATTGATAAAGCGGTCAAAAAAATATTAATTCTCTCAGAAATTCCACCAAAAATGGCTGGGAAAATTATAAAGTCAATTCGTTCAGGCGCTGAGACGAGGACGTTTATAAGCCAACAACGAATTATTAAGTGATAATGAAACTCCGATCGAGTCTACGAATACCATTGATGGAGACTCTGAAGAATAATAGCCAAGTTTAGGCAAATAGCCTTAATTGCTTCGATTCCTTCGGAATAGTTATTCGAATTATGAACACTCAGACCACACAAATATTGTATTGTTTTAAGGTTCTCGCCTAGAAATTGCCGATGACAATATGCTGTTACCACGGGCCGATCATGCCAAGGGAATTTTTACCTCCACAAAACAAAACAGCGATAAAGTTGGAACCGAAAAGTTTGCCGCGTGGACATCGACTTGGCTGCAACAATTTAATATAATTGCGATGGAGTGCATATTCCGGTGGCAACTTTACCATTATCTACACCTGCATACTTTTGCCCTCCATGAATTTAAACTTTAAATTCTTTCAGCGTTTTTGGTAAATTATTCATCAATCTGATTTGTGTAGACATTTGCAAAGATATGTCTTTGCGTGTGGACCGCAATTTAGAGAAACTGTTCTTATTTCAAAATTTGCATTTCTTAACTTCTTCAGCAAGAACGTAACGTTTTTCTGCGAGTATCTCATTTCTTTGAATACCAAGGAATTTTATACTCTTTGTTTCTAGAACTGCGTTATTTTTATAATCTGTGTGTGTGTGTCTTCCTGTGCATGTTTTTTTCTTTTTTTTCCATTTTTTTAAAGCTAATGTAATGTGTGTTTACCTTTTTTAAACTTTTATTTAACTTTTTACGTTGGTATATGAGTTCCCAGGAAGATATTTGATATAAATCAAAACCGAAGGAGTGCTAGGTAAGAACCTTGTCGAATGTTAAATTTTGTCACAGTTTGATGAACCGTTTTCAATGATTTTATAATTAGAAACTTTCCATGTATCTGTTAAAACATTTGCCTGCGATTCCATGTATATCATATTACTCCAATTTTTTCCAGTCTAATTGATGGTTAATGATATTCATCACTTGGTATAAACAATACGTATCTATGTAGGTCTTAAATATTACTTTACTACTAATGATTTGTACAATGTCCATGTACAAGGAACTAATCTTTATAAAAAATTTATTACTTGTGTCTTTATATTCCTAATATATTATATTGATTATTGTTTATACACAATCAATAGATCTTAAGTCACTGTAAATATTCATAATGTAAGAATCAAGATAGTTACAGCTTGAAGCCCACACACAAGTTTAACCTTATGTGGGATTCACAATATAGCCATATAATACCCAATACCATATTAAAATTGTATAACTGTTTTTTGTGAATAAAAATAATAGAATAAAAGCTCACATAAAAAATTTCTGACGACTCGTTTTATGATAAGTTCAGCAGATGTGTTATGCGACAGAGAATATCCAACCGAGACTGTTGTTATTGCCAGCGAGTTGTAGTTTCGTTCTCCCGTTCAGCCATGAAGTAGTGCATTGTGGGTGCGCGGCGCGGGATAGCGGCTGTGACGTAGTTGGTTGCGCAACGCGTCCTGCCTCGCGACCTTGACGAGCCCCCAGGGTCGCCAGCCACGGCTGAATGGCTGCCAACCTCACGCAACCTGGACTCAACCTAGTGCCACTGCCAGACATTCTATGCGAGTGGCGAGTGCTTTCAAAACACCCTCGCCTACCGGATCATTACCAAAAAGAAAATTACAATTGATACTATGGACACAATAAACGAATCCTGCTAAATTCATACTGTCGCAAGCACCCTTATCACATACATATGTAGGCTTGCCAGATACAGGATTATAATTTCCGGGACATTTCCGGAGTTAAAAAGATTTTTTAGTGATACAGGATTATAATTTCTGGGAGATTCTTGGGGTTACAAAGGTATTTTAGTGCAATGTTCAGGAGTGAAAAAATATTCAAATTAATTTAAAAAGTTATGTTAGGTAAACACTATGCTACGTAACACACACACATATATATATAGGACTATTAATTTAACTTTGGTTGAAAATCACTACGTCATAGCTGAAAAGTCTGTATGTATTGTCTCTGGTCGTCGGTAATGTGGAGCGCACCTCTACCTCCCGCTGCGAGCTCGGCATGGCCACCGTGGTATCTTAAGTTTGCGAAAAAAACTTGTATACCGGAATTTCGGAACAGTAATGCTTAATTCCCGGACACGGGACCAGACACAAAATTCCGGGACATTTCCGGATTTCCCAGCCATCTAGCAACGCTATACATAATTATGCAGTCTACATTCACGCCGCAAATCTATAAACAAAAATTTGTAAATTGTTAACAAAGAACGCCTGTATGTACAACAGTGGCGAATCAGGGTTGAAGATTATAAGATTATAAGATTATAAAGTATTAAATCGTATTTGGCGTAATTCTAAAATTGTATAATTTGCTGGTTGTTTATTTTTCTAGTTAACGTGTTCCGATTAGAACTACCCGTAAAGAAATTGCTAGCTAGTGTAGCAAAGTGTGCCTTTTAGCAACTCATTTGTCTGTGGTGGCCATCTTATTTGTTGCTGTCGTTGTTATGCTGATAGCGCCAGTTTTAAACTTTAGGAATGTGTAATGTTTATAGTTTTACCAATCTTTTATACATTTTGTGTGGTTCTTGAGTGTGTGGGTATAGTAAATTTTTCGTTTATTGAATTTTCTCTATACTTTCTCTGTACTGTTCAATAGGAATTATTACTTATTTAGAACATCGCAATTACATTCGTATTTATAATACAAATCTTACTTATAAACAGGGATGCAAGTTTTGAATATACTCTTTGTTTGTTGTGCCTGCATAGTATGTTTGACTCATCTTGTGGTCTTCATATGTTATTAATTAATGTTCGACATCAGAGTTGTTCTTTGGAGAAGGTGAAGTTTACAGTGATATTGTGATCTGACTTTACCAACCATTCTGTCCTAATGCATTCTTATTATTACTGTGGAAAGAGACCTGTTGATGTTTAAGTCAGCGATATCAAGATTTGTTTAACAGATGGGAGTTCACGGCACTTTTTTTAACTAAAAATACCATTTTTTCTTTGGAGCTGTGAATTGGCGATTGTTTGGTAGCCTGTTATGCACATCCTTCGTAGTGAGTAGGTTTTCGTATGGCCGCTTTTCGGCGGATTGCACTAAGCCGATCCAAATTGAAGGCTGCTCATAACAGAAACGTGGAAAAAAATTTGCAACAAATAATATATTTTTTGAGATAATGCATACTATATTTTAAACATCTCTCAGAATATATAAAGCTGATATTTTCTTACGAAGACAGAAATCTACGTATCGTCCATATTCTGATAGGTTTTATAAAGATGTTGCCTCTTCTACGAGATGCCCAGAAAATCAGTTGTCATTTGTTGAGGCACTGTTTATACTATATTATTCATTTGCAGAAGCGTCACTTACGGAATGCTTTTATTAACTGTAAAGATTAAAATTATTTTAGATATGATCCGTTGATATTAAAAATAATCATCTTAAAGTTTTAGACGAGAGAATTTGCAGTATATTCCAAAAACATCCGATATCGTAATCAAGCCCTAGTAGGAAACCTATATTATCTTTCTAATCTATACGTGATTGTAATTTTTTGCAAGGGAAATATATACTTTTAGCTATGAAAAATAGTTTTATCAAGAGATTTCTGCCCTGATTTGAATCCTGTAATGAATTGAAAACTTTCAGAACATTCTCGGCATATCATTATGACAGATTTGTTTCCTACTCAGTCATGATTTCTATACGATCAACTTCTATTTTGAGATTGGATATATGTGCCACTTAGTAATAAGACTGTGCTAAAATAGGAAAAATGTACATCTAGGTTGTTGTTAACGTTTCTATAGAAAGGCAAAGTCAACACATAACTTTGATGAAAATGGGCCAGTGGAAAATTCTAGTTTTCTACTGCGATCGTAATTAATGGCAACCGCTAAGATATCAAATTATATTGTAACACTTCTAAGATTGGTGTAAATTATTCTAGTAAAAGTGCCGAAATCTGATTGAGTAACGTTCACTTCATTCTGTTACATATCCAGTTCTTTTATATGCACACAATTCAAAATTAAACATTTCTGTCAGTGCAATAATTTTTCGAGAGAGGTACATGTGGATGTTGAGGTGTTTACGTTAAGCTTTAACCTCATTTTGCGTTAAACCTCATTTTGCTGCAATGGGTTCAGACTAAACGCTCAGAAATTTCGTAAATTCCGTCAATTCCATGATCATTTATAAATGCAGCTCTTGAGCTTTCCCTGTTACTTCAGTATTAAAGCAAGAGTTTCATCGTAATGATTTGATGCACACACTATGTCAGAAGTCAGCGGATGACTACGGTGTTAACTTGTCTTAGGGCTTGGCTGACGCAACACTCGGCTTGTATTACAGGGGACAGGGAACGGGTTTTGAATTTCTTAGCATTGATTTCACAACTAAAAAAAACTCGAATCGTGGAAGGAAATAGCCTTAAGAGTACAAATGTCTGGTTGTGAACGCTACGGTCTTTTTTGAAGCTCTCAAGTTCTTGGTCTCTTTTCTTACCACTCAAGTTAATTGTATTTTTTTTTTTTTACATTTTTACTTTTTTCGGTTAGCTACTGTGATGGAACTGTGATTCGACATATTTCATAGTAAAAATCCTTGATAACGAAAACGACAATTAAACGTACCAGTTTCTGAAGATGAGATTTCCGCGCACTTGCAGACGTTGTCCTACTTGTTTAGTATTATCTTTGGAATTTCCACTTCAGCTCTCTTACCAATGCAGTTTTGATGAATATCCGTATTCGTCTCGGATAAAACGTGCTACGTTACAGTTTACGTAGATTTAATGAAGTCAATAAAAAAAGAATGGTTGTTAGATTATTTACAAAGCATATCAGTGTTGCGACAGAAAGTACAACCATTGTAAGTGCTGATAACTCACATTTCCGATCATGTACGGGTCATTGTCAGCCTTAAAAGTTCAATTATATGAAGAATAATGTATTTGTTTTCTTAGTCTTTGTTACCAACTGGTGGTGTGTGTAGTCTCTGTTGTAACTGTATGTGTTTACGGGTCAAAGATTGGCAAGTCTGTGATAGAGAATGTATTGCATCATTATCTCTGAAAGAGAAATCGTTAACAGAACTTGGAGCAGGCTCCAAGCCGCCATCGGAAGACGTCAACATCAACCCAGCCATGCCCGAACAGTCGAAGGACCGGGCGGCTCACAGAAAAGGGCGTCAAGCCGCGGCAAATACCATCCGCCGACCGACAAAAGTGACCAGCGCGTGCATCAAAGCTGCATCCATGAACCAAAACGTGAAAATCAGTTGGGGAAAATCGTCCAGTTGCTAACGCAGCTTATTACGGCGAAGATCCCCAACTGACAACACGAACCCAGTAGGGAGTTTTAATATAAGGACGCCTACGGCGTTAATAGCCATTTTCCCCCCAAAATTGAAATAAAAATGTGTCCCCAAAACAACACCCAACTGACACCCAGAAGTTATACTACCAAAGGTAGTGGTACTTCAACAACAGCCGTAGAGGCAGCGGAAAAAAAAAAGTGAGAGTAGTTAACCAGCGAACTAGAAGGCCAGGGCTGGAAACAGTTGGAGAAGAGTCTTATAACTAAGGCAGAAGAGTATGCTCCTGTCTCCAGGATTAAGAAGCACAGGTGGTGGAACGAGGAGTGTGATAGACTACTTGATCTGAGAAAGAAGGCGTTGTACATCTGGCAAACCAAAAAGGACGAAAGTTCCTGGCAACACTTTGTGGAAACTAGGAGGATGGTGTCCAAGGAGATCAAGAAAGTAAAGAAGGTTCAAGAAGACCAAATATTCAGTAAGATTAATGACGACTTTACTAAGAACAACATGAGAAACTATTATCGGATATTCAGAGAGAAGCTCAATAAATACAACCCCCCAACCCTCCAACTTCAGGATAAAAAAGGGAACATGGCATATAGTAATAGGGGCAACTGCAAGATACTGGCAGACTACTTCAAGGAACTTCTAAATTGCGAAGAACCACTCCAAAAGATGGTGTTCGATGATGGAAAGAAGTCTTCCACCAACCCTGAACCTAAACCCCCATCTATAAGTGAGATCCAGACAATTCTGACTCACATGGAAAATTTTAAGGCATCAGGGGAAAATCAGATAACAGCCGAATTATGGAAATATGCTAGCAAAAATGCAAGTATCTCACTCCAGAAATTTTTTGAGGAGATATGGAAGAAAGAAGTGATTCCAGAGGAATGGAAAATGGCCCTGATACACCCTCTACACAAAAGAGGCTCTAAATCGGATACGAACAACTACAGAGGGATTTCTCTGGTGGATGTGACCTATAAGATACTGTCCAGAGCATTACTTGAACGAGCAGAATCCCAGTTGGACTGCCAAATCGGGGAGTATCAAGCAGGGTTCAGGAAAGGAAGGTCTTGCCCTGAACAGATCCTAAACCTCAGAAACATTTTAGCATACCAGAAGCAGTGGGCGAAACCATATATAGTGACTTTTGTGGACTTCCAATAAGTTTACGATTCCATAGCCATTCAATATTTTGGAGGAATTTGGCTTGGACAGGAAAACCCTGAATATCATCAAAGAAACCCTCACAAATACGACCTCAAAAGTTAGATTCATGGGTGAACTGTCAGAACCTTTTGAGATCAGAACAGAGGTCCGGCAAGGGGATGGCCTCTCCCCCCTGTTGTTCAATTGGGCACTCGAAAAAGTTGTGAGAGAATGGAATGCAATAACCAGTGGAGGAATTAGACTTGGAACAAAAAATAAAGGAGTTACGATTAAGTGTTTGGCATTCGCTGGCGATATGGCGATGCTCGCAGAAACATGGGAGGAAGCCAAAGGACAAATCGCCGAATTACAAGAGCAGGCAGGGAAGTTAGGACTTAAGATTTTTTTCGAAAAAACAAAGATTATGACAAATATACCAGACACTCCTACGAGAGTCCGAGTAGGAGCTCATAAAATAGAGGTGTTTAGGAGTTTCAAGTACCTAGGGGAATGGATTGAATGGAACAACCTTGAAGGTAAAACAATGGAAGCGAGAAGGACCAAAATGGAATTAGCCTTCCAGAAGACCAAAAACACTTACAATAAAAAAAGCCTCTCTTGGAACACAAAGATAAGACATTACAACACAGTAATTAAGCCGGAAGCACTCTATGCAGCAGAGACACTAGTCATGGGGAGGAAAGGACAAATGGAGAAATTGGGAATCAAAGAGAGGAAAATTTTGAGGAAGATCATGGGTCCCAAATTCCAGAATAACAAACAAGTTTTCTACAGAAACGAAGCCCTCTACGCAAAGTCCTAGAGACTCTCGGAAACCATGAGAAAAAAAAGGATTGATTTCTATGGACACATATTTCGAATGAATCCTAACAGACTAACAAAAAAAATCTTTGAATTCTTTTATAAAAAAAAGACTAAGCCCAACTGGTTTAAGGAAGTGGAAAAGGATCTGAGAGAACTCCAGATTACGGAAGTGATGTTATAGAATGGTACAGCCAAGACCGTGACCAAAGACAAAAGTAAGAGGTTCCAAGTTGCGATAAACACCAGAAAACCTATTCAAATATCAGAAGAGGAAAGAAGGAAGAGATCAGATAGAATGAAGAAATACTGGGAGAAGAAGAAAACGCAAGCATCCAAGAAGTGATTGATCTGACGTACCCCAAAGATGGGTGATTCGAAAAAAAAAAAAAAAAAAAAACTAGCAGTTGTGAGAGAACATTGCGAGACATAAAGCTGCAGCGACAATTGTTGCGACACAGCTGTATAATGATCAGTGGTTCGCAGAAGTAATTCACTATTACGACGAAGACTTTGTGACAAAGTACAGCAAATTAAATGTTCAATAAGCAGTTTATCCAATACACGTGGAAAAGCAATTGAAGCAGGCTTGACCAATCATTCCATGTGAAAGTTTTATTGGTTGAGTATAGCAAGACTATCAAGGAGTTTAGTGTTTTATGTGTATGCGATAATAAGTCAGATTCTAATGCAGCTTTATTTTTTCTTTGGAATTTTCCCTTCAAATCTATTTACAGAATCTTCCTGCTAACTTCTGCAGTTGGCAGATTATCATGAGATGGGCAATACTTGGGCTTAAATATGAATCAGATTGACACTTAAGCTCAATTAGTTACCACCATATTCTCGAAGAAGCTTTCAAAATCGACAGGCTAACGTAGGCGGCCATAGAAATTACTCTCAAGGAATTTAAGATAAAAAGAAATATATGTCTGTAGGAAAATTTCCACCGTAACATGTGCTCCATCGCAATTAAATTAAATTAATTAATTAAATTTATCTTGTACCCAATATCTCTTTGTACTCGGAATCCAATAACCTTTTACGTGCTCCCTCAAACTTTTGAATAATTAGTAAAAGTTTGTCATCATATTCCCCCTTGCTGTTTTTCGTTCTAATACCTCAACTTTACGCCACATTGAAAAGAAGCGAGAAGTTAGTTTGTGGTTCCCAGATCAGCCTGGATTATTCGCCTCTGCGGTTTGTATTGTTGACTAGGTTGCCTGCCTGCAGCCGAGTTAAGCCACTACGTGAGAGCTGCGCAGAAACCTCATGAAGTGCAACCTGGACTGGACTGCGTTCCTCACGCCGACCACTGGACGCTACCTGAAGATGATGGCACGGTACGCCATCGAAAATTCGTACATTTACGACCAAATGACCCGGCTGCACGCCCGAGAGATCTTCAAACCTCAAATAACTTCATAACATAGCGCCACGAACTTCTGAACGAAGTCCTTGGAAAATAATTGCCGCAGCTCCCCGCCGTGGGGGATATGGTGCTGTAAAACATATCTTTATATATGCTAGTAGGAAGATAAGGATGGACCAAGCGCACCGCCAGGTGGCAGCACCGTCGCGTGACGTCACAAGATGGCCGCCCCCAGTTTGGGCGACCAAGATGGCCGCCCCCCGTTTGGCCGGTCAAGATGGCCGCCGTTAGTTCCTCTACCAGCCGCACAGATGGCACCATCTCCTGGGGGCGCTGGACCGTTAGTTCATTTATCGGCGGCTAGATGGCAGCTCCCGTTAGTTCTTTGGCTCACTGGTAGGTGGCGTTCGGTCGCCGGTTCGAGTCCGGCCGCGGTGTTTTTATTGAAAAAGCCGTTCCAACTCGTCAATTTCAAAACGAAAATCAAAATTTTAGTTTCCATACCTAGAGAGGATACCTGCCTTGAATAAAAAAAGCATAAATGTTTCCTTTTAACGTTCGACATGGGGGGAAAAAAAACCGTCATAAACTCCAGATATAAATTCTATGTGTACCTGTTTTCATGAAATTATTTAGCGTTCTTGCCTCGCATTCGGGAGGACGGAGGTTCCAGGCATCCATGGTTTCCCAAAATCACTCCAAGTGAATGCCGGGGATGCTACCTTCAAAAGGCCATGACCGAATTCATTTCCCGTCTCTAAAGACCACGTTGTTAGAGAGACGTTAAAAAAAAAATGGACCCATTGGTTTAAGTAGACAATGGACGATTAGTTCATCCATTAATCGAGTATGATGGTCACGAATCCACTTCCTCTCAGATGTATACTGTTTGATACAGATGTCAAGCTAGCTAAAGAAGTGGGTGATAAATTTTTCCTTTTAACGTTCGATATAAAAAAAAAACGTCATAAACTCCAGATATAAAACCGAGGAAGAATTCTATGTGTACCTGATTTCATGAAATTATTTAGCGTTCTTGCCTCGCATTCGGGGAATCCCCCTTCCGGGCATCCAGATTTGGGTTTTCCATGGTTTCCCCCAGGTGAATGCCGGGATGCTACCTTCAAAAGGCCATGACCGAATTCATTCCCATTCCCGTCTCTAAAGACCACATTGTTAGAGATACATTAAAAAAAAAATTCGACTGCCGAGGTGCAAATTATCCTGGTTTCCGAAAGATGGCGTGGCACACATCATTTCACCAAGCTTTTACGAGAAATATTTTAGGTATTCCTGCCTGCTGTCTGTCTGCTATTATCGGTATATCAATGTGACAAGTATTTCGAAACTATGGAGTTATTCTCGGCGTTCCGTTTGCCCAGGTTGCGAAACTCTGTACACAGCAAGGTGCAAATATTTTCTTCGGTTTTGTGTCGTGAAATATACTTGCGTTTGATTAAGCGTGAACCATTACTATTTTTTACTAAAAACAAAAGAAGTCCACATTAGCGTATATTACCTACAAAACATTTCTGTTCCCATGTCTCCTTGTTATTACAGAGCAAAGCACATACTATTAATCAGTCACATTGCTATACAGTACAGCAATATTTCATATATGTTATTCCCCCCAAACTTAGTGGCCAAGAATTAAAGAATATTTCACACATCTCCAATGACACCTGATAAAGTGAAGTTACAGTGAGTTTATTCCTTGACAGCCTTTTCAGTCCCTGGCTTTACCCTATAATGTCTGATCATAGTCCTCTATCCCCCCCTTTTTTTCTATATAGTGTTCCTAATTAAAAATTCATTCATATACCGAAAACATACTTTTGCACATCATATCGGATTCGTTATGAACCAATTTAATAGCTAACAGCATTAATGATAGCTCACGAATTTTGGCTAGATACATTTTCATAGAAGATCCCCACACATCGACAAGTATCCAAAACGTCACCATAGGTTCTATTACGCCTAAGATAGTGCTCACACCTGAACTGTCGTAAATTGTTAGGTCAAAGTGGGTGTTTAGATATTTTATCCACTCAGGCCTCATCACCTAAAGTCTAGTGCGAGATTGTGGTCATGGTCAACTTAGGCTCCATACACCACTCAGAATTATTCCACCAATATCCATTCTAACAGCATTATACGCCACCTACAGCCCCTCAACACTCTTCCTATCTTCCAATGACATCCATACTACACCACACAAGCAATGGTCTGACTGTGGATTTGTACCCAAGTCCTTCGCTTCTCTGGTACATCACCCCTCTCTGTTAAATGATTTTTATGTAGTGAGAATCAAAATTCACCAGTACAGCACATTATTTCTCTAATCTCTGCTGTCACTGGTATAAAAAAAATATTTCATCACACTCGTAATTTTTTGCCAACAAGCTCAAACCTATATTGTCTGTCTATCCAGACCAATCTATGTATCAATTCTGTAATGTTTTCGTAAGCAATCACAAATTGAGTGCCCTTAGCAATCCCTTGTGACACATCAGTGATTGACTAGAAACAGAGAGATATACGCTGTGCCATGTACTTACCCACCTTTAACTGTATTTTACAGCACAGCAAGTATGTTCCAGGAACGAAACATCGTTTGTTAATCTTACTAATTTCACCCCTGCCCTTTGTGATAAAAATCGAGTCAGTGTAAGGCAGTGCTAAGCACAGAACATGCCTTAGACCATCACCTGTGCCAAAGGTAGAGATATAGAAAATTTAACCACTCCCTTATACAAGAAATCCAGTGCACTATTCCTAATTCTTTCACCAAGATCTACCCTAGCCTCATCGCCAACATACGCCCAGCACTTCCCCAAACTTCATTCTGTTTCCAATGATTCCCAATCCAACCTCTGAACAGTTACTGACAGGGTTACCTTTTGTTCGTGTGTTAAAGTAAACCAAAAATTCGCAAAGTCTTCTCCTAATCATTAACAGGGATTCCAGCTACCAAAATGTTCACTTAAGGTGGTTCTACTGCAGTTTTTCCAAGAAAATTCTCCAGGATAATATTTTTCAACCAATCAGGTGCCAGGAGAGTTCTCCATTCGGTTTAAATGTCCCCATCTGACGCCAAACTTCGGATTCAGGGCCAAGTGTGACATTTGACTGTAATTGCATGCTTTGTTCAAGTAACCACGATAGAGTTATCATGATGCTCTTAGCTAACTGATAGTTTCTTGGTCATCAAACAGGCATCATAACCCACATTTTAATAGAAGATCCCCACACATCGACAAGTATCCAAAGGTGCAGACACTAGTTCTATTGCGCCGAAGATAGCACCCACGCTTGAACTGTCGTAAATTGTTAGGTCAAAGTGGGTGTTTGGATATTTTATCCACTCAGGCCTCATCATCTAAAGTCTAATGACAGATTGTGGTCATGGCCAACTTAGGCTCCATACACCACTTCAGAATTATTCTGCCAATATCCATTCTAACAGCATTATACACCACATACAGCCCCCTGACACTCTTCCAATCTCCCAATGACATCCAGTCCAGTTCCATTATTAAGGCACTTGTTGAATATTTTCCACTAATAAATCTAGCTGCTATATTTTGCACCTTGCATTTGATGTACAAAAAATGTGGCCTCCATACTACACTTATATATACAAGAAATGGTCTGACTGTGGGTTTGTACCCAAGTCCTTCGCTTCTCTGGTACATCCCCTCATCACCCTCTCTGTTAAATGATTTTTATGTAGTGAAAAACGTGAGAAACACAATTCGTATGGCAACACAAACGGCAGTAAACTGTAAAGAGTACAGTGAAATGGGAGATTGCCTAAGCCCTGAAGCAATGGTTAGAAGCACACGTTGATGGTGAGCATAATTCTATAACCATATATTTTAGACTCAAATTAACAGAGGAAGTAGACACACGCACACACTAGTACATGCATACAGCGAGGTCGACAGAACTAACAGCAAGCATCATGGAAACGATGAAGTGTGGCAGAATTGTCGTTACCACTGATTAACTGGGCAGAACTATCGTTAAAAAAATCATCAGACAGACGAGTTTAAGTCAGGTATCACAATACTTACACGCACAAAGAGAGACGCAGATATACATGTACAAGTCTACACAAATACCGGTACCAATCATGGAAACAAAAAAGTGGTGTAGTACTTTCTTGCCCCATGACTGGCTGAAAAACAGAACTCTCCTTACATATCATCTGCCTGGCGAGATAGAGGGTGTGCAAAAAATGGCATGTTTTCACCATACACCTAAGTATTTACATCATAAATAGTGTTCATCACACACAATTGATTACATTTACCATCAATACGTTTCTCCCACACTGCAACCCTATCTGCCATTCATTAAGAGTGCCCCAGGTACCATGAGTTACAATAGACATTTGACTATCAGCAGATACCAGAACCCCTCATATTCATACTAGGTCTCAACCACAAATCCATACGTATCCACGCACAAGCTCAAAGAAACAGGAACAGCAAATCATACATCCAGACAGAAGAGTTTAATTAATGTATCACCACATTTACAGAGACGCACAAACACTCACATTTCCATGCCTTCAGCGAGCTAGACACAACAACCACCCAAATCATGACGACGAAAAAGTGGAGTAGAACCCCCCATGGCTCATAACTGACCAAAAAATCATCAGTAACATAATATGTTCCAGGCACCATACTCTTCACATCAATATCATCTCATTTATTTCACACTACAGACCTCACTACCATCCAGTATCATGTGTGCTAGGTACAAAACTGTTCACATCAGCACCAACACGTCTATCCCACACCTAAGCCTTTACTGCCATTCAGTAACATTTACCCCAGGTACCACGAGTAACAGTAGACATCTGGTCATCAGACAGATATCATAACTCCCATATTCATACTAGGTCTCAACCAAAAATCTGTACGTCACCTCACACAATCAAGGTATCACCACATTTACGAAAAAAAACACACAGAGATAGAGACGCATACACACGTTCATTTCCAGGCCTACAGCGATCTCGACTCAACAACTAGCCCAATCATGGCAACGAAAAAGTGGAACAGAACACCCATGACTGGCCAAAAATCATAGAAAGACATACTCTAACGTCTGTCTGGTGGTTTTTTGGTCAGTTATGTTTGTGTGTGAGGTCTAGTATGAGTATGGGAGTTATGATATTTGTCTGATGACCATGTGACTACTGATACTCGTGGTACGTGGGGCAAATATTACTGAATAGCAGAAAAGGCTTGTGGCGTGGGATAGAGGTGGTGCTGATCATGTGAACAGATTTGTACATATTACCAACGATACTGAATGGCAGAGAGGTCTGTAGTGTGAGCTAAATGATATGATTTTGATGTGAGGAGTTTGTTACTTGGAACACATGTTAATGATGATTTTTTTCGTCAGTCTTGAGCCATGGGGGTTCTGTCCCACTTTTTCTTTTCCATGATTGGGCTCTTTGTTGTGTTGAGCTCGCTGTAGGCATGGATATATGTGTCTGTGTGCGTAAGTATGGTGATACCTTCCTTAAACTCATTTATCTGGACGTATGAATTGCTGTTCCTCCCATATGTTTGTGCTTGTGTGGAGACGTATGGGTTTGTGGGTGAGACCTAGTATGAATATGGAGGTTATGATATCTGTCTGATAGACAAGTGTCTATTGTAACTCATGGTACCTGGGTCACATGTTACTAAATGACAGAAAGGGTTGCGGTGTGGGAGAGATGTGGCTGTGATTTCAAACTTCACACATCCTGTAACTCTTCAGTTTTTCCTCCAGTTATGTGTGGTGATGAATGGAACTGTTTGAATGCATTGACATGTTAGTGTGTATGTATGTGTTTATGTGTGTCTTTCTATGATTTTTGGCCAGTCATGGGTGTTCTGTTCCACTTTTTCGTTGCCATGATTGGGCTAGTTGTTGAGTCGAGATCGCTGTAGGCCTGGAAATGAACGTGTGTATGCGTCTCTATCTCTGTGTGTTTTTTTCGTAAATGTGGTGATACCTTGCTTGTGTGAGGTGACGTACAGATTTTTGGTTGAGACCTAGTATGAATATGGGAGTTATGATATCTGTCTGATGACCAGATGTCTACTGCTACTCGTGGTACCTGGGGTAAATGTTACTGAATGGCAGTAAAGGCTTAGGTGTGGGATAGACGTGTTGGTGCTGATGTGAACAGTTTTGTACCTAGCACACATGATACTGGATGGTAGTGAGGTCTGTAGTGTGAAATAAATGAGATGATATTGATGTGAAGAGTATGGTGCCTGGAACATATTATGTTACTGATGATTTTTTGGTCAGTTATGAGCCATGGGGGGTTCTACTCCACTTTTTCGTCGTCATGATTTGGGTGGTTGTTGTGTCTAGCTCGCTGAAGGCATGGAAATGTGAGTGTTTGTGCGTCTCTGTAAATGTGGTGATACATTAATTAAACTCTTCTGTCTGGATGTATGATTTGCTGTTCCTGTTTCTTTGAGCTTGTGCGTGGATACGTATGGATTTGTGGTTGAGACCTAGTATGAATATGAGGGGTTCTGGTATCTGCTGATAGTCAAATGTCTATTGTAACTCATGGTACCTGGGGCACTCTTAATGAATGGCAGATAGGGTTGCAGTGTGGGAGAAACGTATTGATGGTAAATGTAATCAATTGTGTGTGATGAACACTATTTATGATGTAAATACTTAGGTGTATGGTGAAAACATGCCATTTTTTGCACACCCTCTATCTCGCCAGGCAGATGATATGTAAGGAGAGTTCTGTTTTTCAGCCAGTCATGGGGCAAGAAAGTACTACACCACTTTTTTGTTTCCATGATTGGTACCGGTATTTGTGTAGACTTGTACATGTATATCTGCGTCTCTCTTTGTGCGTGTAAGTATTGTGATACCTGACTTAAACTCGTCTGTCTGATGATTTTTTTAACGATAGTTCTGCCCAGTTAATCAGTGGTAACGACAATTCTGCCACACTTCATCGTTTCCATGATGCTTGCTGTTAGTTCTGTCGACCTCGCTGTATGCATGTACTAGTGTGTGCGTGTGTCTACTTCCTCTGTTAATTTGAGTCTAAAATATATGGTTATAGAATTATGCTCACCATCAACGTGTGCTTCTAACCATTGCTTCAGGGCTTAGGCAATCTCCCATTTCACTGTACTCTTTACAGTTTACTGCCGTTTGTGTTGCCATACGAATTGTGTTTCTCACGTTTTTCACTACATAAAAATCATTTAACAGAGAGGGTGATGAGGGGATGTACCAGAGAAGCGAAGGACTTGGGTACAAACCCACAGTCAGACCATTTCTTGTATATATAAGTGTAGTATGGAGGCCACATTTTTTGTACATCAAATGCAAGGTGCAAAATATAGCAGCTAGATTTATTAGTGGAAAATATTCAACAAGTGCCTTAATAATGGAACTGGACTGGATGTCATTGGGAGATTGGAAGAGTGTCAGGGGGCTGTATGTGGTGTATAATGCTGTTAGAATGGATATTGGCAGAATAATTCTGAGTGGTGTATGGAGCCTAAGTTGGCCATGACCACAATCTGTCATTAGACTTTAGATGATGAGGCCTGAGTGGATAAAATATCCAAACACCCACTTTGACCTAACAATTTACGACAGTTCAAGCGTGGGTGCTATCTTCGGCGCAATAGAACTAGTGTCTGCACCTTTGGATACTTGTCGATGTGTGGGGATCTTCTATTAAAATGTGGGTTATGATGCCTGTTTGATGACCAAGAAACTATCAGTTAGCTAAGAGCATCATGATAACTCTATCGTGGTTACTTGAACAAAGCATGCAATTACAGTCAAATGTCACACTTGGCCCTGAATCCGAAGTTTGGCGTCAGATGGGGACATTTAAACCGAATGGAGAACTCTCCTGGCACCTGATTGGTTGAAAAATATTATCCTGGAGAATTTTCTTGGAAAAACTGCAGTAGAACCACCTTAAGTGAACATTTTGGTAGCTGGAATCCCTGTTAATGATTAGGAGAAGACTTTGCGAATTTTTGGTTTACTTTAACACACGAACAAAAGGTAACCCTGTCAGTAACTGTTCAGAGGTTGGATTGGGAATCATTGGAAACAGAATGAAGTTTGGGGAAGTGCTGGGCGTATGTTGGCGATGAGGCTAGGGTAGATCTTGGTGAAAGAATTAGGAATAGTGCACTGGATTTCTTGTATAAGGGAGTGGTTAAATTTTCTATATCTCTACCTTTGGCACAGGTGATGGTCTAAGGCATGTTCTGTGCTTAGCACTGCCTTACACTGACTCGATTTTTATCACAAAGGGCAGGGGTGAAATTAGTAAGATTAACAAACGATGTTTCGTTCCTGGAACATACTTGCTGTGCTGTAAAATACAGTTAAAGGTGGGTAAGTACATGGCACAGCGTATATCTCTCTGTTTCTAGTCAATCACTGATGTGTCACAAGGGATTGCTAAGGGCACTCAATTTGTGATTGCTTACGAAAACATTACAGAATTGATACATAGATTGGTCTGGATAGACAGACAATATAGGTTTGAGCTTGTTGGCAAAAAATTACGAGTGTGATGAAATATTTTTTTTATACCAGTGACAGCAGAGATTAGAGAAATAATGTGCTGTACTGGTGAATTTTGATTCTCACTACATAAAAATCATTTAACAGAGAGGGGTGATGTACCAGAGAAGCGAAGGACTTGGGTACAAATCCACAGTCAGACCATTGCTTGTGTGGTGTAGTATGGATGTCATTGGAAGATAGGAAGAGTGTTGAGGGGCTGTAGGTGGCGTATAATGCTGTTAGAATGGATATTGGTGGAATAATTCTGAGTGGTGTATGGAGCCTAAGTTGACCATGACCACAATCTCGCACTAGACTTTAGGTGATGAGGCCTGAGTGGATAAAATATCTAAACACCCACTTTGACCTAACAATTTACGACAGTTCAGGTGTGAGCACTATCTTAGGCGTAATAGAACCTATGGTGACGTTTTGGATACTTGTCGATGTGTGGGGATCTTCTATGAAAATGTATCTAGCCAAAATTCGTGAGCTATCATTAATGCTGTTAGCTATTAAATTGGTTCATAACGAATCCGATATGATGTGCAAAAGTATGTTTTCGGTATATGAATGAATTTTTAATTAGGAACACTATATAGAAAAAAAGGGGGGGGATAGAGGACTATGATCAGACATTATAGGGTAAAGCCAGGGACTGAAAAGGCTGTCAAGGAATAAACTCACTGTAACTTCACTTTATCAGGTGTCATTGGAGATGTGTGAAATATTCTTTAATTCTTGGCCACTAAGTTTGGGGGGAATAACATATATGAAATATTGCTGTACTGTATAGCAATGTGACTGATTAATAGTATGTGCTTTGCTCTGTAATAACAAGGAGACATGGGAACAGAAATGTTTTGTAGGTAATATACGCTAATGTGGACTTCTTTTGTTTTTAGTAAAAAATAGTAATGGTTCACGCTTAATCAAACGCAAGTATATTTCACGACACAAAACCGAAGAAAATATTTGCACCTTGCTGTGTACAGAGTTTCGCAACCTGGGCAAACGGAACGCCGAGAATAACTCCATAGTTTCGAAATACTTGTCACATTGATATACCGATAATAGCAGACAGACAGCAGGCAGGAATACCTGAAATATTTCTCGTAAAAGCTTGGTGAATGATGTGTGCCACGCCATCTTTCGGAAACCAGGATAATTTGCACCTCGGCAGTCGAATTTTTTTTTTAATGTATCTCTAACAATGTGGTCTTTAGAGACGGGAATGGGAATGAATTCGGTCATGGCCTTTTGAAGGTAGCATCCCGGCATTCACCTGGGGGAAACCATGGAAAACCCAAATCTGGATGCCCGGAAGGGGGATTCCCCGAATGCGAGGCAAGAACGCTAAATAATTTCATGAAATCAGGTACACATAGAATTCTTCCTCGGTTTTATATCTGGAGTTTATGACGTTTTTTTTTTCATATCGAACGTTAAAAGGAAAAATTTATCACCCACTTCTTTAGCTAGCTTGACATCTGTATCAAACAGTATACATCTGAGAGGAAGTGGATTCGTGACCATCATACTCGATTAATGGATGAACTAATCGTCCATTGTCTACTTAAACCAATGGGTCCATTTTTTTTTAACGTCTCTCTAACAACGTGGTCTTTAGAGACGGGAAAGGAATTCGGTCATGGCCTTTTGAAGGTAGCATCCCCGGCATTCACTTGGAGTGATTTTGGGAAACCATGGATGCCCGGAACCTCCGTCCTCCCGAATGCGAGGCAAGAACGCTAAATAATTTCATGAAAACAGGTACACATAGAATTTATATCTGGAGTTTATGACGGTTTTTTTTCCCCCCATGTCGAACGTTAAAAGGAAACATTTATGCTTTTTTTATTCAAGGCAGGTATCCTCTCTAGGTATGGAAACTAAAATTTTGATTTTCGTTTTGAAATTGACGAGTTGGAACGGCTTTTTCAATAAAAACACCGCGGCCGGACTCGAACCGGCGACCGAACGCCACCTACCAGTGAGCCAAAGAACTAACGGGAGCTGCCATCTAGCCGCCGATAAATGAACTAACGGTCCAGCGCCCCCAGGAGATGGTGCCATCTGTGCGGCTGGTAGAGGAACTAACGGCGGCCATCTTGACCGGCCCAAACGGGGGGCGGCCATCTTGGTCGCCCAAACTGGGGGCGGCCATCTTGTGACGTCACGCGACGGTGCTGCCACCTGGCGGTGCGCTTGGTCCATCCTTATCTTCCTACTTATGCTGTATTTGCTAACTGCGAGTTAAGGGAAATAATTGATTTTCCGACAGCATCGTGATGTGAAATGCTCCTATCTTCACATAACTAACAAGATTAAAGCGCGATTTCACGAAGGCACAGTTACGACTTGACGAGAAGGTCTACTTAATTTTTGTTAGTTCAAAAATAAGATCTGGATTTATAACATTTCTTATGTGTCAAAAGTGTAGGAATGTGTTGTAACGCTTTTTAGCGTCTCTTGCCGTTGATTTGATTGTAATTATAATTATGAATAACTCAATTCTTTAGATCCAAAATATATCGTTTATTTTATATTTTCGGATCTACTAGGAATTACAATGGAATTGGTTATTCTCAGAAGATGCAGGTTCGTTTTTAGGCAATGATTTTCTCGAGCATTCAATCTACGAGTCTACTCTGGTAACTATCATTTCACAAGTCCTAATCTCCATAGCAACTTACAACTCATTTCTTTTTCTTTCTAAGAGTATATATATTATTGATTTCTATCTACTCTCAGAAATAAAAAATGTAATTTTCTTGTAAAAATATTTCTGTTCTGTCACAGTGTGCGCAGCAATTTGGATTTAATTTTTTGCTAATGCCCTTCAGTAGCATTGTTTAGTTTGAAAACAGTCAATCTAACAGTGGTTGCTGCTAACTGTAATGTCACTTCATTGCGCTTTACTTTGAACGCCACAACTCATGGACAAGATTACTAATGAAGAAGTTTTTAAGAGGGCAGTAAAATATAACGCTGTATGGAAGAGTATAAAAAGGCATATCTTAAGACATCAGTGAAAACAATACTGGAGGAGATTTAATTTAATAGCGATGGATCGCATGCTCCGGTGGCAATTCCCTACACACTCATTTTCTCCTTTCCTGTACCCACCTACTTCTGCCCTCTACACATTTCAACCTTAAATTATTGCAGCGTTTTTGGCAAAATAATTCATCATCTCTGTTGATAATTTATTCCAATCCCTGACCCCCTTACCTAAGAATGGAAATCTTCCCACTCCCCTATGCTTGAAATCGACCTCCAGCTAGTGGTTATAGCCATCTTTTCCTGGTAGATGGTGGAAGGAAAGAGATACCGAGGAAGACTACGGTTAAAATAACATCCAGCAGAAAATGAAAGATGTTAGCTGCAGGAGATATGTTGATATGCAGAAGAGGGCAAAGATTAACGCTGAATGACGAATCATCACAGACCAATCCGAGGGCTGATCACCGAGGAAGATGAAGTACTCAGATACTAGACCGTTAAGATATTTCATGTTTAATAATTTCTGTTAATGTTTTCATAATAATTAGTGCCTTATGTTTATGAGAGAAGTTAGTTTAATAGGAATATTTTAAATGATTATCGTGCGCGCTTATTTGGAAATAATATAAAGAAATGAAAGCTGAAATGAGATTCCCCGGAAGACAGGAGGAGGGTGAAGAGTGTCATGGGTAGCGATATTCATTAAACATCGATGCAATTGTATCCATTCGATGTTTACCGTACGATACATCGGATTGATTCGATGTTTTGACAAAGAATTTTTCTATTCGATGCATCGATTTTTTTTTTCTTCATAAAAACATCGAATCGTAAAAAAAAGCTAACTCTGGCTAATAATGACTAAAATAATAGAAATAAATGTTAAGATTACTAAATTTGTTGAAGATTAAATTAAATTATTTGAGTTTAAAGTAACTGTTATTAACAGGTGGTGACATCTTCGAGCAATTAGTGGGACATAACAATGGTGGAAATGAATTTCTCTTGCGGTTGGCTGTCCTGTCCATATCAGTGAATGAATAAAATCAGTTTCTTAGGTTCAGTCCTACTGTTTGCCGTGAATCGAAATAAGATATTAGTACTCTAAAACAACTAAGTGTTATCTGATACTACTCAAAATTTAGATAGGCTATAAACCGGGTTGGGGCAACATCCCATTGACTGTTGTGGGGACTTCTGTTGCATCCGAACGTTTATTTTCGAAGGCTGCTCAAATAGTCAGTCATCAAAGGATCAGAATGAAAGGAAAACGATTGAGTAAACTTTTTTCTGCAAAGTTTACCTAAACACCATTGGCGTTAAGTGGTTAAAGACTTAAAATTAATATTTTTAGGCAGATTTAGTATTTAATGTCTGGTTTTTTATTGTAATGGTCTGGTATCGTAATAAAATATTTCTGTTAATTTGTAGTCTCTGTTTCACTCACAAAGCTATACCTCACTCATTTTTTTTTTTTTTTAACTGCTTAACGTCTCTTAACAGCGAGGTCTTTAGAGACGGGAAAGGATGGGGTGCAAGGAATGGGAAGGAATTCGGCGTGGCCTTTTGCCTGGAGTGGGAAACCATGGAAAACCCAAATCTGGATGCCCGGACGGGGATTCGAACCGCCGTCCTCCCGAATGCGAGGCTAGAACGCTAACCGTTACACCACCACGCTCGATGTCTCACTCATACTGTGACATAGTAGCTCTTTAGAAAACCAGTAAAATTATATATTTATACTGATTAAGGCCAAAATATTGGTAAATTAAAAGTTAAAACGATTTATATATAAAAAAAGAATATAAAGTTGAATAAATATTGTTTGGATTTGGATTGTTCATTTGTTATGTAAGATTTGTGTACATTTAGTATAAGCAAAGCTTGTTGATATTTTGTAAAAAAAATTTTAACATAAAACCTTGATACCAAAAACGACATTGCCATTAAGAAAATTTTCCTCCTTTTCTTGTTCATTTACAATTAACAAAAAAAAATGAGGAATATTTTGGGAGGGGTTGTGACATAGTAGCTCTTTAGAAAACCAGTAAAATTATATATTTATACTGATTAAGGCCAAAATATTGGTAAATTAAAAGTTAAAACGATTTATATATAAAAAAAAGAATATAAAGTTGAATAAATATTATTTGCTCAGAGATTGCTTGAATGGATAGGCTCTCTGAAAAAGAAGTGAAGTTAAGGGAATTGTTGAGTAGAGGGAACGACCAAGACAAGATTGATTTAGCAGCAGCGTAAAATTAAATTGAGAGATCTTGAGTAGAATACGAACCTGCAAATCTTCGGATATAGTGACAAACACGGTCATTATTGATATCAAGAGGATTATTAAGCAAATAAATTAGATAAATAAACTGTAAAAGTTCATAATAAAACTTCAGTCCACAAAAATTATTTATTTATCTAACGCGACAATACAACACTACTTAAAAAAAATACACAAGATCATAAAATTAATTGTTTAATGTTGGATGAAAGGTAACTCTCTGGTCTCGCATTCGGGAGGATGCGGATTCGAATCCCCGTCCGGGCATCCAGATTTGGGTTTTTCATGGTTTCCCCAAACCACTCCAGGTGAATGCTTTAAAAGGCCTTGGCCGAATTCCTTCCCGTTCCTTGCCCCAGTCCTTTCCCGCCTTTAATGTCTTCGATGTCGACGAGGCATACAGCCATAAACAAAAAAAGCATAAAATTAAACACATCTTAATAGCTACAGCACTACACTGCTGGTATAGTGTTACACGGTGGTCACACGGACCAAATGAAAGCCAGTGAAATATATGCGTTCAACTGGAAATGATGAATATTAAACTATTGTCACATTTTGTCTTGGCGATTTTAAAGGAACAGGTAAGAGATAAATGAAACGACATTTGCCGACGAATATTGTTGGTTTGTATTTGTTGAGCTAAGAAAAACATAAAAGTATTCGATGTTGAAAAGAAATTGATTTTTTTAAGCGATGCATCGAATAACATCGATGCAGGGTTCCGATGTTTTACATCGAATAAAAACATCGATGTACGTTCTAAGTGGACACCCCTAGTCACGGGAGCGTACAAGGCGTGTATTGGTGATGAAGCATGGAAAGATATTGGAAGAGAAATAATTACCATGACCACAAGCTGGCACTCGATTTCGGGCACAGGGATGTGGGGAGATTTTCTTTCATGGATAAGGTTGTCAGGGATTTGAACAAGTTACCAAGAATAATTTACCAAAAACGTTGAAAGAATTTAAATTTGAAATTTGTATAGGGCAAATGTAGGTGGGTGCAGGAAAGGGGGGAAGTTGGGTGTGTAGGGAAATTTCGATCGGAGCGTGCTCTCCATCGCAATTAAATTAAATTAGGTTTCAGTACAGTCAACCACCCGGAATATAACAGAACCACTTAATCTTGGACACGATGGTAATAAACACAAAAGTTAAGTGTTGCTTGCTGATGGTATAGTTATTTAGATGAAGTAAGAATACCATCCCAAAGGCAGGAGAGATGTAGGAAGACAACAAAGAAGATGGATTGAGACCGTAACAGACCTAACACTGGATATGAATTTTCATTGATTAGGAAGTGACAACGACGTAATTTTTACGTGACGTTATACCTGGCGACTGAAATACAAAGAATGTAATGTAATGAGAATAACGATCAAAAATATACTAATTGTCCATTGAAGATTTTTGAGCGAGTTATGATACATGCCTTCGGAACACAGTTAAGATTGTCCCAAATCAACGTGATTTCGTCAATGGCACAGTAACGATTGATGCTGTTCACGCCACCCGCCTTCTGGTGGAAAGATGCCTTGAAAAGGGAAAAACCACCCTACATAGCGTTTTTAGATCCTGAAAAGACCTTTAATAGTGTACTTCGTGATCTTATCTGGTACGCAAGGAGACAGCATGGGGTTCCAGAGATACGAGATAAATTAATTAATAAAATGACGCCAATGCAACTGTATTTTGTAGGTTTATTGCCGTACGTGTTTCGCCTCTCATCGAGGCATCATCAGCGACGAATTATTTACATTACTGGATTTCAGGATAGTAACCACACATCTTTGCTTTCTCTCCAATGCATGTTTCCATTACAGACATTTGTCTTTGCTGTCGTGTACAGGATAGTAACCACACATCTTTGCTTTCTCTCCAAAGCATGTTTCCATTACAGACATTTGTCTTTGCTGTCGTGTACTGGACAAATATCTGTAATGGAAACATGCTTTGGAGAGAAAGCAAAGATGTGTGGTTACTATCCTGCACACGACAGCAAAGACAAATGTCTGTAATGGAAACATGCATTGGAGAGAAAGCAAAGATGTGTGGTTACTATCCTGAAATCCAGTAATGTAAATAATTCGTCGCTGATGATGCCTCGATGAGAGGCGAAACGCGTACGGCAATAAACTTACATAATACAGTTGCATTGGCGTCATTTTATTAATTAATTTACTGAGCAACTGCGGAAAAATGGCCTACAACAACATTGCACGAGATAAATGGATCCAATTTCTATATCGCAACTTCACCAGCTATGTTTGATGTGCTGCAGGAAATTCCGCAACTTTTCCCATCATAGTTGATGGTCATCAGGGATCGGCTCCTGTTTATCCTCTGTCTCGACACCATTCCTGCAAAGCTATTCACTCCAGGACATTACTCTATGTTGATGATATCATGGTCGCCTGTGAGTCTCGTCAGGAATTGGAACAACAAGTCCAACTTTGGAAAACTTCCTTGGATAAATACGGCTTACGACTTAACGTAAGGAAGACCGAGTGCATGGAGTATGGAGTTCCAAGTGACGTGACTGGTAACATAGACGGCGTTGAACTCTGTAAGTCATCTGAGTTCAAATACCTGGGAACAGTAAACTGGTCGGATTGTCAGAAACTCCCAGACGTCCGAAACAGAGTTACCGCTACCTGCATGCAGTGACATCAATTCAATGGCGTACTTTTCGACTGGAAGGTGCCACTATACCTCAAAACAAAGATTTATGGAAGCATCGTACCACAAGTGGCACTGTATGGAACCAAATGTTGGCCAGTCACGAAAAGACGTAAACAACAGCAGCATTTCATGGAAATGAAGATGATTCGTTGGCCACAGGGACTTTCTAGATAGGGCCGCGCTAAGAATTACAACGTTCGGGTGGCGTTTGGTGTGGACCCAAACCCAGAATAAATGCGAGAGTGTCGTCGTCCATATGCTACGCAGCAACGACACCTCGGTGGCGAGAACAGCATATCGGGCGACTGGTTATAATTATAAATAACTCAGTTCTTTTGCTTCAAAAGAATGCAAGGTTCTTCAGCAGTTAAATGGTTTCAAAGCAACCGTTCGGTCTTTATGTCGCTAACCTCTAGCTATCTCTTGATTTCTGATCGCCATGGCAACTTACATTTCTTTGCTATAGGAGTAAATATATCGATTTTTGTTTAATATCATGGCACAAAAATATGGTTTTCTTATAAAATATTTCTGTTCTGTCACAAGCACTCGACGTAAGACCAGAGGGAGACCCAGGAAACGCTGGCTGGATACCTAAGGAAGACGACATGCAAGTCAATGCCTCACCTGAAGATGAACAAGATCGGCACAAATGGAAGAATAAGTAAAGCAGACCCTGTAGCGTGGAATAAGTGTTAAGAAGAAGAAAAATTCAATATTTTTAGTATTTATACGTAACGTTGTGAAGTGGCAACAGCACTAAGCCTAATCGCTCGTAAGTAAAGTTAATTCTGTAATGTGATTTACCGCGCGAATTTTGGAACTATGTCGTGCTGTATTAGATCGGCATCGCTAAGGATTGATTACTAATATCGAGAAAATACAGAGGAGAGTCGATCATTATGCGACCTCTAGCTACACTTCTTTCGCGGGTATCGGAGACTTGAGACTGGGATTGTCTGGCAGACATATTTATTTAATAATATGTGGACAAATTAATGTAAACAGTCATCGAATGGGATTCTATAATCAAAATCTACCAAAAATCTGACCACCAACACCAGCGAAATAGATAACTTCTCAGAGTTTTCGTACTTCTTGGTATATCGGAAGATGCGAGGTTCTCGATGGAACTTGCGGTAAACTTTTTTCTTCACGCACGGTTTTCTACTGTAGCTATACCAAATAATAAAACAAAATTGAAAAACCAACAGCAAAGAGTTTACGTGAGTATATTTTGGAACATGGGCTAGCTACTTATGTGTTCACCACAAGGTTTTTTTTTTTTTTTAATGGCACTCGGCTTTCAGCCACTCAGCCAGCACTCAATTATATAACATATCATCAATTTTATGCTAACGAATATTTCCATATATAATGTGAATATTCTATCACAGGGCAACACAAAATAGAAACAACACTTAAACACCCATGCACTCGGCCGGACTCGAACCGGCGACCTTCGGCACGTGGAGATAGCACTCTTGCCCCTACGCTACCGAGGCCGGTTCTTGAAAGAGAAAAGAAAAAACCAATCCATTAACGCGTTACCGTTGGTCCTGCAGAAGCCGTAAGAACAGAAGAAGAACAGAAGGCAGTGTACGTTGACAGAGGCCTGGCAGGTCGCATCAAATGGTGACTGCGTCTGTTTGACAAAACCAGTAGTGAGGTCTGCGGCTGCAGAATATTGTGACGCGCTTATTTCACATTGTCATCAAGTGAGAAACAGGGAGTCTATTTTCAGTCAGTGCGTTACCATAGCACTAGGACGAGGAGGCTAAAATGTGTAATGTTTCTGCAGAACGTTACACCTTCAACAGGAAATCTCTTCTTTTTTAACTTTTCTAATCTACCTACCCTACTCACACTTCTAACATTCCGTGCTACGACTCGAAGGATATTTCTATCCATTCTGATGACTCCTCCCTGCACAGTCCCCACTCCGCGATATTTTAGCCCGAAAGAAGACATCATTCTATACGTAATTTGAGGAGATTACATGTCCTCTCGATACTCTTTAAATCTTTAATGTAGTGGATTTCGTTACTTTCTGCTTCCTGATCATTTCTGATTCATCCACCTCTAAGGGTCGTGTCCAATCTCAAGGGCATTAGGGTAACCTTGACTAGTCGCCGCTCTCTCGCCGTTGGCAAGCAGTGGGTGACACCGCATACCGGGATTGATTCTGTTGCCAGAGCCTCGTCCGTGCTAATGGGGTGCGCCACGTGAAGGAGAAGCTGACGTTTGTTTGGAAGAGTATAATACAATCTCTTCCTAGCCAGAAAGCAGCAATTTTGTCTCTCTACATTTAAATTATATTTAATCGCGAAATTTGAGGAATGTCAAAGAGGCACCGGTCGCTGGGTGTAATCAGTCATATGGAAAGCACTAAACAGACTGAGAACTGATGTGTCCCGATGCAGATCCAATATCAAGAACTTGGGATACAAGAATTATGTAAATGTGGTGAGCTTCAGGACTCACATCATCTCCTGGTAGGCAGAAACCTGCACCATCGACGACCTTTTTAGGGCAGATCAGAAGGCCATCAGGAATGCAGAATTCTGGTGTACACATAGCATTTAATTTATGTACTGCACTCTAAAAGCTTGACAGTAATTAATCAATCAATTAATTTGATTAGTTTTATCATATAATGTCATGTCCTGAACACGTCAAATAAATAAATCTTTAATCACACTGATCATTCGTTTCCTCTGTCTGTTATTATAGTCCAATAACAAACCGTTTCGAAATCAACGTGCATTGTGTCTGCGATTAAAGTGTTCGTTGTAAGCCATTTACAGTCTTCATTATCAGCACTAACTTTATGATACACTGCCATTTAACACATTTCTAGAATATAGACGTATCTACTAGTTGTTGAGGTATTACATAAACTGAGATAACCTATGTCATCACAGATAAAATAATTGTTCGTCCTCTAGAACAGGGGTGGCCAACTCGCGGACCGCGGGCCACATGTAGCCCGCCTTGAATATTTTTCCGACCCGCGAGATTCATCACACATTTACTACATATGTTTATTTTATAATGGCCAAAGTAGTGAAAACCAATGTATTAAAAATTACATTATTTGTGCAACCATATTTCAAAATTTATTTCATTTATATTTACATATCATTGTTAGTATTATTTATTTCTTTAAAATATGCGTTTAGTATCATTATTATTAGATTATCTATGTTTAGGCTACATGTGAGAATAATAATAAACACAATAATAGTAACTCATTATTTTTCAATTTTTCACACCAAAAAAATGTCTGTAGTGACTCTAAATCTAATACAGGGATATATAATTTTATATGCGGCCCTCAGAGTTATGACGCATTTCCAAAATGGTCCGCAAGATCATTTGGGTTGGCCACCCCTGCTCTAGAATACGGCTTCTATTGTTCAGCTAGTGACTCAGCTGTGATTGTAGCAATTTCAGCAACACATGGTGTAACTGAGACAAAACAAAACAAAAAAGTTCAGCAGCATGAGTTTTCGTTATAAATATGAATGTGCCGTTAGTGCGATGGCTATATCGCGAAAGTGTGGAAATGTGTGATACGTTAGCTGAGAGTTTAATTGCAACGCAGCAAATTCCCCGGTGGCTACTAGCCTTCACACTTACTTTCCCATTTCATAACTTTTAAAATTTATCTTAAATTCACGAATTTTAATCTAAATCTTTTTTTTTTAACCGAACGTGATGGGCGAGTGATTAACGCTCTGGCATCGCATTCGGGATGACGCTGGTTCGAACCACCCCGGGCATCCAGATTTGGGTTTTCTATGGTTTCCCAAATCACTGCAAGCGAATGCCCGGATGTTTCCTTCAAAATGTCATATCCCCCCTCCCAATGACCTCCACGTCGACGAGGCGTAAATCCAAAAGTAAAAAAAAAAAAAAAAAAAAAAAAAAAAAAAAAAAAAAAAAAAAAAAAAAAAAAAAAACCAGTTGGCCCAGTCGTTGAGGAATGCCGACATAAGGCCGGGCGCACATTGACGCGCAGCACAGTTTCTGTGTCTCTATGTTTTGGGGCGGAACAGCGCGTATTGAGACGCAGAGCAGGGCAGCGCAGTACTGCGCCGCACGTGGCCTGCGCGACGTTGTGATCACGACACAGAAACTGTGCCACGCACCTCACTCGTGCCGGTTTTTGCCGTAACACTTCTTGCGTTATTTATAATCTTGCTTCACTTATAATCATTTTCAACTATGGAATAAGAAAAATTGATTAATTTGGTGCGTAACCAACCTACGATTCACAATATCAGTCATAAAAAATACATAAAAATTAAATTTAAACAAGAGATTTGGACAATGAGCCCAACAAGTGGCGAGTAAATTCAGCATTTATTTATCATACAACTGTCCACTTATAATTTTCACTTTTCTTTTCTTTTCTTGAATTCATTTTTAATAAAACTTCGAAAAAGATTGATATATATATATATATAGGCTATTATCACATTATTTGTTTTCTTATTATTTGTACTACATCATTCAATAGTTTCCCCGAGAAACACTTAATTTGTTGAAACTGCTTTTTTAGTTTCAAGTATTTATGTTCTGTTATATAGTTTTCTTAAAAATATAATATGAAATAAAAGAGAGGAACATTCTTATAAATGTCATGTACCGTCAAACGCTGAATAATTAAATAAATAACCACGAAAATACAGCGAGATTTTCTTCAGTTCTAATAGATATTTGAGCTTTGTCGAGAAAATTACATTATGCCGTGAATCTCCACTCGAGTCATCCGGAAATTATCTTTTGAGAATTCTCTTGTCACTGCAAAAGCCAGATGAGAGTTTCTTCTTTTCATATACTCACTTTTGCGTAGTTTTATCTAACTCAGCTTCTGTTAAAGTAATAACAATTTTCCAAGCTCGGCATCCCAATCTGATTCAGAAATCAAAAATCGAGTTTTTGCATCGACATGTTTTTGGTTACGCTTTATTGTCGGTTTTTCGCACAACACAATGCTTTGTAAACTGTCGCACGAAACTGCGCTCTAAAATGCGCGAGTAACTGCCAGTCTGTGCTGCCCTGCCCTGTTCTGCGTTGCCCCTACTGCGCCACGCAGCTCAATGTGCGCCCCGGGTGTGTCCTAGTGGCTGCGCATTGCGCCCCTGGCTTAGCCGCCATAACCTAACCCGACAGTGCTGCCAGGTACAGGGAACCTACAGTCTAACTTCGAAGCCGAAACACGGAAGCTTGTTGGGATCCTTGACATTACACAGCAATCTGTGCCAGAGGTCAAGGTCGGGTTATGGATCTATGAAAATCGCCGCACCGAGAGTGGTGGGTGAACGGTTAACATTCTGGCTTCGCATTCAGGAGGACGCCGATTCGAATCTTCGTCCCGGCATCCAGATTTGGTTTTCCATGGTATCCCCGAATCATTCCAGGCGAATTCCGGGATGCTTCCTTCAAAAAGGCCATGGCCGAATTCCTTCCCGTTCCTTGTCCCCAGTCCCACCCCGCCTCTAATGAGTAATGACCTTAGCCGTCGGCGAGGCGTAAAGCAGTAAAAAAAAAAAAAATCGCCACCGAGACAGAGATTCGAAGTAGGGACCTTCTATCCTCCAGTCAGACACCTTAACCACTGAGCCACCAGACCGCAACAGATATAATGTAACATTAGCATGTCGGTGAAACGAACTCATAAGATTTTAACCATCCAAAAATCCCCCAACTCGCCTAAAGAAATTTTTACTTCAAAAACTAAAATCTAACTTAGTCCACAACCCGAAGGTTGGCCGAATCTTCCTGAAGGAGAAGTACCATGCTATTGTGTCGGAGGCGGGAAACCCAATTCCTCAGGGGCCTACAGTTCAACGTGGAATCAGAATCACGGAACGTCCCGGCGTAGCTCATATATTCAAATACAACTCTTAAAAATTCTTGCTCACAACGGGATTTGAACACGCGACCGGAGAGAGAACCTTTCGGATGTATACGCTTTTGCCCCTGAACTACCAGAACACCTTCTTTCGCATCATACGTGTGCTAAATACTATCAAAATTGGATAAAATGTGTGGGTTTGTATGAATAACGTTGACATAAATTGAGGGAGGAGGGGGGGGGGGGAGAGTAGATAGTATAGGTTTTTGTAAACCAAACATAAACAGCATTTTTCTATTTGCTTCAAGGTATACGTATGCAAAGCAAATTTCCATCAAAATCACAGTCTGAAATGGTAACGTAAATAGTATCTGTTGTGTTGGCTTCAGCGCGCATTCCAGTTCTCGAAGCTTGATTCTTAGCCCGTCACGTTTTGTTTCCCAGATAACGCCTGCTGAATCCCATTCCCATTGCTCTTATTTTGGTTTATTATTGTTTTCCATCTGTATGTGCTTACACTTACTGGAACTCACTTATGGAGCTTCGTGAGCTCAGTTCAGGTTTTTATTCACGCCTCGTCGGTTTTGTGGTTATTAAAGGCAGGGAAGCACTAGCGACAGGGAACGCTTTTGAAAGGAACCATCGTGCATGCGCCTGGGAAGGTTTGGAAAGCCCAATTCTGGATGGCCGGACGCAAATTCGAACCACCGTCGCCCGAATGCGAGGCCAGAGCGTTATCGCTCACCTATCACGCTCGGTATAAATTACATGAAATGAAACAAGTATCTAATCATCGTATTCTGTCTTTCAAGCACAACGTTTTTCAAAGTTTCATTTTCATCATTCCTACTTCGTTTCCCCTGCAAGCTGTAGTTAAATCTTGTTGCACTGTGTTTGTGCAGAGCTTAGACGAGGTCTGATATCAAGGCAAGGTCATCTTATCACACATTGCGAGCAATATTCCCTTCATCATTTCTATTTAATTCTGCCCATTAAAAGTTGATAGATAATAATTTTCAGTAAGAACAATCTCGTTCTTCCCATCCCCGATGCAGCACGTCTCTGTCAATGAAAGCAAATGCATTGGTGATGCGAACCCGCAGGTCTGGCAGATCAACTGGTACTGGTGGCACGAACACTGTGTCTTTTACGAAACCCCAAACAAAGAAGTCGCAGGGGGTTAGGTCACGGGAACTAGAAGTCCATGGCATCAGCTAACGATCAGCATCCCCATCACGACCAATCCATCTATTTGAAATCCTGGTTTTTAGGAAATTACGGACAACTAGAGAAAAATGGGGTGGAGCACCATCCTGCTGGAAAATGAAATCTTCACTGTCAGCTTCCAGAAGTGGCATGAGCAAATTCTACAACATTTGCATACAGATTTTCCCTGTGATCGTCACTTCATTAAAGAAAAAAGGCCCATAAAGTTTCATTCGCAAAACACGTTCACTTCGGGAGAGTCAAGAACGTGCTGCACATAAGCCAGGGGGTTTTCGGTCCTCCAAATTCGCACATTGTGCCTGTTCACTTTTCCACTCACATGAAAAGTGGCCTCATCACTAAACACAAGTTTTTCTGCGAATGTTTCATCTTGTTCTAGACATTGGGCACAGAATTGAAAACGACGCACTTCATTGTTGTGCGACAGTGCTTGTAGCAACTGTAACATATAAAGCTTCATACACAGTCGCTTCCGTAGGATTCTCCAAACGGTCTTCTGTGGAATACCTAATTCCCTGCTCGCTCGAGAAGTAGACTTCTGTGGGCTACGAACGTAACTGGCGCGCACACGTTCAACGGTTTCTTCAGACACAGGAGGGTGACCCGTTGTTTTACCTTTATAAAGGCATCCCGTGGCTTTAAATTGTTGGTTCCAACGCCGAATGGTGTTAGCATGCGGGGGATCTTTGCCGAATTTTGTTCTAAAGTGTCGCTGAACAGTTACCACAGACTGAGTCGAATGCAATTCGAGATCAACTTACGCTTTCTCACTTTCAGCCATCTTGATCTCTAGCGCTCTAGCGGCCACCGCTGGAAAGTGTAATCAAAACTTGGAGAGCCACTTGTCTTATAGCAGCAAACCCCAACATCGTACCTATAATAGGACAGCCAAAAGAAAAATCGTGAAATCGCTGCAAATAATTTTGACTAGCCCTGTACGTAGGTAAGAATAACCTTGGGTTGCACTATACATTCGGTGGTCAAGTGTTGGTAAGGAAGGAATCACAAAACGACCTTGGTATTGTGATAAGCAGTAGGCTCAAAAAAATAATAGTAAAATACCTAGCACAGCCCTTTACAGACTGCGGATGGCTTTGATCTAACACACAAGATACATTTAAACAAACATACAAGTCCTACATGTTGGCACGTTGCTACAAAAGGATATTTCATTAATTGATACAGTGTTCTCGGGTGACTAGCCGATTGAGCAGGGTGTTTACACACAATATTTCGGCGATCGGAACCTCTGCCGCCATCTTCTAGTAGAGACATAGATTCTGATCGCCGAAATATTGTGTGTAAACACTTTGCTTACTCGGCTAGTCAGTCGAGAAGACTATATTAATTCTCAACGCCGATAGAAACTTCGATCTTAAGGATATTTATTACATTAACCACATTCAACAACACACTACAAAACTATCAGGAGGACTGAAAGATTAAAGGGACCCTCACGTATTTTCTCATGGATTGGAGCCACACCAAATGCAGCCGGAATGTCTGGTCTAACACAAGTCTTATTAGTGTTTCAAGTTCATCTCTCTGCGTTACAACCATTGGTGACTTATATAGCTGGAGGTTGAGAATTCCTCAGCTCTAAACTTGTTATCAAGCCGTCCTTATCTCTTGCAACGCTCCATTTGTGTTAAATCCTGCATGTACTCTCCGTGCCTCAAATTGACCTGTGGCGTATAGGTTCCCCTCGGGTTAAGACCCATAAAGATGAAATGGGTTGTTGAAGCCATTATGAATTGTATTTATTTATTACCATTGCTTAATTTTATAATATTACCTGTAAAATATGATAACTCATTTAGGCTCATTTAATTCTACACAAATAATCTTATACAGTATCTTACTTTTAACAAAAAGAAAATTTGGCACTGCAGCAATAGATAAAAGAATAGTGTACATCATAAAAATAAATTCATATTCAGAGTTCACAGGTCAGCGTAGAATGGTTATTATTTGAGAGGATTTAAATTTACCAGGTGTCAACTGGGGTGGAAGGGTTTGGGAGAGACTATGTTAGCCTCTTCCAACCAAGTGTCAATCTCTCCTTCATGCGGTGCAACCTCTTTTTACGAACAAGGCTCTGGCCACTGAATGATTCCCGGTATAAGGAATCACCCTCAGCTTGCCAGCGGCCTCCTAAAGGAGGGCAGAACGTGGGGAATAGTCCATGGCAACTTCGGGTTGAAGACAGCTCCTAAAAGCTGATGAATCCAGAAATCACCAGAGACATGGGAAATCACAAAAGCAACGGGAAGCCCCAAAGGGTATCCCGAAGCGATGTAATCCTCTCAAATTACATATAGAGTTATGGCTTGATTCTGGGTAAAATATTCCGCAGGTAATATAGTCCCCCAATTGGACTGCCTTAGGAGGAGTCATCTGAATGTATAGAAACATTCTACGAGTCGGAGCGTGGAATGTCAGAAGTCTGAATAGGGCAGACAGATTAGAATACTTAAAAATGGAGATGGAACGTCTTAAGTAAGATGTCGCTGGGATTAGTGAGATTAAGTGGAAGGACGCGCAAGATCCCTGGTCTGGGGAACACAGGATAATTAACACACTAGCTATCAATGGAGATACGGGTGTGAGATTTGTAAAAAATAAGAGAGTAGAGAGACGAGCGTATTATTATGAACAGTTTAGTGACTGGATTATTTTGATGAGGGTTGAAAATAAACCTGTTCCAACCACGTTAGTAAAAGTGTATATGCCAACGTCACAGGAAGATGATAAAGAATAGAGAATATATGATGGGATTGAAGGATTGATGTAATATGTGGAGAGGGAGGAAAATCTAATAATCACGGTTAATTGGAATGCGGTAGTGGGAGAGGGAAAAGAGAGGAATACTGTATGACGTTTTCTTATAAGTCGAGGAGAACCAAATCAGCGAGGAAGCAGGTTGTTAGGATTTTGAGATAAATATAAACTCATCGTGTAGGACAAACTATTTAAGAAACAACTTGGAAACGTTCAGGGGATACAGACAGATATCAGCTAGATTATATCATGGTCAAACAGAGATTCAGGAACCAAGTTCTAGACTGTAAAGCATACTCAGGAACTGACATAGACTCTTACCACAATCTTACAGTTATGAAGCGCAGGCAGAAATTCAAGAGAATAAAGAAGCAATACAATCAGAACAGGCTGGAAGTGAATAAATCGAAATAATCTATCACGAGAGAAAAGTTTGCAGACCTGGTATACATGGGTCTAAGTAACAACTCTGAAAGGAGTTCAACTGAAGACAAATAGAATCGACTGAAGAAAGAAAGTATCAAAGCTGTCAAAGAAAAATTAGCCTTTAGAGAAAATGCTGCACAAAAATCTTGGTCACAAAAGAAATTTTGGAATTGTTGATCAGAAAAGAAGGCACAAAAATGCTCAGGATGATGTAGGAAGATTACAGTATATAGACATTTCAGAGATCAAATAAACAGGAAATGCAAGAAAGCTAAAGAATAGTAGCTGCAAGAAAAGTGCGAAGAAGTAGAAAAGAAAATGGTTGTAGGTAAAATAGATGTAGCCTATATGAAGTTTAAACGGAATTTAGGAGAAATCAAGTAGAGATGTACAAACATTAAAACTGCTGATGGCAACTCTCTTTTAAACTCAGAAGATAGGGTTAACTGATGGAAGGAATAAATTGAGACACTGTATGATGAATGATTTGAACAACAGTGTATTGGAAATAGAAGGCATCTAAATTGTGATTTAGAAGATCCTGTTTTAAGGACAGAATTTAATACAGCTTTGAAAGATTTGAAATCAAATAAGGTGGTTGGAATTATTAAGATTCGTACAGACCTTTTTAAATCCCTAGATGAAGAAGGAATATAAAGATTATCAAACTGATATCAAATGGTTACGGAGCAGGAGAGATTCCAACGGGTTTCAATAAATGTATCATCTTCATACTTCCGAAGAAAGCATAAGGTGACAAAAGTGAGAATTATCGAACCATAAGTCTAACATCACATGCTTCAAAGATACTGACCAGGATAATACACTGAAGATTAGAAAGGATATTAGCAGAGATAGTAGGTGAAGATCAGTTTGGGCTTAAGAAAAACCGTGGTACATAAGTAATTCTGTTTCTTAGATTAATACTTGAAGGGCGGATCAAGAAGAACAAAAATCCTTTTATGGCATTTATTGATTTAGAAAAATCTTTTAATAATATTAGGTCTGATGTGATGTTCAAAATTTTAAAGAAAACAGTTGTAAGATATTGAGATAGGAGAATACTTTATAATCTATTTAAGAATCAAGTGGCTATAACCAAAGTAGACAACCATGAGAGACAGTCATCAATTAAAAAGGATGTAAGAAAAGTTTGTAGTCTAACCCCGTTAATATTCAACTTGTATGTAGAGAAATAAATAAAGGAAGTGAAAAAGAAATGTGACCGTGGCATAATTGTTCAAGAGGAAGAGGTGTTCAGTTTGCTACGATTTTCTGATTACGTTGTCCTGTTAAGCAGAATAGACTGAGAAGTTGCTGAATGGCTGACAAAATACCGAAGGAATATTTTGGACTAAATATAAACCAAAGACAAAAGTAATGAAATTTAGATGAAATGATAACAATAATAGTAGATTAAATATAAAAATAGAATCAGTTGCGATCAGGTTCCGCCGTAAGCGTAACGAAACGTAACGAAAAGTACTGGAAACCGAGTTTATGACTAATTTGTCAGTACCAATAAAACTACAAAGCGAGAGAGATTAACAACGGCGGAAGAAAAATACGCTGATTCAGAATATATAAGTCAATATCGCAAACGTTGCAGCTTAATACATTTTGCATGCCGTACGTCAAACATATTAATTCACTGATTTTATGATGAAATCTACGTTTTTTATTTTTTCATTGTTATATTAATCATAAAAATAAAAAGTTAGATATCACCTCCGCACAGGTGGGCACAGTTAATCCAAACGTTAACTTCGTTAATCATTATTCCGCTACTTAAAAAGTTAACTTCGATAATCGTTAAAGCGTTAAATGTTTATAAATTTAACGCAAGTTAAAGTTATCCGTTAAAAGTTAACCAGTCAAAAGTTGTACTCATGTATTAGTATTATAGTACAGTAGGAATAACTGCTCTCTATCTCAAGGTGTTATGTACCATGATGCAAGTGTGGATTTATTTATAAAAATTAACAAATTGTGGTTACGTCATCGCCACAACAATGAAGTGGTATTCCTGTCTGTTTTTATCTTTGTTGAGACTGTGAATAACATAACACTTGCAAATTGTCTTACGAGAGACAATTAAGGTACTCGTGACTTTATTAAAAAAAGTAGTAAAAAACAAAACAAAAAAAACATGAATGCAGAATGAAAAGCAACAATATTATAGAAAACAAGTTGGACTGGGACACCTGAATATGTGAAAACTGCGACCAGTGAAATTTGCCGCCAACCTAAAATCTACGACTAATGCCTGTTACGGTTACCTTTGTGCCACGGCCTACCTGTGACCTAAAGGCCTCTTTAGACGACCCGGCCTGGATTCACTAAATCATGGCCTGCATGTTTTTACGTGAACAAATAGAACGGAAGTTAGTCAGCGACATCCTTTTACATTACACGGCCGAAACTGCCAAACTAGCTTCTACTTTTTTTGTCATAGCACATTTTCTTTCATAACATAATGATCTCTTATGTATGGCAGGGGTGTTGTTTTGCAACTTTTAATTGTTAACGATGTTTACAAATTAATACACCTCATTACAGATAATAAAGTTGATTTGTCAATAAGATAGGTTATGACGCTTTTTAGTTTATTTACGTTTGCAGAATTCACAATATAAAATAGTCACGCCGCCGCCGGCTGAAAATGCTCTGCGCGCCGCCGCCAAGATTTTAGCAGGCGACGCCCACTACTACACCGAACATACGACTATACGAGTGGTGGCGTGGCGCACAGTTCAAACAAACGAAAAGACGTCAACAACCTATGTAACGGACTAAAGTTAACGGAAGTCCAATTTAACGGAAGTTAAGAAGACCGTTAATGATTTTTTAGGTTACCTTAAAAGTTAAATTTTCGCAATTTTTTTAACTTCGTTAATTAACGATTAACGGATTAACTGTTTTGTGCCCAGCTGTGCACCTCCGTAAAAGATTGATTGTATTCCGTGATCGCGTCAGATTAATGATTGATCTCTTTTGCAGTAAAGATTATGAAATTAGGCAGATGACGTTTAATATAACAAGTTTTTAAAAAAACTAAATTGCTTTATCAATAACCAAATGTCACTCCATTCTGTAGAAGGCTTGGAAGACCTTAAACCAGAGTACAAAGGAGTGGAAAAGGAGAGTGGATTAAATCCCTGAGGGATATAATAAACAAGTTTCCTCAAAACTACAGGAATTTGAAACGACAGTTCGTCTGATAGAAAAGTAAATGAGCTAAGAAATGCGTATGCTCTATCAAAGTTAGTAATAATAGATCTTCCCTTGAGTACGTTGGCCCCGGGAAATTGAAAGTGTAATAATCCTTATTTCCAATTTTATTTCTTTTGTCAGAACATGTTTCAAAGATAACTTATACGCAAAATGACGAAATTCCGCCAGAGAGGATAAAAAGAAATTCTGTCATGTGCAATATTATAGAAAACGAATAACTCAGGTGGGAGATGGATGATGACAAATATTGTTACTGATTTCAATTGCGCCAGTTTTTACCGTTTTTTAATTGAATTTTATAATTTTTTACCAGCTATGATTTATATAAGATATAAAAACCATAATTCTGAGTACAATTTTGCGTTTTCAGAACATTCTAGCGGCAATGAGCGATCTCATTCCACAATTGGCAATCCTGTAAAAACAGCGTCGTTTTTGCTCATTATTGTTTTCGCTTCTTTAACGTATGGAAATGTAAGTTTGATTTTATAGTGTGTAAAAGTGTGAAGGATATTAGCTGTGCACTAATTTTTCATAAGATTTAACAACACATTTTAAGGTTAAACTTGAAGTAAGTGACATTACTAAACCAGTACAACATAACTGTAGGTGAGTCATAGTAAATTAGTTCTTTATAGGAGCTTTATAACCATCATCTTTGGAGTCATATGCAGTCCCTTAATTTATCCTCACAGAATGTAGAAATATTGGTAGTAGTTTAGATCGCGATAAATATTTATGACGACAGCCATATGGAGATACTGAATTTGAAGGAAATCATAGATAAATGGAGGAATCATAAAACCAATGTTATACCGCGTTTTACTAGTTCTAATCCTGGTCCGGGTTGCGTTGAATGTGATAAATATCCACAAGTAATGACGTCAGTAACGGCGCTCATGAAAACAACTTAAATTATTAATAAAAATGAATTCATCGTGCGTTATGCTATAACAAGAAATGCCAATTGCCATTCTAGTCCAGGCTGCATTTCCACTTAACCACAACTTCCCCTAATATTGAAAATCAAAACTGACATCTAACTTAATGATAGAGGTCTACACAAACATTTCTGGGCTGGTACAACATTTGTTGTAACCTTAACTAAATGTAATTGCCATGGGGAACATGAACCGGTGGTAGTTTACCTGCCACTAGTGTTGCCAGGTCCAGGTTGTTAAATATCGGGACGGAAGATCAAAAAAATCTCGATTCGGTGTTACAAATCGGGACAACCCCCAAGAAATAGGTTTTTATATAATTCAGTTTATTTTCATAATTTATGTAGAGAGGGGTATCTTCTATAGGTATTTGTCTATAACATGATAGGAGCTTATGAGTCTAATTACTAAATATTATAATTGTAGTCAAATTGGCTACCACTAGTGACAAAATATTATGGAAATGATGTATTTTGAAGTTGAATTTTAATTATTTATTTATTCTGTTAATTAGTATAAAGCATTTTATTATTAAAATTGTATTTGGTGTTAAATTTTATAGCTTTTACGGGGATTCTATCATTACCGTGGCGCCACAATATGATGATTGATTCTTATAGAACTCGACAAAACAAATCGAAAATAAAGAATAAAATTTTTTGATATCTCGCTTGGTTCTCGAGATATCGTATCTCAAAATTGACGTAGTTAGGTTGTAATACGGCCTGGACCAGAAGAAACATTTCGCTATAGCCAAATTTGATGATAAATTCTTACGTAACTAAATGAGACAAATTGAAAATAAAGAATAAAATTTTTTGATATCTCGCTTAGTTCTCGAGATATTGTATCTCAAAAGTGATGAGGTTAGGGTGAGATCCGGCCTGGACCAAAAAATTTTTTTTCACCAAACCCACCATATCTACATGATGGAAATGCACTATAGGTGTTTTATTTTCTTCCTAGTTATTGTTGTTAGGTTGAAATACGGCCTGGACCAGAAGAAAAAACATCAAAAAGCAGAAGGAACTATGCCTATGGCTGATTTTTAACATGCTATATCTCGAAAACCAAGCGAGATATCAAAAAATTTTATTCTTTATTTTCGATTTATTTCGTCGAGTTCTACAATAATTCATCATCAGATTTTGGCGCCACGGTAATGATAGAACTGCCGCTTTTACCATATAACGTAATTATAAAATTCGCTAGAAGACAAATTGAAGCTCGTCGTAACTTGCCCCTCTGCTTTAATATTCTATAGTGATTATTCGAGCTCTTAGACCAAATCATATTAGCCTGGAAAAATTTCCTTTCATCTGCCTCGTTTGAAATCCGTATAGATGCCATGAAAGCAAGTATTCAGATTAATGCGTTTCATAATAGTGTTTTAAAGCTTGAGCTCGTTTGGCATATTAAGAGAAATAACTAGCCAGTTTCATGACGAAATCCTCCAATCCCGATTTATTCATACCCAGAGCATATTTTACACTGTTATGCAAAAATTTATGCAGAACAGCCTATTGGTATAATTTGATCATTATCATGAGGCAGTATCTGGAAAACCTGAATTGCGGCTCCTAAAGTTCACATCTGCGTTGTCTGCATTGTAAGAAGTAAGATGTTTACTATCAATACTGGGATCTTTCAGTCGTATTAGTAAATTTGTATGCGTGGCTGATGGACAATTTACAGGATAGTGGGATCAGTTGCACCATAAGCCGTGAATAGCACCGCTTGTTGGGTGCAATGCGTCTCCATTTTTTGTGACGAGTGATTTGTTTTCATCATTTACCTGAAAAATCTGGACATTTGGCGTCCCGATCGAGGATAAATCGGGACGCGTCCCCAGACCCCCAAAAATCGGGACGTCCCGCGCAAATCGGGAAACCTGGCAACGCTACCTCTCACCCACAGTCGCATTTCACGGTGTTTTCCTTTTTTAATTCTTTGCGTACAATATTACAACTTTTTCTCTTTACGAATTTTAATTTAAGGTTTCAGAATTTCAAGTAAATTGTTAAGCAATAATTTGGTAGTTTATTCCAATTCCTATTTCCCTTACCTAATGACATAAATTTTCTCACACTCTTATATCTTGGTATTACTTCTCAAATTCGAAACAGAATAATTATAGTATATTCTTCACGATCTGAAGCAGGTATGAATAACAAAGAAAATCATTTGACAGCAAGTGACACTCTATTTGATGTAATGCAGTCGCCATTATAGGTATGCGTTGATTGGTTGTTTTTATCCATTTGTGTCCATTTCCAAGGATCTATCAGCACTATATCGACCTGTCAACTATATTTGTTAGCGCTGATAATATTTTCAGCAGTCTAGTAAGAAAGACTTTATAGCATAAGGATCCTGTTTATTAAGTTATAATAGGATTCACCAGAGCACACGACATTGTTAGAATTGAAGCAGAGAATTCCACAGGGTTGCCAACCACTGTAGTGAAAACTCATCAAGTATGTCGTTACTAGTATCGCATTAGATATCTCACAGCATTATTGACAACCAGTAAAAATGAAATTAGTGCACTTTACTAGGATCGAGATTAGAAGCCTTAAGGTGAAAAAGGGTGTTGTATTTTAGGAACCTCGTTTGGGGTATCAAATATAGGAGTTGCACGGAGTGCAAAGAAGGGCTGCTACATTTGTCTCTAAAAATTACCGCAGAACTCAATCAGCAACTGATACGATCAAGGAATTTTATTGGGATTCATTGGAAGACAGTAGAAGGGTGAAAAGAGTTATAGGCGTGTACAAGGTATATATTGGTGATGAGGTGTGAAAAGATATTGATGTAAGAATGGAAGAGAAAAGATGACCATGGCCACAAGCTGGCACTCGATTTCAGGCACAAGGGTGTGGAAGGATAGGGGAGTTCAAAATATGGGGGAGGGGGTGGGACAAAACCTCACAATACAGTAATTTCATTTAAAGGGAGGCGGAGCGGACGATAAAAAACACGTCAGCTTTTTATTTCAGATTTCTGCCTTCAAAAAAAATCTTCAAGGGGGAGGGGGTCACAAAATTTAAGAAAAAAGAACACCTCACATAATTCGAATAAATTACCAAGATATACGATGAATAATTTACCAATAACGCTGAAAGAATTTAAAGTTGATTTTTGTAGAGGACAAAATAGGCGGGTACACGAAATGGAAAAAAAATGGTTGTGTAAGGAAATTGCCACCGGAGCGTGCGCTGCATCGCAGTTAAATGAATTGCACTTACTTTTCGGGAATCCATAGGAATTTATAAACATCCTAGAAACTTCAACAAAAACTGTGGATGTGGATTGAGTCTAATGTGGTAGAGTGACAAACGCGTTGCAATAACAGCCGGAGCGCAAACCTCTTGAAACTACTTAGCCCTGAACTGCTGAATATATTCAACTATTACTGTTGTTGTTCATTGATCTTCATTTTGTTTTTAATTTTTGATACGGCCTAGCAACGAATGTCCTGCAGTTCTTTTCAGGAACTTCGTTTCTACCCGAACGAGTCATCGCTCATTTTGAGCTTTAATTGTCAAGGCCTCTGACTCATAAATAAGCCGTAGTTTTAAATGTCTTGATTCTGGTCTGCTTTTGAATTTTATTCGGTTTACTTGGTTAATTTTCCGCAGTAAGCTGGTGTAATTTGACGTCAATATGTTTTTTTTTCTTCCAAATTTGTTAGATGATATATCAAATATTTAATTTTTTTAACTTGTTCTAAAATTTGGGTATTTATAGCTGTTTTTCTTTGGATTTGTTCCTTTCCATAAAATGCCATGATATTTGATTTCTTGGTTGAAATTTCTATGTAAACATTTTAGGCTGTCAAGATCAATTTAATTGTCAGCTATTAATACTTGGTCATCGACATGGAGTAGGATATCTAGGTAGTTATTTCTCTGTAGTGTTACACCTCCGAGTATTTGATTAATGAATTCAAAGAAATATTAAATACTGGCATAATGATCAGTGTTAATATACAGAAGAAAATTAATAAAATTTGAAAATAGCACGCGATCCATTGGCTCGCGAAGAGTAGGAGGATTTGATCGAATGGGTGACATAATCAAAAATAACTTAGATAATTATGAATAAATGTCCTGAGCGCAAGCAAGCAATTCCCATTAGAAATGAAATAAAAGTTTAAGACTTTCTTCTGTTACTTCACACCATTTTATTGAAATTCAGCAACTGTGTTAGTATTAGACATAAGGTGATTATTGTGTAATCATATTACGTGAGGTGCTTTTCCGGGATTCCGTACCCTCCCCCTCCCTCTGTGGTGAAATCTGGTCACAGCTACCCTGCTTCCGAGGGCGGTTATATCCCCCCTCAAGTCGGTACCAGAGTTGTTTCTAGACTTTATACCCTCTCCCCCCTCAAGTCGACATACGTGTCATTTCTGGACTTATTTTTTTAGCTCTTCTACCCTTGAAGAATTTCAATAGCTCACGTAAGATTTCCTTCGACCGCCCTCCCCCTTTGGTGAGATTTCGCCGGATCCCCCCCCCCCCTATTACACCTCACTTAATTAATGGATGCCCTCCCCTCTACGGGGCATTTTATTTAGTTTAATTTAATTTAATTTAATTGCAATGGAGCACAGGCTCCGGTGGCAATTTCCCTACACACCCGTCTTCCCCCTATCCTAGATGCTCTTACTACTGTGTATAGTAATCAATATGTTCTTGTTTGATTTGGCTTTGGAAGTTAATTGCGAGAACAAATCAGTGCAGATTTTGCGTGGAAAAAAAATACAATCAAAACATTTTAGATTTTGTAATCTTAAGGGGCTTTCCATAATTCACTTCACACGTTAAGGGGCTGGCAGGATGTCCACAAAGTGTGACATGACGCGTCAAGTTTGTAACGCCACTTCCATTACAAAATATAGTGTGGTTTTTTTTTTTGAAGTTGCCATGCCTGTTGCCTCTGCCGAGCGGTCGTACTCGTGGAATCATAATCTTTCTATGCAAAGAACTCAATCGTCATAGGTAAAATACAGAATTCAATTACTGACTGTTAGAGCACCAGAATGGTAGGCAAAATGTGGAAACTGTGATTTAACAAAGGAAGCTAGACTATAACAGTTGCGTTTTTTTTCGTTCTTATTAACTGTTTACATTTCTTCTAAAGATGATTGTTTCAAGGGAACAGGATGTGGACAAGACAACAATGCAACGTTTTAGTTAATGCTTCATTATTAGATCACCATGACAACTAGAAAGTTCAAACTCTTAGAAGTTATTGGTAACATGCTTCACTTTGTGTCTGTACAATACATTGAAATATATAGTACATTTTCATTAATATTCACACGTAAACAAAAATAAACGTACTCCTCACTATGTACCTTTTTTTTCCTTATGTTACTGTAGATAATTTAATAAAATTTGTAACTTGTAATCTAATGTTAATGATACAGCTTGTGAAGCAAATTTATTATTGATAAGAAACTGGTTTATATTTTATAAATTTGAGATTATGCAGCTAATGTTTTTTATAAATATTTCAGATACTAATTAATAATTATATTTGCAACTCACTAGCTATTGCTTTTACTATTTCCATTTTGCTCTACAGATCGTGATTTATAAGCTTCTGTAATTGTGCAAAATTTCAAGTCGATTGAACATTCCGTTCCTGAGAAAAAGGTACATAACATAGAAAATTTCGAGTTTTGAGAAAAATCAAGTTAAAGTTTCAGTTAACATTTATGAAAACATGGAATATGGGTGTCACGTCTGAATATAGGGTTAATGAAAACCATCAATAAAACCCCGAGGAAATGTATTATACCCAATAACTTATATATCATTGTAATCATGAAAGTTTGTAGATAATTTTTCACAAAAAAAAGCCCATTTTTTACATTGCCATGATAAAATCTGTTTTTTTTTTTTACTTATCTTATGGCTTTACGCCTCTTCGACGTCGAGCGTCGAGGTCAGTAGAGGCCGAATGAGATTGGGGACAAGGAACGAGAAGGAATTCGGCCATGGCCTTTTGAAGGAAGCAACTCGGCATTCGCCTGGAGTGATTTAGGGAAACCATGGGTAACCCAAATCATCTGTTTGGAGATTAATTCACTTTTCTCGATGGATACTCTCTTGCCGTTAATTAAATTTCCAACTGGGAGTACGTTGTCTAAATACTGAAGAGAATTTTATGACAACTTTCATGGTGAGAGTTTTTGTGCAACATAGGCGATAGTTTCGAGGCAACCGCCATTTTTTATGCTTCTTACTGATACGGCTTTTGAAACAATTGCACGCGTGATGGTCGCCTTCTCTCGCCACTTAATTTACCTATCACGGAGTGTAACCAAATGGTGAAAAGACACAAGGTTTGGTTATCTTATCGTTCACGTTGCTCGGTTATTTCAGATTTTTCGGTCCTGTTATTAAGATTTCTGAACCAGAGGGACGGACGGATGTGGCGCCAGAGACCTGTCTGATGGCCAGCCTTCTGCTGAGCAAACAGCCTCATTTGCGCACCTGCCACCTTATTCTCGGCTCTGAGCTAACCGCTCGTTATCTAAGCCGTCCAGGAATCACTTCCTCCAGATAAGTCTCGGCAAACTATATACGTTCTGCTGGTTTTTTTCTTATCGGTCAAGTGCAGCTAACAAACGAAAAAACTTCGTTATGGCATATGCGTTGCGGTTTATTAGACCATCATCAGAACCAGTTTTTGTTTATTACATTAGTGTGTGGAAGTGTTCCATATCAATTTATCCTCTTGAGGTTTTTCACCCACTGCACAATTTTGTATACATTCGAAAAGCGATGTGTATAAATATGCTTTTTATACAAAATTATACAGTGGGTAAAAAACCTCAAGAGGATAAACTGATATGGAACAGTTTCACACATTGAAATAAACTTTTCTCGGGTTTTCTGCCGGCAAAAACCCGAGAATAGTTTATTTCATTAATACGCCGGGAAAAACTTAATTCCCACAGTTCCACACATTAATGTAATATACAAAAACTGACTCTGATGATGGTCTAATAAACCGAAACGCATATGCCATAACGAAGTTTTTTCTTTTGTTAGCTGCGCTAGACCGATAAGAAAAAAACGCATCATTAGTATAGCCTAAGTATTCAAAATATATACGTTTTGTTGTAAGATGCTCCGTCGTCGAGATTATTGGGGAATATCTACTTTTTACATCATTTACTCACAACTGACCTGTAACATATAGGCCTACAATTTAAACTCTGTTAACTTATTTTATCGTCTTTTGCCTTCACGTCAGGAAGGATATTTTGCGTCCTTATTATCTTTCAGAACGACTAAGCTCACCTAGTACTATTTGCATTTATCTTCCTCCCGTAAGTAAAAAATACCTATTATCCTTTTGTTTCCATTGGTAAGACAGTCCTGCTACAACAGTCCTTTCATTCTGGAAAAAGCAGAGAATACGTTTGCTTTGGGAGAGTCACGCTATTGCTCAGGACAGTGAAGAGAGTCAGTCTCCACGTCTTAGTCCCTTAATTACTGGAAAGGATGTCAGTCATTCCATTTCTAATTCTGATACACCTAACATTCTCTAACAGCATTTACATATCTGATGTGGTATTTATGTTGTTTGTAAGCAAGTATGCTTTATAAGTATATATAAACTAGATGTAATTGGCTTGCATCTGAAATCGTATATTTCATCAGTTGTTTCAATCAGAACATATTATCCACTCATGATCATAGATGTAAGTGCATTTTGCTTTTGCTATTTTCAACAGTCTTCCATACACTCGTCAACGAGTCAGCTCCAAACACGATAGCTAGAGAAGTTTCCCCTCCTTTTTTAAATAGTGAAATAGAGTATTTTAAGCCCCTTTCAAGTATTCAGGTTCACCTTTAAACTTTTAATAAATAATTCTTTAACAGTTATAAAGAATAGTTACCGCGTATATAGAAAATGTTACACAGGAATACCTTTTGGACGGGATGACCTCCCACCTGTAATGTCTTAGTTCTTTATGAATTACTGTCGCGAAGTTACCAGAGGCATTTTTATTGATTTCTGCATGAAATGCAGGATTTCTTTATTTTTAATTAGTTGCTATCCAATTAAAGGAGAAAGTTACTTTGTTATTAAATGAATTATTTAGGTTAATAAACCACACGGGAAGGTCGTAATTAAGTTTACACGCTCCAAATTACAAAAAACTTATAAAGCCAGTATAATATTGAATAATATTTGATATATAAAAATTTTATGATTGATAATTACATGATTAAAGGTACATGGAAATGAATCCTAGAAAATCTCAGTTAGTATTATAAAAACAAAAAGGAACTCAGCTGTAAACAAATTTTCTATCAGTGCATAAGACATTCCCGGCTAGGGAGAAGACGAGACTATTTTGTCCATCAGTCTGATAAGTTTATTGTATCCCGTGTGAATGCGGAAAGAGGTATATCGACCGGCCAGTACGGTGTGTTAAGCAAAGTTGTTTGGAACATGCCCGACATATTCGCCTCGGGCAAAAGGACAAATCCGCGGTGGCGGAACATAGTTTGAGAAAAGGACATGGATTCGTTTTCGAATCAGCTAAGGTGCTGGCACATGCGAGAGGCTTCTGGGACAGCGTCATTACAGAAGCGTTTGAAATTCGCCTCGCGTCTGATCTGGTTAACCGGGTATGTGGATTCCAACTAGGTGATGCGTTGATACCTACTGAAGCTGATCGTCAGCAACGCTCTGTGTTTTGTGCTCCGCGGGCGTCTAACGAAATCTGAGATGTTGCTAGACAACGTAACAATGTCTGTCGCTGCCAAGCCAGTTTTTAAACTACGTGCTCTAGGCAAACTAGAAGTCTTACCACTACACCTGAAGATGGCGACGGAGAATTTATGTCGCCGAAGTATTGTGTTTAAATAATAGTATCACTCGAATTGTTTACCGAGAAAAATTCATAAATATACAACGCCGAGAAAAACTGCGTTCATTTATAGTCTGATAAGTGTTCGCAGAGCGTAAAACTGGGCGAAAAGGCTCATATAAAAATTTTCACTTATCGGTTCTGTAGTACTAGGTAGAGACGGCGACAGTTCTCTGCGTCGAAAAATAACTCTTGACGGTTTTTATCCAGCACACAGAAACACTTATAATCCGAGTGTAAACTGACGTCTCGCGTCAGAGGAGAACGTAACTCGCCATGGATGTTCTTCTCTGCCTCAGAACAACGCCACCGCGACAGTAATCAAATGCCTTGACAATGCGGCCACTAGCCATACACAGCCGCTCTTATCGGCATATCAGCCCCCCAGCCTGTCACCTGCTCAACCACTACCTTCTTCCAGTGTTGTTAATTCTCTGGCGCTATCGCGAATACGAAGCGGGCAGCGTTCTGTGCACCTGCAAGCAAAATAAACAGACAACCTTCCTTTTGTCCGCTAGGCCGGCAAGTCGGCGCCAGTCCAGAATTCCACCACCACCTCTCACAACCACGAGGTTTGACCTGAAATGCCTTAAAGGCGCGTTCTCACGATCCCTTGTAATGAAGGCGAGACGAGATGGGACCTTATTAGCCGAAGTGTAGGGACGACCGCGGGCCGCAGGTTAGTCCTAGCTTACCTTGCCGCCAACTCCGCACCACGGTGCCTAGTGTGATTTGATACAGAGCACTTTACAGCAATAGAAGGGGTGCGCTCCGAACGAAGGCGAGACGGGACGGGATGAATACTCAACAACACGCCATGGGAACAGGGCCGCCTCTGCTAGTGGAGACGAGACGCAGCTACCCACTCTGAGTCGGTAAACATCGCAGGCGTGTGTAGCGGTGCTCTGTTGCCATCGGTTTGCAGCAGCGGTGCGCATCCCTTCTGTTTCTGTAAAGTGCTCTGTGCCAAACAACACTAGGCAACGTGGTGCAGAGGTGGCGGCAAGGTAAGCTAGGACTAACCTGCGGCCCGCGGTCGTCCCTACACTTCGGCTAATGAGGTCCCGTCCCGTCTCGCCTTCGTTACAAGGGATCGTGGAAACGCGCCTTAATACAAATCAAAAAGCGACTACAATCAACTATGACAGAGACGCGACATTACGCACCTTTCATGATTCTTCCGCCATAAAACTTTCACGTACTTGCTGGATGAGCGCCTCTTAGTGACGAAGTCACTTAGTGCGTCGTATAGTTTAACGGGTCTATGTGATGGACGAATCACACGGCGGAGTGGTTCTTTTCGTACAGCATCTGCAGATAATGAATGAATTGTGGATTTACCTAAAGGTGGCCACACACGCTCTGGTACACCGGAGAGGTCTACCTGTACAGGTACACCTGACAGGTAGACCGGAGAACCACGGAGCCCACACACGTAACGGTAAACCGGACAGGTGTACCGGAGCCCAGTATATGGAATCGTCAGAGGATGATGCTTTGGCAGTGGTAGGCTTCTTAATAGCTTTGAAATGTAAACAACAAAGAAAAAAACGTGAAAAGTGGCGTAAAAAGTGGTTGTCGAAAAGAAAAGAATATACTCATATTAATTTGTTGAACGAATTGAGGATAGAACCTAAAGATTATTGCAATTACTTGCGTATGGATGAATCAGTTTATCTAAAATTACTTTCAATGATTACTCCATTAATCCAGAAAAAGGATACCATTATGAGAAGTGCTATTTCTCCACACGAAAGACTTGCAGCAACTTTAAGGTTTCTTGCAACAGGTAGATCATATGAATGTCTTAAGTTTTCTACAATAATATCGCCTCAAGCTCTCGGTAAAATTATTCCAGAGACGTGTGATGCTATACATGCAGTTCTGCGAAAAGATTACCTACAGGTATGTAATAAAATACTTTGAGTAAATTACTAATTTACTTTTATTATTTCAAAATCAAAAATTGCTATATTGATAAGTACTTAGTTGCTACGTTCATTTCTGGAGCGGACAATTTCTCTTTCATAGAATTATCAGGTGATTGTTGAGGAGTTATTTCAACTTCGGGGAATTGCTGTATCGTGGGTCTGATTGTTGGCATTTCACTTGAATGGAAAGGAGGAATTAGATAATTCCGAACAGAATTTGAAGGATTTGCATATTGTTGCGATGCACTTATGCTTGATGCACATGAAATAGGACTACTTGACGAAGAGATGTATGTGGGTGTCGAAGAATATGTAGAAGTAGCAGGATATTGTTGCATGTATCCATAAGTGTTATTAGAGTGAGTATTGAGGTTCCCAATTTCTGCTTCAAACAACACATCACTTATCATTTTTTCAGCTATAAGGCGCTGACGTTTTTCTAAGCCTCTCAGTTTTATTGCTATACTCTTTCCCATGAGATCGTAGCGGTCTTCTTGTACCAAAGGTCGCTTAAAATGGTCTCGCACTGAAAGCATAACATCCGTATATAACTGATCATTCTTTTTACCAGGCCTTGAGTAACGTTGTTGATATGTATTTCGATCCTCATTTTTTTCTTTTGACCTTAGTTCTGCATTTTGAGCCGACCCTTCTTCTTCCTTTGCCAGCTCCCTGTCTGCATTTTGTGAAGATTCTTCATTGCATTCATTATTTTCTTCAGAGTTTTCCTGCAACAATTAATTATTTGTTTATTTACAGTTTCCTAATTCATCGGAAGAATGGAAAGAAATAGCACAATTGTTTGAGAAGCGTGGAATTTTCCACATTGTTTGGGTGCTTTAGATGGAAAACACATTGACATAATACCGCCAGCTGACTGTGGTTCTGAATTCTACAATTACAAAGGCCGTCATAGCATGGTACTACTTGCTATAGTAGATGCAAAATACCATTCATTTTAGTAGATTTTGGTACAAATGGCAGAATGTCGGATGGAGGGTTCTTCACAATACAAAGTTTTTCGAAAAACTACAGAGAAGAAAATTGAAAATTCCGAGCACAGAAAACATTTCAGGGAGTACTAGAAGTCTGCCATATGTTTTTGTTGCAGATGATGCATTTCCGCTGAGGACGGATATGCTGAAGCCGTTCCGACAAGCAGATCTAAATACATGTGATAAAGATTTTTAACTATCGACTGTCCCGGCGAGACGCATTGTTGAAAATGCTTTTGGTATATTGGCTTTGCGATTTCGCATATACCATACACAAATTAATGTAGAACCAAAGAACATAGAAAAAATAGTGATGGCAACCTGTGCCTTACACAATTTTTGATTGAACAAGTACCAAATTCCTATGCACCTTCAAAGTGTTTTTATCAGGAAGATACTGAAAACGGGAATATTGCGTCTGCAGGCTATGATACTTTGCGTTCGAACATGGAAAATTTAAATCGCCGAAACCTGGGAAATATTGTTAATGACGCTAAAAAAGTTAGAGAAGATTTCAACAACTACTTTGTGAATGAGGGTAAAGTGCCATGGCAAAATAAATTTAATAGAAACAGATTCACCTAACATTGTTATAAACATTAATCTATGCTGCCAAGAACTTAAATTGTACATTATTTCCAGTTAAAATAAATAAAAATTCAGCAAAGACAAATTTGTAATTTATTTACCTCGCAATCGCTTTCTTCCTCATTTATGTTGGAATTCGATCTTCTTGGGGTATCTTGATCACCCAGAAAATCAAATAACTTGTAGTACCAAAGTGTTATTTTATAAATTGCATCTGTTGACGCTCCAGACTTCAACGAGGCTTCATATTTTTTTTTCTCCTTTCGGACGTTGCTTCTTAGGTTATTTATTTTTTTAATCACAGTCTGCTTATTAGCGTCAGATTCATACTCTTGTAATTTTTGCAATTACTTCGTATACGCGGCTTCTCTCTTGTGGCGATCATGGTATTCCTTGCTCTTAACATGCCACAGACAAGGTTCTGATTTATAAATTTCGATAAATTCTTCTATAACTTTATTAAGCTTGCGATTTGACATGGTGTACGTTTGTAACTTGAAGCAAAACAAAGAAGAAAAACTGTTACGGCACTGCACACAACGCGGTCTCTCTTCCACAAAGCTATAAATGAGACTGAAACCTGTACAGGTTTACCGCAATACCCCCACACACGCATCCGTCTGTAGTCTGGCGCAGGTAGAAAGAATTGATTTTTCATTCTTCTCCGGTTACCTGTACAGGTCCGCATACCTGTGCAAATTTGTGGCACACACGCTCCGGTCTACCTGTACAGGTAGACCTCTCCGGTGTACCGTAGCGTGTGTGGCCGCCTTTAATCAAGGTACGTAATCCTTCCATCAGCTGACTAAAACCAAACGAGTTCCTAAGAAAACTAACACTGGGGCCCACCTTGTAGTGTATCGCTACACTAAGTGAAAATATTTTCCATATGCTGGGCTATTTAGCTCGCACAGTTTGACGGTGCAAACAAAAGGCTGTGGTATGTGACCTTGGGGCAGGTAGCCGAAGCGACATAAGCGTAGCCGCTAGGGTGAGGGGAGAGTGGACAGTGGATTGCGAGCTGTGTGGTTGAGTGTGTGGCCAGCCGACAGAAAGAGAACATGATGTGCGGCGACTAACGTTAGCACGGTCTGTGGTGGTGCTCTATGTTACATGACGTCATCGGAGTGGATGACGGTGTCCGACGGCCAGCAGATGGGTCAACGGCTGTGACTACTGCGTCTCCTGCGAAATATAACACCACAGGTTGATGATCACCGCAAATAGTTGTCGTATCGATAAACCCAGTGTCGCCCTAGAGACTCTCACCGCCCCGCTGAGCATAGTGTACGGATATATAATGAAAACCACTGACAGCTGACATATATATTGAACCTATTGTATTACGAGATGTTTGTTTAATTGTAATTGAAGAGTAAATTTCTAATAGATATTAATGTCAAACGCACTTGATACGGTGTCGCCAACATGTAAAGTAACATCCCAATTCCATTCTCAGAAATTTCATTCAGTAATAATTTTTTTTTTTGAAAAAATAATTAAATTAAAAGGTAATTTAATTCTTGAAAAGAGAGAGTACAAGTTGTACGCTTCAACCTCAAACTGTAAACCAACCGCTTAGCGACCAGCAGCACGTGCTTTCGACCAGGGCCGCATTCAGGAATTAGGTCTGAAGGAGGGGGGGGGGGGGGGAGGTTGAGCGGATTTTGGTTTGGGTGAGCTTGAGTGGATATTGGTTTTGGGGGCTTGAGTGAATTTTTCAATTTTTCGTCTGGGGTGGGGGGGTTGCTTGAGTCGGACAGGGGTAGGCTTTATTATGGTCAAGATGCCCTTAAAATGCCTTTAAAATATCAGTAGAGTTAAAAACTACAATTTCTACATTATCCTCATGAAGAGGTAATATATTTTTTACAAGTTTCAATTTAGTTGCTATTGGACGAAGTGCTGCTGAACTGTTCCTTAATATTTGGTATCCTTCACAAAGTTTGAAGTATGGCAAAATATGTTTTCTTCAAAAGAAACTCTTGACAGAGCGTAGTGGGAGAGCGATAACGCTCTGCCCTCGCATTCGGGAGGACGACTGTTCGAATACCCGTCCGGGCATCCAGATTTGGATTTTCCATGGTTTCCCCAAATCACTCCAGGTGAATGCCGGGATACTTCCTTCAGAAGGCCATGACCGAATCCCTTCCCGTTCCTTGCCCCGAATCCCATCCCGCCTCTAATGACCTCGACGTTGACGAGGCGTTAAGCTATAAGTAAAAAATCTAAAGAAACTCTTGAGAAATGTTTCGACAACGTTACCATCAGGCTCCAACAAAATACTCGTTGCCGGTAGAAGACTCTAGTTACGGTTGTTGAAGTTGCTTTATACTCCCAGGAGAGTGCCGTCTTGTTGAGAGCCTCGGGGTAGCTCTGGTCTGATGGTGAGTTACTCACTGACCAGTCCGTGACCCAGTGGTCCCAATTCGCGAAAAAGAACCGCGTTGTCTGCCGGAGTGATAGACTGCCTCTCCTCGTCCTTCATTACCTCACCTGGCGTACTTCAAACAGGTCGCACACATAGTACCTGACCTATTTGCCTACCTCCACACTGTAATCAGTATAATACGAAAGATTTTGCTGGATGTTTAGATATACAGCGTGATACCGACGTTATTTCACAAACTGTTATATAAGGCAGTTTATTGTAAACTGCAGAAAGTGGAAGATAATGCACGTTTCGAATAAGAAGATACCATTTGCCCACGAACAAAAAGTAAGACGTTCATTTCTAAGGAATGTTAAATTCTTTAAGACGGGGGTATAACGGTACAAAGCAACATGAATTGGGATCACTTCTTAACATAGGTCTTTGGAAAAACTACTTCTAGACTGCGATTTGTGTGCTGAATTTTGAACTATGGCGTATCTGAAAGGAAATTGCTGCAGACATGGGAAGTCATTTCGCCAGGATTTGTTTGTACAGGCATCTCTCTCTCTCTCTCTCACACACACACACACTACATTACCGATTGGGTTTTTCACAGTTTCGGGTATAACTTAAAAACTGTACACGAACGGTGGACGGAGCAATAAGTGATAACCTGTTCGTAAACTGAACAGATATGGGCCAAAGATCACTCTATATCCAAGCAGAATACTCCTTTCCTAACCTGAACATATAGGCGCCAAATATCACACTACACCAAAGATACATTTCACTCTTTGTATTCCGTGAATATTACTGTTTTGTTAATTAGCAACATGCCATTCGTGAATGCAATTTACATCTACATCTACATATATACTCTGCAATTCTCAAAATTGTGGGTGGCAGAGGGTGCTCAGCACCAAAGCTAATCTCTTTACTGTGCATTCTAATCCCGAATGGTACGAGGAAAAAAAGAATTCATATAAGAATCAATGAGTCACCTTATTTCTCTAAACTTATCTTTCCTGTCATTCCGATTCAAATAGGTTGGTGGATGAAGTATTTCACTACACTCGTAAATGAAAGTGGGAATACGCATGTTTACCAATAAGTTTAAACGAAACGTGTGTCATCTATCTACCAGAGACTCCCAGCCTAGTCTACTAATCAGTTCTGTGACGCTTTCATAAGGACTATAGCAAGCTGTCTTCTCTGTACTTCCTCTATACTGTCAATCAACCCTTTACGAACGGATCCCAAACGGCACAACAGTAGTCCAAATGTGGAGACACAACAGATTTGTACGCTATCTCCTTTGCTTGTTCATTACAATTTTTCAAGATTCGACCTATGAATCGCAGTCTAGAATAGCTCTACCTACTAACGAATTAATGTGTAAGTCCCATTTCATGTTCCTTTGTACTGTTACTCCCCAATATTTCATAGAATCGACCATATCAATAACTGAATTGTTTACCTCTTATTTCTGAACAATTGGTTTTAAATGATTAGAAACTAAATTCATCATGTGTTATGCGGGCATCGCGAAATTATGTAGTTGTTTCTTTTTTTTTCACGAGGGATAGTTGATGGGTAATGTTAGGAGCGCATAAAACTCTCGTGCGTCTCATCTGGAGTACTGATGTATTGTATAGAAGCCGTGTCACAAGACACTATGTTCCGCGCGACTCGGGACCGCGTGCCACAGCCATTACGAAACTGATACACAGACTGGGATGGGATCCTCTGGTAGACAGAACAGTAGTTCTTTAATAGTATTGAATAAACTTCAAACAATTTCTGTTGCTTACGAATACAGTTAAGTGTTTTTGCAGTGACTGGATGGATCCGTCCTGACGTCTATATGAATTCTTCCTTTCCTCGTGCCATCGGGAATTGTAAATGTAGATTAGTCTTGGTGTAAAGCATCCTCTGCGATTCACACCTTTCTGTGAATTCTGGCATATGGCTGTAGATAGCCGCAGGGTGCTGGTATCTTGTCTTCTTATGATGCCGGGTGTTGGTGTTTGCCATGGAGGATGTAGCTTTCAATGTAAACTTTCTTGGGAAGATGAAATGGAGCAGTTCCCCGTTGCCTTTCCACTGTAGGTGAGCGTAACTGTGGTAGTGTGTTGTGTGAAATGAGAGATGGAAAAGGGAGAAGGTGAAACCAGGTGCAGGCCCATTCAAGACTACACTTCCGAAAGACAACAGGGCGGGGGAGGGGGGGGGGGAAGCAGGCTTAACGTCCTCATCCGACGGAGGAATCAGCCTCCCTCCATACGCACTGTGGTGAGGTTTGGGAATTAAGCCGTGACTTTGGTTCACCGTCTGGTGATTAGGAATTGTGCAGTACCTCCTCTCCTACCTTGCCGGCTAAGAACTGATGATGAACATTTTTCCCACCACCAGGACTGGAGCCAGCTAACCCTGTCTCACCATCGCGGTGCTACAACCAACTGAGTCAAGGGGTTTAGTTTTGCGTGATGCTTGATAAAAGGGACAGACAGACGTATCCAGCTTACAGATTTATAATAGTATAGATTTCTGATGAACGAACCATCAAATGCAGAGAGACATCACAAGTCCGTATCAGCCAACGCCTCAGATCATGTAAGAGATTCTGTAGGTTTGCTGAGGTACTAATTCCACAGCCACCAAAGAACTACACATAACGGTCAGTGGTTGATACCAGATGAAGAGCTTCCTACTGGCCTTAGAGACGACGATGTGCCTTGGAAGGCGCTCTGAACGTGCAAAGTTCCGTGAGGAGTAGACTGCATCGCATCTTGTTTAGTGAATACAGGGATAGTCAAAATCATTGCAGTGATTTCAGAAAATTTTCTACGGATTTATTGTTTGACTTGTACTTACAAGATTACACAGATATATAAACAAACTGTGAAAGTTTTTATGAGAGTCTACAGATGCTCAATATGTGCACCTTCAGTGACTCTGCACACATCAAGTCTATAATCGAGTTCTTCCCATACCCGATGCAACATGTCTCTGTCAATGAGAGCAAATGCATTGGTGATGTGAACCCGCAGGTCTGGCAGATCAACTGGTACTGGTGGCACGAACACTGTGTCTTTTACCAAACCCCAAACAACGAAGTCGCAGGGGGTTAGGTCAGGGGAACGAGGAGACCAAGACATCAGCTGACGATCAGCATCCCCAGCACGACCAATCCATCTGTTTGCAATCCTGGTGTTTAGGAAATTACGGACAACTAGAGAAAAATTAGATGGAGCACCGTCCTGCTGGAAAATTAAATCTTCACTGTCAGCTTCCAGAAGTGGCATGAGCGAATTCTGCAACATTTGCAGATAGATTTTTCCTTGTAATCGTCACCTCATTAAAGAAAAAAAGGCCTATAAAGTTTCTTTCGTGAGATCGCGTAAAACACGTTCACTTTGGGAGAGTCACAAACGTGCTGCACATAAGCTTGGGGATTTTCGTTCCCCCAAATGAGCACATTGTGCCTGTTCACTTTTCCACTCAGATTAAAAGTGGCCTGATCACTAAACACAAGTTTTTCTGGCAATGTTTCGTCTTGTGCTAGACATTGGGCATTTCATTGTTGTGCGACAGTGCTTGTAGCAACTGTAACCTGTAGGGCTTCCTACACAGTCGCTTCCGTAGGGTTCTCCAAACCGTCTTCTGTGGAATACCTAATTCCCTGCTCGCTCGAGGAGTAGACTTCTGTGGGCTACGAACGTAACTGGCGCGCACACGTTCAACGGTTCCTTCAGACACAGGAGCGCGACCCGTTATTTTATCTTTACATTAGCATCCCGTGGCTTTAAACTGTTGATACCAACGCCACCGCGGGATGCTTGCATTTAATGCAATCGAAACTTGGAGAGCCACTTGTCTGATAACAGCAAACCCCATCATCGTACCTATAATAGGACAGCCAAAAGAAAAATCGTCAAATCGCTGCAATCATTTTGACTAGCCCTGTATTATGTCCAGTCAACTGCACAGGAATCACAACTGGAATCAAAAGGGAAAAAAGCTACCTGCAACGTGGAAAAAAGGGGGAGAGGGGTGGTAAAAGCAAAAGCCATGTAGGGCTACGTGGGAGGAGGGGGGTTCACAGGAGGCCAAAATGGAGCTACGTGTTTTATGGACGCTCCCTTAGTTCAAGCGATACCGCATGCCGTTTGACACTCTGGCCAAACGAACGGCTCAGGGGACTCCAAGAAGAATTACGTTCACTTTTAGTGAGCAGCAGCTCACTCGCTCTGTTCGAAACAACTGGTTCACTCGCGAACGACACATCTCTAATTGCTACCACACAGCTGTACTGCCAAGCGTCAAAGATTACAATACTACGCTACCCAAGTTACTAAACAAACTGCAGTACTGAAAATGAAGTTACAAACATTTAATTTAATTGCAATGGAGTACAGGCTCTGGTGGCAGTTTCCCTACACCCCCCCCCCCCCCCATCTTCCTCCTATCCTGCAGCCACCTACATTTGCCCTCTACAAATTTTATCTTTAAATTCTTTCAATGTTTTCGGTAAACTATACATCATTTCTCTTGATAACTTACCTAAAAAAGAGAATCTCCCCACACCCTTGTGCTTGAAATCGAGTACCAGCTTGTAGTCATGGTCATGTTTTCCCTTCCTCATTCAGGATACTTATAAATAATAAATGCTACAGTACGCAATATTAGCAATAATAGTAATTAAAAAACACAAAATTATTGTGGGGTTAGTGATAATTTTACATGTAGTAGCTGTGGAAAAACGAAATTTTATGTGGTCGCCATCTATGGACAAATTTAAATTCCTTACGGCGTTGTGTGAAAATTAATTAATATTTAAACACTGTGCTGATAATTTTCAATAAAACCTTTATGCAAACCGAACCTAACGCATTTGCCTTTTTTTCTATTCAAGCTTTACGACTCTTCAGTCATTAAAGCCGGGATATGATGGGGGCAAGCTATGGGAATTAATTAGTCCTATTGAAGGAACCATGGAAAGTCAAAATCTGGATGCAGATTCGAATGCGAGGCCCTTATTTCTAATCTCGGGATTTCGGGATTGTGCGCAGACAATCCCGGAGCTTGGGTTGGCAATTATAAACGTTCGAAAATACGTAAGAATCAGTTTTTACTGTGATTTTATTAACAAACAAGAAGACTAAGGGCCCAGATAACATTAGCAACGAACAGATAAACATCTACCGATGAAGGGAATAGTTGCACAGTTAAGAACAGAACACCAACGACGAAAGGCTCAAAGAACTAGGTATAGAAACAGCACAACCATGGCGTGGGTATAAATTTCCACTAAGTATCATCGAGTAAGAAAGCGATAACAAATAAATAAATAAAACGAACCCCAATAGGGTTTCCAGGTGGGTCACACCACTCAGACGGACTAAAGCAGGTTTGTCCCCGAATAAATGGCGTCCCAAACCTATCCCTTTCAACCAGGCCCGCCGCTAGCTGTTTGAGCGCCCACGTGCAATACCGATTATGCCGCCCCCTGTCTAACTACTAAAGCCAGTGGTGGATCTAGGAAATTTCCGAATCGGGTCAAAAAACTGTGAGATTGGCGCCCCTTCGAACATTATTTGCCGCCCCCATTGTTACCATCCCGAGTGTCGCCGGCGGTTCGAAGCAGATGTTGAGCTAAAAAAAAAATAATAATACGCTGCAAATTTCGTCGCGGCTACAATGGAGTGGCAACTATCGCGGGGCGGCGACTGTCGATCACTCGTTTTGCCGCCCCCCTCGATGTGCCGCCCGCGTGCGGTGTACGCCTTGCACGCCCGCTTACGGCGGCCCTGCTTTCAACCAACCAGTAGAAGAACTACACACAGCAGTCGAACTATAGCAAGATGACCACTGACGTCAGCGAAAAAAATATGCGAGGCACTCACAGTCGGAGACATGTCGCAGTAACTCTTCGACCTACCACTTCACCTGATGAAGACAGCGGAGGTAGACGTCGAAACGTCGAGTAGAGCACCTGAGGAGAATTTTCATCACACAACTAATTACGCTTTAAAGCACTAAGCCTGTTCTTTCACACCAAGGCAGTTTCAGAGTGGACTGCAGGGTGGAAAAGTCAATGGTGGCGCATTCACACTGGTTAATATTAGTGTTTGTATCTGAGGAGGGGAGGAGGAATACCCCTTCAAAATATAAGATTAAGTCCTAACGTTGAAACTATGTGCACAGAAGGAATTCGGAGCACGAATAGAATAGTCATAAAAGTTGAAGATATAAATAAATCATGTATGGACCGGGATTAATAATAAAAAAAAGCAGAGATTTTCCAACCTCGTAGTAAAGGAGGGAGGACTTCACATTAATGGCTGAAAATATATATATATAACATGGTTGATGTCTTTCTAATAACTACATGGAGCGAAATGGAAGATAGTAAGGTTTCGTGGAGAATGTTATAGTTGGGGGTGAATACTGAATAATGCAGATAGAAGTTTCTGTGGTTAGTCAGGAAGTTCATAGGAAGTATTTTTTTGAAAAATAAAAATATGGCTTGTCATTAACGGGAAGGAATTCGGCTCTAGTGCCTAGAACGATTAGAAAAACCAGCATTCTTCCGAAAGCCAAATCGGAACGTTATGCGCTCACCAACTGGGTGTGATGAAGTGAAGAAAATGCATTCAGATAATTATCGATAACGACTAGAAAAAGTCACAGATCATGTAATTACTAAGCAGCATGTTTGCTGTGACCATTAAGCCTGTCGTGACGTAATAAAACGGGAAATATCGGAGCACTAGCGTTTACCTCTAATGACCTCGCATTCGACGAGGCGAAAAGCCAGAAACAGAAGCAAATTATCCTTTAGGCGTAGATAGAAATTAGCAGTCTAGAAAATTAAAAAGAAATCGTCGCTAAGTAGTTTAAAAACATGTAGAAGTGACTATTAATAGATAAAATTACAACAGTTAGTAAACGATTTGAGTTTTTAATACCCCTGGGCCATAATGAAGAGGGCGAGAAAAATACAGTTAAGAATTATAAACCACTTCGTTCATGACTGTAAAGAATTTTGATTGACAGCTACCGACGTGTGACCACCACACTGCACGATGGGAGACTCGAGGCTAATACAACACACAAAAACATCAATGACCTACGCAGGGTATTTATGGCTGCAAAGTGAAATATAGTAAATCAAATGTCTTTGGTCGAAATATAAATTGCCCTCCGTAGATCAATTTCAACCACCATATCTCCCACCTGCAACCTCCTCACCTCCTTTCATCGTTTTGTAACTTATTTACTACTTGTGAGTTGGATGGATCCTTTTTTCGTACGCTAGTTATACGAACTGGAAGGATGAACGGCAACGGTGAAATATCTGCCCTCGCTTAGTATGATTTCCTCAGAATTCCACACACTACAACGAGGAAAGGCGTGTTCTTTGAGACCTAGCCTTGAAAAACAGACTCGTAACACATACATACCTGCAGATATTTCATACAATCAAAAGCACAGCCATTGCGTGCTGGCGAGAATATATAATATTATTGAGTCAATAACGTGCTAATTTCTTATTTTTAGAAATCACGAATATGCGTTATAACGGCTTTTAATCGCATATGAAGTTTATTTCAACAGTAATTATTACAACACGCACATTCACATTTCATATAACAATACATTTTTTTTTTTTTTTTTTTACAACCGACCTTTTCACTCCCTCTAATAAAACTCACAAAACCAAAGATACTAATCTTAATACTTAAACTAAGATATTCATATTACCCCAATTACATACAATATACCGTCTGTGGAAAGTCGATACATTCAATTTTACAACAAAATATACAAAATTCATTAGTTGTCTCTGTACAATAATTAATCCACATAGGGAAAACAATCATTTGTTAACTTTTACTTATAAAAGTGGTGCATCAGGGAGTGACCATTCCTCACACACCCCACGATTGCTCCCGACATGGCACCACCGTGGTACACGGGGGAGACTTGAGATTAACACCATACACAATCACCAGTGGACTGCGCTGGCTAGTTTTGGCTATAGAGAGAAATATAGGAACACACGTATCTACCACAACCCCACAGCTACCGACATGCAATCGCCATAGTGCACGATGGAAGACTCCAGGCTACTATCACACACAAACGCCCGTGGTCTGCACTTGGTAGTTCTGGCTGCAATGTGAAATATAGGGACACACAGGTCTTTGGTAGAAACAGGAAAATGCCCTACGTCAATCGCTATCGATCACCATATCTCCCACACCGCCATAGCTACCGACATCTAACCTATATAGTGCACAATGGGAGACTCGAGGTCAATACCACACACCATCACAAGTGGTCTGCGCTATGTAGTTGTGGAAACAAAGTGAAATATACGGACACTCAGGTCTTTGGTCGAAATACGAAAATATCCTTGATCGGCCATTTCTAAACACCATAACTCCCACACTCCCACATTTACCGAAATTCAACAAACGATGTGATCGATGGGTGACTCTGTGCTACTACCACACACAAACACCAGTGATTTGGGCTAGATAGTTTTGGCTGAAAAGTGATACAAGCCTTTGGTAGAGATATGAAAGTGGCGCAGGTCGACCGCTTTCAACCACCATATCTCCCGCACCCCCATGGCTACCGACATCTAACCACCATAGTACACGATGGGAGATTCAATGCTACTACCACACTCAAACAACAATGGTCTATCCTAAGTTGTTGTGTCAGGAAAGAGGAGTATCAAGAGACACAAGTCTTTGGTCTAAATACGAAAATGCCCTGCATCGACCACTTTTAACCATCATATCTCCCACACCCCCACAGCTATCGGCATTCGGTGAACGTTGTGCACGATAGTAAACTGCATGCTACTTCCACACACAAACACCAGTGTTCTGTGCTAGGTAGTGGTGGCTGAAAAGTTTATTCCAAAGTTTTTCCAGAACAAAAATTAACTCCTCTATAAATTTTAGCAGGAAATTGACTTCCACTTGATAACAAGGTATCTCCTTGCCTGTTCTGTTCTCGATTTGATTTCTTTCTTGCAGTTACCCTGTTAGTCCACCACAGTGCCTAAATATTTGAAGGAGGATACTTGCTCGACGCAAAATTGCAACCGATGGCCGAAGCAGGAATGATGTTAAAAGCAGAATAGCACTAGCAAAAAGAGCCTTCATGAAAAAGAGAAATCTTTTAGTTTCAAATATTGATCTAGGAATAAGAAAGAACCTTTTAAAACTCTATGTGTGGAGCATAGCACATTACGGTAGCGAAACATGGACTTTAGGAATACCGGAAATAAAGAAAAGTACCTGGGTGACCGATCTTCGCTCGGTATCTTTCGATTTCTGTTCAGTATCCAAGATTTCGAGTAAAGTTTGATTAAAGTATAAGGCTTGAAGGTTTCCTAGGCGTTTTGAGGTGCACAGTTAACCAAAGAGAAGTTTAACTAACATCAGTAGGCTTACTGGTACCAGAACCTTCTACGTAATGAGGTTAGAGCCGTTTTCGAGAAACCAAATACAAAAGTTGCTCCTTTTTTTTTTTTTTTAAAAAAATCGTGTTAAAAAATTTGAAAATCAAAACGTTATCTAACATGTGAAATTTCATCCAAATCGCTAGATCCATTTGCGAGACGGCCTCACAAATTGCTTAAAAAAAAAAAAAAATTCTATTAATATGTTAAACAGAAATTTTAATGCCAGTTTGGTATTAATTAATGGTGCGAGATTTGTGGTAATTCAAAGGATTCTACGATAACCCTTGATGATGGATTCTTATGTAACTCGACGAGAAAAATTGAAGGTAAAAAATATATTTTTTAAAATATTTCGCTTAGTTCTCGAGATATCGTATCTCAAAATTGACGTGGTTGGTTGAAATGCGACCTGAACCAGAAGACAAATTTCGCCATAGCCAAGTTTGATGAATTCGTATGAAACTCGTCGAGACAAATCGAAAATAAGGAATTTATTTTTCTGATATCTCACTTAGTTCTGGGGATATTATATCTCAAAAGTGAAGAGGTTAGGATTAGATCCGTCCTGGACCAGAAAAAAATCCACCAAAAGCACTATGTCTATATGGTGGAAATGTACTTTCAATGTTTTATTTTGTACCTAGTGGTTTTTGTTAGGTTGAAATACGGCCTGGACCAAAAGAAACGTCGCCAAATGCACAAGGAACTATACCTATAACTGATTTTTGACATGCTATATCTCGAAAACCAAGAAAATTTATTATTTATTTTCGATATGTTTCATCGAGTACTATGAGAATTCATCATCAGGTTGTGACGTCAATAGAACATCATCTGTGCTATATTTATTCACTCCGATAAAACTATGCTCATACCTCGCTTCCCATAAGAAGTAACCTTCGTTATAAACAATAAAGCACAAGGTCAGACGATTCAAAAGGCAAGATTCTATTTATCAGAACCCGTTTTTTCGTATGTGCACTCGCACGCGGCTTTTCAGGAATTTGTAGATGTATTAATATTTAATTATGCACTTTATTATCAAACTCTACTCGAAATCTTGTATATTGAACAGAAATCGAAAGATGTTTTATAATTAAGGTGGTAGTATTTAATGGCTAACTAACAACCACTATTTATAGTCAAAAAGTAAACGATGATTACTTTATAACTGGTACCGGTAATATTAATTTCAAAGAAGTTTCTGTAAAGTTATCACCTCTGATAAAACCATTGATAAATTTTTAATTATCTTTCTTTTTAAATGTTTTACAATTGAACTTGCAGTGCTAATATTTCCACGGGTCAGCCAGTATACAAGAACTGTTCGTTTACTTATTCTTTGGAATCAAAGAAACTCTATTTGTAGGCTTTCCGGTACCTGAATTGTCTACGAGATGGCGCTAGTGCCGTTTTCGATATACGGAGTGACAAAATTGTTCATATTTTGTAAACTCGCTTTTTAGTAGGGAAGACAACTATTCAAGTAATCTTAAAAGTCAAAACATTATCTAAATACCAAATTTCATCCAAATCGTCACAGCCGTTTCCGAAATCCGAAATATATATATATATATATATATATATACAAGAATTGCTCGTTTAAAGATATAAGATTGAAGCATTTGAAATGTGGTACTACAGAAGAATGCTGAGAATTAAGTGGACAGACAAAGTAAGAAATGAACGAGTTTTGGAAATGATGGGTGAGAAAAGAAGTTTGTGGAAGAAGCTTACTGAAAGAAGAGACAGGCTGGTAGGTCATATCTTGAGACATGCTGGATTGGTTAATTTGTTAGTGGAGGGAACAGTCGAAGGTAAAAACTGTAGAGGACTGACGACATACCTGATATTATTGATCACTTTACCGTTTATAGTGATCCCATTGTTTTCGTTCACCAACACTTCCATGAATATTACCTCGGAATAAATGTTGAACAAGAGAGGTGATAGTACACAGCCCTGGCGAACACCTTTCCTGATTGCAGTCGCTTCTGATGTTCCTTGGTCAATTTTGACATCTGCAGTCTGATTCCAATACAGCATGCTGACAAGGGACCGTGCAAAAACTACGTGGCTCCGTCCAGGGGGGGGGGGGGAGGAGTTGGCTGAAAGGCTACGCTGGGCTACGTGGGGGGAGGGAGGGTTCCGAGCCAGGCCACGTAGCCTTCCTTTCACAACATTTTTCACAGTTGAAATGAGGAACAGAACTCACTACAGCATGTGAATGTTTATTTCCCTCAGTTAATTATCTCCTTATGTAATTTACAATAGTCTGACAAGAGAAAACAGTACATAATGTCTTCTGGAATTAAAAGGGAAAAAGCTACGTGCTACGTAGGGAGGGGGGGGGTAGAGGCAAAAGCCACGTAGGGCTACGTGGGGGGGAGGTGGTTGACAGTAGGCCAAAATGGAGCTACGTGGTTTATGCACGGTCCCCAATGCGTAAATCATTTTGGTCAATACCAGTTGATTTCAAAATCTTTATCATCTTTTCATTCCTCATGCAGTCGAAAGCTTTTTTACAGTCTATGAAACAGGAAAATACATCAGCATTCATGTCCCTGCACCTCTGCACTAATACGTTTAAGGAAAAGAGTGCTTCACGTGTGCCAAGCCCATTTCGGAAGCAAAACTGGGTCTCACCCATATGAGATTCACACTTCTTGTAAATACGGGTGTGCATGATTCGCAGAAATATTTTCAGCACATGCGACATCAGACTGATCATACGATAGTCATCACATTGTGAGGAGTTGGTCTTCTTCGACAGTGGTATGAAAGTTGATCTCAGCCAGTCATAAGGTATCTTTCCTTGCATAAATAACATTGAACAATGATGTTAGGAGGCTGAGACCATTTGAATCCTGCTCAGCTGTAACTTTAATAATTTCAGAGCAAACTCCATCAGGACCTATGGCTTTACCACTCTTCTGAAGTTTAATGGCATTTACTACTTCACTCTTTGTGATTTCTGGACTGACTTCATTGATTCTTTCGTCTGGTGGAGGAGGATCATCTCTGTCGTCTGAAAAAGAAAGGTCGATATATTCCTTCCACCTTTTAAGTTTTTCTTCAACTCCCAGGATAATTTCATTGTTTGCATTCTCAGTATTTGTGCGCGCCGCTTCCTTTGTATATTACTCAGCTCTTTTACCTTCTTGTATACGTTGATGTGATCATGTTTCTCCTGGAGTGTTTCAATTTTTTTTTTTACATTTGCTAAACATCCATGTTTCTCTTGCTTCTCTACATTTTCTGCGTGGAGGAGGATCATCTCTGTCGTCTGAAAAAGAAAGGTCGATATATTCCTTCCACCTTTTAAGTTTTTCTTCAACTCCCAGGATAATTTCATTGTTTGCATTCTCAGTATTTGTGCGCGCCGCTTCCTTTGTATATTACTCAGCTCTTTTACCTTCTTGTATACGTTGATGTGATCATGTTTCTCCTGGAGTGTTTCAATTTTTTTTTACATTTGCTAAACATCCATGTTTCTCTTGCTTCTCTACATTTTCTGCGTGGAGGAGGATCATCTCTGTCGTCTGAAAAAGAAAGGTCGATATATTCCTTCCACCTTTTAAGTTTTTCTTCAACTCCCAGGATAATTTCATTGTTTGCATTCTCAGTATTTGTGCGCGCCGCTTCCTTTGTATATTACTCAGCTCTTTTACCTTCTTGTATACGTTGATGTGATCGTGTTTCTCTTGGAGTGTTTCAATTGTTTTTTTACATTTGCTAGACATCCATGTTTCCCTTGCTTCTCTGCATTTTCTGCGTATGTCTTTGTGCAGGTTTTTGTATTTTATGGGATCCTTGGTTTTAAATTTCCTTCTTTCTTTCATAAGATCCAGGATTTCATCAGTCATCCAGAGCAGCCTTTTGTTGTTAGTAATGTATCCAATGTTATTTTCCTGGACTTGAGTAATGCTATCTTTCATGAAGTTCCAGGTAGAGTCTACTTCTATAGGACAAGTATTTACTGTAACTTTCATCTTTTCTTCCAGAGCAGTGCCAACATTAGTTCTCACCTCAGGAATTTCTAATCTTCTTACATCTATGCGTCTTCATATCTTGACGTCCTTTCTTGCATTTCTAAAGCGTTGCATTTTAAAATCCATTACTACTGGTCACTATTAACATCAGCACCAGGATAGGTTTTTACGGATTTTACATATGTATATGTTTAAAAAATGTATTAGAAATAAAAACTTCATGTTCTATACAAAATTGTACCAGTCTGTCTCATCTTGTATTGCGTTCACCAAGCCCATAGCTCCCTATAGTATTTATTACCTTCAGCACTATTGCCAATTTTTGAGTTAAAATCACCCATGACCAGTGTAATCTCTCCTTTTTTTGTAAGTTTCATTGCTTCATCCAAGGTGATATAGAAGGATTCTATTTCTTCATCATCTTTGTCAGCTGTTGGTGGATGAACCTGAATAATGTTCATAGCTCGATGTGACGTTTGCAACCTTAAAAACATTACACGATCATCAAGTGGAACAAAATCAAGGACTGCTTTTGCTATTGTCGATGGCACAATCACGGCAACCCCATATCTACGGTTGGTATCAGTTCTACCAGAAAAGTATAGGGATCCTTCCTTCATAGTGTGAATCCAAGATCCAGCCCATCTTACTTCACTTAGTCCAAGTATGTCAATTTTCAACCTGCATCTCTCTGCCTCCACATTTGCAAGCTTCCCACTCATATAAAAACTGCGTGGCAATTAGAATTTTGTTGTCATATACTTTCATCTTTCCAATCATAGCATGGTTCAAAGCGTTCCCCCCCGGAGATCCGATTGGGTGAATAGAAACTCCGGATAATTTTACATTGAACATAGTCATACCATGTGAACATAAGGGGATATCCTTCAGGATCTTTAATGCAGTGGTTTCCCGCAGGACCGGCGTTAGAGGGGGGGGGGGGGGGGGAGCAGGTCAAAAGTACCCGGGCCCGCCGGTTGATGAGGGGCCCCGATCACCGACTGTAGGGGCCCTCACGTCATGACACCATGAATCCGCCCATTGTCGTCCGTTGCCTTCTGCATCATAATGCCGTTGACTAGTCGTAGGTTCTTCCGCCTTTTGGGACCATTTCCTGCCCCAAGGACAATAGAGTGCCCTGACCTCTACCCGCTCATCCACCCTCAAGAGGCTGTTGGCACTTGGTAGAGGGTCTTCTTATCCCGGAAGATATTCGGTCCCTTCATTCGCTAGCCGCCTGTACGTAACAAAATTGTTGTACACATACGTTGCCCCCTCTCTACCACGGGGAGTTGAATGTCAAGGTTTCACCATCATTGAAACTGAGACCGTAATGGCATTACTCAGTTTCTCTGGATGTAGTACCAAAAAAACGTATCACAAATTAAAATATGATCCAGTCAAATTAACGTTTCATATAGTCAAAAATTGAACATTTTAAATTTAGTTTTAATAACAAGGCGTTCAATGTTAGGTCACTCAGCCTACTTCTTAATCTATTGCTCATGTATGCTGCCGCCGAGAAATCGCATTCGGGTCCGATTGAAATTGGAGGGATTGTAGACAAATACTTCTAAGATCGCTCCAGATTGTAGTCCCGGACTGAAGCTTGAGGCTCGAAAAAGATTCATCTCCTGCTTCACGACTTTGTGTATGATTATGGGGACAGTATTTTCATGCTATATCGGCCTGACGTTTTTCTTTGAGTTTTAAATCACTTTTGCTTCCAACTGTGGGGTTGGTTTGTATCATTTCCATGTCATGGCCTGACAAACTACTTTTAATGTTTGGTGTCTCCGTTAGCGAAATTATCTGTTCTTTTTTATAAGAATCTTGGTGGGGCTAGTAAACAAATCCTTTATTTCATCATCCAGTATTCATCCATGATCATAAAATGACTTTCAAACTTTGTACATAACCATTATTTTAGGCAATTTCTGCTAATTTACCAAAATAAAATAAATAATTCTACTTGCACGAAGCAAAGCTCATCTTTTTAGAGACCTTATCACTCACAACATCGTTTGCCGGTGCAAACGCGACTAAAATCAGGTGTTAAAACAAGATGATGGACAAGAAAGTCAAATAGACAGTGACAGATTTAATAACTACGTTTCTATCGAAGATTTTGCGTTTTATGATGTAAGTTTCATAATAATTTTTCTTCTATTTTGTCAATCTCGAAAATCCCGGGATCGGGAAATTTAATCCTGAAAATTTCGGGACATGAAATGGGCAGAGATCCCGAAATTCTGGATCCCGCTACCGATGTGTGGTGGGTGAGTGGTGACGCTCTGGCCTCCAATTCGGGAGGTCGCGGGTTCGAAACCCCGTCCGGGCATCCAGATTTGGGTTTTCCATGGTTTCCGCAAATCACTCAAGGAGAATGCCGGGATGCTTTCCTTCAAAAGGCCATGGCCGAATTCATTCCCGTTCCTTGTCCCCAGTCCTATTCCGCCTCTAATGACCTCGACGTCGACGAGGCGTAAAGCCATAAGCCAAAAATAAAATAAAAAAAAATATAAAAAAGCTACCGCTTATTCACCAGATTCGGTAATTTTCCCCTTTTGTTAAAGAGGGTGTTTTTTTTCCCTCTCTCCGTTTCGGCCGCCCAGGACAACGTGGACACTGGCCATTTCAGGTGTCCAGTGTGAATAATGAGACGGATGAAGGAACTGTCAGGCCCGGCGTACCTAGTCTACTGGAGGATATTCTGTGTTACCATCTCTTTGTTAAACATGAAACATTGAGTGTTCTGTATGATTAGTGTATTTTTGTTTTTGAGGCGGAGATTGCATACCGTCACAGTCTCTGCCTACGAGAATCCCGCAATCACAGCGACAGGCAGGGGTGCGCCTGAGCCCGTGCCCGGTGCCGTTGATTCACCCCAGCACACTGTGATGGTCCCCAGCGCACAGTGCGGCGGGTCATAGACTATCTTATTTTTACTCAAACTGAAGTCTAATATTTTAAATTCTCAGTACCTTAGCATTAATTTTTTTCTGCTGTCTCCGTTGTAAAATAATGTGGTTATTGAAACGTACATGCGCGTTATTACGATTGGTGTCCTGACACAAAATATTTAAGTTCGTTTGGTTGACACTGTCACAAGTGCTGTTCTGACGGAATTTTTTCGGTATTTTCTGTCATTTACTGGATAAAAGTTTTGTTGAAACATCTAGTTTCACGTAGTCCTATCGACATCACGTAATACATAAATATCTTGCGTAGTTTATACACATATTTTGTCACATTGTTCGTGTTTTTTAAACACTTCTTATTTTTGATGTAGTTTTTTACTTTCTACTTGAACCAAAATGTTTCTAACACATTTCACACCAAAAGGGCGGCTTTTTCTCGCACGCTATCGCATTTAGAAATTAGAGTATTAGCAGCCGCACTCATTGCAACAAATGTGCGGTTCCAGAGAAGCCACTACCAGCAAGTTACCAGTTTCAGTATGTTCTCTAGTGGAGGGGTTTAATATGTGTTATGTTTTATACAATACATAGTGCTAAAATATTACATTTCTTGGCTGTCGACAATCACTATTGAGTCTTACATAAAAGGCGAGGATCACTAGCACAGTGTTTATCATTTTATGTATATTCAGTTGACACTATCGCAAAGATTTACAGGTGTGTGTTATCAACGACACAACGCAGCTGTTACACTAGGCAGCTCTCCTGAGAACAGTTAGTTTACGACAGTAGTTATCCGGATTTCCTGCCTTTTGCTCTAGGTTTGCGTGAACACGATAAACGGAACGATAACAGTGAAGCCATTACACATACGTCCTCTCCGAAAGTGCTCAGTACGAACATAGCGTATAATTTGTTGATATCATCAGCATCAAACATCGAAAGCCCGCCCCGTTGGCTCTTATTTTTACGCGACGTCGACGTCATTAAGGAGAGAAATAACTTGAAGCAAGGAACGTGAAAGAATTCGGCGATGGCCTTTTAAAGTAACCATCCCGGCACTTGGCGGAGTGATTTCGAGTAACCTTGGAAAACCGAAATCTGGACGGGCGAAAGGGGATTCGAACACATGTCCTCCATGAGACAGGATTAGCTGATCCGAGTCCTGGTAGTGCCGGAAATTTTTGTCATCAGGGGTTGGTCGGCAGGATAGGAGGTGTGGGGATTCACAATTTCTAATCCCCAGACTGTGCGCCAGAGTCCTGGGTTAAATCCCAATACTCTCCGCAGTGCGTATGAGTGAGGGCATACTGTACTGTTGATGATCCGTCCGTCGGATAGGCACGTTACGCTTGGCGGCTCCTAGGTGTCTTTCGGAAGAATAGGCCTGAATGGGCCGGGCTTCACCCCCTCCCTTCTTTCATTTCATAAACGCCACTGTACACCAGACAAGCACTCCATCAGTCATACATACTGTCACAATGGGGAAGGCTATCTTCCCAGACGTCGCTGTATGGTAATCACTAAGCCCCGGATTCTTAGGATCTAAAAAAGTAAATTTAGGTTAATTTAATTCATGTTTTAGGCTTTTATATGTATTTAAAATTGTGATTTAGGAATTTACGCAATTTAGAGGGAAATAAAATTTAAAACACGTAATACATACTGTCATAGTGTTAAAAATATTGTAACTTTATATTACAATGTCAATAAAAACTTCTAACATTACATTGCTCGTTCACATTAGAACACGCGACATAAGACACTATTATGTTCAAAACATTGTGTCTTTATTGTGAACTGTAAAGCACTCATCTTAAACTTCTAATATGACACTGAACAATGAAACATTTTGACAGATTTTCAGGAGCAAACTCTCTTGTCTCTTCCGTTATAATTCCCTTAAATTTGGAAAAACTACCCTCCACGTCACATGAAGTAAAAGATGCGACGTTCATATCAGCGATTTCCTTAGTTTTCCAAGGCAGTATTTCTTGTTCCGTTGGTGCAGAGAGAACACGGCCTATTGGTTCCATCCTCTTGAAATCTGGACTGCGCGCTAAAACAGCCTCCAGCTTCTTAGCGCCCCTACTGGTCCAGGAGCCACTTTGGTCCTCACTTCTTGGATGATTTGGAGCGCTTCCGCCATCGGAAGAGTGGCTTCTTCCAACTTCTTGATTGAAAATTCTAGGTTGTAAAAAATGTTATTTATATAGGTTGAAATAATCAATCAAAACAAAAAGATAAAAAACGCTATTATTGGGGTATGAATTATTTGACTATTAAATATTAATTTTTATTTGATGGGAAAAACTTTCAGTTTTACATAGAATGAATATAATTTTCAAGTTTCACAGTTTAACATATTTTTAAAAAGAACAACATAACAGTTTTTTAGGCAGTAAAAAAACACTACATTCTTGATTAGAAATTTTAAAAAAACTTTAGGACATAAAAGTATTTAATTGAAAAGGCCGCCACGTCAGCTAGCAAGTACAGAGAGCGCTGAGGAATCTCTTTATCTGTACAGTGTTACCCGTCAGAGCCGCTTCAGGTGCAATGCAATTTAAAATAATAT
>JARYHS010013630.1:13514485-13548911 GCA_031002005.1 Vandiemenella viatica
GTCTAACGAAAATGACTGAGAAGCTAAAAACAAGAAACAATATCATTCAAAAACTATATGGTACCTCCTGGGGTGCATCGGCCTCCACTTTCCGCTCCTCTGCTCTGGGTCTTGTCTTTTCGGCTGCCGAGTACTGTGCCCCGGTCTGGTTGAATAGCCCGCACGTGAGAAAAGTGGACACTCAACTTAATAACGCTATGCGTATGGTTGCAGGCGTGATCAAGACAACTCCCACAAGATGGCTCTCGATACTGAGCCACATACCACCACCTAACCTGCGACGGATAAATGCTCTTACACGTGAGTACAAGAGAATAAAGGACAACAGAAACTTACCGATATTAAGGATGCCAACATCAGCAGGATTCGCTCCAGAAAACCGCCAGTGAAATCGGCAAGGGATGCTATTGGTGAAGATTTTAACATCACCAAAGCTTGGATGCAGGAGTGGACTGTACACCAAAACAGCAGCTTACCTTGCATCACACAAAAGTCACCAGGTTTTGATTTACCTCGTAAAACTTGGTCCACACTCAACAGTCAGAACTCGGCATGGCAGATGCGCACACTCTCTATACCAGTGGGGCAAGCAACCATCCCCCTTATGCGAATGCGGAGAGATTCAGACTATTGGTCATATTATTGAAGTCCTATAAGATCTTACAGTGGTGATCCTGTAGAGTTCCTGCTGGCAACTCAGGAATTGATAAACTATATTAATAAACTAGATATAAGTATTTAATCTTTAAAAGTTGCAGTGTACATATTTTATCAATGTTCTTAAAAGTGTCTGAATTGCCATACGATCAATAAATAATAGTGATTTGAAAAATTAATAATAGATCCTCCGCTTAATATAAACTACCAAATTGGAGAGCATAGGTTAGAATTTGACAAACTGGTAACAAACGCTAGCGCTACACTCACATTACGGATTGCAGTATAGTCTTATAATTTGGATATATCAGATAGGAAAATGATTATAAACGCCTACACGCGTTAAAAAAAAAGTTGTAAACGAATAATGTTGAACCATCTAGTCATTTAAACAAAGTGACGTGTTATCTCGATATCATATTGATATAAAGAAAATGTTTGGAGAACCTTCAGATGTATTCGGAACAATAAATAGAAATTTAAAAAAAAAAATATGGAAGGAAACTGGTTGAAGCTTAGTAATACAATGGCCTTACCTGAGAGTTGAGTCACTTATGTGGTTATTCCGCTGTGACTGAATTAGCCTCGGAAGATAGCGCGCCTGTTGCTGCCGATCAACCTGTTACATCGATCGCAGTTAATTGCTGCAGCCAGACAGGTTTTGTTTCCATCGAAGCTCAATTAATGGTGGCTGTGATTAAGTGGTTGCGGCAGGTTGCAAAAGTTAACTACCGCGACAAGTCACTGATTACTGTAACCTTCATCTTTTATTGGTATTGTATGTACGACACGTCGAAACAGAACGTCACCAAACACTTTATACAAAGCACCGAATGATATAGTAGCTTATCACACGTGATGTGTCGCGTCATAGAGCAGACTAGATGTCTAATCAACTCATGGCGCTCCAAGCGTACCATGTGAGAGGGCGTACAGTTGAGAGCCTCTCTACGATATGCAACAACATACTAATTAGTATAACATTTCAATCGGCCGGAGTAAATTGTTTTCATGTTCCCTAGAGTGTCGCTTACAGACACTCAATGCCGAAGTTTCGGCTTGGTTTTTCCGTGTCGTTCTTGTGCAAAACCGCACATAGATGCGCTTTACGTACTAGGAGAAGTCGTCGGCCGTCAGTACCAGGATACAGCTTCACCCTGGCCGCGTAAAAACTAACAACCCAACAGTCCTAACATACTTAATAAAAAATAGCAGTTATGAATACTAATTACCACGGTACTGAAATGTTACTTTGTTTTGTTACTTATGGCTTTACGCCTTGTCGACGCCGAGGTCATTAGAGGCGGGTTGGGACTGGGGACAACGAACTAGAAGGAATTCGGCCATGGCCTTTTGAAGGAAGCATCCCGGCATTCACCTGGATAGATTTGTGAAACCATGGAAAACCAAAATCTGGATGCGCGGACGGGGATTCGAACCGCCGTCCTCCCGAATGCGAGGCCAGAGCGTTAACCACTCACCCACCACGCTCGGTGAGATGTTACTAAATGATCGGAAAATTGTTAGAAGTTTCTTAAAAGTGCTATAAATGAAATAAACAACTGAAATGATTTAGAAACAAGATTAAACAGACGCTCGTGTTCTCCCATAATTACCGATCGTGGTGTGTGAGCGGTGACGTTTTGGCCTCGCATTCGGGAGGATGCGGGTTCGAATCCCCGTCCGGCCATCCAGATTTAGGTTTTCCATGGTTTTCCAAAATCACTCCAGCCGAATGCCGGGTTGCCTCCTTCAAAAGGCCAAGGCCGAATTTCTTCCCGTTCCTTGTCCACAGTCCTTCCCACCACTAATAACCTCGCCGTCTACAAGGCGTATAGTCATATGCAGAAAGAAAAATCCCCCGTAAGTGGGTACTTTTAAAGTGATTTCTAGTGGGCTGTAAAGGTATTTCACTGATTGGAACTTGCAGCCCTGATTCGTGAAAGTAAACCAAGCAAAAGAGAAATGGAATACAGGTTGCGGAAACCTTCGAATGTTTCGTTAAGAAGAGACAAAGACTGATGGCATAAGAGAGGTGGAAATGCTTAGTATTAACGAAAAAGAGGAAATAAACTGCTTAGACCAGCTTAATACAGTAAAGAAGTAGAGGTTTCCAAGAAAACCAGTTTAATATAAGTGAAAACGGAAAAATGTGTTCCTAGAGTTGAACAAAAGGTGTTGCTCGCAACAGATCAATGCACGAAATGAAGAATGAAGCTAATCCCTCGTGGGTATTGTGATTTATGTCATGGGACACCTGGTATCGCAGTTAAGGCAGACGGTACAGGTCCTCTGTCTGCTGAGTTACCCTCTGCTTTACCCGCAAATTAAAGCAGTCTGAATCTGTGAGGCTCGTAATAAGTGGTAACTAGTGGTGGGGACATACCTTCCCTTCCACTGCTACCAGTTAGCTCTCACCGCCATATTATCCAACGAGTCCTCTAGTCCGCAGGCAAAATACTAAAAGTTAAACATTCCATAACAAAAAATAAGTTAGTAAAAATTGTCCTCATAAAATGGATACAGTACTAGTAGTGTATAAGGCTATAAGATGGTATAAGGCATAATCAGTATTAATAAAACTTTGTAAAAGCTGGATATTTTTTTCTAATACCAGGCAAACACCTGGTATTTCCAGGATACGAGGATATGACTGCACTGTTACTGTGATAAAATACGTTTCCGGCTGACATCAAAGAGATTGGGGTTCCTTTAAAGATTAAGTTGATGACAGTTCTTCGAGGGTCTTATTGGAGGATTAGGTCTTAACTGACCGCAGTATGAAGCGATTACAATTGACAGGGTTGGTTAATGACATACACATACGTAAAAAGTTAGTGATCTGAAGAAGTAGCGTTTGAACAGTCAGCGAGTGCAGTAGCGTATTTTGTTGTTGTTTTTATATCTGTAGTGGTGTGGGTATTTGAATAGTGTAATCTCTGAGTGTTTACATTTTGTAGACAGTACTAGTTAGTAGCGTTTAGTAGCGTATTTTATTGTTATATTTTATCTGTAGTGGTGTGGGGATTTGATTAATGCAATCTCCAAGTGTATATATTTTGTAGGAAGTACAGGTTATTTCGAGTTTCTGTTCCTTTTTTCTGTACTTTTTTTGTTTCCTTTCTTTTTGCGTTTTTCAAAAGCAGTATGTCTAGGGACTATGATTGCTGTGTGCAGACGCGAGCTGAGGTGGCTGATCTGCGCGCTCAGCTTGCAGCTGTGTTAGCGAAAGTTACGCAGCTGGAAGCTGCCGTAAAAGGCTGCAGCAGATGTGATGTTGGGGAAACTGATATAGCCAAGCCTATCACAGATTCTCCCATATCGACTGTCGTAACTGCAACCCAGGCTGAAGTGTTGGATGCTGTGCCGCAGTCGCCTGTTGGTGACTGGCGTATTGCTTATAGACTTCGAAGCCGCACACGGGGGCAGTCGAACAGGCTTAAAGGCCAAGACGCTGAACTTGTTCGTCTGTCCAACCGGTTTGATGTATTGTCGGAGGCTGACTCAGTCCCACAATTGTCATCCTGCGAGTTGACGGCCCCCCAGCCCGCCAGGTCTGAGCAAACGCAGAAGGGCATTCTGGTAGTTGGGAGCTCTAATGTTAGGCGGTTATTAGAGCCCCTTAGGGAAATGGCGGATTCCTCGGGGAAGAAATCCAACGTCCATTCAGTGTGTATTCCGGGTGGCCTGATCCGAGATGTGGAACAGGCCATCCCGGAGGCCATAGAGGGGACGGGGTGTAGCCAACTACAGATTGTGGCTCATGTCGGCACCAATGATGCCTGTCGCCTTGGGTCGGAGGTTATCCTCTCTTCCTTCCGGCGGCTGGCTGAAAGGGTGAACTCTGTGGCCAGTGACCGCAAGATATCGGCAGAGCTAACCATCTGTAGCATCGTAGACAGAGTTGATTGAGGACCTCTGGTTCAGAGCTGTATTGAGGGGCTGAACCAGAGACTACGACGTTTCTGTGATGACATTGGCTGCAGATTTCTCGATCTTCGCCATAGGGTCGAGTCTTGTAGGGTTCCCCTTAATAGGTCAGGTGTGCACTACACACGTGAATCGGCTACACGGGTGGCAGGGGCCGTGTGGAATGCACTGGGTGGTTTTTTAGGCTGAGGGACGAAGACCCGAAACACGAAATTCAGTTACGGGCAACCCAATCAGATACAACACCGGAATGTAGGAGCAACGTAAAATAATCTCGTCAGTTAAAAGTTCTCGTAATTAACTGTAGAAGCGTTTGTAATAAACAACCGGAACTTGAAAGCGTTATTTGTAGTACAGAAGCGGATATCGTTATCGGTACAGAAAGTTGGTTGAAACCGGAAATAAGTTCCGCCGAAACTTTTAAAGATAGCATGAACGTTTTTCGTAAAGACAGATTACATTCTCATGGAGGTGGGGTATTTATAGCTGTGAGTAAATTTCTCCCATGTAATGAAATAGACGTCGATACGAACTGTGAAATCATATGGATTAAACTCAACGTTAGCTGGGTCAAAACTCATCATAGGTGCCTTCTACCGTCCACCTGATTCGGATATAGCTATCGTCGAGGAGTTAAGAAATAATGTAAATAGTATAGCTAGCCGTTTTAAAGATCATGCTATGATTCTAGGAGGCGACTTCAATCTGCCTTATATTGACTGGCGTAATTACGTTCACATCACAGGTAGCAGGGATAAGGCAGCTTCTGAAGTAATTCTCGATTTGTTGTCAGATAATCATCTCGAGCAGCTAGTTAATGAACCTACGCGGTGTCATAACGGTAGCGAAAACATTTTAGACTTGCTGGTTACCAACAGGCCAGAATTATTCACCGACATTTCAACGACCACAGGAATAAGCGATCACAAAGCGGTAATTGCGACTATCAAATTAATGACCGAGCGAAAAAGGAAAAAAGGGCGGATTGTATACAGATTCAGTAAGGCCTCAAAGGAGTGTTTTAGAACCTACCTGAGGAATAAATACCATAACTTCAAGTCAACAAAGGACACCGTTGAAGAGATGTGGCATCGTTTTATACATATAGTCAGGGAAGGCATGGAAATACATATACCAAAGCGGACAATAAAGGGAGAGGATGATCCACCGTGGTACACATGCGAAGTCAAAAGATTACTCAAAAAACAAAGGAAAATACACGCACGCTCAAGAAGGAAGGGGTGTCGCAGCGATTTAGAAACCTTAGCTGATTTAAGAGGACGTATTAAGAATGTAATGCGCGAGGCCTTTAACGATTTTCACTCCAACTCTCTCTCTAAGAGTCTCACAGAAAACCCAAAGAAATTTTGGTCGTATGTACGAAAAGTTAATTGTACCAACAGCAATATTCCAGCACTAATTCGTGAAGGTTCCGAGGTTAATGAAAGCCGCGATAAAGCTAACGTACTAAATACTGTATTCAAAAATTCATTTACAAATGAACATAAGGATAGTATTCCCGTTTTCCCACGCCGTGGCGAGTCGGTGATGGAATCATTACGAATAGATACTGCAGGTATCGTTAAGCAATTAGAGCTCCTGAAGTGGGGGAAAGCACCGGGCCCGGATGGAATTCCAGTAAGAGTATTTTCAGAGTATGCTGCAGAAATCGGGCCATTTCTGTCTGATATATTCAGTAAATCATTAGAAGAGCGAAAAGTACCTTCAGACTGGAAAATCGCGCAAGTAACTCCGATTTTCAAAAAAGGTGATCGAAGTGATCCTGGGAACTATCGTCCCATATCTATAACATCTGTTTGTAGTAGAGTTATGGAGCATATTATATGCTCGAACATTATGAATTTTCTAGATTATAATAATTTGCTTACAACAAATCAACATGGATTTCGGAAGAAAAGATCATGTGAAACACAGCTGGCCCTATTTACACACGACGTAATGAAAGTTATCGATACAGGTTCACAAGTAGATGCAATTTTTTTAGATTTCCAGAAAGCCTTTGACTCTGTGCCACACAACCGCCTTTTAGCGAAGCTTCGAGCGTACGGTATATCGGATCAGCTTTGTGAATGGATAAAGGATTTTCTAACTGGTCGGTCGCAGTATGTTGTCGTTGAAGGAGAAAGTTCTTCTAATCTAGATGTTACATCGGGTGTACCTCAAGGAAGTGTAATAGGACCACTTCTTTTCTTAATTTTTATAAACGATCTCGGAGACAAAGTGAAAAGCCTTTTTAGATTGTTTGCTGATGATGCGGTTATTTATAGGGAAGTAAGAACTTTGGCCGATTGCTTAGAAATTCAGCGCGATCTGGATGTTATTTTGGCTTGGTGCGCTGAGTGGCAACTTACTCTAAACTGTAAAAAGTGCAAGACAATGAGCATAACTAACAAAAAGAATCCGATTGTTCAGAAATACGAGTTAAACAATACAGTTATTGATATGGTCGATTCTATTAAATATTTGGGAGTAACAGTACAAAGGAACATGAAATGGGACATACACATTAATTCTTTAGTAGGTAGAGCAAATTCTAGGCTGCGATTCATAGGTAGAATCTTGAAAAATTGTAATGAACAAACAAAGGAGATAGCGTACAAATCTCTTGTGCGTCCACATTTGGATTATTGTTGTGCCATTTGGGACCCGTTTCGTAAGGGATTGATCGAAAGTATAGAGAAAGTACAGAGAAGAGCCGCTCGATTCGTGACCGCTTGCTACAGTCCTTATGAAAGCGTCACAGAACTGATTAGTAGATTAGGTTGGGAGTCTCTGGTAGATAGACGACACACGTTTCGTTTAAACTTATTGGAAAACATGCGTACTCCAACTTTCACTCATGAGTGTAGTGAAATACTTCTTCCACCAACCTATTTGAGTCGGAAGGACAGGAAAGATAAAATTAGAGAAATAAGGTGCCGGACTGATTCTTATATGAATTCTTTTTTCCCTCGTACCATTAAGGGATTGGAATGCACAGCAAAGAGATTAGCTTTGGTGCTGAGCACCCTCTGCCACCCACAATTTTGTGAATTGCAGAGTATATATGTAGATGTAGATTATTCTTTAACATTTACTTTCATCGGGTTGAAAAAGGTTCAGAAACGCCGCTTTAGGGTATGCTCCTCTATGATATAAATTACTGATTGTGTCCCGTATTAATTTTCCAAAATAAGTCTAGCTGCCCTCCTTTGTAACCCCCCGCCTCCCTCCCCCCGAACTCCTGTATTTGATGTCCTTACTACGGGTCCTATACTCCGGCAAGGTGCTCTCCCACATCTCGTAACTCTGTTGACTCACTCTTTGAAACAACGTACGCTTGAAATAGTGGCTGTGGAGCAGAGAGGTAAATTTCTGGCATAGAAAATAATTTGTACCTTGACATCGAAGTGATAGATGGGGACATACTGTGTCTGTACTCACTAAGTTTGTCTATTCAGTATGTTAAACATTCTGACAAATGCTGTTTAATAACGAGCATCCGCTCGTCGTGCGAAAACCTCCGATATTAGCATTCAATGGTAGTCGAGGAAACATTAATAACGCTGTCTACTGACTTGACTGTTTAAATAGCAAAAACTAATCACATGCTCATTGTTGCCAGCGGAGTGGTCCTCGGTTTTGATCAGCTATGAAAAACCCAGTTAAATGTATTTTATAATCTGTAATAGATTAATTTTTGTCCGAGTACGGCCGGGTGTGGTGAACTACAACAAAATCACTAACAGAAAATATTGGCTTATTTTCCTTATGGTTTTATGTCATGTCATTATATGTCATGTCATTATTGGCGTGAAAGGACTATGAGGAAGGAACGGGAAGGAATTCGGCAATGGCGTTTTGAAGGAACCATTCCGGCATTCGCTTGGACAGATTTCTGGAAACCCACATCTTGATGGCGGGAGGGGGAATCGAACAGCGACTTCTAGAATGCAAGGCCCGAGCGTTACCACTCACCCACCACGCTCGGTCTGAAAACATTAGTTCTGTCTAAAATATCCACTTTCCATATCATATTAATCGACAGAATTAATTACGCACTTCGTTAAAAAGGAAACCTGAAACTTATATTGTTATTTAATATGAAACCTGTATTGTTATTTACCGAGCGTGGTGGGTGAGCTGTTAACGTTCTGCCCTCGCATTCGGGAGGACGGCGGCGGTTCCAATCCCCGACCGGACATCCAGATTTGGGTTTTCTATGACTTCCCCAAATCACTCCAGGCGAATGCCGGGATGCTTCCTTCAAAAGGTCATGGCTGAATTCCTTCCCGTTCCTTGTCCCTAGTCCCATCCCGCCTCTAATGACCTCGAAGTCGACGAGGCGTAAAGCCATAAGTATAAAAAAATGTATTGTTATTTAATATGAAACCTGCATTGTTGTTTAATATGACATTTGATGCTTTTCGAGGCGTCATGTTTGTCATTCTACCTACTTTGCGGGTTTAGTGCTCCTTCAGTGATTACAGGCATCCTGGAAAGTAACCTCTAATTGTATTCTGCGAATTCAACGAATTCAACGTCACAGTGCCCGCGGTGCCCCTGGTAAAGGTCAATGCGCGTGGCCCTGGACCAGGTAACACAACATCGAGCCGGTCACCCGCAGACATCAGACCACACTGTGAAATCCATCACCTCGCTGGCATGATGTAGCTATTCTCGGTGGCGTTGCGTATTAAATACAACAATATGAAACGTAAATTCGGTTGTATTGGAAAGCAACACGAAAACAAGATGTCACAAAAAGAAAGCAGATTTTTAGTCAGTTTTGAGCGTAAGGACACTTGTTTATGACTGCTTTAAAATACTGTCGCAAATAATCCGAATACTCCCTGAACACCAGTCTTTGTCAGTGTTGTTGATTTAAAACACTTGTCTTTTTTTATTATTAGAATAAGAGTCATATTCCTCCGAGTATTCATAAAAGAGATAAAATTACCATTTAGTTTCATCGTTTTGTTCCGTTTTACAAAGTACGTATTTAATTTGTATTTATAGAGGAGGCTGCAACATTTAGACATTAGCACATTCTTCCTCACTAACGAGGAAAGTACAGAGGAGACAAGAGACCTGGTAGGCCCACCAAACCTCGAAGTTGAGGAGGGGATAAATTGAAACCTTGTGGGTGGAATGTTGCCAGTCCTACCCCACGCCCAGCACTGCGGGCTGCCCACGTCGCAGGGGCGCAGACACCGCTCTGCCGACTCTCGAAGTTTCCAGTCCGAAATGATAAAGAAACTATCTTAGAAAGTTATATACAGTGTCATTAAAAACCGTCATCTACCTTGATGTATAAATATTCACATACATTACCACTAGCATTTTTCCTCTGTTTCGCCGGTGGGACCTTGGTGTGTTCATACTAATGCGTTTGCATTTTTTTCGTAGTAACAAAGCATAAACGTTTAAATTAAATCCCACAATTTCGTTATACTTATTGGAATCGTAATCTTTGACGTAGCTGTTTGATTAACGTTTTGGATGTGTTCTAACGTACCATATTTCAGAAAACTGAATAAATAAATAACCAAAAACAATATTAACAGAATTCAAAGGGTTGAAGTGTTTATCTCTGTTGCAGTTTGATCGTAGTTGTGTATCTCGTTAAGAAGTGTTCATTTGAGATGTAATGTGATCTTTTCTCGATACGAGAATTATCATTACTTGCTCCGTTCCCTGATCGCGTGGGCTCATAAGACATTCAACTGATTTTAAGCTACATCATTAAGTTTCAAACTGCTAAAACCCAGACTGGCGATGCCTAGACCCAACCCGCTAATTGAATTATAATAGTGCAGATAGATTAACTGGAAACAACAAAGACGTTATGCTGATGTAAAAGTACATTACTTTGGCAAAAATAAAAAGTTCTCCGGAAAAGTGTTATTCCACATCTGCATTCATAACTTCACATACAAATATGCCATTTATAAACATTGTACCCGACGAGATTGGTTTGAAACAGACGTACTGTAATTTTCGCCATGTTCGGTAATCATTATGGTCAATCGGGTTATAATTCCATCACGTCTTTTCATTCTCCACCACAAAAACGATACGTTACAATTACATCATTCGCCGACAGATGGCAGATTTCACTACTCTTCTTTTGGTCACAGGTCGTTCTAGATGACCCCGACGTCGACAGGACGAAAGGCCAAGGTTAAAAAGAGAATGTATCACTGTCGGTGCTAATCACGGAGCAGGGGTGGGAGGGGTAATGCAGTGCACTGCAGCAAGTGTCAGATGGAGGAGAGGAGGTTTCACAAGGGGAACTTCCCGAGCGCTCATTCTGAATCAATTAGAGCTGAATGGGCCGCTTCCCGCGAGCCGCACAGCGCCGGCGCTTCCCTCGATTAGGAGTCGAACCGGGTTGCAGAAACCTCGCTCACTATCAAGTGACGCCGTCCCAAACACATTATCGCTCATACTGTCATGCGAGATGGTCTGTGGGACGTATGCTGTTAGCTCATAATTTAGGTTTTGCGGTTATGAGGCAATCACTGTTCGATGGTGGTTCTGTGTTCACAAGTTCAATAATAACCAAAGTTATGTAACCAATATATATATATATATATATATATATATATATATATATATATATATATATATATAGCAGAATCCAAAGGGTTGAAGTGTTTGTCTCTGTCGCAGTTTGATTACAAGTTGGTATCTCGTGTTAAGAAGTGTTCATCTGAGTTGTAATGTGATCTTCGCTGCGTAGCTGTTGGTGATACAGTAGAACTTCAATTATCCGAACTCCAATTATCCGAACTCCAATTATCCGAACTCCGATTATCCGAATCGCTTTCTTAATTAAAACGGAAACGTACTGTGATTCAAAAAATAATGATTCTGCCTACATACCACATGAAACTTCTCACTGTCAAGCAGATGAGCGACTTTGCTGCTAGAAAACAGATGAATACTGTCAGATAGCTTACTTTGACAGAGATGTTCAGCAAGCAATGACTTAATTTACAGCATGATACGTACTGTACATACTGCACTAACGTACAGCACTTGTAACTACGCTTAACATGTAAAAGTGTTACCTTTTTATTCAATAAATTAAAAGCTCTTTTCCTTTAAATATAGTTTTTTCTCCCATTTTCAACATACATACAGTAATTAATTAAAATAGACCCTTTTTCGTAAAATAATCCAATTATCCAAATTTTCGATTATCCGAATGGAGTCCGGTCCCATTGATTCGGATAATTGGAGTTCTACTGTACTAGCGAATTATCATTTCTTGCTCCGTTCCGTGATCGGAAGTGATTCTATGAAAACTGGACAGGATGGGCGTAGTGGTTGAGTTTATCGGGCTTATTAAATTTCAGATTTTCTGCCACACTTCTAAGGGAAGCGTTTATGTCCTACAGCCATGAAGCCGTGTAGAATCTGCAGTTAAGATATCTAACACACAGAAATAACATTAACTTCCTAAATATATGCCACCTTGGAAACGCTTCTAAATGTTCTGCTTGAATCTAGTAACCTACTGCAAACACGATGAGCTGGGTAGTGAAGATCCGGCACCATCGATCTTCACAATAGCTACATTCCACTATTTTTTGCGTGATTGCTGTCAAACCTTACCGCAACGCTCCGGCCTGACATTCGCGAGGCCGCAGGTTCGAATCCACGTCCCACCACACCCTCAGAGATTTTGCCTTTCCCCAGTTTCTGGAGTTGTCGGGACGGCTGCTTTTGAAAGGTGGTGACCGCATCCATTCTTGACACCCCGTCTCCTCCGCCCCTGAGACCAGCCCTGTCTCGCCACTCATTACCTCGACGTCGACGAGGTGTAAAGGCAGAAAAAATAACAAATCCTATTAGCGATCACCTCAAGTTCTGCCGGCATGTTAGTATAGTGGCTGGAGCACTGGGTTTACGAACCGAGGGTCCTCGGTTTGGGTCTGACCGACAGCATAGCTGCTATTCATGTTGAGAGATCGTGAGTGCAAAATCATAGCTAAAAAGGTCAAAATTCATTTTTTTAAAAAGCTAAATAATTAATGCTATAATAATACCGAATCGGAATCTGATATTTTTATAAGTCAATAAACTTAGTAACTTCCCTGTCATCCTGTGATAGTATATATAGGCCTATATATTGAAATCTGGTGACTTAAAATCTAAGTAATTTTAATTCATTCAATAAGAACAGATGGATAAGTATACGATGTTTCTAACCAATTAGAAGTTGACGCCAATGTAAATGCATTCGTGATGGCTATATTCAGGCTTGTTGATAACTTATTAGGTACCGATCATTTACAACATCAAACAGAAAGTAGTAAATGGAACCAGATTGATCACAAATATTAACCTCGTGGCTTGAAATTTTTCTGATAAATGTGTTCAGTAACTAGTATGTATGTTACCATCACATACTTCATCGTATAAGTACAAAAACAATCCAGGTGTTGGTATTACAAACCTTAACACACAATTACAAAATAGTGTCACTAAAAAAAAATGTGAACCTAAAGTTTATTTAAAGGATGGTTTCTGAAACTATAACATAAATATTTATATGAATAATTGTCACGCCAATGCAATTGACTTTGTTGTTTTATTTCCCGAACGCGTTTCACTTCATTCTCCAGAACCGCTGAAGATGCTTCAGAGAATGAAGTGAAAAGCGTTCGGGAAATTAAACAACAAATTCAGTTGAATTGGCGTGACAATTATTCATATAAATTGAGTCAATCGCAATTGAGGAAATGGCCCACAATATCCAGATATAACCTAAATAGTTCACTTCGTGTCGTATGTGGCTGGTAGGGCTAGAATGTGACTTTTCTGATTTTTTGTTTTTTTTTTAAATGGCTTTCGGCGACTAAGCCATTTAGCCAGCTCAATGTGTTTATGATCTCTTCATGTGAATTTTTTTAAATTTATCCAGTGCGTTTATGCTTCCTATGTATAGACACCACAGGACGGACAGGACATTCACACAGACACACAACACTTAAACATCCATGCCCGGGGCCGGATTCGAACCGGCGACCTTCGGCACGTGGAGCTAGTGCTCTAGCCCCTACGCTACCGAGGCCGGCGACTTCTCTGTTCACGGTGGTTATCGCAGTTTCCTGCAGGATTCGGTGCTCTGTACTTCCTAAAGAACAGTGAAACAACCAAAAGACTTGAAGTAAAATCTCTATGGAATGCGACAGTCAATTTTATGCTTTAATTCGATGTTCTGACTTTCGGATCACTAGTGAAAAGAAACACGAATTTCATGGGTAAAAACAAAATCAAACTACTATAGCTCCCGATATAAGATACTGCCTCTGTGGGTTGTGGAAAGTTCCCTGTTTACAGATAAATGAGCGATTCGTTTTTAACAAAAATTCTAATGCAAAAATTCCTATACGCCAACTAACTTGCATGGTCAGGAATGGTGATGTAAAATCTTATGCCTGAGCTACTGACAGCTCTACTGCGACATTTGAATTATTACTGTATACGACTAACCTTCTTGTCTTGCTTTATTGAACAGAGCTGGATCAGCATAGACTAAATTACATGAAAATGCCTTAATAGCTCATAACTATGACAGACAACACGAAAATCCTTTGCGGTGCCGCAGCTTACGGGCTAAATGTTAAACTGAGAAAAATCTGACTTAATTCCTTAATTTGCGGGATGTTGCCGAGTCACTGACAGCCTTTCTGGCTTACCGCAGAGTCGTTCTTTGTTGGCGTGCAGTAGCGGTGGCTGTAATAGTTTAGTGAAACATTATTATCGTGGCAACATGTCTTGATGGGGAATTTGAACAGCGCACTCGACGTAATTTTACCAGAATTCATTTGTGATTTAATAACGTAGCGCAGAAGTTATAAAAATTTCTGTAATTTCTCGCAGAGATAAGACAAGTAACAAAGTTTTGCTTGGTAATGGTACTTTAGCCATGCCAACAGGTTTTTATCTGCGATTAGTTTTATCTCGATGAGCGAATCTGTGGCACCTGCGATCGCGCGTGCTGCGATATGAAATTACTGGTCTCTGACTATTAAACAGGGTTTCAAGAAGAAGATTTGCACGAGCAACAGAAACAATTTTTTTTTTTTACTCATTTCTAGGAATTACTAGTACGGATCGAACGATGGAATTAAGTTTTTTTTTTTTTTAACTGCTTAACGTATCTTAACAGCGAGGTCTTTAGAGACGGGAAAGGATGGGGGGGCAAGGAATGGGAAGGAATTCGGCCATGGCCTTTTGAAGGAAGCATTTGCCTGGAGTGATTTGGGAAACCATGGAAAACAAATATCTGGATGCCCGGACGGGGATTCGAATCGGCGTCCTCCCGAACGCGATGCCAGAACGCTAACCGTTACACCATCACGCTCGGTATGGAATTAAGGCTATGGTGATTGCAGACGCGATGTCTCCAGATTGCAATGGTGCTAAGCGCGCGAGGGAGATGCGACATGATATCCCCATTGAGAAACACAGCGCACTAGGAATAATCAACGAAAACTGTTGGCAAGGGAAGACGTAATTCTCTTTCTTAATTTATTTCTACCCATGCTGTTGAAGGAGGCTGCCTGTAGCGATCCCTTCACGCCGAGGGTGGTGGAGGAGTGGGTAACGCTCGAGCCCAGCCTCTCGGTAGGACGTGGGTTCGAATCTCCGACCGGCCATGGACATTTCGGTTTTCCATGGTTTACCGAAATCACTCGAGCCAATAAGGGGATGATTCTTTCGAAGGCTCATGGCTGAATTCCTTCCCGTCTTTAAACCCAAAACCAAACCATTCACAGTTCTAACGACCGCTCTATCTACGAGCAGTAAAGCTGCAAAGGAAATTTGGATAAGCGCATTAAAGCTGTTTAGTTTGGACCCACGCTGTCGTGGTTCCGTTTGGATTTTACGTAGGTTTTTGAAATGAAAACTTCTATAGTCGCGTTACACGATGTTTGGACGTGTATGGAAGGGGGTAAATCTGTGAGTTCACCAGAAACCACCTGTTGCGTGTGTTACCATCACGCTACCCGGGCCACCTGTTGCGCGTATGATATGCACGCTGGTAGCTTATCGCAAAATCTTTATACTATGACACAGTTTTTATCCGATTTTGGTGGAATTTTGCGTACGTATACTTTAAAACAAATAGGAAAACACTGCTGACTTTTATTTACAGAAACCTAAACCCTCTTCTCCTTTCCCCCTCACCTTAATTTCTACCGTTGTTCATACAAACCCACAGTTTTTATCAGATTTTGATAGTAGTTAGCACACGTATACTTCAAAACAAGGCGGTCTGGTAGCTCAGCGGTGAAGGCGCTTACTTCAGAAAGTTCTCCATCCGGGTCGTAGGTTCAAATCCCGCGGCGAGTAGGACTTTTTGGCCTTCTTGCCTCTGGCACAATAGCTTGGTACAGCTCCTTCCGGAAGATTGACCAACCATCAGGTTGTGAACTAAATTAGATTTTTAGTTTTTGAAATGAAAACTTCTTTAGGTGCGCTGAGCGATTTTTGAATGAGTAAAATCTTATGACTTCGCATTACCGACATAGTATATCTGTCGCGGTCTGGTGGCAGTGATTAAGGTGTCTGACTGGCAAACGAAAGGTCTCCGGTTTGAATCGCTGTCTCAACAAGGATTTTAATAGACCATTAACCCAACCTACACATCTGGCCTATGTTACTGTGTTATGTGAAGTACGCAAGAATGCTTCCGTGGTTCGGATCCCATGTTAAACCGTAGGTCCGTTGTAAATGGTAGAGGGGCGGAAAGTGCAGCCAGTAGGAACCCTGTCATCAGGTCTTTACGTCTACAAGGAATTATTATTATTTAGTATATCTGTAGCTGTAAGTATGGCGTATTGCGCGAATGACAGTAATAGTTTTAAGTTTTCACTTCTGTAGTTGGTCCGTAATGACTGCCATGTTCTTTTTTCTTTGTACTTTACTCCTCGTCGAGGTCTAGATCATTAGAGACCGGTAAGGAGTGAGAGAAACGAAGGGGAAGAAATTCGACCATAGAATTTTAAAGAAATCATCCTGGCAATCACTTGTAGTGTTTTCCGAAAACCATGAGAAACCGGAATCTGGATAGCCGGACGGGGCTTGAACTCGCTTCCTCCCGAATGCGAGGCCAGAGCGTTACCGCTCACCCACCACGCTCGGTTTGAGAGTTTACAACTTGTTAGCAGCGTATGTTAGAAAGTGTGTTAGTATTCTGAGTTCAAGGAGCGAATTATCACGGCTCAGTGTCGAAGAGAACGCTGGAATAACTAGGGCGAGGTTCGCAGCCTGCATTAAGGTCGCGCCCGCTACTGTCCTGCACCAGATAGAGATAACCAAAAGGAATGACGTACACTGCGTAGCCAGAGGCCTCTACTAAGCACGCATGTTGTAGTGAGATCCACTTTGCAGATGGTTCCCTACTGGGCACGGCCGTGCGTCACGGCGAAACCGGACACCAGGTCGATAGCTCCGCTCACGGCCAGCGCCGTACATCAGTGTCTAGCACACCCAGAGGACGTAAGACAAACAGACGCGTCGCACAGTGGAAAGAGTTAACACGCATACCCACCATGAAATCTCACATAGATCTGAAAATTGCTGTTCCAGTTGCCCTCTTTTTTTAAATTAATATATGCATATATATATATATATATATACAGTAGAACTCCAGTTAACCGAATGAGTTGGGACCGGACTCCATTCGGGTAATCAAAAATTCGAATAATTGGATCTTTTTTTTTCAGAGAAACGGTCTATTTTAATTAATTACTGTATGTTTGTTGAAAATGGAAGAACCTTTTTTTAAACAAAAACAGGTTTTAATTAATTAAATGAAAAGGTAACACTTTTACATGTTCAGCGTACCTGCAAGTGCTGTACATTAGTACAGAATGTACGAGGTACCGTACTGTAAATAAAAGTCATTTCTTGCTGAACATCTCGGTCAAATTAAGCTGTTTGACTGTATTCGTTCGTTTTCGGGCAGCCAAGTCGCGTATCCCCTTCACGGTGAGAAGTTGCATGTGGTCACACTCAACGCAGTTTCAAGGCCGGCAAATGCTTCACTAGCTGATGGTTCAACTTCGACATTAAGGTCATCTTCTTCCTCGATACTTTCTTCTCTCACACTTTCAATTAGTTCATCATCATTTAGAATTTCATACCCAGGGTCTGACGAATCACACACCACCCACTCTCCTATATCTTCAGCAACTAACTTCTGGACATCCAGGAATTTTCAAAAGAATGTTTCCTAATTAAAAAAGCGATTCGGATATTCAGCGATTCGGATAATCGGAGTTCGGATAATTGGAGTTCTACTGTATTTCTACCGACACGCCGACATGAAGCCAAAGTGCTTGACGGAATATCAGTCCTAAAACTTGGTTTCAAAACACCGGATTCTGTCATACGTGAAGGAGAGTAAATTGATTTGCAGCTTTATTTTCCCAAGATGCAATTGAAACGGATTGCAGTGAATAGAGACGGGAACGAAGTGTGGAAGTTGAGTTGCCCGGTTTAGAGCGTTTTTTTTTTTTTTTTTTTTTTTTTTTGTTTTTTTTTAACTCCCTGCTGAAGGCTGGGAGGCGGGCTGGGACAACGGCCTCCTCCCATCTCGGTGTTTAGTGCGTATACGCTGCCCTCCTTTTAGCGTGATTAGTAACGTTACTTTCGACGGCGTAACAAAGTGTCTCCATGGCAGTAGAGAGGTTGACGTCAGTGAATACTTCTTAGCAGCCCCTCACTCAGCTGCGGTGCTGACGCAAGGCCGCTGATAAGCTGCTGCTGATTACGAGCGACGCAAGTCACTCTGCAGTGCTGGCTGCCTCAGCGCTGTCCATCGCGAATAATAATTAGTCCATTAAAATCGTTACCTCGGTGGTAGCCTAACCAACTGTACTTCTCCATTCCTCCTCTCTGCCTTTCTAACATCTAGCCTCCTGGATCTCGCTCTTCCACGAGGTGTCTTCCTTTCCATCACATCTTTCAAGAGATCTTCGTCCTTTTTCATTATGTAACCAAATAACCTTACCCTTTGTTCGTTTACTATTACTACTGTTTCAGGAAGCAGGTACAAATCTCTTAGTTCTCTACTTTTCCTTCTTCTTCACCAGTGCCGCATTTAGGCACTCACCACGCAACAAATGAAAAAATAAAGAATATATTAGTCGCAGTCATCCTGCGGACATGTGTTGTGAATAATCAATATTGAGTTTTTAATCTTTCTCTATTGCTTGATTTGGTGATGTTAATCATCTTTTATCGTTTTTTTATCTTAATATGTAGGCCTACTGTTTCATATTGTTACTGAAACTTTTCAGTTTGTAATTCCGTATGCTTTTGCCGAGTGTGTTTGGTTGCAACAACAGCACTAAAATAGGCAGCACCTTATCTATCAATCATCAATCAACAAATGCAGATGCAGAAAGCATGTTGCGAAATTTCGATTCCTCATTAAATTATCTTCGTATGTTTTTACCATCATTACATTATTCTATATTTTGCATTAAAAGATTTATCAATTTAATGATAAATAATCGATATTGCTATAATATATAAGGGGCTGCGCCACAGATATAGCCTAGGGGCCTATATACCCTAAATACGGCCCTGTTCTTCACTCATATCCGTCTTTAACTGCACCAAACATTTGTCGCAACCTGTAATTCGTCGCGTTTGTCAAGACACAGGAACCATATTGACCCGGTCTAGCACGGGTCCTCCTTACGGTACTTCTCTCCTGATAAGGGCTCGTCGACGATGAGGTCATTACAGCTGGGAAGGAGTGACGGGCAAGGGACGGGAAGGAATTCATCTACATCTACATATATACTCTGCAAATCACAAAACTGTGGGTGGCAGAGGGTGCTCAGCACCAAACCTAATCTCTTTGTTGTGCATTCCAATCCCTAATGGTACGAGGAAAAAAGGAATTCATATAAGAATCAGTGCGGCACCTTATTTCTCTAATTTTATCTTTCCTGTCATGCCGACCCAAATAGGTTGGTGGACGAAGTATTTCACTACACTCGTAAGTGAAAGTGGGAGTACGCATGTTTACCAATAAGTTTATACGAAACGTGCGTCGTCTATCTACCAGAGACTCCCAGCCTAGTCTACTAATCAGTTCTGTAACGCTTTCATAAGGACTGTAGCAAGCGGTCACGAATCGAGCGGCTCTCCTCTGTACTTTCTCTGTACTCTCAATCAGCCCCTTACGAAACGGATCCCAAATGGCACAACAATAGTCCAAATGTGGACGCACAAGAGATTTGTACGCTATCTCCTTTGTTTGTTCATTACAATTTTTCAAAATTCGACCTAGGAACCGCAGCCTAGAATTAGCTCTACCTACCAACGTATTAATATGTAAGTCCCATTTCATGTTCCTTTGTACTGTTACTCCCAAATATTTCATAGAATCGACCACATCAATAACTGAACTGTTTAACTCGTATTTCTGAACACTCGGATTCTTTTTGTTAGTTATGCTCATTGTCTTACACTTTTTACAATTTAGTGTGAGTTGCCACTCAGCGCACCATGCCAAAATAACATCCAGATAACGCTGAATTGCTAAACAATCTGCCAAATTCCTTACTTCCCTGTAAATAACAGCATCATCAGCAAACAATCTAAAAAGGCTTTTCACTTTGTCTCCGAGATCGTTTATAAAAATTAAAAAAAGAAGTGGTCCTATTACACTTCCTTGAGGTACACCCGATGTGACATCTAGATTAGAAGAACTTTCTCCTTCAACAACGACATACTGCGATCGACCAGTTAGAAAATCCTTTATCAATGATTTCCTTTTGAAAGAAGGAGTTGAGTGATTTCGTGAAACCATAGAAATCTGAATGACCGTAGCGGGTGACGAATCCGCGTCTTCCCGAAAGCCAGGGTTCAGTTTTCAGACAGTGGTATTAATGAGTTAAACATCACGCGTATACGCGAGATATTACTGTCTTCCCGTCTACTGACTAGCAACAGAACGCCTGTGAAGCAAGGTTAAAAAAAAAGTCGGCTTCCGTGGCACAGTAGTCGCTTTGGAGGTTTGTAGCTGGTGGCATGAGACGCCAGAACATAATTCCCACTCGTCCGACTGAAGAGCGTGCAGCACTCCAGTGCGTCACACGTAACAGCCCGACGGTCCTGTGTGGCAGCGAAACTATGCACTTGCTTCTGGGAGGTATGGCTTAACTACTACTCTCCTCTCAGTTTCTCTGTGTCTATTAATGGGATACAGAAAACAAAGTAAACCTGAAAGGAATTAGTTTTCCTGCCTCAAATGAACTCGACGATTTTGATCTGCTGCATTCATTTCGGACCAGAGGACACACATTGTAACGGGCCAAGTTTTGGTGCAAAAGATTTAGTTGTGTGATTTAGAATTAATGAGTGTTAAGTGAGTCGTGACAGTACGCCAGATTCGCGTGCCGTCCGCACACGAGAGTAATGAGTCAGGTTTTGCTGACGAAAACGATCAGCGCATACCACAGCCAGTGACACTGGCCGGTCAATTACCGAAAGAAGTCTAGAATGTTCGATACGGGAAATATAAGGAACGCAGGCCTTCTCAGTGACAGATTGACAGTAGGCACATCACTATGCCAGTTAGCGGATAGTCAATAGTCTCTCTCTCTCTCCAATAGCCTGGTCTCGCGTTAGGGTCGACCATGCTGCAACACTTGGCGGAATCCTCCGATAGCCATTCTACATGTATGTAAGTAATTGTTCCAGCATCTACTAGTACTTCAGAAGATGTAATTCAAATAGAAGCCTTACGGGGATAGCCTCGCAGACGGCGTCAAAACGGATGATCTGTATTCAGACAAGGACGAGCAATAAACAGTATCGTACAGCGGTTAGGCTATGTTCTCATTGGTAGAATGTAAGAGAACCTGCTGTTTGCCATAGTAAGCCTAAGTTGGTGAATCCATATTAATAACCACACAGGTCTGTGGCCTTAATCCACAGTGGTGTCAGAACCTGATATTAGTAAATAGCCTTACAGCTGAGCTTGTAGCCGAGGTCGCCGGAGGTCAGCAGCAGCCACTCCATTAAAGGTTAATACCTGAGTTTCCAGACACTCTCTGCCGATTCCAAATTACGCCCACAGAAGAGGAGTTAGACCACTCGACTAGTCCCTTACAATATCTTCTTTTTTAAGGTAGATCAACTTCGCTGTAATTTTTAGACTTCGTTTTGTGTCTCTTTAAATATTTAAAAACGTTTATACCACACGTTTGACGTTATTTTTTAAAATCTTTTTGTCGAAGAATCAAAATTTTGCACACTACCAAATGTGTCTTAATAGCGCCGCCTGTGAAGTGCAGGAGACGTATTCGGTTCGTATTTGTTGTCACCATGTCGCTCGAAGGGAACGACAGTTACCAGCACCGTCTCCTACTGTTCCGCGAACAGCTGCGGCACATCGTCTGAAAGAATCTAGCAACTAACTCTTTTCACTCTTAAAAATGGTATATCATCAGAAAACTTGTAAGAAGGCTGTAACAACAGTTCCGCAGTCGCGTGCTTAAATATCTCTTCATAAATCTCACACCGAGTGTGGTGGTGTAACGGCTAGCGTTCTGGCCTCGCATTCGGGAGGACGGCGGTTCGAATCCCCGTCCGGGCATCCAGATTTGGGTTTTCCATGGTTTCCCCAAATCACTCCAGGCAAATGCCGGGATGCTTCCTTCAAAAGGCCATGGCCGAATTCCTTCCCATTCCTTGCCCCCATCCATTCCCGTCTCTAAAGACCTCGCTGTTGAGAGACATTCAGCAGTTAAAAAAAAAAAATCTCTCGACTAGTTTTACTTAATCCTCTATCTCTTCCTATCTTGAGTTAATCTTCTTATCTCAATACGCCCGTTGCAACCTACGTCCTCAGTTAACTGCTCTATGTGTTATAACCATTGTCGTTCTCTACAATTCCTTACCTCGACTGTTCCCTCGAGTAAAAACTTAATCAACCCGGCTTGTCTTAAAATTTGGCCTACCATCCCGTTTCTTCTTCCTTCGCCCATTTGCAAAAGTCTTTCATTCCGTACTCTAATGTTCGGCTTGTTCGCATAGCAGCACACACTTTGCGCTGTTGGTGACTCTTTAGTGTTGGCGTGCCGTTCGGAAGTGAACACGCGACTCGCGCTCAAGGCCAGACGCGCAACAGGTTGTCCGCGACACACCTCCGCAGCCGACCGGTTACGAGCGAGGTCGCAGACTCCACAACTGCGCACCGCACCGCCTCGCCGTCACCAGGGAAGGAGCCATAAGAAGCAGGTGCTGAGCATACACAGCAATATTCACTAACTGAGGTCAAGATTTTCCACCGACTGCCTATACATTCTTCAAACTTAGGTTAGCACTGGCATTCTCCGAGTTCCTCAAATGTCTGCAGATCGTCCCGACAGGGCTCATTAGGAACTACTCGATTAACATGGACAATTTTTCAATGTTAGTAAACCCTTCCTCTGTTATAAAGAGCCTGCTGTGAAACCAATCACTGTAAAAAGAGAAATGCTTTATTTTCGAACATTAACCTAGGACCTCGAAAGAAGTTTCAGTAACTATATGTAAGAAACGCAGCACTTGGAACACTAGAAAGAAGGAAAATTGAAGTATTTGAAATGTGATGCTATAGCAATATGATGAAAATTAAGTGGGCGCGTAAGATGCGAAATGGGCGTGTTTTTTATATGATGTGTGAGGAAAGATGTGTGTGAAAGAAACAGGATGGTAGGTCAGATTTTAACAGATGCGGAATCCGTGAATCTTTGGGAGGAGGCAACGAATGAAGGAAATTACTTAGAAAAGTAGACAAAGACCAGAATATATGAACCAAGATAATTGAGGATGTAATTCGTTTGGGGTATGCTGAGATGAAGAGTTCGGGAGGTTAATGCAAAACAAATTAAACTCAAACAATTCCACAGTCGTCACTGGTAACTGCTGTGTAATAGCTTGAAATTGCCGGACAGGAATATTAGTAACAGGGGACAGAGTATCATTCTGTCCAGGCTGAGTGCTTGTTCCGAGTGCCAGCACTGGGACCAGGCTGGTAGGCTACCTCCGCAACTCAGATGTTAGTTTGGAAGCAAACATCAGACCAACCAACTACAACTCACTTGACACGTCTGCAGGCTGAACATCATGTATTAATGGTATTCATTAAAAGATATTTTACACTATTTTTTTTTTTTGTTATTCTGCTCTTAAAACTTTGTATTTTACAACTCATTTATATTTTTTTCCCCTATACACTAAAGAATCCTGTGCGAATATTTTAAAACAAAACTGATTTTATTTCAGACGATAAATTGATTGTTGAAGGATAAACAATTAATCTAGCATAATGGTTTTAATTTGATAACGTAAGTAATGTAGTTGTCTGATTGATTGCCTTATATCATATCGTCCACACGTCAAGTGAGTGAGTATGTTAATGTGGGAACCACTTCCAGACTCAACAAGATCGCTCTTCCTTCTCCACTACCATATTTGTATCGTATCTTCTTGTTCGGTATGCGCATTACCTCACACTTGTTGCAGTTTAATTTAACCTGCCGTTTATCTCACCTTGTTAAAATAACGTCAAGGTCACCTTGAATCTCAGACAGTGGGCAGAACCTACTACTTCCCTATAGGTAACTGCACTTCAAGCGGCTACTAACTTCATCTCCAGATACCCAGGACATTTCGCTACGGGACGCCTGATTCAGCCACCGGAGGATCTTCGTTGATAAGCCGTTTTGTGGTACAGTGTAAGAAACCTTTCTGGGAATCCCCCCCCTTAAAAATAGCATCATCTCACGATAGACCATTAATAACTTCTATAAGATACTAGAGTTACCTGTTCTTCCAAAATCCGTTCTTGTAACATGTTGAGAGTGTTTAAGTAAACCTAACTATAGCCATTCTCATCTAATTCTTTCTAATGAATACTTTACACGACTGCAATAACGTAAAGCAAACGTATGCTGAAAATACACCTTGATATTAGAATGTAATTAATGGTGGTTGTTTTTTTATACGTAAAAATGGCATTAAAGATATGTGATATAAGCAGGGTTGTTATCAATTCACTAATAAAAGTAGGGTTTTCACTAACTTTTTTGATAATATCGAAAGGTGTCGGTGAAAGAACACAAAACCTGTGAAATTTAAAGTTCCAGGAGATATAATTTAAGAAAACATTCTCCAACAATTGCGCCGAGCGTGGTGGGTGAGCCTCGAATTTGGGAGGATGCGGGTTCGAATCCCCGTCGGCCATCATTGATTTTCGTTTACCGGTTTCCCAAATTCACTCCAGGTAAATTCCGGGATGATGTCTTCAAAAGGCCATGGCCGAATTCCTTCCCGTTTCTTACCCCCACTCCTCCCTCTCCCCCCCCCCCTTCTAAGGACATCGACGTCTACGAGGCGTAAAGTCGGTCATATTACCCAAGCAAATCCACCATAATCGGCAATAACGGAAGGTATATTCGTTGCAATCATTTTATGATTCTGTACAGCCTGATTGATCAGTGGAGCCATTTTGGATTCGCTCATTCCTCCGTCTGTCCGTCACACCTCATACCTTCTGAACCGTTCAACTTAGAAATATGTAACTGCACTTTACTTTATGTCCCACTAACCTTAACGTCGTCGCAACGTGAAAATTGGAAAATGCATAGAGAGTAAAAGTAATTATGGGACGTTAAATAGGCGCTGAAAGAAAAAATCTATAATATTTTTGGGTATCAAATGAAAGCTATTAACCCATCTCACTCTCAGAATGTTGGGCTTTTATTGTTATTATTATTCCGCGATTTGAAAAGTTTTTTTTGCAACTAGTCATTAAAAATACCATTCTTCCTCTTTATTTGTGAAACTATTGAACGAACTGTTCTTGGAAAATTCACAGAAATATGTGGCCAGCTGAAATTTACAGAAAATCGTGAACGTTATAAATTTTACAAAATAATTAATTGAATAATTTTAACAAATCTTCAGCTCATAATTTTTATCCTCAAAAATGTAGGTCTCATTCGACAGACAATTTCGTCAGTTGAATAATAAATATGTCGTAGAAATACTTCTTCCGGTAATTTTCAAGATTTTTAATACCCACTATAACATTTTTCTACTTTTTTGTATGGTGTGTGTGTGTGTGTGTGTGTGTTTGATCTATGTTAACCATTTGTAAGAGAATTTCCATAAATGAATAATGAACTCTATATAAAAATATTTTGATTTAATTTTTTATTTAGAGGGCTACTTTGTTAAATGGCACCGTCAAAGACTGGTGAAGGTGTGTGATTGGGAGTGGAACTTAGCAAAGTTGTCAACCAAGAATAGTTTAAAACACGATAGTTTTGGGAAATGGTTGTTTTCACCTATTAAAACGGTGTTGGCGTTGTCTATTTCATGTAATTGAAATCTGCCTACTATATGTACTGTTGGTGATATTTTTGTTCTTATATTACACTCCAGCTTCTGAAACCGTCAAAATCGACGGGATGGACGTAGTATGCTGATAGTTTATTTCTTCACTGTTACTTAACTAAATATAATTCTTATTAAATAACGCTCATAACCTTAAAGATGATGTAATGTGGTGCATATTTCTTCACTTACTGCAAAACGATATCTATGGACAGAGAATATAACGAAAATATCTACACCGAATGAATATACATAAACAAAAATTAAGTAGCAATAATTAAACGAAATTATTGTTAGTTTTCAATTTTAAACCACTACAGAAACAAAACGGAAAGTATACCAAGTTCTTGGCTTGCTGTACTAGCGACATCCATGGAGAGAGATTGAAGTCATTTCTGGCCGTTGCTAACTCTCCAACCAAGGCCGGGCGCGTGACGTCAGCGTGACAGACACAATGACCAAAGTAGCCTTTTGTTAGTATGGATTATAATTTTTCATAACCAACGATAAAATACTGTTGTAACTGAAAGTATTGTACATTTAGAAATACATATTAATAAATAAAAAAATCCTTCTGACCCAATAACTTTCAGAAGGGTGGTCACGTGCCTCATCTGTGACTTTTCCCCGGCTCAAACGGTGGTTGACTCTGTGCAGTTTCGCTGTGCCGGTATTTATTCCGGGAGTGATAGTCAGTCCCGATGTCGGTACGGAGCACGCGGACCGAAATCTGTGTGGTGCGGTCAGGGCCGGCCATTTTAATTGGCCGGCGGGCGTGACGTCACGGGCCCGCTAACGAATCGTGATGGATGACACCGCGCGGCTCGTTGAGTCACTTGACTGGGCTCACCCCCCGGCCCGGCGGCCTTGAGACAGCATGCAGTCAGGTGACTCGAGTCAGGCTGTATCCACGCTAACCGCGCGCCGGAGGAGTCGTCACTATAATGTCTCAAAGTACGTGAGCATAATCCTGATTCAATACTTAGTACAAAAACAAATTAGTTTTTAATGGTCTCAGGGACCGAGAAATTAAAAAACTGGGAAAACGTGGCTGAAGGTCGAATATATTAATGTGGAATTATGATTGCAGGTTTTTCTCCATCTCACCAAGTGGTCTATTGACCCAAGCGGTATCGGTTGTATAGTACCCGCCGTTTTATGTGATTACTGTTTTGTTTTGCCTCGTCATATGGTTGCTAATCTGATAAGTGAGTTGATCTAGGTCATACCTTAGGCGCTAGTGAGTTCAATCAAATATTTTGATACATTGACAAAATCGTGGATCATAAGGAAAGGTGATCAATGTAACCATATTATTAATTGAAAACCCACAAATTAAGAAATGAAATTCCAATCCTCTTTATTTTCTTTTTAAAACATGTTTACGTGAAATGTTTTCATTTAACTCGTGTAAAAATTAATTAGACAAAAAGCAAATATTTAATGTTGAAACTACTGATTGAATAATTCATGAAAATCAAATACACTCTTAACAATTCATAATTGCTGCTTACTGGATCGCATGAATGATCCCATAGGCGTTACTGGTTTTTGCAAACTGGGTTCTGGTTACAACTGAAGCGTGAACTGGGCTCCTTTTCCGTGCGTTGGAGGTTGTTGGAAGATGCAGGATGCAGGGGATGTTGACTATTATGCAGAGATGTTGTCGTGGACTGCAACAGCTGTCGAGTCGAGCGCCTTAAACTGCTCGGTGTGGCGTGGTGCAGTGAAGGCGACTGGACACTCCTGGTGGCGTCAGGTAGTCAGCACCGGCGAGACTCGATCGCCAAGCAGCCTGCAGTCATGGTCCATGCTCCGACTCCAAATAACCTGACTCGTCGGACTCTCAGCCACGAATGACTTTCTTCAGTCGTCCGTCCCTTCACACCACCCTCAAAAACATCTTGCCCCAGCACCCCAGTCCTCCATCAGACGACCAGCAATAAATTCAACACACCACTGAGGCACTCTTATCTCCCAAGCTCTACACAAGGCTCCCCTTCTCTCTTCCCTCGGAACAACATCATTTTAGCCGTCAGGCTAGCGGAGGCCACTGCTCAACCTCACCTTTGTGTGTGTGTGTGTGTGTGTGCGTGCGTGCGTGTGTGTGTGTGTGTGTGTGTGTGTGTGTGTGGTGATCACGCTCCCCTCCTCTCTTCTCATTTCTATAACACAGACAGTTTCGTTTAACGTTGCTAAACATCAGCTGTCATCTAAAACCAGATGTAACATTACAGTCCCCGTTTCGAAACTATTGAATTTTATCGGCTCTTAAGCTGACCTTCATCTCTGGCAAAACTTTGCCACAATGCTCTTATTTTTTTTAGTCCTTTTTTTGTCGACATCATTAAAGGGAAGGGGTTTGTTCTTGGACGTTTTAAGATATTATACCAAGATACCCCTGCAATGATTTCAGGAAACCATGCATAACCGAAATCTGGATGGTTGGGCGGGTATTCGAACCAGCGTCCTCCCGAACGCCAAGCCAGAGCTTTAAGCACTCAACCACAGGACTCTGTTCTGTGATTCTCATTCCATTTAAAAATGTAGGTTTCTTTTACCAGGTAGGAGAGTTAGGGAGGTCATAACAGAGCCTACCAACTGTAGTTATCGGGCTTTAATTATGATATTGTGAACACTACATCGAGGACAGCACAAGACGAACACAACACTTAATTAAAACCACCCATGCCCGAGGCCGGACTCGAACCGGCAACCCCTGCAATGCGAGGTCAGCGCGCTAGCCCCTACACTGCCAGGGCCGGCCAAATTGAGATTCTGTCAATAGGCGGCCGAACAATTCTTGTATGCATGCCGTCTTAACAAAAAGCCATAAGTCTAAGGCTGCACCGTAATGGTTAAGATTACAGTCACGAAGTTCTCTACTCGTAGACAACGAGATGATTAGTACCAGTGATCAGGAAAGGGAAGAAAGTAGTCCACATTTTTACAGGCAGAAACTCTGCTCGAAATTGACGAAATCTAATTCGGCAAACTAAACAAATCGCATTTCGCGGTAGCAATACATTTGTCGTTTTTACAAAGTTAGACCGATGTGCAAGGGTGTTCAATGCCAGGTACAATGGTTAAAAGCACCAGTTTCGATTTAATTCAGCGAACTACGTTTCCTCTTGATCCGAGCGTCGGGAAATCCATCAGGAACCGATGGCTGCTCCTCCATACTGCTCTAGATGCTTCAGAAGGAAACCTACCGCGTTTCTTCTTTGTCGTACTGATAAAGTGAAGGCGATAATACGTACGCTTTCTCGTATTTTTATTTATTTTCCTTGTCGTCGTAGTGCAAATATCTGCTTAATTATTTATTGTAGTTTCTTCTAAAGTTTTATTTCCTTTGCTATGATAAAATAAGAAACACAATTTCCGTTCCACATCATCCAGCTTCGTAAAATAAATAGTAAACTAATGTGAATTTATTCCCTTTTTATTATAATGTTATAACATCCTTAATCATCTGAATATGTACATGTTCTTTTCCACAGCAACTTAAAATTCAAAGCGAACACGACACGGTCTTCACCAAGCTTGTCTAGTCTTGATCGAACCTCTTCTGTTTTTCTAAACGTTACCCCAGCTACCAATTTCACAGAGAAATTATTATAGTAGCCTGTTATACCACAGCTAGTCTTGGCAGAATAATAAACAGCCCCACAGACGCTATTTTCCTGCCCAATTGGTTAATATGATGCAATTTTTTCTTAAGACTGCTTGTTCGCAAAAGGAGATATCACGCGATGAATCTTTTGAAAATTACTTTTGAGGAAAGTGTTCTGCAGATAGTGATATAACTGAAAGCGCTCTATAGTTGTTCAGACCTCGATGGAGATTTTCCGCCTGAGCAGAGCAAAGCAAAGGAGACATGTTGGAATGTTTGAGCAGGTGTCTCGGAACTTTCCGTCGCGCACGTATTACTGTATCGTATTCCGTATCGATTGAGTGGGCTGTGTACCAGAATGCTTATCGACGCGGTGGTAATGAGTTTGTCCCCACACGCACACACCCACAAGCACCGACGTCCACTGGTGGTTAGATAAGTCTGGACGTTACTGAGTCAACCTTTCACAACAGGAGCGACTCACCATTCGCCATATGAACTTAACTTTTAAATTGTCAGTATATTACCCAACTAGGATTCCACCAAAGGAAAGTTCAGAACATCTTTAGGTGTATTCTAAAGTAGACAATTAGACCTGAATTCCCAAAGCGTGTGCCATCCCCCTTCAAATTTAAGAAAATTTTACGTGGTTTTTTTTCTTCTTGTATTTTTAGATTTGTTGCTGGAACGGAAGTTAAGGGTAGTTACCGTCTAGAAAGGAACAAATCTTACTAAAGAAGCGCCGTTCAAAGGTATTATTAAAAATTCAAATACCACCGACAATTTAATCCCCCTGAAATTTCATGATGAAGGTATTGTAAGGTCAAATAATATTACAACAGGGTGTAACTACAAATGTCTGACACGCTAGAACAATCACTAAATGAAGTCATGAAGTCAATTTTGTAGTAAAGTGGTTAATTGAAACTCTCTTTAAACGTTATTGATACACAGAAAGCACAAGCATTTCATTAAAACTTTTTTTTTTGTAAAATTTTGGTTCATCTTGAATAGTTTCTATTTTAACTGCAAAGCAGCCATTAAACGATTGTATTCATCCTGCTCACAGAGTGAACTGTAGCGATACAGCTGGCGCTGTGCAAACGACGCGCTGTAGGTGGCCCTGACACCAACGGCAAAACGATAGATGATAAATTATTAGGGCCCGAGAAATAATTTCTTTTTTTCTTATAGCTTTTCGCATAGCCGACATCGAGGTCATTAAAGGCGGAAAATGATTTTTTTTTTGCTTATGGCTTTACGACTTGTCAATATCGAGGTTATTAGAGGCGGGAATAGATGGTAGACAAGGAACGAGAAGGAACTCGGCCATAGCATTTTGAAGGAAGCATCCCGGCATTCACCTGGAGTGATTTGGAGACACAATGTAAAACCGTAATCTGGATGGCCGGACGGGTATTGGAACCCACGTCCTCCAGAATGCGAGGACAGAGCGTTTCCTTTCAGCCACCACGCTCTGTCCGTAAACGAATCACTCCATCTCCAAAGTGGTCCAGGGCACCGGAATTCTCACGAGCCACTGTGTCAAGGGTGTACTGCTAGTACGGAAACAATCCTGAGCAGCGCAGACTGCCACAGTCAACAGTCTGTGGTGTGCCAGCTCCCGTTGGACGAGTCCCACTGCAACAGATTAACTCTGGTCACAAAAACGTGTAGACACCTGCACCATCAACAACCATCTCTTCGCTGTGGAGTATAGTAACTACCATACAACGAGGGTACCTCTTCTAACTACAGATCACAGTGCGGAAAGATTAGCATTGACACCGACAGGTCGCCACTGGATCCTGGAAACGTGAGAACATGTCCGTAGATTTGCGTTGGTACAATACATGCGGAAGGCGAAGAACAATAAAGTGCTGGATCTTACTTAACAGTAAAGTATTGTTATCGGTAGCATTTTCGTCTGGGAACTTTACGCGAGCTGAAATGGAACCCCCTCAATGTTCTGAGTGGTCGGAATGTACTTCCGTCTGTTTTTCTGTAACACCAGAGGCCTGTTCTACCAACAAGACAGCGCCGTGTCTTTGCTCCCAAACTGAATTCCAGTAGTTAGATGAACAATCCTCCTGACTAGCAAGGTCAACTGACCACAATCCAATGTCATCGAAACAAATATTGGAGCCCATGAACCCCCTCCATCAAATCTTCGTGAACTGTGGAAGATTAATCCGGAGTTTTCGATCCGCGTGGCTTCACAACGCTTTCAGAATCTTGGCGAGTCCTTGTCGAAAAGAATCGTCAGAGCGGAAGACAGTGCTGCACGGTACTAAGTAGGTGTCTCCAGTTTGTAATATTCTCATTTGGTGGGGACTCTACTTTGAAACTTATTAGACACACTGTATGGCGTCAGCAATTAAAACTCTTTGATCTTTTCTCTATCAATATATTAATCTTGAGGCTCGTACATGACATGCCCCAGGGGTTACAAGACATAAAAAGATGGGTTCACAAAAGGCATGAATATATTCAACAAGTTAAGTGACATCAACTTTAACAAGTGATTAGTTCTCGCAGATGACTAGCTCAGTTGGCTTTCTCAAACAAGTCTCTAGCTACTCAGGAGTATTTTTCGGGGCATGATGTGTTGCAACCAGTCGCACGGTTAGAATCACTTTACCATGTGCACTGCTGTCGACACTGCTGGCGACGTGATGCGCACCTCAGACGCTCAGAGGATGGCGGTAGACCGGCCACAGCGTCCACTCACTTCCACACACAATCTCCAAGTGTCTCGTCTCCACTCCGCCTCGGAGCAACATTCCATGCAACAGCTACAAGAATATCCGAGGGGCGGGTCACTATTGTCCGTAGGTTGGCTGTCCCTGCTGTTATTGTCAACAGCGCAGCGGGTGGCTTGACGAACGGGCTCGCGGCTTCCGCTCGCCGAAAAATAGCCCTCCCTTTATCTGTACACACTGCGTCGCCTTGGAAACGCGACTTATTACAGCTTCAACTGTATCTCAGGGATTATACCCCATGTTTCCGCGTCCTAAAAGAAATTAAAGGCTGCCTGTGCTAGCTAACAACGTGACAAAAATATCTTTTTTTTTTGCTTATGGCTTTATGCTTCGTTGACGTCGAAGTCATTAGAGGTGGGACGGGATTGCTGACATGGAATGGGAAGGAATTCGACCATGGTATTTTTGAAGGAAGCATCCAGGCATTCGCCTGGAGTGATTTGGGGAAACCATGGAAAACCCAAATCTGGATGCCCGGACGGGAATTCGAACCCACGTCCTCCCGAATACGAGTCCAGAGCATTACTGACAAAAATATCGTTTGTTAATTGAGCAAACTGCCTTCTTTAGGGAAATGACAAAAAAAAAATGAAATAGAATAACGACAGGAATTTGTGTTTTCTTACAACCTAATTGTTTTCGTTATATTTGATTAATTGCTTTTTAACTCCTGCAATAGCAGGATCGAAGATTTTCACTGCATTTAGTTGATAGCGATATGTTATGTGGTAACGACTTTAATAATATCCCTCTTCTATCTCTTTCCCTTATCACGAAGAAGGAATCGTTAAGGCGTGGGTTCAATATGTCAGCGAGTTTGTAGGATGTAGTCTGATACACATACATATATATATATATATATATATATATATACTATCCCTCCCACTAGATGACACATATGATGAAGCCTGAAGTTTATTGGTAACCATTTCGCAGAGGTTAAATGGAGTTTATTCGCAGTCAACGATTACCCTTATCCGGACAGATTAGTATGCTGCGGCGTTAATTAACACCAAGCGTTACCTCTTGTGGGTTTTAGATTTCCATCTCGTCAATATCGAGAAATGATTTCTATAGAACTTTGGCGTCCAGACTCAAGTCCTCCAGAGGCGAGGGAAACGGTAGTGTTTTGTTATTACAGTTATATCGTCTGTTTTGATAACGACAGATAGGCTGAAATTGACTGCTTAAAATATTAAGATTATTGTTGAGAAGTGCGAGTGTTTTTATGCTGATGCGATTGGTTGTTACGAAACGTGCCCTACCATTATCGGGTTGAACCTTTGACGTTTAACCCCCAACAACTTATCTCAAATGACAATAACACAGTCCTATTAATGCTAGCATGTAGATGTGTATCAATCATAGAGCTATTCACATATGATCAAGTTTGATTTGGCCTCTTACTGATCTTTTTATATATGCTTGTAACATTTCATGCGTGGCTGCATTTCAGTCTGTTTTCGAAATTTCAGTTAATTTTATGCAGTCGATGGTGAGATTATTTCCATCCTATTCTGTTTAGACGAGGTTGTATAAGACAAAATATCCCAATAATAGATTTTATCCGCAAACAATATTCGGGTCACTGTCATATCCGCTCTCATTATCTACGAAATATACTCGAAATTTCTAAGTTCACAAAGAACAATGTGCCCACTACAGATTTCTCACTATAATTGTGATAGTTCTCGGCCTGTGTAGTATGACCCTGCTAAATAGTCCTTTTCTCGCCGATGACGTATATCTCTGAAGTGAATCTTTACTCAGCGATCCCGTCCTTAAAACTTTGAAACAAGAAGATTGAGGTGCAATCAAGAGTTAGCAGCATTTGGCAGCTAGTGAGCGGCTGACTTGGAAACTACTTTTGTTTTGCTGGATGCGAAAGTTTGGCATTAAAAATATCCCGCATTTGCTCAAGCAGTGTTTCACGGAAAATCAGAAGCCTTACGGATTATCTTAGTTCTCACTAAGCTCAACACGATAATAACGGAAAAATTAAAGGGGAGAAGGTTGAGGATAAATGTACGTA